>CM052813.1:45578213-45680191 GCA_028533885.1 Nasua narica | reverse complement strand
GTTTAGGAGACACTAGATGTATATATGTACTATCTATTGCCCGACACTTATGAGACATTAGAAATTTCTCAACTATTAGTACTCTTGTTGCTTGCTAAACTTCATATTTGTTATGAAACTTTAGAGGTACAAAAGAGGCTGGGAAAATGTATTACTCAGTGTAAACATCCTTCTAAATTAGCAATGCCAAAAGATTGTCCTAAATAAAAGTTTTCTATTAATTTTATGAGAAAAAAATGAGTTTCTTGTTAGACTTTATGAAATTTCCCTTTCTAATTTGGCTTTTCATATATTTACCTTTTTCCTCAAGCCTTAATGTTTCAATTGTCATTTTATTGTATTTTGCCTTTAAAAATTTTGTAATTGAAGTATAACCTACAATGTTATATTACTTTCTGTTCTATAACATAGGGATTTGATAATTACTCAGTGATCACCATGATAAGTGAGTGTAGTCACCATCGTCACCATATAACATTATTACAGTATTACTGACTATATCCCCTATGCTGTAATTCTCATCTCTGTGACTTATTTTATAACTGGAAGCTTGTGTCTTTTCATCCTCTTCCTCTCTTTCACCCATTTCACTACTCCCCTCCCCTCTGGCAACCACCAGTTTGTCCTCTATTTTTAACTGTTTGCTCATTTGTTTCTTAGATTCCATGTATATGGTATTTCTCTTTCTCTGTATGACTTATTTCACTTAGTGTAATACCTTCTAGGTCTGCCCATGTTATAAGTAGCCAGATGTCATTATTTTTTATGGTTGAGTCATATTCTGTTGTGTATATATACATATAAATCACATATGTGATTTGTGTCATGTATAATATGTTTATATATATCTCACATCCTCTTTATCCATTGGTCTATTGATGAACATGTATTTTGCCCTTTTTTCTCAACATGCAGATCTTATAATTCTGTAATTATAATTCCATAAGTTTTGCCACACTAAAATCAATGGGGAGCATCAAGGAAAACTTTCCCTTCATTATTCAGTTTGCGTGTTTACCAGACCTCCCTAAAGAGGACTCTTCTATCAGTGCATTTACTTCTTTGTTTCAAATTGGTTAATTTATTCTTTGTAATCTGACTTCCATTTTCAGCACTTCCTGAGCAGTTGTGCTGAATTGCCTTTGTCAACTCAGCACTGTTACCTCCTTCAGCATTCTCCTTTGCATTTGGGGGAGAAGCTGAAACTACGTTTCCCAGAATCTTGACCCTTAGATTCAACTAATGAGAAGCAATTTAATCAAGTACAGGAAAGTGGAAGGGGAAGAAAAGCCATTATTTTGTGATGGCAGATTCAGACAGGTAGTTTAGAATATTAGTAGTAGCTCACCTTGACTTTGGACTCCTACGGAGAGCCACTTGCAGTCCAGCAGTCGAAATCACATTCACCAGGAGCAGACAGCTCAGAACATTAGCAGGAACTCTTCTTTAGTTCTGGAGGAGGTTTTCAGGAGATTCATTTATTTAGATGCTGTAGAGAGCTGGATTCTCTGGCTGCAGAGACTTGAGATATTTACACTTTGATATGTCCTGAGAGCAGTCTACTATCCTTTTCTCTTCCAGTCCTTCCATAGTTTGTATAAATCCTATATATTAAATCATTCTCTACTTAAAATGATTATATTTGTTTGTCATCCAACTCTGATAATCAAAGTTATTGGTAGTCTCCTAATTATGAGATAACATTGACTTCCTGGGCCAAATCTTTTCTTTCCCAACCTTCCCATAATTTAATATAATTGACAAGATCATCCTCTTGAAGCTACTCCTCTACCCCTTTTATATTTTATGATCATGTACACTTTTGATCACCTACTTCTCTTTTAAGCATTCTTTCTGACACACTTGTTAACTTTTCAAGGATAGGGTCAGTGAAATATCTATTATTCCATATGTGCATGGTTCCTTTAAACAATATTGTGATTTGACTCTTTTCCTTTTTATCTATCATAAAGTCAGGTTTTACTAGCAACTTATGTTAAATTCTCTTTTCTGATGTCTCATTTGAATGATCCTATACATGTTTTAATGAAAAAAAATGTGGGGTTTAGGCAGAAATGAGTATAGAGTCTGCCTATAACTTTTATAATTGTATGACCTTATCTTATTGCACCATATTCTAATTGAAAAAAAGTGGGAATAATACTGCTTACCACATATCTTATTATATGATTAAATGATACTGTGTGTCACACCGCTAGTAAATTTTTTGGCATGTAATGTTTTTAATAAAATGTACCTCCCCTTGTACTTACCAGCATTAAAATGACCTTCTTGTTAGTGTTTTATAGATGCTTATATTTGAACTAAGTAAGAACAGAATATATTTCTGACAAATCTCATTTTATAAATATCTTTCTTTTTTCATAATTGAACTATTTTAAGTCTTTCCACACCTATTGATTTACCATCTGTAGAAAGATGTGACACACATATGTAGCGATGACTCTGTAATGGTACCCTTGAAGTTACAGTTGAAAAGGCACTCGGAATACACTTTAATTAACTGTTCATGGTTTGTTGTCAAACTGCCAAAAATATATCAACAATTGAAATGTCATATTTTCCACTTTAGCGATTTATAAATTTAGCCTAAGTCATACAAAGCAGTTGCTGCTCTTATTCTGAATCTCACAACTCATAATACATTTTCTACTAAAATCAAAGGATTTCTAAATTGGACTTGGTGCTTGGTTAACTAGGAATACTGTTTGAAATCTATATCACTGATATGAAGAATAATTTTGACCACTCTGATTGTATTTATTCTTTTGAAAGTTTAAATTCTCAAAAATGATGGCATATGAGTATGTACTAGTGCATCCCAATATTTCTAATTATTTCTAATTATATTCTAATTATTTATCATAGTCATGACATAGGAACATTATATATAAACATGAAAGAAGATTTTTATGATTTTATTGACATATTAATTATTTTATAGCAAGCTCATTCCAAAAGATAAAAGCATTTATATAATATTCCTGTGGTGAACTATGTTGCAACAATAAGCCTCTCTAATTAGTACCTTTCTCGGTTATGTAATGGTCTATTAAATTTGAAAGCTAATGTTATAATGAACTCAGATAATGACACAGCAGATGCATAAATGAAACCTGAGGTGAATAACCGATGAAATTATGGAAAATTGCTATTGAGTCAACATTTGTTGGATAATTTTTTTAGTATACACCTGTGCTAGCAGGATTTCAAAATCAGGATTAATTAAGTTTGGGTGAGAGTCTATGCCTGTTCATTACCCAAATGTTGTCAGACAAAAGAAATATTTAACGGGAAATGGGGATACGTATGAGTCTAATCTAGCCAGTTGTATGCTGTGGCAGATACTCAGTGCTCAACAAATATTCCATCTTCTGCCATGTCACAGCCTCCCTTCCATTTAAAATGGGGCCGTGTGACTAGTTCTGTCAGTGGATGGAAAGAGTAATATGCATCACTTATGTTTTGAGGCACTTAAAAGCAATTAATGCCTTTTCCACCATTCTTTCTTGCTACAAGTGAAAGTGAAATCCCCAAGCATAAAACAATGAAAGAAGCCTGGGAACTTGAGTCACTGGAGAAAGGAACGTCCCTGCTGACTCACATTAGAATCTCAGAAAATATGAAATTAATTTCTATTGTTTTAGGTTACTGACATATTGTTTTTGTGACAAAATAGTGTCTATTTTCCTGAATACCGATAATTAAAATGAAATAAAAATATGTGGCTAAAGTCTAGGCTATACTCAGTAATTTTTTGTTACTGACTATGCTTTTAGGAGCTGAAACCAGTCAGAAGCAAAAATAATCTTAATATAACTCATTGGTTAGTTAAATATAGAGTGTGCTGCTTGGGTTACAGCCAACTCTGGTTTGTTTCTTAGGATATAAAGAACGGAATAGTCTCTTAACTCAAAGACCTCACGTAAACATGGAAATACAAATTCTTAGGAAGGTTTTAAGTAGGATTTTAATGGAAAAAAAGCATATAATGTGGTTGTGCTTTGATCTAATTAACACATATTTTAAACATTTTTCAAATTTATTTTTGTTTTTATTTTAAAAAATAATTTTTTAAAATTTGTTTTAGAGAAGGGGAGAGAGAGAATCTTAAGCCCAGCTTAGAGCCCGGGGCAGGGCTCTATCTCTCAACCCTGAGACCATGATCTGAGCTGTAATTGAGTCAGATGCTTAACTGACTGAGCCAGCCAGGCGCCCCAGTACTCGAATTAAAAAAAAAAAAAAAGGCATGGCACAATGTGAATAGATTCTTCTAAAGTTGTATAATATAATGGTCCTGACTACTGATAGTATTTTTAACTCCCAACAAGTTCCTATTCAGAAGTGCTAATGAAGAAAATATATACTTAGTAGAAAAGTAATTATTTAATTGATCAAACTTTTTAATCAAAACAGTTTTGGTGTTCTCTCAGTTGATTAACTTTCTTCTTTTATCAGATTATCTGTGTGAACATGTCTGCATTGATAACTTGACTATTATATCAATGAATTTATAGCCTGTACTTCAAAGTACATTTGTCAGTAGAACTCTAGATTCATTTTTCTAACTGCCTTCTGGATATTTCCATTACATTGAACTATTGGACAAAAAAACCCGAAACTCAGTTTTATTTACACCACCAACATAAAATTGTTGCATGTGGTTAGGTTATGAGCTTACATTGGTCTGTTGGTTATGGAATATTTCTAGTGGAATTCTTGTATACCTCTTAGACATCTAGCCAAGGTCTTTTTCCTTGTCATCCTCTAAAAGATAGGCTTTTTTTTTTTTTTTCCTATGTGTTTCTAGGATTCTAGCAAGCCTCAGCAGAGCGTTTATGAACAAAATCTAAATTCCAAGGGTAGGGGTGCCTGGGTAGCTCAGTCAGTTAATTGTCTACCTTTGGCTCCCAGGACCCTGGGATCATGACCTGAGCTGAAAGCAGATGGTTAATGACTGAGCCACTGAGGCTCCCCTGAATTGCATTTTCTTAATGATAGTGATGTTGAGCACATTTTCAAATACTTGTTAATCATTTGTGTTTCTTCTTTGGAAAAATGTTTATTTAGGTCCTTTGCCCAGTTTTAAAATTTATTAGTTGTTTTTTGCAAATATAATTCCTTATATAATTTGCATATTAACTCCCTATTAGATTTATGATTTGCACATATTTCTCTCATTCCATAGTTTGTCTTCTTATTTTGTTTATGGTTTCTTTTGCTGTACAGAAGCTTTTTAGTTTTACGTAGTCACACTTGCTTATTTTGCTTTTTTTGTCTTTGCTTTTGGTATCAGATCCTAAAATTCATTGTCAAGACCAATGGCAAGGAGCTTACCCCCTCTATTTTCTTCTAGAATTTTTAAGGTTTCAAGTGTCATATTCAAGTCTACTTTTGATTGAATGCCTAATAAAGATTACACATGGGCCCACGTGTAAAGGATACAGATATGAGTAGATTGGCCTACTCTCTGTTTCCTAAAGCATGTAGTCTAGAGAACAAAGAGCAAATTTTTTATTATCCTTGTGGCATTGGGTTTCAGCAACTGCCTTTTACACTTTTCTTTCCTCGTGATGCCTTCTTCATTGGGTTGGCTGAGTTGACAGCCAGGTTGAGTGATGATGCTATAAGGCTGCCACCATGTTAGGCTAGGCTTCCCATTCTTCAAAGACCTCTTAGGGCTCCATTAGGGTCTCTTTCACCATCTTCTTTTGTGCCGCCCTTTTCTGTACCATGCCTTCACCCCAGCCACTATCTGTGCCTGTACTCAAAGGTAATATGGCTAGGGTGAATACCATTGAAGGCGTAGTCTGTCTGTTTTGAACAAGTTTCTGGTTCAGCAAATCACTATTTGGCAAACTGACTTTCTAAACATTGGTTTTCAGGGAACTTATTTTTAGGGAATTGGTTTAAAGCCCAACCAAATTAATAATTTTCTGGTGCTGATGATAGTTATTGAGAGAGGGAGCAATAGCACAGAAAAAGGTCTCTAGTTTCTCTGCCCCTAGATAAACCATTAGTAATAGGAGCTCTGAATTCACACAAAATTGGGGAGCAGATAAGATGCCCAGTGGTCAGTGGGCCAATAAATCCTGATTGCTTTACTAGTATTCTCTACCTCGCCATGATATAATAGACAAAAATTTCTAAACTCAGTAATGGTAAAAGAATGGCTGGTTGAGACAGCATCTTTCCCCATAGCACCTTCTACCTGGTATGTCTATGGTTTTGCAAGGTTAACCAGAAGAAGATGGATATCAGGCTGTTAGATCTCAGTAGTCTAACAGCAGATTACTCAAAAATTGTCAAAAGATTTTCCAGAAATGCTAAAATACATGCAATGGATTTCACCTTATAGGACAGATAGTTGTTATATTACTAGGTCGCTCAGTTCTTGTCGCAGCTGCACTAAAGCATTGGAGACCCAAGACCAGAATGGGGAGATGGGGTTTATCGAGTAGATAAGTATAGTACACTTTCAAAGGTGAAGGCGGGCCACTGCCGGTCTAAGAGTGGCAACGGCACAGGAAGCTCTAGCCGCTTCCTTTTAAGCCTGCTTCCTGCATATGTAAATTTGCTGTGATTGACAGCCGGTGGTTATATAACATTTTGGGTTCTGCGCATGTGCCTACCCATGATGCAGTCTGTTATAATTGTATTTATTTATGTACCATATATTTATGAGTGTCTAATGAGCTTTTGCTGTGACTCCAAAGGTACTTAAGGGCAAGTTGCATCTTTTGTGTGCATGCCCAGCTCTTAGAGGTCCCCTTGTGACTTTTTTTTTTAAGATTTGTTACTGACTTATTTGACAGAGAGAGATACAGCCAGAGAGGGAATACAAGCAGGGGAGTCAGAGAGAGAGAAGCAGGCTTCCCGCCAGGCAGGGAGTCAGATATGGGCCTCGATTCCAGAACCCTGGGATCATGACCTGAGCCAAGTCAGAGGCTTAATAACTGAGCCACCCAGGCACCCCCTTGTGACTTTTGAGCCAGCTCTGTAGCTAGGACTTTCCTGTTGTTAGCCCTTAGAGGTGGCTCTGAAGGTGTGGCTGTTAATCCTGGGGGAAGGGGCTGGGAGGTGGGGGATTCTGAGGGTGTGGCCAGCATCTGCTTTATCGCTCCTCCTTATGCCTAACTAACTGCTTAACAGTGTCATCTTGTCTCCACCATAATTAGATAATTGTGGATGATATGATGGTGGTGGTGGCAGTATGACGATGGTGACCCTTGGAATATTACATGTCAGGCACTTAACAGATTTGTCAGATACTGGATTTGATTCCAATTCATGCTGTTGCAGAGCTCCTGTGTTCTTCCACCACAGCACCATGACTTAGAGGTAGTCTCTTCAGCTATAGGAATCATTTTTTAATTCCTTTATGTAATAGCCAGATAGTTGTAGATTCTGTTTCTCTACCGCTCTTCCTAAGTACAACTATGAAACAGAAAAGAATGAAAAAATAATGGCATGTGATTATAAAAGATAAACTCTGTTTTTAAGCAAAGTAAATAGAAGTTGATCTGAAAGGTCATATAGCAATCGACTACCAAGTAGAGGAATCTGCTAACTTATACAAGGTTCAGACAAGATTCAAAGCAATGAGACAGACTCTCTCCCTTCTCTCCCTAACACACTCTACCCCAACCTCCCCCCACACAGAAGTGGGGAAACTTCTTGGGAAATCAACCTGGGTTTCTGGCTGCTAGAAGTGTCCTGACAGAAAATGTTTAGAAACAAGGTCCTCTACAGCTTACAGAGTTTCCAAAGAAGCTTGTTTCCTCCAACTTTTAAAAATCCCTGTGTGAATTTGAGTCCATATTCTGCTTGCATTTGGCCTCTCAGTGGCACTAGTTCTGAGTGGTAGTGGGAAGAGATTTGTTATTACAAAAATAAGAGATCTTGAAGAATAACAGATACCACGGTCCCCATGGTCTTCAGTAAGCCTTTTTACTGGTCAAAAGTGCGGACTTGTGGGTCTCAACTAAAAAAAGCACAAACAAGGTAAAGAAACAAGACCCAGTCCCTCTAAGATCTTTTCCTGGAAGCTACTTCCTTATGAAATGATGAGGGATGAGACAGAGCAGCATTGCCTGTTTTCCTTATGATCCTCTTCCCCCATCACATAAATTTGCGGACATTCTGAATACAAACAATACCTGGGGAACTTATTAGTAATATATATACAAAAGGGAAAAAAGAAACCAGGCCTTAGACACCTGATAGAGACTTTGAGGAATCAATAGTCATGTAAAGCTACAAGTCAACTTGGTGATAAACAAATGTACTCTAGGTGTGTACATTCTGATAACCTCTGCCGTAACTGTGTCGTTTTCGCCTTTGCAAGGGTAGAACTCTTCTTTAAGTCAAATAAACTTGTAAGTAACAGGGAGACAAGAAACCATCCTATTGCTTCATCTTAGAACATTTGGCTGAATTTTCCTGAAAAACTATCACAGAAGGAAAACAAAACAAAGGCGAGACAAGGATCATAATAACTTGTTACAAAGTGCAGGTTTTGGTTCAGAGAGTACCTTTTCCTCTCTCAGGCCTCTGAGTGCCTTTGTAATTCCCCATTCTGTTTGAACTTTTTGTTCTGTTTACAAGAAGACAAACCTCAAATAGCTCCAGCCATGTTAGGAGTATTCTCTTATCGACCAGAATGTGGTTCTCTGGACGACTGATTGTATAGTCAGGGCCATATACAGACCTTCCACTTCGTCTTAAGTTTTTGTAAAAGGAGCAAGGTTTTTTGGATGTTCTAGTTTGTTTTTGGGAAATGTGCAAAATGACATATTGGATAATCTCAGACTTTAGGAGTATGCAGTAGATCTTCTATTTAATGCCGTTTATAAAGACATAAAATAAAATTTAAGGACATAGAAATAATTAAAAATAAAAAGTCAAGCTGTTAAGACTTACAATTAAAAATTGTGTTTTTTGAAAGCTAGCAGTAATAGAGTAAGAATTTTTGGTAGCCATCAAGCTTTATAATTCATAAAAATTTAGAGAATATGAGGGTAAAATCTCATTCAGTACAACAATACAAAATTAAAATACGTTAAAAATTTGGGTACCTGGGTGGCTTAGTCGTTAAGTGTCTGCCTTCGGCTCGGGTCATGATCCCAGGGTCCTGGAATTGAGCCTCATGTATGGCTCCTTGCTCAGTGGTGAGCCTGCTTTTCCTCTCCCACTCCTCCTGCTTGTGTTCCTGCTCTCCTGTCTCTCTCTCTCTTTGTCAAATATATAAATATAATCTTTAAAAAATGTTAAATATGTAAATTTTTCAAGACCTATGGTGGTTATAATAAAACTTTAATATAGATTCAAAAGAGATCCCAAATAAATGGAAATATACTATGCTCTTATATGTGAAATTATATTATTAAATGTAAATTCAATCCAAATGCGTTTATAAAATTAAAAATCCAAACACAATTCTAAAGTATATAAATGATTATAATCTTAACTGAAAGAATTTTAAAAAGTGAATATAGTCAAAATCACTCCAAAAAAAAAGAGTAATAAGATTTTTGCCTCATCAAAGTGTTAAATATGTTATAATACCATTGTAACTTAATAAACATGGTTCTTGTTCAAGAAGAGTTCAAGTAACCAGTCAATTACATGTAAGAATTTTCTATCTAGTAAATGTTGCATTTGAAACCAAAGGAAAATATTATATAAATATATACATAATTTGTAATACATGATATTAATGGTAAAGTGAATTTAAAAAGCTCTCTGAATGTGAGAGACCTGAATGTACTTTATAACTATTACATTATCCAGCCAGGAAAATAAAAATAAAATGAAACAAAAATTCAAATGAAATCACCTATCAAATATTTTCTATCTCTTGGTTTCTATTATGTACTTTAGGACTCTATTAATAACTTAGATATGATACTTTCTTCATGAAGCTCAGGATCTCTCTTGAGAGTCTGGCAAATATAACTAATTATGCTTCATGAATAAATAAGCATGCATGACAGGGTTACAACTGATGACTTGAAACACGTTATAGATGATTTTTGCTCTCCATTTTACTCAACAAAGAATCTGGATGTATTATATTAGTAATTCTAATTACTAAGTGTAATGTGTATCTAAAGTGTATCTAATTATAAGTGTAATGAACTTACAGTTGGTGAAGTGTGCTGTAAAACAAACTTGTTTGCACAATAAGCATAATTATTAGTATTGTATAGGATATTCATTCTTATTAAATGACATAAGGTATAAAAAATGCCTATTAGAATACCTTGCAAGGTAGCTCTGACAATTAGGCTGTTATAGCCCCATATTTAAGTTTGGCTGGACAGATAATATTATTATCACTTTTGTTGTTCCTGAGATTATCCTAAATTTATAAAAGAGGAAAATGAGTCCTTCTGAGCTTTAAGTATGCCTCAAGTTTACATATCTAGTTATGCACAGTGCCGGAATCATAGCTGGTCATTGTAAATGCTGGTCTAGTCTAGTAGTCTAGCACTCTTTTTCATTTCAGTACCATAAATAATTTAAAAAGATAGATTTCAGTAGTACTACAGATTTTAGCTTTATCTTGGTAATATAACATGTGTAAACAACCTTAACATACATCAGGCTCTTAAAGGAAAAGTTTCTTATATTTTTATTTTGTTTCTGAAAATAACAACAACAGCAATAACAACTTAGGACTTCTTTTTGGCTTTTGCTTCATTATTCTTTTGTTGGCGGGTAGCCTTCGTTTAATTGTAATTCTTATTTATCTATTTCTCAGTGAAGTGATATAGCTGCCATCATTGTTATGATTTTAGAGTGCTCGTCCCTCTCTAGATATTTGTACTTTCATATAAATGGAAAATAGCTTTCAATAAAATAAATGTGAATAACACCACACACACAGAGGAATATTGATTTGTTAGTCATTCATCAAAAACCAACTTGTCTGGCCAATGACATTTTTGTTATAAGGAAGGTCCTTAATAATTTCTAACAAACACACAGAAATAATGTATAATAAAGAATCATGAAGGTATATGATTTAGTAGATATTCATTCATTCACTAAACACAGGTACTGATCTCTTGTCAGACATTTTGTTTGAGGATGGAGAGACACAAAGAAACATATGAGAACCCTGTATTATGAAACTCACAAAGAACTGGAGCTCTAAATCTGCCAAGCTGTATTAAAATAACAAATAACCATATATCTTATACAAACCACCTAAGAAAGTTAAGAACAGCTAAATCTTAGTGGCTCTAGTTAAAGTAAATAATGAAAAATTGTTAATTAGAAAATGATTAATCTCAATTTGGTATACATTGACATTAGTCCAGCCTGAATTACAAAATGTTAATCAGGCTCTGAAGGGTAAAGTCTTGCATTTGCCAGGAGAAAGTTACATTAGGTATTTTTAGGAGGTAACTAATTTATGCGTAGATACTGACAAACATTTATAACTTAAAGTCAGTTTATGCCATGATCTCCTTATAGATTGGTGGGTAGGAAACAAGTACATACAGTACCTGATTCAGAGCTAAACCTCCAAGTAAATTGGTTTTCTAAATTACAGTTTGATTGGGTTCAAAGTATAAGTTGAAAATATAATAAAGCAAATCTAAAACATGTTAATACAGGTTTTAAAAATTAAGCTTTATGCAGTCAATAGTTGTTAAATTTATCATAGCATGAAATGACATTTTTCCTTAATTAAATTGTTGTACTTACGTAGTCTTAGAATGCACTTTGTACTTTTAATTATTTATCTACAAGTTTTGAAATGAAGCAGAATAAATAGATTTAGATATATCTTCCTTTTCAATGTTTCTGATTTGGATTGCCAAAACACAAGATAAAACCACTTTTACGTGAATATAGATATATCGATAAGAAAATGAACTAACAATGATACTGGAACTTAAAATAATAATTATAAACTTTTATTCTTGATAGATACCAATGTAAACAAATGAAATATTCAGAATTTCTTAAAGGGAAATTGTTGATCAAATAATTTTAACTTAAATTACTGATATGTTCTGTTTTACTTTGTTTTAATTTTGTGTGGTTGCTATACAATGTAGAAATACCTTCCACTAAATATCAGCATTTGATTTCCTTGTGCTTATAATATTTTAAAATATTTATGACTAAGTAGATTAGTAGTTAATGTTATTGTAATGGACGGAAAGATATTAATTTCATTTCATTGCTAGTTACTTCATTATTTCGTTACTCATGATTCTTCCTTTTGATGGAAAACCAAACTGGCTTAAGCAATAATGGGATATTGCAGCCTTTGAAAACTTAAAATTTTATGTTCAGTTTGACATTTTCATTTGCGTTAAAGCAGAGGCTCAAATAACACCATCAATTGAATCTCTCTCTACATCTCCTGCTTCATAATTCCTCAGAGTGGATTCATTGTCATGTGTGCCTCTCTACCCAATAGCCCTCAGCAACTCCAAATACATATTACTTTTACAGTTAACTTTTGTGAAGGAAATAAAGATTTTCTGTCTCAGTGATTCCAACCAAATTCTTTTATTAAGTCTCTTATCTGACTTGGGTTAAGCAATTATACCTTAACCAATAAAAGTGGCAGAGGCTTATAAACCTCTGAATGTCTGTTATTGGCCAAGAAAGCTTTACTTACTTTTGCTGCTGTGGAGTAGAGTTGATCTCATTCAAAACTCTTTTTTTTTTTTTTTAAGATTTTATTTATTTATTTGACAAGAGAGAGATCACAAGCAGGCAGAGAGAGACAGAGAGAGAGGAGGAAGCAGGCTCCCTGCTGAGCAGAGAGCCAGATGTAGGACTTGATCACAGGACCCTGAGATCATGACCCACTGAGCCACTCAGGTGCCCCTCATTCAAAACTTTGAGTCACAAATGATATTAGATTATAATTTCAGCTACATTTGGTAAAGAGATGTTTAGCATTAATATACACTACTGCCCCTCTGTCAAGGAAAATACAAAATCCTTCATAAATAAGGAAGAAATGAAGGTGTGATACTGCCATAAACAAAAACTTAGACTACCAGAAGAAGAATGCTGTCCATTTGACAGGCGCAAAATGTCCGTTAAACTAACCAATTTCAATAGACCTAACCAACTAAATGAATTACATAGGTATTAGGACTTTGTAGGAATAGGACAGCAGTGTTCCAGCTTCTCTAGCTTACTTCTGCCAACTCATTTCTGGATTCAGAGTCCTTTTTCCACCTTTATAATTTTTAACTCAAATTTCTGTGATCAGTGTGTTTTGCATCTTTCCCTCCAACTTCCTAATCCCAAAAGTGAAAATTGCTGAAATTAGAAACAGAACCAATCGCACATAAGTGGATAATTTAGAAGCAGAGAAATGGGGGCAAAGACTGAGATTTTCATATCAGAGATAGATAAAACAAGGTCATTGCAAGAAGCACCATCTGAGATACTGAGTCATTGTGGGATATAATAAAAAAAGTGCTACCATTTCACAAATTTTCTTATTGTATTTTTATGCTCTTTTCTTTACCACCTTTATATTTTTAATTATTCCATAATATCAATATATACCCTTAAACACATCTTGAAAAGCTCCTTCCCCAACACCACCTTGAGGAAATAAGTTGTAACACAGCAAAGAGACTAATTTTCTCCCTACTCTCCAGTGTTCTCCATAATAAACTGCCTGGAAATAAACTGCACCTATCTGTAAAAACTTTAAAAAAAAAACACAATTTTTCTAGATCCCAGGTTATTATTAGATTTGGTACATATAAACTCTGCCACATAATAAGTTGAATTAAATTCTCAAGCTCAACAAGAACACCAGGATTACTTCCCATTGCTAGAATTAATAGCAGATGGTATGGACAGGTGATAATTACTCTCAGAAATTTCTTGACAATGTGTATGCTTATATTAGTAAAGGACTATATACTTTGCCTTATTGATAATTTTCATGTTTAGCTGTAGTACATCAATAGTCTACATTAGAAGTATGCAGACACAACTTCTCTTTCCAGTGAAGAAAGTATGTGTGTATATTGGGGAGAGATTCAATGGAATTTTTATTTTTGTCATTTCAACAATCCCTCTATTTTATTTCTTTTTTTCCCCCCTGACAACTAATGCACGTACTAGGCAAAAAAAAATCTGTGTCTCTTAATATGGTTAATTAATTCCATAGAGGTGAATTGTTCAAATTACTTTCTCCAGAAAGCAAACCCTTAAAATAATAATCAAAAGCAAATGGGGCTTCTGAGTCAGTTAAACTTCAAGAGTTGATATTAAATGTTTTCCATTTTGGCTTGCTTTGTTTCCATCACTCACTCTGGACTGACCCCTGCTAAAGGGCAAAGGAAATTTTCTAAGCAGCAGCTTAATTTAATGCTCCTTCTCCAAAGGCTCTTTACACTGATAATGGGGTTCTTCTGATCAAATAAAAATCTCCATTCAGTTCATGATGTCAATAAGATGAAGCAACATAGATGTTAACTACTCATATTTTGGACAAAATTAGTTAGGGAAATAAGAAGTATACATCCCTATGTGTTCAGGCCAGGTTTGTCAATTGGATATGTAATTCAGTTTTTGAGACAATGAAACAATTCAGACGCTACCAAGTTGCTCCTGGAACATTTTCACAAAGTGTTTTTGAGTGAGGCCTTGAAATTGTGCAGTCAGTCTGTCCCTGAAGTCTTAGTGCACTTCACATCTACAACTCCAGGAATGAAAAATATTCTGCTAGCCTATTGGGTTCTTTCTCTGTTTCCTTTCTTTCAAATTTATCTTTTAACGAATTCCTAAATTTTTGCTAGTTTTATGAATTGTATAGTGATTGATTTCCCTTTTGAATCTCTGCCCACCTCTTTTGTACCACAGAAGTAGGGCGTTATCGCTAACCTGTATTTTTAACTGTGATATTTTATATAGATACAGATATAGATGGAAGTTAGATATAGGCATATGCTTAACAATTTAAAAGTTGTTTTAAATCAGTGGTGATAATACTAATAAATAAACTGAGGACTTCATACATTTTAAGCAATGCTATAATACAGTAGTATTTATATAATATATAATATATATTATTTTGGTAATTACTTTCATAAGAAAGTCCACTTAAATGTAGAACTTAAGTACCTTTCTCGTAAGATTCAGGCACTGGATTGATTAATTTAAAAAACTCTTGGGATAATTTTCATATTTCACTTACATAGTTTTCTCCACACAATGTACTTGATGGCAAATAAAGATGTTTCCTATGTCACTGCCACCTTAAAATAATAAATATAATAAAGATAACTTAAAAATTCTGTCAACTTTTTTTTTTAAAGATTTTATTTACTTATTTGACAGAGGGAGAGATCACAAGTAGGCGGAGAGGCAGGCAGGGCGGGGGCAGGAAGCTGGCTCCCTGCTGAGCAGAGAGCCAGATGCGGGGCTCGATCCCAGGACCCTGAGATAGTGACCTGAGCTGAAGGCAGAGGCTTTAACCCACTGAGCCACCCAGGCACCCCTCTGTCAACATTTTTATTGTAAACACCTTGTGGAGGAATTACAATGATATGACTGTTAAAATTCGTGTGGAGATGGCTGTTGTCATGAAACTTTCTAAGTGTCTCCCTTGTTTATTGTGACCATATTTAATTTATCAAAAGTGGTGCTATAAGAAATCAAGCGAGAATGACTCTTCTCAGGCTTCAACATATATATGTGTGTGTGACTATGAACTGAATGACCTGCAAATTTTATTATGTTTGCCTTCCTTTTAAAGATAATATGAAATGTTTTAACTCCTGTTCATTATGTCATTGATGAAAGTAGGAGTGAACCTAATCACCACCATGCATTAGACAGATTTATTCTTGGCGCTCTTCCTCCACTGTGAGTTGCAGCTTGGGGTCATCGCTTCTACTACTGTCTTCCAGATAAGTAGTATGGCTCCTGACACTGTGTCTCCTCCAAAAATTAACAACTTATATTCCCTCTTTGAGTTACTTATGTCTCCCATATCAAGGCATAACAGGAAAAGAGAAATGAGCTGGTCTTTGCAAAGGGTTGTCCAAGGTCCAAACACTCTGCTGGTTCTTCCTAAACTTTTCATCATCTAATTATTATCAGAAAATTGCCAGATAATTTTCACCATTTTCTTCATTTAAGAGAGAAGATCATGGAGAATATCTGACTTTTTTTTTTTTCTTTTCAGTTTAGTACTCTTTCCCTTTAATATTGAAAAATAAGGTTAATTTGGCAGTACCAAAAAAAAAAAAAAATAGAAAATATGAACTGTAAGGGCTCCTGGTGGCTCAGTGGGTTAAATCCTCTGCCTTTGGCTCAGGTCATGATCTCAGGGTTCTGGGATCGAGCCCCACATCCAGCTCTCTGCTCAGCAGGGAGCCTGCTTCCCCCTCTCTCTCTGCCTGCCTCTTTGCCTTCTTGTTCTCTCTCTGTCAAATAAATAAATAAAATCTTTAAAAAACAAAAAAGAAAATATGGGGGCGCCTGGGTGGCTCAGTGGGTTAAGGCCTCTGCCTTCGGCTCGGGATATGATCTCAGGGTCCTGGGATCGAGCCCCGCATCGGGCTTTCTCCTCAGCGGGGAGCCTGCTTCCCTCTCTCTCTCTGCCTGCCTCTCTGCCTACTTGTCATCTCTTTCTCTCTCTCTGTCAAATAAATAAATAAAATCTTTAAAAAAAAAAAAAAGAAAATATGAACTGTAGAGAAAAAAAAAACTGCTCTAGAAAGGTGATAACTCAGATAGACACAGGGAGGAGCCTACCTCACACACACTATAAGAGAAAGCTCAAAATGGCTGTGAACAGATAGCATGCTCCAGATGTTCATAGTGAACAGACTTTTTTCTACATCTAAAATGCCAGTAAATTAGGGTGCCTGGGTGGCTCAGTAGGTTAAAGCCTCCGCCTTCAGCTCAGGTCATGATCCCAGGGTCCTGGGATCAAGCCCCGCATTGGGCTCTCTGCTCAGCACGGAGCCTGCTTCCCCCACTCTCTCTGCCTGCCTCTCCGCCGACTTGTGATCTCTCTCTCTCTCTGTCAAATAAATAAATAAAATCTTAAAATAAAATAAAGTAAAATGCCAGTAAATTAGCAATAATAATAATAAAATGGTATTTTGTAAAATGGTATGTGGGTAGTTCTATTGTACTAGTAGTAATAGTTAAATTCTAGAATAAAGTCTAATAAGAGCTGAAGAGTGTTAATTGTAAAACAGAAATCTGATTTCAGAGGTTCAAATACTTACCTTCGGTAACTCTATAGAAAAGTATATCTTGTTCTTTCTCTTTTGTTAAAAAGCTATTTCAGGCATGGTGGAGAAAATACTGATCCAGCTTCCAGAGTAACAAAGAAACTCAGCTGAGCTTGATAGTTATCTAAGATCATGGGGAATGTTAAGTTAAGCTATATAACTTGTAGAAGCTTTGTCTAAAATTATTCTATAAAATAATATTCTATATTTACTTTAATCTTCTTTCATACTTTCAATAAAAAGGAACTCAACCAGTCCTAGATTTAAGATTATCTGAATTTCACTGTGTATTTCTACTACTTAATTTTAATTCTTTCCATACAAAAACATGTACCCAAATCACAATCATTATCTTCAGAGTGAATAGTGATTATGACTATATTTAGAATTATATCCAATATTAATTTTTGTCATAATTTAACAAAATTTGTCAATAATATATAATAGTATTCATAAGAACAATCTTGACAGTTACCATTTTTTCCCAGTCAGATAACATTTCATTTTAAATTCATTTGACTGTTAGTGAGGGGGAGCGTAATTCCTGTGTAGCAATCATCTGCAGAATCTGCTCTTGCTCTCCATTTCCTGCTCCTGTCCCGACAAATCATTGATTTTCTCAGGGCTCAGTTTGGAAATCTGTTACTGATTGTTTTAGCAGCTCATTCCATAAACCTGTGTTGTTTGAGCATTTTTCATTCTGGCTTGTCTCTAAATTCAAACTCATTAACTTTAAGCTTTCAAAATGTTTCAAAACTTTTAGACAGATATTGACATCAGTATTAATCAGAGCTCTCCAGAGAAAACAACAAATTGGTCCCTGATCATCAGGGGAAGAAGGGCTTTTTCTACATAATGGGGAGGGGAAAAAATATGGTTAGCCCTCACTTAATCCAATGGGGCATCTTATTTGTCTCCAATTTCCAGTTTTAACTGTAAATTGGCAAGTGGGGTAACTATGACCTAATAATGTCATGGTAATAATGGGCTTAGACCACTCAGCAATAAAGATTTTGTTTATGCCACTAAGAAAGAACAAACAAACAAATAAAAACAAGCCATAGAAGTAATAGATAAGTGTGAGGGAAATCTAGAATGGATGACAGAGGAGAAAGATGCCATCAGGATCTACTGGAGCACCAGGGTATATAATTTATTATACTAACTCTTCTCATAATTTTCCCCACAACTATAACCAACCGGAACCTGTAGCTGCTGAGGCCAGATGGGTGTAATTAATATGGTAATAGGGAACTGCATTCAAATAATAATGTACAAACTTTACAACTAGCATAGATTTTGGTTTGGGGATTAGGGAGATTGAAACAACTACCTTATTTTATAAATATGGATGGGTTGGGGGTGGAAAATGATCTTTCTGAGCTTTCGAATATATTTAAAAATAAGTGTAGATTTTAGGGGTGCCTGAGTGGCTCAGTTGGTTAAGCCTCTGACTCTTGGTTTTGGGTCAGGTCATGCTCTCAGAGTCTTGAGATCAAACCACATCAGGCTCCATGCTCAGCTCAGGGTCTACTTGAGAGTCTTTACCCCGCCGTTTTCCTCCCCCCACTTGCAAGCTCTCTCTCTCCCTCCTCTCTCTATAGTAAATGAATAAAATCTTTAAAAAAATCAGTACAGATTTTAGAAAATGTGGATTTATCAATGAAATAGTTCTACAAAAATCAGGAAAAAAGTGTTAATCTATTTAATAACATGCAATCACATGTTTTTAAAGGGCATTTATTTCCATATTATTGAATAGTCAAAAGTAACTTTAATAAAGGGGATGAAGACAATATGGCTCGAGAAATTATTTTCGTAATATGCCTGGTGAATTTCAAAGAAGAATACAGCTGGCAAAATAAAACTAAAAACTTAATGTATTTAAGGACATGAATATAAAATGTGTGGCTAGTTCTTTAAGTGGAATAAACCAAATCTCTGGTTATCTAAATTGTTAAGATTATATAGTGCATGAGACAACTGAAGAGAAGTTAAAAATATTCCTTTTAGGGGGTCCCTGGGTGGCGCAGTTGGTTGAGTGACTGCCTTCGGCTCGGGTCATGATCCCGGAGTCCCGGGATCGAGTCCCACATCGGGCTCCCAGCTCCATGGGGAGTCCGCTTCTCACTCTGACCTGCTCTCTCTCACTCTCTCTCTTTCCTAATAAATAAATAAATAAAATCTTTTAAAAAAAATATTCCTTTTAGCCCAGTCAGAAATATACTGGGCCAAGAGGAATATTTTCCCTGCTGGGGGTAGAGTAGGCTATCATAAACCTATATTCCTTGCAAGTTTATAAAAGCTGCAGTCAGGCAAAGAAAAACAGTCATTTAGAAGCAGTGATAGTCATAAGTTACACATTTTTCTCACATTTTCTCAACAACATAATCTCATTTGAGGGCCTGCGAAGGGAAGACTTGGAAAACATACTAGCAGAGAAATTCTGTCTTAATACTTTAGCATCTTAGCAATTTATACCATACTCTGGCAGTTTAGCATTTTCAGAGTCTCCGCAGATTTGGTCTTTTAACAGCCTAAATTTCAGTGTTCAAAAGGTTTTTCCTTTGGTTGGTCAATTGGTTTTTGTTTTGTTTTGTTTATATAAGTGAGCAGTAGGAGGTATAGCTACAAATGTGTTTTAGAAGATCTCTGAGAGTCAAGATAAGTGATTTTGTACTTTTTGGCACAGGAATGGGACTCAAACTTAGGAAGATACAGGAGGCTGCTGTTCTTATACGACTGCTATTTTGTACAATGTCCATCTTTGTTGCTTAAATGGAATTATTTACTAATGCTATGAATAATGATTTTATTGGAAAAGAACATATTTCCTGGTGGCTATATATAATGGTATGATGGATAAACCACAAATCTGCATTTCATTATCTTTCCTATAAGAACTTCAGGATGAGTTATTGAAATGAGAAGATAGAAGGTCCAGGAATGCTTTGTTCTAGAAGACTATGAGAAATAATTGATTGAATTAATTAAGTGATAAATAAATGATTTAGCAAAGTGTTATTAAAATATTGAAGGGCACTTGATGTGATGAGCACTTGTTTTTACATATAAGTGATAAATCACTAAATTCTACCCCTGAAATTAATATTACACTATATGTCAACTAAATGGAATTTAAATAAAAACATCAAATGTAAAGAAAAATTAAATAAAAAAGAATAAGTTCTGGAATCTAAATCAATTTGGTTTGTCCCTCTGGAATAACCTAAGGCATTTTTTCAAAAAAAATCTGTGGAATTGCACTAGTTTATTGAGACAGGTGTTTTAAGAGCTGCTTCATAGAGGGATACTCATCACTGCATAGAATTTCACTGAAAATGTTAGAAATAAAAGCCTTTTATTAGAGTTAGTCAAAGTTCTTTATGGGGATGACATAATTTTTTCTTTTGCTTCAAGTAAAGAAATTCTATCTTGATTTCTTCCCAAGTAGTAGAGAGTGACTATATCCTTCTTTACCCTGAAGAAGCTTTGAATCATTTCAGTTTCTGTAAATTTTCTTTATAAGAACAAGTTAGGAGCTCTTTATATTGAGATGAAAAATGAATATATTCTGTGTAAGTATTAATAATCGGTGATGGAAGCATCTTTAACAGTGGAAACTTTTGAATTTTTCTCTTGAGTTATTAATAGCATAAACAAACATTGAAATACCATCAACTATAAGAAAGAATATAATATCAAGTTTCTCTTCTGGTTAGGATTTGGAAAGTCACTCTAGTCTTCCTTATATTTCTTACAGAAAGGCCCTGTGCTTGTTCATGGTGTACACCCTTGCTTGCTGTGGTAAACATTTACTAGCAGTGCGTTCTTGGAGATACTAGACTCATGGTTAAAAGGAAGAAAAAGTAGAATTCTATGTCCAAATTAGATGCCATTCAAATATGAAAACAAAGTAAAAGCATATGTATTCAAAAAGAAATATAGTTAAATATAAGAAACAAAGGAGATGAACAAAGGGTAAAGGAAAGTTAAAAAAGAGAGAAGGAGGCAAAACCATAAGAAACTCTTAACAATAGAGAACAAACCGAGGGTTGATAGAAGGAGGTGGGCAGGGGATGGGCTAATTGGGTGATCAGTACTAAGGAGGGCACTTGTGATGAGCACTGGGTGTTATATGTACACGATGAATCACTAAATTCTACTTCTGAAACTAATATGACACTATATGTTAACTAACTAGAATTTGAATAAAAACTTCTAAAATAAATAAAAAAATAACAATCTTTTAATATTCAGATTGGAAGGGCGAAAATAGAAAAAGACTAATAATATCAAACGTTTTTGGGTATGGGAAATGTAGGATATTTTCATTCATTGATGGTGGATAGTAAAATCATCTTGGAGAATTATTTAACAGTTTCTTAGAAAGTTAAATATACACCTGTTTTATGGCCCAGTAATTCAATATCCTGTGACTTATTCAAGATAAATGAAAATATATATACACATACACATGAATGTGTATACCCATGTGCACAGACATTCACATGGAATGTCTTATTCACTTATTCAAGAATGTTCTTGACTTTATATGAACAAATACAGATAAACTTCTACATTTAAATACAATGTAGAAATAAAAGAATACTGAATCAAAGACAAATTAACTTAAAAATCATTATGCAGATCAAAGGAACTCGAACACAAAAAGAATGGATACTGTATGATTCCACTGGTTATTTATAATTACCAGTCTGTGGTGTGGTGGTGGTCTTTGGGTAGGTGAACAGAATTGATTGAAAACTGTGAAAAAGAAACTCTTTGTGGTGATGATGTTTCTCTATAACTTGTTTTGGGGGTGGTTAAAACACTGTATATAAATTTCTAATTATATTGAACTGAACATTTAAGATATCTGCATTTTATTATATGTAAAACACTCTTAAACAATGAAATGTTTAAAAATAAACAGTAATCTTGTTAAGGATGAGTAAAATATGTACCTTTTTAAATCCCAGAGAGACAAACCATAAGAGATTTTTTTCAAAAGATTTTATTTTTTTATTTGTCAGAGAGAGAAAGAGAGAGAGCACAAGCAGGGGGAGTGGCAGGCAGAGCAGGCAAAGGGAGAAGCAGGCTTCCTGCTAACCAAGGAGCCGAATACGGGACTCTATCCCAGGACCCTGGGATCATGCCCTGAGCCCAAGGCAGTGGCTTAACCAACTGAGCCACCCAGGTGTCCCGACCCTGTAGAGATTCCTAACCATAGGGAACAAACTGAAGGTTGATGGAGGGGAGGTGGGTAGGGGGTGGGGTAAATGGGTGAAGGGCATTATGGAGGGTACTTGATATAATGAGCACTGGGTGTTATAAACAACTGATAAATCACTAAACTATACCTGAAACTAATAATATGCTGTATGTTGACTAACTTGAATTTAAATAAATAAAAAAATACCAGTTCATATGATAAAGAGATTATCATCAATGTTATTAAAACACGTCTTTCCAAATCTGATATGTTCTTCTTACATAGTTCACCTGAACTTTTCTAGCAAAGCTCTGTCAGTTATTGTAGTTTTGTATTAAATGATATTGTATATCATGTGAAACTGCAAACCTAGTATTCTCCATACACCTCTTATTTATAACTGTTCTGGTATTTATTTTTTTTATAAATATAAATTCTGCCCTACAAAAAATTTATATTAGTTAGCTGGACTTACATTTTCAACAGGGTATAATGAGAAAAATCAAACAAACACAAAATCAGTAGAAAATTACATTCCCTGTCACAGACTCTGCTATGAATCAAAGTTTAGTCTACCAGGTATCTGAGCATTGTTCTGTTAATATTGTTACTATAGGTCTTTTCTTTTTAGAAATAGTTGGGATAATGAAACAGGTGACTCATGTCTTATAGCCTAGTACTTTAATTACCCTGAGGATCATTAAATTTCAGTCTTCACCCTTCACTACTATTTTCAGGATACTTTTTCTGACTCTTTATCTCTGGATAGAAACCATTGCTTACCTGCCCGCTCAAAGAGCACCTGTGTTACAGCTGAATAAATGAAAATTATGTGACTGAGTTCTGTTTGATGGGTGCTTTATGTTATCAGTTTTTTTCTGTTTCAGCTTCTCACTCCTGTCTTTATTCTTCAAATTCTTACCAACATATTGTTTCTTGGAATTTAAGTGTGAAATATAATTGTGCATTTCTGCTTTCTTGACCTTTAAGTGTAGATCTTTTTATTTCCACATTTGGCCAGCATTCTGATTGGTATGGTAATCAGGTAGATCTTTTTATAAAAAAATACGTATTTATTTATTTTTTTAAAAGATTTTATTTACTTATTTGACACAGAGAGAGAAATCACACGTAGGCATAGAGGCAGGCAGAGAGAGAGGGGGAAGGGAACCTGATGCAGGGGATCGATCCTAGGACCCTGAGATCGTGACCTGAGCTGAAGGCAGAGGCTTTAACCCACTGAGCCACTCAGGCGCCCCAAAAAAATACATACTTAAAATAGATAATCTGATAGCTGTATTTATATGAAATGTTTTTTAATTCCATATAAAAATATTTCATAAAATACTATTTTATCTATTACAAAGAGCACCAAATTCCTAGTTAGGATTGATTTTTGGGGGGATTTTACTTATTCAATTATATGAAGAGCATGTATGTTCCATTAATTTCCCTATTTTAGAGGCGTACCGAGTTACTGATATTACTTGTTTTACATAATTTAATATTGTTAAATCAATAATATTTGTAAATATTCTGCATGAGGTCCCCAACTATTAGAATACTTTTATTTAGAATGTAGCTATGCATAATATATGTTCACTTTTAATAAAAATAGAATAAATACATTAAAATGGCATAGGTTATAATTTAGTACAGGGAAATGATAGGGATTTTGATGGTTCTTCAATTAGCCACTTAAGATTAAATTAAATAATGATTTTAGTGTTATATCTACTTTTCAGTAACTTCTACATTCCTGCACTCTTACATAAATAAAAGGAATAGTCCTACCACAGTAACCAAAAATTCATATGGTCTCCACTGCTAAAATAGCACAGACATTATTAGAATTGGGTCAGTGAAAAGTTTGGGGAAAATAAAACAGAAAAATAGCACCTTTTGAGAGTGAAGATGCTGTGTATAATAGTGTATAATAGTTCTTTGTTGCAAAATGAATTACAACAAACTCAGTGGCTTAAAACAATATACATATATTTCCTCTTAGTTATGGTGGGTCGGGAATCTGGGCATGACTTAGTTAGATCCTTTGCCTAGATTCTGATGAAGCTATAAGCAGTGTTACATCCAGGGCTGGATTCCCATCAAGGGCTTGACTGGGGACGGATCTGCTTCTAAACTTTCTTACGTTGTTGTCAGAATTCATTTCTTTGCAGTTGTAGGACTCATGAAAGCTTGCTTCTTCAAAGCCAAGGATGGAGAAAGGGAGAGAGAAATTGATTCTGGCAAGATGTTGTGTAATCACATACATACAATTAAGTATATTTTATCACCATTGCTGAATTCCATTGGTTGGAAACAAATCACAACTCTCCTCTACATTCAAGAGAATTAGATTGCAGGAACATGTGAACACCAGGAGATGGATCCATAGGGACCACCCTAAGATCTATCCGCAATACTGTGGTTACTGTATTCGTGTTGAAATGAGTGGGAGAAAGTAATGTCATCAGTGAGGTCCCCCGTTATCAGGGAATATTGTGAGAATCTTGACCATCATTCAAAACTTAATGATTTTTGAGCCCTGAAAAAGCCTGGCTCATTGCTAATGAGAATTCTCCATTAATGTGTTGAATATACCGGAGGAACTTTGAGTAGATCCTCTCCTAAATGAGAAAGCAAACCTGCAACAAGAGCTCAGAGATCCAGTCTTAAGTAAACCTTCTGGAAATTACTAGGGCTAATAAGTAAAAACAACAAAAATACCTACAAGGAGAGTTAAAGGAGAGATAATCTGTTGAGATGAGTGATAGCCACTCTTGAGCATCTCTGTGGTACAAGCAGGTTTTTTTTTTTTTTTTTTGGTTTTTCCAAAAAAGGAAGTAGGCACTGGAAGGGATGCTGCAGTTATATTCATGTTTGAAATTTACAAATATTGAAGTAACTTCAAAGCTGATGACTTTCCATTTGCTTACATCTGAGAATATCTATTCTAAAGAATCGGTCTGTGTGCCAAATATAATATGTAGCCAGAATGCAAAACACTTGAAATAGGGAGAGAGCCATGGTTTTATTAAAGGTATTTTCTCTTCCCTAATTTCCTACATTTTTAAAAAATTTCAGTTCCCTGCCTATGGGAACCAAGGAGATGAAGAATGAAATAAAATATCTTTTATTTTTGACTTTCCTATTTTCCAAGGGCCCTGGGGTGCAAAATGTGAAGCCCCATGTAAGGAACTGTAAAAGAAAAACCATGGAAGCAATTAATCTTTCCCTGGGCTGGTAGGCAGGCTTGTCTAAGGCAAATCAAGCCGTGGCTCATGGCTCAGCCACATTTTAACGTTGAAGTAGCTAGGATCAGCAATACCTTACAGCTCTAAAACTGTAATCTTAGCAATAGGACATGATAAGGAGGAAGACGTTAAATATGTACCATAAATGGATGTGACCAGTTTGGGAAAAAAATGATCATGAGTTCTCTCAAGACAAGCCTTTAGTATTAGAAATTGATTCATTCATGTTGCTAGTTAATGTGTTCATAAATTGTGTTTCTGTAATATTGTTTTAAAAATTTCTCAGCTTTTATTGTGCATACTGAAAATATTCAAAGTTAATACCTCTATGTACAAAAGCTCTTAGTTTTTTCAATATTGTCTAAGATTGTAAAGGGAGTTCTGAGAACAAAACACTGCTGCTTTCGAGAACCAGTTTAGATGATTTATAGAAATTTATTATTGTTTAGTTCTAAGTAGATTATAATTTTTATGCTATTTTTTTAAGATTTTATTTATTTATTTATTAGGAAAGAGAGAGAGTGAGAGAGAGCATGAGAAGGGAGAAAGTCAGAGTGAGAAGCGGACTCCCCACGGAGCTGGGAGCCCGATGTGGGACTCGATCCCGGGAATCCGGGATCATGACCTGAGCGGAAGGCAGTCACTCAACCAACTGCGCCACCCAGGGGCCCTATGTTATTTTTTTGATTCATGGTTTATTTACGTTTTTTCCCAAATATATTTAAGTACACATTTTATTATTCATTTACAGCTATGGTTATATATAATTTATCATCTATACACACACACATCTGAGTGTATCTTATTATATGTCTCCCCATGGATACGGGATATTGGGCGTAAAAAATAGACTGTCTCAGTTCACACCAGTGTCTAAGCTTACTGATGTTTAAGAAAGATGTATTGTCTTTAGAGACCTGATCAGTAAGAGCCTTTCATGTTTTTGATATTTGCTTTATGGCTTAAGGATTTATGTATTCAATTGAAAAAAATGTGTCAAACATGCTTGAAAAGAACATATATATTCTGTGTTATGGTTAGTGTTCCATAGAGTCAGAACAAGTGTATTATTTGTGCTTTTCAAGTATAGTACCCCAAGCTATTGTTTGTTTGGCTTTTTGTTGACTTAATCTTTATTTTCTGAGAGAGGTATATAAATAATTCTGTGAATTTTAACTTTATATTTTATAAGTATGTATTTTCTCTATCCGTAAAAATTCTCTTAACAATGGAGAGGGTGCCTGGGTGGCTCCGTCAGTTAAACATCTCATTTGATTTCGGCTCATGTCATGATCTCAGGGTTGTGAGATCGAGCCCCAGGTTGACCCCCTGCTTAAGATTCTCTCCTTCCATCTCCCTCTGCATCTCCTCCCCACATCTCTTTCTCTCTTGCTCTTAAAACACATACACACACACAAAACAATGGAGAGTAGGTAAGTAATACTGCTATAGATATGCCAAATTTCTTTTGGTTTAATATTTGCTATGTATATCCTTTCTGATTATTTTTTTCTTTCATCTTTGCTGTATACTTAATTTTTTCCAAAATTTCCCTTCTGAACTGTGGATGGGTATATTAATGTTTCCAACCTGATCTATAGTTGACCTATTAAAAACAAATGTAATTTAGCATGTTACAAACCAAGTATATGATCTTACTTCTAAAACACTGCTGCTGTCTTTTGAATGACACACTTAGCTTTCTTCTCAGAAGACAACTTTAATTTATTTATCTCATAGTACACCTTCAATTTTTACAATATAGTATTGCCTCTGCCTTCAAAATAGATTCAACTACTTCTCATTATATTACTGTCCTGCTTCAAACTACCATTCTCTTCTGAATTATATTTTTAACTATTTATTAAACACATCTTTCATTGAAATCTATTCCTGTAAAAAGCTGACATAAACTTGAATCCATACATTTTTACCCAAAACAACTAACCAGATCACAAATATTTAACTACTAGCATCCAGAGGGTGTTCTCTTGTCCCCACCCCCGCTAGTCACTAACCGCCCAGAATTAATAGTTTGTCACAACAGATTAATTTCATCTGTTTACAAAATTTATAAAATTGGAATATAAATTACATACTCCCTTAAGTCTCACTTCTGTTGTTCAACATAATGTTTGTGAGATTCATATGTTGCTGTGGTGAGCAGGAATCCCTTTCTCTTTATTGCTCTAGACTATTCAGATGTATAGATTATACCACAATTAATTGATTTTACTATTCATGGACAAGGGGATTGTTTTAGTTTTAATCAAATTAAGCTACTATGAGCGTTCTTAACCATGAAGTTTGGTATACCTATGTACGCATTTCTATTGAGTATATACCTAGGAGTGGAACTGCTCAGTAATAAATATAATTTGTGTGTTAGGACCCACAAATGGAGGCCACCCCAGTGGCCCAGCCCACATTACAAGTCTAAAACTAAGTCAGCCTACACTTACAGGAAACACCTGTCATACAGGGAAACCTAACATACACCAATCACAATCCTCCAACTCAGCTTTAGCTAGTTTGCCTTGCTCTAGGGAATAGGACCTGCTCCCCTTAAAAGGAGACCCCCAGCCTCCTAGCCAATCGTTCCATTTCCGTGTTGCCTCTGCTAATGCTCTTTAAAATTTGCTTTTGCCCCCACATCCTCCAGGAAGAGTGCTCCGCAGATTGTGAATAACTGTATTCCCCTAATCCATGGATTATTTTTTCTTGAAATTATTTTAGTTTTGTCATTGGACAGTTTTGTGTTGAGATGGGAAGACAGGTGTGGTGAGGATTTTGGGGATGACTCCCAGACCAGGCCTTTGGTTCTCTGCCTCTTGGGCTTCTCTCTGAGGATCTCTGATAAACTTCTTTGAGACTGAGCTCTGCTTATTTTGCCTTCTGAGCTCTTGGAGTTTGTTTGTCCCAGTCTTTCAGTGTGGAAAATTGGGGTGTGATAGACTCCAGATTTCTCACAATGAGACTTGAGAGGACAAACATTTGGGTTTGTGGCTGACTCATCTACGAGGTAAGCACCTTTGGGAAGTTCTGACAGGTTTCAGAAACTGCACAGGTGGCTACCAATAGTAAGTCTGGTTGAATTAGTAAGGATTTTTTTTTAACAATGAGGGGGAAGATACCTCTCAATCTAAAGAAAACAATGTGATACTTATTATGGGACTCATAGAACCTCCAAGTAAGTCCACAGTATAAACCACTGGGGGACTTGGGAAATCAATTAAGATAAGAAATGTAGACTTTTTTGATGAATGACACATCAAAATCTAACTAGGCACAAGTCATTAGGGCATCTGCCATTATACATAAACTTCGGGAAAGGAATAATAGATCTATTGCTAGTGGGAATCTAAAAGCCAAAGCCACAGAATTGGTGGGCATATGTCTAGTGCTTAAAAGCTGTTAGAGCACTTGCCTTCTAACTTAAAACTCTTGTGCTTGGATAAACTGGTCAAGGAATGGGTTAGATTGATACTAGGTCACCAGTCAACCTTAAGAAAAATGTCTGTGTGATGAGGTACTTTGTCAAATCCCCAATCCAGCAGCACATACTTCTTGGGTATTAATTTTTCTCTGAGATACCCAAGGCTTAGCCAAAGATACAAGGTACTCAAGTTTCAAAGAGTTAAGGATGCCCCCTTTCAGTACACTTGCTTATTTTATGTCTAAGAACTGTGGTCCTTGAAGCTATAGATATGTACAAAAATGGCAAAATCTCATTAAGACCTTAAGGCCTGATTTTAGAGCTATCAATATTAAATGTAATGCAGATACAACTAGTACTCTACCTATATTTACTGAAAGTCAAATAAGCTCAGTTTATAGAATTTGTCAGCAAGAGAGATGACTTACAATGATTAAACTGTTTAATGCCTCATGCAATTTTCATAATTTAAACTTGATTGTTAAGAACAAGTAAATTAAACAGATAAAAAATGAAAGTTTATATGTGGACCTTTTCAACAATTAGATTTTATGATATAGCAACTTAAAAAGTGTTTCCGAAATCTTTTTGGCAACTTGAAACCTAAAGCTATAATGAGATCGTTGAATGATGGGTATCTATGGACTGTGTCGATCATTTCTAACTATAAGATAAAGTACTGAAACAATTACTGAACATAGGTTTATTGGCTTTTGGGTTACGTTTACAAAGGAACTAAAGATAATTGGGTTTATTAGTAAACATACTTTGTGCCACACTGAAGAATTTACTATGAGGAAGAAAATACTTCTGGAAATTGCAAAAGTATTTATAACTTTGCCAATTTACAGAGTGCTAGTATAAAGGTTCTCAATGTCTTAGTAGTTTTTACTAGGAATTAAGGATTCTAAGGGTTAAGAATCTTAATCAATATAATTAAATCAAAACTATTTAGAGATAATAGGAGTGTAAAGAAACAATTGTGTGAAGAAAAGTAGGTAAGGAAAGCTGAATCACCATTTGTTCCACAATGAAAAAGAGAATAAACATAATCTGAATAAATACAAAAAAAAAAAAGGTTGTGGAAGTTTTATGGAAAAGGAATCTTGAGAAAGTAATTTTATGTGTAAACTGGCTAACATTGGAATGGATTTATTTCATTATTTAATGAGTTTTATTATCAAAAGTAGAGCGGTACACAGTTTTTTATTCTCTGTTAAAAGGATGGTCTTGAATTATTACTCGGCTCTTAGTGAGAGATTATGAAAAGTTTTTGTTTTGTTTTGTTTTGTTTTGTTTTTTAACTTTCTGGGCAATCTACCTGGAAAACAAAAATTCAGGGACTTAACAATTTACTGTTCTTCATGTTGTTTTTATCAGGTTTTTGATTACTGAAGAAAATCCAGGCTTCTCAATATTAAAAGAGCCACTTCCACAAACTATGTAATCTTCTGTATTTGCCTTTAAAATCTTCTATTGTTACTTAAGTTAAATAGATAGGGGGAAAAATGGATGTCCTAAAAGAGTTTGAAATTTTTGGGAACCTGTTTACCACTGGTGATCTCTGAACTGGTGTTTCGAATAGAACAGCTGTTAATAAGTATTTGTTGCATAGAAACTGTGACCAATTATAGAATACAATGGGACAGTACTAAGGGTATGTGTGGTATAAAAATTTAGAGCTAAAATCCATATAGATTTCTATCCAAAACTCATTTGTGAACTTCCAATAACTTAACTACATACCTCACTTAATCCACCATACCAAGGGAAATAAAAATATATTTCACTTATAAATCGTGCCTATGGCAGAAGCAATTTAAAATGGAATATGTGGAGAGAATAATTACTGATTTGATTGATGTCAAAGTATCTGAAAAGTATTTCACTTTCAAGATGCGTGGACCATGCTCTTGGATTCTTCTTCAATGGAGAATAAAAGCTGCTAGAGAGGATAAAAACCTCACATTCCTTGGTGAGACATACGTATACACAGACATACATATGAAATATGAGACATAATGAGAAAGTGAGTTGTGAGAAAAATAAGAACTATATATATATGTAGTATATATTTATATAATGTGTATGCCTACATGCTTGTGCATGTGTGTGTACAAGCACACACACACACACACACACACACACACACACACACACACACACAGCCTTGGACTCAAAAGTGTAATGGCAGAAATGAATGAAATTAGGTAATGAAATCAGCATCTTTCTAGATTAAACCAATTCTAAATAGGTGACCCGTGTAAGGTGCAAGAACCATTTCTTGAATACTGCCTTTTCCTCAATAAATTGTCTTGCAAAAATTAACTGATCACAGATATGCAGGTCTAATTCTAGAATTCATAATGTCCTATTGCTATATTTCCCTACCCTGATACGAATATCACACTTTCTTGACCTCTGTACCTCCTTTCTAAGCCTTGAAATCAGACCTTGGGCATCTTCCATCTTTTTCCTGTGCTATATATTTCCTGTTCTCTTTTTATATGTCTCTGTTCGTTCTTGCAGGGGATTAATCTTATAAATCTTTAACAATTAACTTTGAATTTGTTAATTTTTGTTATTTGCCTTCTCTGTTATTGATTTCTCTTCTATTTAATATGTCATTTCTCCCTCTTATTTTGGGTTTAATTTCCTGTTCCTTTTTTAGTATGTTATGGTCAAAGGCTGAAAAGGTTAGAATCACATGTAATTTGGAAGAGCTTTATGCTCTTCTAACCACACCAGGATATTGGCTTTGATTTGGTCAGGATAAGGATTTAGTAACCCTCTAACAAATCAGCTTGAATATACTGATAAAGTCTAAAGCTTTTCCATTGACACTCTGGGTCAGTTTGTTTGATGATGACTTTCACCTGGTCTATTTTGTCAGTTTGGCTTGACTGTAGAACTAGAGAGGAATAAAAAGACCCTGCTGGAAAAGTGTGTGGTAAGCTCTTCCAAAACCAGTATGAATCCACAAATTAGGATGGTTTAAACATGAGATGAAATGCCTCATATATGAATAATAATTTAAGAGTACCTGTGTCTCTGAATGTTGCTATATCTGACATGATCATGAGAAATATAAATGTTCCCTCTTCTAATTTGTACTTTCTTCATTGTGATTCTTTTCATTTAAATGAAAAATGATTTTTATAATATCCTGCATCCATTTTCTTTTTTGGAAAAAATTCTGCATTTGACCATCCTAGCAATATCTGGAAATGAGTATTTTCTTTTAGATTTCTTATCTCACAAAATTTTTGCAGGAATTAAATATGTTCACATTTGATCCTCAACATTTTTCAAGAGTAAAAACTACTACAAATGAATTTATTAACCATTTTAAAAATATTATTATAAACTAATCTATTTATAAAATATGCCAACTCCAAATAGGGATTTTTTTTTTACCCCAGCAAACTATATTAATAGTAAAATAAGTATGATTTAATTTAGGATACAGAAGAATTATACAAGTTAAAAATATTTTATGTATTCTTATCAAAAGGATGAGGATACTCTAAACTTTCATTAAAGTATATTTTTGTTCTGTTCCTTTGGTAGGTCTGTGGGCTAAAGGAAGCTAAAGAAGACAGGCTACCACTAAATTTCATCTTCAAAACTTTTAGATTTGCTCTTTCTGAGTCTCACGAACAGGTAAGACAATGAGCAACCCTTCATTCTAATCTCAGAAAAGAAATAGATGCTATTTCCAGTGTCTACTTTAAGTACAATCCTTTGAAGTCTTTGCAAGCACCCTTATAAGTACCTGACCTTCAGATCAAAAGATTAAAGGAGAAAAAATAAAAGCAAAGAAGTACCCTTTCTTCCCCCTCATAGTCTGTGGAAATGATATTGCTTGTTCGAGACCAAAATGTGTCTTCTTTTTCTTTTTTTCATTAATTTTTTTTTAATTTTGTACAGATAGATTTAGGAACTATTTATATACATGAACTCATCTTTTCCATGGCCATGCTCTATGCTTGCAACACAAAAGTGCATAAAGCATGATTATTAATTTTACTTTTTAACAGTATGGTGATTACTGTTTGAGAGGTTATATGTAGTCATGGTTAAATACATAGTCATGTTATAAGACATAACCAAGTTTGAATCCAAGTTTGATCTCTGATTTATCAATTTACTACCTGTGGTACTTTGCGTATTTACATTTTAGAGCATTAATTTTCTCTATTTTAAAACAAGATAATACTTTCACTGAAAGATGATGCAAACAGTTGGATCATGTAATAAAGAAGAGTTCAAGGAAGTGTTTGGAGAATGCTTGGCACATAATAAATGGTCAGTAAGAGGAAGAGATTTAAATATTTTGTTCTTCATCATTGTTATCATCAGCACCATCACTGGTTTGTCAATATTCTAGTACATAGCAGTCTATCTGTAGACTGTTATTTTAGAACTGGGGCGCCATATTGGATGCGAGATAATATACTATAATATATGTAATACTACATTATATATAGTATACATATTATAATATATAATATATATTATATATGTAGTATAATATACTATACTAATAGTATAGCAGTTTGATTACCTTAGCCAAAAATGTTATAGGTAGATACACATCTGGTTAGATCAGTTTAATATTTTGAAAAGAAATATATTATTTAAGATACTATTCACATAGTAGAAAGTGACTGTCATTTTTGGCTTCTTTTTACATTTGGTCTATAATAACTTTCAAGACTTTTATTTCCCTTTTTGCCTTTCTAGTTTTCATTTTAGGGTATTTTCCTACTTGTTAATAAGTTAAAGCTGAGGGATACTGGGAGAATATTTTAAATAATATCAAAATCTCTGACCTGAAAAGCCCTAAGTCAGAAGGTCACCTCTACCATATCAGTACACATTCTGTCTTCACCCTTCAAATAGATAGCACTATCCTCAGGTCAATTAGAGTCTATTTAATGGAGAGACATAGAGGAAGTGAATACATATGTGGAATGGTACCAGCTCTGTTTGCTACTGAAGGAAGTGACTGTGTCTTTCTTACTCATTTTTTTTTTTTTTTATATTTAAGGTTGGGTCATATTGTTGCTATTTGGAGCTTTTATGTAGAATCAGGCTTCTACCATTCCTGCCAGGTTTCCTTAAAGCATTTTAATTAATATTTTTAAAAAGTGATATATCTTAAATAAATTTCAAAACTTTTCTGTGATGTAATTTAAAATTCATGAAATATTCAGATCTTAAATGTATCATTTAATCAAATTTGATGACTAAATATTAAGACACAGAATATTTCCATTACCCTACGGAGTTTCCATGTGGAAACTTTTTTACACCTTTGTGGTCAAACCTGATAAGACCGCTACTAGTAAGAAATCCTTGATCTAATTTCTAACACCATTGTTTAGTTTTGCCTTTCTATAATTTCATTTCAGTGGAATTACATGGTATACACTTTTATTCCTAACTTAATTCACTGTTTATAATATTTGTGAGATTATTGATACTGTAGATCTATCAGTAACCCATTCTTTCTACTTCTGAGTAGTATTCCCCTGTATTAATATACTGTAATTTGCCTATACATGTACTTGATGGTAGAAGTCTGCATTATTTCCAGTCTTTGGCTTTTATGAATAAACCTATAATGAACATTCCTTAGAAGGATTTTTGTAGACCTCGTTTTCATTCTTTTGGATAAATGTCTAGGAATAAAATTATGTACACATTTAAACTGGAAATTACATCCAATATATTCATAACATTTGTGCTCTCATCAGTCTTGTATGAGAGCTCTGTTTGCTCCACATTTTCTATAGGGTTGTCAGTGTTTCCATTTCTCCGTTGTAGTGTGTATCTCCTGTGCCTCACTGCAGTTAACTTTTGCATTTCTATGATGACTAATGAGGTTGAGTTTCAACTATGAAGGTAGAGTTCTAATCTTCCACATCTTTACGGATTATTTCTGCCTGTTCTATTTATTAAGAAGTATAGTGATGTGTTCAGTAATGACTGGGAGATTTGTGCCTAGTTCCCTTTAGCTTTGTCAGTCTTTTGTTTCTTGCACACAGAAACTTGATTAGAGGGTAAATAAACATTTAGTATGATGTTTTTGAGATTAACTGACTACTCCTTTACTGGAAAATGACTTAAATTCCACATATGAGCGAAATCATATATTTGTCTTTCTCTGACCTATTTTGCTTAACCTAATACATTCTAGCACCGTTTATATTGTTTGGGAAAGAAAAAAAAAAGGAGTGAGAGAGAGAAGGAGGCAAATCCTAAGAGACTCTTAAGGATGAGAACAAACTGAGGGTTCAATGGAGGGAGGTGGTTATTAAGGAGAGCACTTGTGGTGAGCACAGGTTGTTACATTTAAGGAATGAATCATTAAATTCTACTCCTAAAACTACTATTACACTATATATTAACTAACTAAAATTTAAATAAGAACTTGAAATAGTAAAAAAAAAAAAAAAAGGACTCTTTTATCTATGGTCATTCTCTTTATTTTGAATTTTATTTTGTCTGCTATTAGTAAGTCATGCTAGCTTTCTCCCGCTTAGTTTGTGTGGTAATTTTTCCCCATCTTTTTACCTTCAAATTACTTGTGTCTTAATGTTTAAGTTTGTGTCTTGTAAACACATAGTTCATCTTGCTTTTTATGTATTATGATGCTCTACCTGCTAATTGGGATCTTTGATTCTTTTAACTTAATTATTGATAAATTTAGATTTGAAATTTTGATGTTTGATTTCCATGTTTTCCATATTCTCTTGTTTCCTGTTTTTTGATTTCCTGTGTTATTTTTTGGTGAATCACTTATAGCATTCCCTTTTATCTTCTCTAATGAATTTTTATCTGTTCTTCTTTGTCTTAATTTTTATTGGTTTCTTCGGGTATTACAAAATGAATTTTAAAGTTATCCCAGTCTGCATCCAAAGCTACTGTATTAACTTTATAAAATCTGAGGACTTCATAAAATGAATTTCCAATTTATGGACTTCATGACAATGTATTTAGTGTACTGTACTTTATGTTCTTATTTCATATATTCTTGTTGTGGAAAAGCTATAAAATTTATTTAATTTTCATGCTTTTTTTTTAAAGATTTTATTTATTTATTTGTCAGAGAGAGAGCACAAGCAGGCTGAGAGGCAGGCAGAGGCAGAGGGAGAAGCAGGCCCCCTGCCGAGCAAGGAGCTGGATGCAGGACTCGATCCCAGGATTCTGGGATCATGACCTGAGCCAAAGGCAGCTGCTTAACCAACTGAGACAGCTAGACATCCCTAATTTTCATACTTTAATAAAAAAATTATTTATTTGAAGGGGGAGGGATAAAGGGGGAGGAGTAGAGAGAACCTCAAGCAGACTCCCAATTGAATGGAGTCTCTCCCGACTCAGGGCTCAATCTCATGACCCTGAGATCATGACCTGAGCAGACATTAAGAATTGGACACTTAACTGACTGAGGCACTCAGGTGCCCCTTATTCTTCATACTTTATTTACTTATTTAATTAGTTAATTTATTTTTGAGAGAGTGCTTGCATGAGAGCCCATGAGTAGGGAGAGGGGGAGAAGGAGAAATAGAGAATCTCAAGCAGGCTCCACATTCAGCACAGAGCCAGACATGGGGCTTGATCTCAGAACCCTGAGATCATGACCTTAGCCAAGATCATGACCTGAGCAGAAATCAAGACCCAGATACTTAACTGACTGAACCACCAGATGCCCCTAGATGCCCCTTCTTTAAATAGCTTATAAATCAAGGGAAACTAATCTTATCTTTTGAATTTTAGTTCACTGGGTTGCTTTGTGACTATAAGTGTCTGATGGGTTAAAAAACAAAATTTTTTAGATTATCTACTTTGATCTTACTGTTAGGTTGGGAACAACATTTCCTTATAACATTCTATAAGCCAAATTTGTCTATGATATATTTAATGACTGGACTTTGGTTTTTAAGGAGATACATGTTTTTCATCCTATGTGCTGAGGATAAATACATAAGAGTTAGACAAAATCCTTTCCTTAAAAATATATGTATCTATTTTCACATGTTAAAGGTGGAAGTAATATATAAATAATACATTAAATAATAAAATAATAAAGAAATAATACAAGTGAGGGAATTAGAATGATAATGACTTTTCAAGGCTTTGGGAATGGTCATAGTACTTTTAAAAACAATATAGCAGTTAGATTTTTTTTTTACCTGTTGAACATTATTACATTTATGATAGTGCATGTTGCTTAACAAAACATTTCCACATACATACATTATCTTACTTTACTTTTTTTTAACTTTACCCTTTTCCAGAAATAGCATTTTTAACTTTGTTAGTGCTTCAGCATTTTCATGCTGGGTTCCTGCACATTATCTCAGTTGATTTTCCAAAAATTTTGAGAAGCCAGGCTGAGAGTTACTTGGTAGAATAAATATAAATACAAGATTTTTAAGTAAAAGAGGGTTGGATCAGAATTGGTAATTTTTTGAGATGGCAAAGGGACCCCAAGGGTTACATAAGTAAGACAAAAATATCTAATCTACAAAGTAAATCATACTCTTGAAAAGATACCAACCTTGCGTGGAAGAGAGGAACTTCAATCAGTAGTAGAAATCCTTCCTGAATGTTAAATCTCAGTCTTTTTCTGCAAAGTATTCATTGTTCTGGATAGTGGCTTGAATTTCTTCTTTAATCCTTCACTCTAATAAATTTAAAAAAATCTATTAAATATCTAATTGAAATAAAATTGTTGGAAATATGGTTGAAAACTGCCATTACAATACTTTATTGACAAATTGAAGGTAGAGCTAAAACATGAGTATAGACTCAGCATGGTGAAACTATTTTGCCATTGATTATGCTCAAACATTATGCAATATTGTTTATAAGAAAATGTCCAAACATGTGATATCCTATTATCAAATGTTATTAACTACCTCAGTGATTTCTATGGGGATTATATGCTGCTGAGATTGATATTACTAAAGTCTTCAAGGTGTTCAGTTTCAAAAACCTGGGTTTTTGGTGTCAGGATGTTTAGATGGAGAGGGGCTGAAATTACTTGAAAACCTTTACCAAAGAAAGATACTTTTTACCTTTGGCCATGTTCCTATAATGAATGAGAAAGTGGACTTTTCCACCCCGGCCTGGCAATTTGGGGGTTTGAATTCAGCTTTGATAGCTATCAAAATTACTATTTTATTCATCTTTCTGGTAGGTTATTGGATATTCGTGGCTTCCATTTACTTATTGGACCACATATCTGTCTATAGATGTTATTTTAACTTTGATTACAAACAACAAATAACATAATCACATGCAAAAACCGTTCAGTTCAATACTTTGGTAAATTATGTGTCTTATAGCTGTCTTCCTGTAATAATAGTGATCTGAAATTAGCATTTCAATTGAATTCATGATGTAGGGTGACTTTTTAGAGTCATTTCTTAGATGTCTGGAGTCATTTCTTAGTCATTTCTGAGATAACTGGAAAGAGAAAAACAGAAAGAGGGAAGAACATGGTGAAAATGGTTTCCTAGATATTAAAGAACATATTCTTTAACATTAAAAAAACTTATACTCTCATCTACTTTATAGTAGATAGAAGTCAACTGTCTTTAGTTCTTTTATCTAATATATATATTTCTTATCTAATAATGTGTTATTTGAATGATGGGAAATATCCACATCTTAAGCAACTGACAAAGAAGGTGTAGATCTTCTATGTGTTGAGATCAAGAGACTGTTACCCTGTTAACACTGTACAGTATTTACCTGAATTTGACAATGGCCAATTAACAGAAGAGTTAACTAACTTTCAGAGGTCCTAGGACAAGATAGTAAGCATGGCAAATTTCAGTATTCACCACACATTCAACTATATCCCATTGCTAAGTAACTAACCTTCCTGCATTCCAAATAGCAAATTTAATTTATCTCATAAATTTAACTGCCTAGTCATTCTCTCCCTCTACACTTACTCTCTAGCTGGAAAAAGAGGATCAGGTTAGATCAGAGAATTTCTTGGGATGGCAAAAGATCATGAGAGTCATGTAGGTGAGAGACAAACAAGATCTGCTCTATGATCAAAGCAGCATGTATACATTCCATCCATGGGGAAGAAGCCATCCTCTTCAGGGAAGGAAGAATATTAAGGAAACAGAGACTAACCTATTCCTGAGAACTGATGCCAGAATAATTGAAAGATGGAAATTGTGTCATTAGGGTAGTCTGCATAATTAAAGCCACTTATCTGAAATCCATGAGTTCAAAGTCCTCAAAATAATTTCTTTATAGGTCTAGTACCTACAGCTGATTTGGTGGCAAAATCTGAATGGAACTTATTCTATCCAGACATTTATTTAATCCATCTAATAGTCATATTTTGCTACAGAAATATTTAAGTGATTGATTTCATGTTGCTCTTTCTAATCCCACTCTGTAGTATTACATAATATATGGCATATATTCTCTACTAAAATATAAAACCGTCCAAATTCTGAAAAAGACTGTATGTCTCTAGATTTTGGTATGTGATTTTTGTTTGTGCATTGTTTTATTTTCTAATGATTGTGTGTCCCTGTAGCACACACAAAAAATCAGAAGTACATACACTCTGGAGTTATAAGATTTATCAAATACAAATACAGGACTGACAATTAAATTTGAATTTCAGATAACATACTTTTTTTTAAAGATAAGTTCTGTCCCGTGCAATAATTGATGCATACTTGTAGTGAAAAATGTTTGTTGTTTATCTGAAGTTCAAATTTAATCATTGTCTGATAGCTTATATCGGAAACCTTAACTTAGAGTATAAAGATAAAATTGTCCTTAATATATAATACTTCTTTTCTCACGTAAGTTTGCTCATTAGTGTGTCCCTAGCAGTCAAGAATATTTTAAATGCTTTGTATTTCATAATTTGTACTTCTAAAAAAATTAACTGTTGACTGTGCTTTGTCAAAGGATTCAAAAATTCTGGTCTACCTTCTGGTCTATCTATCCCTACCAAAGATTCAAAAATTCTAATTTATTTCTTGATCCTACTTGGGAAGGGTCTTGGATAGAGTGTCTAGAATTTTCACATGTCTTATAAGAAATGATTGTGAGGTTGGTACAAATTTATTTTTAACTAAAATTATAGACTTATTAAAGGGATAATCTTTGGATTTTGACATGCACTTTTAAAATATTTTGCTGACAAAGAACTAACATATGAAAACATTTTATTAAGTTATTTAAGACTTAATAAAACTAGAAGTAAACTGCAAAATAGATCAATTAGATCAATGCAAATCTTGATAAAATTCTGTTGCTTCAACCATGCACTTGGCATTTTTATCACATGGCCTTTATTCTTTTTAACTAGCTTGTAAACTCTTTAAAGGCATGGATATTATATGTTATGTACATTTTTTCATTATTCATGTACTTATATATATATGTATATATTTTTTTAAAGATTTTATTTTATTTATTTTAACAGAGAGAGAACACAAGCAGGCAGAGAGGCAGGCAGAGGCAGAGAGAGGAGCAGGCTCCCTGCCGAGCAAGGAGCCCGATGTGGGACTTGATCCCAGGACGCTGGGATCATGACCTGAGCCGAAGGCAGCCGCCCAACCAACTGAGCCACCCAGGCGTCCCAGTATATTTTTAAGATTTTATTTATTTATTTGACAGAGAGAGAGAGATGACAAGTAGGCAGAGAGGCAGGCAGAGAGAGAGGGGAAAGCAGGCTCCCTGCTGAGCAGAGAGCCTGATGTGGGGCTCGATCCCAGGACCCTGAGATCATGACCTGAGCTGAAGGCAGAGGCTTAACCCACTGAGCCACCCAGGCACCACATGTACTTATATTTTTAATCATTTTCAAGTTAACGACTTGTTATACACATAACAACAGTTTGGGACAGACTAAAATGTCATCACTCATTGGATTGATTTATCCAACTTTATAGGGAAGAGATTGGTATTGAAAGCTATATGTGAACTGATGAAAGAAACTTACTCCACCCATAAAACTGAAAACTAGGCTTTGTTCTCTTCTTTCCTATCTAGCACTTTATACAATCAGGCCAGAACTTTGGATTTATGTTTTATTCCTATTTAGGGAGATGCATTTTGCCATACTTCTCAGAAGCATTGCTTCAAGGCTATCACTGATAAAATTTCAAAGATATAATTTCATTAACTTAGTAAGAGAACATCATTCTTGTTTTAAATTAATCTGCATTTTAAGAACAAAGATCACTGAAAGCCACATTTCCTGTTTTTCAAAGATACCCATTTCAAAAATTTGTCCACAGTTCAAACCTCATTAAGAAGTTTTATAGTGTTTCTTTCATAGATGACTATATTTTAAAAGAAATAATACAAGACATAGTATTTTCAGGATCAGAATGGTTTTATTATTTTGTTATTCACATACATGTTTTTGATAAGAATTTAAACTGGATTTTTGTTTTTAAAAAATACAAAAGAATGCAATTAAAAAATGACAATGATACAAGAGCTTTTAAAACTTAAATGAGTGTTTGGCATGTTTATGTTAGCCAGGAATTATTCCAAGCTCTCATCCTAGAACTTGAAGATGAATCAAGCACAATTGCTTTAACTACCATTATCTTTGGATTTCAAAAAGAAAAAAAAAATAAATAGTCTAAATTCAACTTGGCATACTTAATACCGACACACAAATCTTAGGAGTAATACAGCTAAATACTTAAAATGTGCTGAAAAGATTTCTAGATTTTATTATTGTTTTGTAAAAGTCTCCATAATGTTTTGCTGAAAGCAATGCCCACTATTCTTCCAAAGAATTGGAATTTTGTATCTCAAATTGTTAACACTATTTCTTACTGATGTTGCAGTATTTTATCACCTTACTTCCTATCTCACTTTCCCTTGAACACTAAATCATCATATCTTCATACCCACTGTGATTGCCCTCTGTATTTCATCAGAACTAGGAAAAACCTGATTATTCTGTGTTTTTAGGGGAGTATCTCTAGGAATAGACTACATCCCTCCAAAATGGTTATTTGTATATGTAGAGGGACAACACTTGAATTCTGTTAATGGTTCATTTAAATTAAACGATGGACTTGACACTGCCTACCTCACCTACATTTTGCAGAGATTGGGTGAGCTATGATTAAGACATTAAAAGAAAAGTATTTTGTTACCAAAGTGAAGTTAAAATATGAAAATATGAGACTGTCGCAATTTTTAAGACCTATAACAATAAAGATTCTTTGTTTTGTATGATTATTCTAGAATTTAACTCAGAATCTGCAGGAGATACCGTTAGCTGTCAACAAAACCCATTCTCCTATTCTTGTGGGAGATGCAGCTAGACAACACTTTCCAGTCTCTTTTGCTCTTGGGTATGGCTATCTGCCTGAATTTTAAGTAAATGAGTTGACAGTGGATGGGATATGTGCCCTGAGGCTTGTCACATTGAAGCTTCTCACGTTGGGGCTTTCATACTTTTTCCTTCTTGAATGGCTTCATATAGAAAATGACAAGGCTTCTGAGGTGATGTAGCCACAAGGTGAATGAACTCTTGGTGTTCGAATGCGGAACAGTTTGTCAGTGACAAACTGATTCTCTGCTCAAGTCCCAGGAAAATGAAAGTTTCGGTGTATTTATATCCAAAGCATTGTCACCTATAACTGATCAGGCTTTCTTATTTTTTTAAATGGTTTCCCATGTCTGTAACCAGGGGTAAAGGGAGGTCATTACTAGTGTGCCATTACAGATTATCAGAAAAATTATGGTAAAATTTTTACCTGAAATGTCATTAAAGTTTAACTGGGTTTCAAAGTTATAACATCTATGACTAATTTATTGATAAAAACTCTGCATAGATAGGGAAACTCTGCAAATTTCTATAAGAATCAGAAACAGTAAGTAACCAAATTTCTGTAAGAATAAGAAACAGTTCTCTGTATAGTTGATATATTATTAATAGTTTTTTTGCCAGGAATATTAACACTCTCGCTAAATTACCTCTGTCCTTCTAACTGGGCTTGATTATGTTGTAACTGATGTGGGTTAATATGAATGATTATCAGAGTAAAGGATAACTTGACTGATGACGTACTTAAGCTGCTTTTCATTTTTAATTTTTAAAGCAGTCTCAGTTTTTCCAGTTTTAAGTAGTTAAAAATGGCATTACAGAAAACTTTACCAAAAGATAAAAAAAGACAATTTAAACAAATGTAATGTTGTGTGTTAGTAGTAGATGCAGGAACTCCTTGAGAATACCCAAACAACATTAACAATGTCTTAAACTTTATAAATCTTGTACATGTTACTGTAAACTTGTGAAAACCTGGCAGATTTTCAGTGCTGTGCTGTGTGTCCCTGTGGGTCCTACTGTGTGTCTTTGGTTGCCCTCCTGTGTGCACAGACACCATGTATCCACTGATGTCAGAAGAGTACTTTCTGCCCAATTTCTACTCATCAGTTTTTTACATGAATGGGAATTTCCCTGACTGTATACAGCTGAACATCTTTGACTATGGAAAATATGATTACTTGTAATGAGTTATCTTAAAAAATTCCTTTAGGGCTTTTTAAGTTCTTTCTTGCTCCATGTGTTGGCTTTCAGTGCTTTAAATTAAAAAAAAAAATGCTCAGTGTGATTGTTCTCAGATATAGTCCACGAAATAGAGAAAAAATAGCTATCCTCTACACCATACATTATTTACTAGTAACTCCAAAGTATACCATTATCAGTCTACGGGAATATGCTCTACGACTTCCCCCCACTCATAGCAAAACCCACCAGGCTTCTCTCTTAGAGGCAGCAGGTCTGAGATTTCTTATCCAAATACCCTCTAAGATGAATTTTACCCAAATACTTTGAAATAATTTGTAGTCAAAAATGACACATTTTTCCTGATGAACAGCAGGAAGACCCACATGTTTAATAATATCTTCAATACTACTCTCCACAGAAAACCATGAGACAAATGAAAGCTTTTGTTCATTTACTGTTATTTAGAGTATGTAAATTATATTTTCATAAAAGCCATGCACTTTAACATTCCAAGGATGTATTTAAATGTAAATGATAGTGTATTTATTTAACAATGTAGGGTTGAGATTTGGTTAACAAACCTTTCATTGCATCCATCTCATTACTGGCCTGTTCAAAACTTAGAGATGCACTGTGGTCCTTTGTGCTATAGAGTAAGGATTACAAACTCTACACATTGAAACCAGATTTTCAGTAAGATTCCTGGGAGTATTTGACATCTGTGTCCGCAGATAGGCTGAATTACATAAATAACTACATTTTGCCTTAAAATTTTCTCCTCTGAAGTGTCCACAATAGTCTGCATATCTGAAATTACAATGAAATTTAGAACCAACATTCTACACATAAAGAGAACATTAATCTTTATTCAAATGTTAAGATAAAACACCAAAAATCAAAATCCATATTATATTTCCTGTCCTCCCCTAACATGGTATGGAGAGAATTATGAGTGAGCTCTGCCCCTTCAGCTGTGACCAGGTACTAATATAAGAAACTGCTCTCCAAGTAGCCTAAGAGTTGTAGAAGGGTTCTTTTAGGATAACGTTCATTATTTTGCTCAGTGATTTTTATAGAAAGAGTAGAGACACTGGAGATAACATTTTCCTGAGAGGTAAGTACCATGAAAAAAAAAACACCATAAGTTAATATCTTATAGTGAACAACTTTTTTTTTCATTTTCACTGAGAATTGGGAATTATATAATTAAGTTTCCCTTTCAGTGTATGATACTGGAAAATCTTGGCTGATGCAGAAAGCTAGATTTTTTTCCTCCTTCTTTACTACATCTATTTTTTTACTGAAGTATAATTAGTATACAACATTATATTAGTTTCAGGTATACAACACAGTGAATGGATAATATTATACCTTATACAGTGCTCACTGTACTAAGTATAGTTACCATCTATCACCACACAATGTTACCACAATACTATCAATATATTCCCAGTGCTGTATTTTTCATCCCTGTGGCCTGCTTAAGTGGAGGTATTACTTTGTTCTGAGTAAATTATTTCTTGGTCTTCTCTCATTGTGGTTTTATTATAATCTCCCTGAAATTAGTACTAAAACAGGAGCACAAAATAAATATAAATACATGCATTTGTAGATGTGAATGTATATATGTGTATTACTGTATGTATTTCATTAAAAATATCTGAACTATATTTTTCCTTTTACAAAGCAATTTACATATTTCCTTCCTATTTATACATTTTTAAATAAACCTACTTCTTTGATTCAAAGTAAGTTAATAGCAGATACTAAAGAAAATCTGGATGAAGAAGGGTGAGACCAGAGTTTAGAGAAAAAAAGAATGATAAAGAGATTTCAATAATTTGATTCATCACTAGTTTTGCCAAATCCCCAGAGGAAAGGACACACTTCACAGTAGGAATTTGATAATAGCACTGCTCTCTCTAAGTTCTATGACATTAGAAACTTTGGAGCTACATTGTAACAAGATGAAAACTGCTCAGATTTTTGCCATCTTCCATAAAAGGTTAACTCTATCATTTTGAGAAATGTTAACAAAATAACATCCATTTTGCTTACTCCCTGCTTTTGGGAAAAGGTCAGCTTTCCTAGAAATATTATTTCTTATTTAGCACCCAGTTTTCCTTTTTAATGATCCTATTAAAAACATTTCCATTTAATTAGAAGAGGATGATTAAACTTATAATAGAGACCTAAAATGAGGCAAACACACACTCTCCCCAACACGCTTTTTACAACAGATGAGCAGCAAAGAGTAATAAAAGGGAAAATTCAGAATATTTGGAATAGTATTGGTAATTCAGATTCTGATTTTTGATTTCACTAGACCACATTACATTTAAATGTATTGAAGAAACATTTCCAAAGATGAGAGGAAGAACAGTAAAATAACATCTGCACTTATTTATATAATTTATTTTATATAGGTAAAGGGTGGCTTGTAGGATTATTTGTATTTAAGAGTTAAGTGGATTATGGAATTCTCTAAGGTCTGTGCTTTTAAGCCCTTCAGAAGGGATTGTATCCACTGTCAGTGTCAAATTTTGTGTGTTTAGACAGTGTTTTTGCAACAAATTTTTGATAAGGGGACTTCTGTTGATTAATATTGAAGGTAAAGCTAAGATTTTTGAAAGTAATTTTTTTTTTTGCTTTGTTCTCTTCTATGCTGATACTTCACTATAGTTACTAGAGAGCTTTATGTGTTTTCCTTTATTTTTCAGTTACATACTGGACATAGCTGAATCCCTTAGGGACAGATAAGTAATGTCCAAGGAGCCTCATTCTAGTGATATTCCACTGTTGCTTTTATATTTTATGTGATATGTTAATGCATATATTCTGAGTATTGCACATTTAGGCCAGAGAGCCTCAGTTTGAAGCATGGAGTGGTAGGGATGGGAAAAGGAACAGAAAAGAGAAATCTCAGATTCAATTTGGTACCTGTTCTTTAAAATCCATTTCCCAGGGCTTTACACATGTTATATATGAATCTTCAGGCTTGTGGACATAAAACAAGAGTGGATTAAGATGTGGGGGCTTATTATGGTCTACAGTAGGGTTTGGCACACTTTTCTCTCCACGGCCACACAGCTAATGTTCTAGTCTGTGAGGGATATATGATTTCTGTTGCAGCTACTTAACTCTGCTATCATAGCACAAAGACATCCATAGCACAGAATTGAATTCGCAGTGTGGCCGTATTTCTCGGAATCTTGTCTTACCTTTCCTGTCTTCAGCTGTCAGTGTGTGATAATGTGGTACGGGTTTCATCAAAATGGTGTGGATTGAAAAAGAGGATGGTCTAGATTGAATTGGGTACAGTGGAATTGCAATGAACTGGAATAAAAAATGTTTCATGTAGTCATAGGCTACTTGAAACACTTTGCTTTTCAAATACAGAAATGGAAGCCCAAAAAGTGAGTTGTTTGTGTTCAAATGCTGTGTATAAGAACCTGTTTACAACAAAGGATTTCTAATTTCTGCCCTGGATATTTTATTCTTCACGGAACAGTTTCAAGATCTCACTGGATGAGATACTTTAATTTCTTGAAAGGATTTTAACAATTTGTTAAAATGATGCTTCCATTTTTTTGACACATCTACATTTTCTAAATGTGTCTGAGAATACCAGATATTGAGAGAAATGAATTTGAAATTAAATGTAAAGAGCTATGCCTAATTAAAAAAGACACGGTAAAGGAAATGCTAAATCTTTCAATAAACTCTTAAGAAATTACACTAAAACAAGCAACTATTGAAAAACTAAATACATATGTGTATATATATATATTTTTTTCAACTATTTGTTGGTGCTCATCTAGCAAACATATATTGCATGCATTGTATTGTAGGTCTTATGTCAAGTACCAAGGTTTTAATACTGAGCAAAAGGGGAACAGGTCTTTGTTCTCATAGGTAATAGTCTATTGGTAGAGAAAAATAATAGAAATTACTTCTTATTTAGTACTTATGATGTGCTAGGCACTTTTATAAGTACTTAAGTGCATTTTTGGTTTGTACTGATAATGGTATGCGTTTTTAATTTATAATAATGAGCATCAACTAATTTAAAGCACATAATGAGTGTGCATGCACATATATGATTATAGGCTTTATAAAATGATATATGAATATAATACATAGGGTTTACATATAATATTTTGAGGCATGCAATATGCATACTTTTTATGTGTTTTTTAATTTATAAAATAAAACTTCTGAATCATGAAAAATAAAATACAGAAAGTTACATTTTTGGGTATCTCTAGGGCAAGAAAATGCTGGTCCTTCACCCCAAAGGATCAAGTTGGATGAGGAATTATTACTATTGGCTGCACCAGACAGCAGACCATTGGCAGTGGCCCAAGAACCTGTAAAAAATGTTCAGATGAAACTCATTGTTAGTCAGGGAATCTTCTAGCTGTAAGGTGACTGCTGGAAATCCAGCCAATTTTTCTGATTCTTGGGTACTGTTCTCAATTAGGAACGTTCTGGTAAGGAGATGGATGGCAGCAGCTCTCCTGACAGGTTTCATCACATGTGGTGGTGCCAATACCATTCACTAAGTAAACAGGTTCCTTTTTCTGTACATTTAGTTGATTTTAAGGTATTCCCTACATGGGTGAGGAGCATGGGAGAGGAGTGAACTTCAACAATTTCATTATAACTGGCAAGAAACTGAGGACAAGGGAAACCATTTTCCACTCTAGGTGGGAGAGATATACCAGAAGTCCCAAATTCTAGTCTATCTTATAGGTAACATTTTCTTTTTAAATGAGGGCTCGATGGCTTTGCCAAGAGTGCAGGTGCTGCCTCCACGACCCCACGCATGATGGACAGCAAGATGTGGAATGTCAGTGGGTTAAGCCTCTGCCTTCAGCTCAGGTGATGATCTCAGGGTCCTGGGATCCAGCCCCACATCAGGCTCTCTGCTCAGTGGGGAGCCTATTTCCCCCTCCCTCTCTGCCTGCTTCTCTGCCTACTTGTGATCTCTCTCTCTCTCTCTGTCAAATAAATAAGTAAAATCTTAAAAAAAAAAAAGATGTGAAATGTCGTAGGTTTAGGGTATGTAACAGCCTGTCTCCAAAAGAACCCACTGTGCAGCTAGTAATTGGTGTTCTAATGATGTGTAGTGCAGAGCCAAGGAGGACACATTTTGTACCAGAAGTTCTTAGTTGGTCCAGAGATCCCAGGACACATAAAAGGAGACTGCTACAGCTTCTACAAGGAAGGAGTTCATGGGGTCATGAACATACATACAGTCTGTTGTATTGCAATTTGGGCAGATTTTAGAGTCTTTGGTTGCAGTGCTGGCATTCTAACTGGGCCAGTTTAGGAAGATTCAGGTAAGTGGGTTTAAGTATAATGTATAAATGAGTGCATTGCCCCCCAAACACAAAATGGCCTGCATAAAGTTGGGCTTATGTTAATATTGTGGGTTCGGAGAGGGTCAGGAATTCTTTCTTTCTTTTTTTTTTTTTAGGAATTGTTTCTTAACAATGTCATGATGTCACAGCCCTTGATTGACCAAATAACACACAGAAATATTTATTAAGTTGGTGGGTCCTTTTATTTTGCATGGACAATAGCTCATCATCTTTTTTTTTTTTCTTTGTAACTTTGCATTTTTATATACTGAGTAAGTATGTAAGAGGTATCTTAGGATATTATCTTCAGAGACTTCCAAATCAGTATCATCATATTTAGGGGACTTCCACACAGGCATTGTTAGTTTACTGAGTTTATGGATTGGGTTTGAATTAACCTCTTGTTATGTTTATGAGCCTTGTTGCTCAATGAAACCTGGAGCCTTTTCAGTATGTATTTTCACAGTTACTTGATAGAGTGATGGTCTTCTCTGTCCCTTTAAGGGTAGTGGACGTGAGACTTCCGTGGCTGCTATTTGGAAGCTATGAGAGGACCATGGTTTTTTGCTCAATAACTCTAAGGATCAAGTTCTATTTTGGTGAAAGAGGCATAGGCAGTAGCAAAGGCTTTTTGTAGGTTCCTAGTGAGCTATTTGATTTTAGGAGCATGGACATCAGCAAGCCAATTAACTGTTCTTTCACACTTCAGCAACAACCCAGTAGGCTCCCATATTGCACAAGTCGTTTTTTTCTTTCCCCTTGAGCACTGTCTAGAATAGGGTCTGAGGCCTGCCTGAGGTACCCAACCAGTGATCATGGGCCAAGAGTTGTTCCCTTGCCTGATGCTAAAATTGTCACCTATGGCTTATGCTAAAACAGAGGCATAAAATTCAATCCAATATGTTTAGTAGACTTGTGCCAATACATATGCCCAGAGCCCCTTCAAGAAGGATCCTATACCATATTCCTTTACTTAAATGTCAGTTACTCAAAATTCCAACTTAAGTGGGTTAAATCTATAAAAGAAGGTCGGTAGGTTGTGGAAACACAGCACAAAGCAGACCAAGACTAGCTTATAGGAGTTGAATGAAACGTCCAAATAACATCCAGCAAGGAAATTGGGGTAGGGGGTATCTGTCTTATAGCTATACAGAGCTCAAATCTATCAACAACCTGAACGAACCTGGAAGTATACTCTTTCCCAGATACTTTGTAAAGTAACCTAACTGAGACCTTGATTGCCACCTTGTGAAACACTAAGGAGAGGACTTAATCATGCCTTCTTGTACTTCTGACCTATAGAACGGTGAGATAATGACTGGAAGGGGTTCTAAGCTGATCAGATTTTGGTAATTTGTTACAGTGCTAGAAAATGAGTACAAGCTGCATGTATATTTTGGGTGTGGCTTTTTAAAATAAATGTATGTTTTCTTTTGCATAAATACCTAGTAGTAGAACTGCTAGATTATTGGGTAGGACTATGTTTAACTTCATTAGATAATGCCTATGAAAATGTTTCCCCAAACGATTGTATCACTGAAATGTGAAAATAAGATCTTCAGTTGTTTTATATCCTTGATAAAACTTTCAGTTTTATCTTTTTAGTTTTAGTCATTCTGGGTATTAGGCAAAATTATCTTATTCTGACTTTAATTTGAATTTCCTCAATGACTAGTAATGTTGAACATCTTTCCATGTGATACTGTCTCTCTCTCTCTCTCTCTCTCTATATATATATATATATAAATAAAAGAATATATATATTCTTTTATAAATATATATTGAAAATATTTTGTCAATTTTTAATTGTATGTCTTTTTAAAATTGAGTTGAGTTATTTGTATTTTTACATATTTTAGAAAAAAGTTCGTGGTCAGACATATGACCAATATCCAGCTTACATTTTCACTTGCTTAATGATGTCTCTGAAGAACAAAAGTTTAAATTTTTTTTAACGATTTTATTTATTTATTTGAGAGAGAGAAGGAGAAGGAGAGAGAGATCACAAGTAGGCAGAATGGCAGGCAGAGAGAGAGGGGGAAGCAAGCTCCCTGCTGAGCAGAAAGCCCAATGCGGGGCTCGATCCTAGGATCCTGAGATCATGACCTGAATGGAAGGCAGAGGCTTTAACCCACTGAGCCACCCAGGTGCCCCAAAAGTTTTAATTTTTAACTTATTTCTTCTATTTTTTTGTGTGTGCCTCTCTACAAAATTATGTCCCTTTCTATTTCTTGAAGATATTAATTGATAAGAATTTCTAGTAATCATTTTGTAGGCATATTGTCATACCCCTTTTACTTCAAATGGCTCCATATTCCACAAGGTCACATTTTTAAGTGTGTACGCTTAGTGTACAAGGTGTTATCATTTAACATCTTAAGTGATCAGTACATTATTTCAATTAGTTATTTTCATATTTCTAATTAAATGTGACCTTTTAAAAATAGAAAATTGCTAAAAAAATAGAAAATTACTACTGAGGTAATATTCTTTGAATCTCATTAAAGTAAACTCAGATTGGCTTATGAAAAAAACCACTCAATTTTAAGAACTATAACATATCTGTAAAGGAATATAAGATAATTTCAGTTTTCCTTGTGATCAGCAACCCTATTTTCATGCAGTGTTGAATAATGGAAGTTAAGAAATTCTAACTTCACTTTTATCCTTCCCACTCACCTCTAACCACCTTTGTTACTGATTTTAAGTCCTCAACCTCCCCCCAAAAAAGTTCTAACTGCCACTATGAAAGGGAATAACGATGATCATTTGAGATTCATCCACATGAATTCCCCTAAGTGATGTTATAATCTTACGTGTCAGATTCAGGAGCTTATATTCATGACCACTGGGTTTTTTATTTCGACTCCAACTACACCTCTCTAAAACTTTTCAATCTGCAGTGAATAATCAGTATTATCTTGTCTTGGCCATTTTAGATCGGGGAAGCCAAAGAACTGTGCTACAGACTAATTTACCCTTGCCTAAGAGACCCTAACTACTCTACCATGTTTGTAGTTGTTTTGACTGCAGTTAATTCATAGCATTAATTCGCTGTAACTGTCCTCTGTTTCTTGTCTTCCTCTCTTTTTCTGCCTTTTTCTAGTTTTAATTGAGCAATTTGTATGATTCTGTTTCCTCCCCTGAACTGGCATTTCCATTGTACATTTAAATGAGTTCACTTTAGCTTGTCTAAATCTGTGTTCTAGCAGAGCAGTCACAATTGTGTGTGTGTGTTTCATCAGCCCATCTGTTTTGCCGCCGTTTTTTGGTAGCATGTCCCATCTTGGATAACTTCCCTTGCTCCTTGAACTGTATTCATCCTTCACCTTTTGACCATAAAGCACATGAATTCTCGTGGTATTTGCTTGTTTGTGTATGTGTGTGTTTGTCTGCTTGTTTGTTTTTCTTCACAGTTTGAACTATATCTCCCTTTTCTCTGCATTCCAGGAACCTGTCAAGCTGGAGATTTCTTATATGGTAAATCCACCTCACTTTCAAATGACCTGTTTGCCTTAGGTCTTTGCTGACACCATCTTAGTATCTAAAGCAGAATGCTCTTAGTCAACCCCAGGATCTTAGCCAAATGGAGAATGTGGTCACTCTACCCAATCAGAGAGAGTGGAGTAATGCAGTGACCATTTTACCCAGTTAAATTTGATAGTCTTGATGGAACTGAATTTTTAAAAAAGGCAAATTTAAGCAAAAGTATGTTTGTAGGTTCTTCTAGCATATGAACAGCACCATAATAGTGCACAAACATAAATGTCTTAGGAAATGAGTAAATGATCACCCTGAAGAAAATTGTGATATATCTTGAAAAAAAACCATATTTATATGAGATGTGAAAGCACTAGCTATATTCAGCAAGAAGGCATGTAGGGATGATATTAGTTAGAAAAATTTAAGGCATCAGTGCATTGTGATTCTAATCAGCACAGCCATACCTCCCCCATATTGGATGAGATCCAATTAGGAGGGCATGAAGGAAACTGGAAGAACATTTTATGGTTTTTTTTTTTTTTCCCCAAAAGAGAAAGAAAAAAGAAACTCCTTTAAAAAAAAAAAGCTCAGTTGATCCACAGTTCATTTTTTGGTTGTTTTGACCTCAGTAGATTTATAGATAATTTATGTGACCTCGATGAATGTGTTCACAGTTTGTATTACCTAGATTGGTGTAACACACTTACCTGATATTGTACACTAACATTGCCTTGAGAAATGGAAATCCTAGTAACTCTGTGGGACAGATTGTTCTGGAAAAACAAACATTACTTTGGTTCATCCCATCATAGAGCATAAAGTGATGGATCTTGATTGGTTGTGAACGAACAAATAATATGTAACCCCAGAAGACTTGTGTAGAGTCAAAAGAGTTTGAATAACTTCTTATTATTCTAAGTATTGACAAATAGCTCCTAATTCATGTTGACGTGTGCCTTGGTATGGCTAAAGACTTTACTTCCCATATGACTGGGCTTCCTGGGGTCTTTTGTATGCCTCATCCTCAGACATCACTGTGGAAAAGTCAATGACCTGTCACAAATAAAAGCCAATAGAGATATTTAATTAGTGTCACTGGACCAAAGGGGCACAGAGGAGACACAAACTTATAAGGCTAGAGGCCCATAAACTATACTTTTTTTAGTAACTTAGCAGATCTGATTCAATACATCAGAGCTAGCTTGAGAAGCAAAGGTTGATAATAATCACTGGATTCTAAAGTCTGGCCTGTTTTAATAAAGCCAGTTCCCAGATTAAGAAATTCGCTTTGCCACATAGATATTCTGTGTTAGATTGATATTATTGGCCCCAATTTTTCATTCCTGTCTTTATAGGTACCCTTTGCCAGATAAATGTAGAGAATCCAGCTTCTCTGACTTTGTACTAAGTCCTATGACTCCCTTTGTTCAAAGTAATCATTATAAATATGATACCATAAGAAGTTTTTTCACATGTCAATTTTCTGTTCTTGAACTTTTTCATCTCTAATAAAAGATGATTCCCAAACTAGGTTACTGGAAGAAAAGAAATGCATGGACTATTTTTACCTCTATTTTTCCAAATGATAGCCAGCTAAGTCCCAGGCATGTGATTGTTCACAAACATGACCAGAAAAGTTACCTGGCCAAATGTAGGTAAATTGTCTACCTGGGGTTTTATGAGCTAAGTAAAAGTCTATCATTTTAAGCCACTGAGATCGAAGGTTTCCTAAACAACGTTATGTGCAGAGTGTAATGTGTGCAGGTCCCCTCTCAATTACAATGTTGACCACTGAGCATGCAGGTTCTCTACAACTAAAATCAAGTGTGAGACGCTGAGAACTGTGGATATTGTAGTGCTTTGTACTAACCCCTGTTTTTAAGGTTTTTCCCTAGAAAGTTTTATTTATATCTATACTGTTGTGGCATACCCCTCTACCTGAGGTGTTTTCATAGTCTTTTATTTGACAGCATTTGATTATGTATGTGTGTGCTGGGGAGGGATAAATGTAATTAATGAAATTTATAGAAAACAGAAACCTAGGACAATGACAAAGAATTCCAGAAACAATAAATCTTAGATTCCCCTATAATCTCACCACCTAAAGAAAATTTATTTTCATTTTGTTGTTTCATCCTTGCCTATTTTATGAAGAGATGATACTGATTTTTGTCTAAAAATGTTTTCTAATTTAAGAAATTTGTATAAGTTTGCATCATTTATCATGTATGAATATATCATCCTTTATTGAGGTCATTTATTTATATAATTTAATTATTTTATTACATAATTTTATTCATATAAATAAAAGAAACTGCCTTTAGGTTAATCTGCTTTACCCATATTATAGAAGTAATATATACAGAAGTAATTTGTTCCTAGTGGACCTGATTGGGTTGGTCATTGCGTTGGATCCCCAGGGGATGAATGAATTCAGTGGGTTTACGTAAAGCAAGCAAGGTTGACTTCAAGTTGAAATAATTGAGAAACATTTAGCGTCGGTGTAATAGATTCAAGAATGGTTCTCAAGTCCAAAAGACTTCAAAGACCAAGTCTGAACATTAGGATACAAAGAGAATAGTAAAGCTGGGTTAAAATGAAGAGTGTAAGGCTTCATCCACCTAATTAGTGATCTCTCTATTGTTGCATTGATCGGATCTCAGAATCAGGTCTCAAACATGCGTATACTCACCAGAGAAAACCCCATATGTTAGGGTTCTACCTTCTCCCTGTGAAATCTGCATACAAGTCAACTAGGCTACTTTCCATTTCTATCTTGGTGACTGTCCAGTGGACAGATTTAACCTAAGGTTGTGATGACTGATTATAGCATTAACAATCAAATAGGTACTCCAGTATATATGACTTGAACTAAAAGAATTAATGCTAATGCCTACTTAAGGAGTTTCCTGGTTAAAGAAAGTGATGTAAGATAAATCAACCCTTAAACACCTACTGGCACTTAAGACTAGTTTTTCCACTTGATGCAGAATATTTTGATTGGCATTATAGTCAATTCAGTCACAAAATAGCTGTCAGCTGCTTTATGTTCCTGCTCATTCATGTAACCATTTCCCTGTGGCATTTATAGCAGATAAAATTCTTAAACATTCAGATCTTTGTAATCACTGAGAAGATTGCAATTGGATTTTGGTAATCAGTGGTTAACAAAAACCATTACAAACCATTTAAGATATACTTCACTTATTTTTTGTGCATTAAAATCCCCCCTTTCCTTCTGTATTTTCATTTAAAATGGATTTAAAGAAAAGCTAATGGCATATTTCTGATAGTTTACCTCTATTGACATTACAAATCCAGCTGTCAGTCTGACAGCAAACCTCCTTAGCATGAATGATTCAAGGAATTGCTTGGAACTATAATAAATTGCAACAAGAATTTAAGCTAAAATGCTAGCCTAAAATCTTTGTTTTTCCAGATGAGTAGAAACATTTTAAAAGAGGAAAATTAACATGCGGCAGTCTGAGACTAAACATAAGGGGTAAGGATAGCCCATAATATTTTGAGAAAGAACAAGGTCAGCTATGTGAATTAACAAGGTAGAGATTTATGATGAAACATTAAACTTGGCAGGCAAATAGACTACCTGGAATCTATGATGGTCAAAGGCAGCACTAGTAGGGACTGATTCAAGACTGAAGGTCCTAGTAACTGAATTATTGAATCTAAATCAATTCTGAAAATACCAACGCGTCATACTGCGAAATTACTTTTCCAAGTTATTGGGAGCAAGTTTCTCTCTGCTCTGTTAAAATTTAAACACAGCTTCCAGAAAAAGAAAATGAAGAATATATTTCAAGCTTGATCCCTTACCTAGGACATATTTGGACAATTAAAGAGTTAAAGACAATTAAAGCTGAACACAAATAAGTTACATTGCAATATTTTGGAATATTACCATATATTACCACAGAGTGATAAAAGATTGTTGAACTACACTCAACTATTTCAATTAGAAATATTTGTAAATTAGCTAACAACGGAAGTATTAGAGCTAATTAATGTTGGAATATAGTATTTAATACAGTATTCAATAAATAACTTAGCAAATAGGAAAATAAAATGATTTATAAATGTTTTTTAAGTTTCAAGACACAAAAATGGGCTGTCATGCTCAAGTTATCAGCACTCTCCTTATCTACTGGAAGACTGGACAAGTGATTAATATCAAACAGATTGGATTAGTAAGACTTAACAGTGTAAAAATTCACTGAAGCTAAAATTGAGACCCTGAGGCTAATTTCTAAACTAGGCCTATTCAGTAATTTTTAAATCTCCCTAACACCATACTTATTGTGATGGATACCCCAGTAGCTGGTAAAACATTATTTATGGGTGTGTCTGTGAGGAAATTAGACTCTGAATCTGTAGGCTGAGTCAAGAAGATTGCCCTCACCAAGTGGGTGGGCATCACCCAATCTTATGAGGGCTTCTGGAGAACAATAATAGATGGAGGAAGGGGGAATTTGCATTCTCTGTTTGAACTGGGATACCCATTGTCTGTTCTCAGACACTAGCACTCCTAGTTCTCAGGCCTTCAGACTCCAACTGGGTTTTATGCTGTTGGCTCCCCTGGTTTTCAGGCCTTCAGGATTGCACTGTGATTACAACCCCAGCTTCCTGGGTCTCCAGCTTACAAATAATAGTTCAGTGGGACTTATCCTCCCGAATTTCCATTTATCCATAATTTCATGAGTCAACTCTTCAAAATAATTCTCTCTCTACAAATGTACATATGAATGTATGTAACTGTGTACCTATCTATATCTACAATCTGTATATCTATGTATATCTATATTATCTATTTATAGTATGTATGTATGTATCTATCTGTTTTACTGGTTTTATTCTCTGGAGAACCCTGACAAATATAATCACTTTTAATTTGTGCATCATATTATGAATCATCACCCTAAGTAACAATTTCTTCAGCCTCTGTGTCTAATTTAATTATAGTCTCATAAATGAAAACTTAACCTTATTAGTAACCCCACCATCATCCAAATCTAATCAGTTATATGACCTTGGGATTTGCTCTCCTGAGATAAACATACTGAAATCTTCTACTTTGTTGTTTGTAATCACATTTTATTGATTACAAAGCACTCATATCTTCAATATTTGGAGCTTCACAGTTGCTTCACCAAAATTTAAAGTTACCTTTCAAAGAGAGTACCACTTCTCTCATCTCTCACAGAAGCTGGAGAACTGACATTTCTCACTTTTCTACCTTAAGAGTTTAAGAGAAGGCAATACTTAACTCTTGGATCCCAATCCTCTTCCTCCTTTTCCCTTACCAGTGTTTCTACTGGGAAATATTTGTGGTCATTTTATTTCAATTTTGTGAATATTATATATCAAAGACATTAACAATTTTTGCCCTTTATTTGCAAAAAAATTGAAAATTTTGTTGAATTTTGTTCTGTTTAAAGTAATTTTGCTTTTAAGTACTAACACATATAATTTGAATTGTTTAGGTCCTGGCATCTATTTGTTTATATTATTCATATTATATTTTCCATTAATTATAAGCCTTAAAAGTCTTCTCCAAAGATTACATTTTTTTACTTCTTACCAAGATATATAATGACACCTGCCCTTTTTACATTGTTTAAGGATTTCCCAACATAAAGCAATTGCTTTAATGTAGTAAATTTTTAATAAAGTTCTTTGGCTTAGATTTAATTTGGCTTGCTATTAAAGGTAGCTGGAACTGAAAAACAACATGCAATTGTTTTTATCAGTAGTATATATAGATTGTTCTTATATTAAATTTGGATCATGCTGGTATTCTTTCAGTATATAACAATAAAAAAACAACATTAAATACATTTTCCAAATTATTAAAAGGCTTTAATGATAAGCATACCATGATATGAGTCATGATTTTTAATTTCTTACATTTTCTAATAAAAGTGATAGGAATAGAATGTTTTCCCACCAGCAAAATGAATAAACAAATAAAAAGAATTATTTAATGGTAGTTAGAAAGCTATCTGATTCATGGCAAATTGTCTAAGTACTTAGGACATTGGCTTCAACTAGAATTTTTTTGACCTATTGATCAGTATTTGAGAAATTACTTAAAACCTATGTGGAAACACAGTGCAAAAAAATGATCATCTTTTGGTTAAAAATGACAATACTTATTAAGAATGTGGAACTAAGATACAGAAAACATCCAAAATTTTAATAACCAGGTTAAGAATGGGTTAAGAATTCTGATAACCAGGTTATGAATGCTAACATTTGCCAACTTGCCTTATTTCCTATTTAAGTAAGTCTATGAGATTAAAAAAAGTCTTTTATTTATTTATTTTTTTAAGATTGTATTTATTTGACAGAGAGAGACTCAGTGAGAGAGGGAACACAAGCAGGGGAAGTGGGAGAGGGAGAAGCAGACTCCCCACTGAGCAGGGAGCCCAATGATGTGAAGCTTTATCCCAGGACTCTGGGATCATGACCTGAGGCAAAGGCAAACTTTTAATGACTGAGCCACCTAGGCACCCCTGAAAAAAAAGCCTTTTGTTTTAATTGACTGATCTTATATGATGCAATAGAAACATTTGTCAAATAGTGTTATATATTTATATCTGTACTGGGGAAACCTTACCTGACTCTCATCAATGTTTGGTTATTCAATGAACAGAAAAGAAAAATTGCCTTTTTGGTGTGCATTCTAAATTCTGACTGCTTTTTGTAGCATATAAATATATTATTTTATTTATCAAGTCAATATGCAACTGAAACTCTCAAAGAGTTCAGCAAATAAAATATAATTTCACATGCATTATTTTTTCCTTAATTTACTCAGGAAATCAGTTTCTCTGTTTTCAAGGATCACCATGTATCATTCATGGAGATGAAAATTCCAATAATCTAGAACTCCACTTGCTTCAAGTTATTTTCTGCACCTTTTGTAATCTAGTTTTTACCAGTATGACTTAGGCTTTTTCATTATCATTAAACTGCAACCTTTTTATATAACCAATTTCAAACACTGCATTTTCAGGTCATGATCTCTGGTTTCCCAACTCCAACACTACCCAAGATGTCCAAGCCCATTGACCCTTGAATCCAACCACTTTTCATTGTCTTCCATCCAATCATGCCTTTACCTCTCTCCTTCCTCACTTGGAATTTTGTGATCAATCATTTATCATTCATTGGCATTCATACTATCACAAACCCCATGTTCCTCAATCACGTAACTTTAGATACTTAAAAATACAGCTCCAGTCTGCGTAAGTGCAACTGAATGTAACATTACACTACATACTCAAAACTCTGCTGACCAATCCATTCTAAATTCATGACTTGCATAGTATGCAATGCATCATTACATACTTCCCTTGTCTGTGTACTCTCCCATTCTTCTGCTAAAATGTTACATACTTTGTCTTATTTCCTCAAACTTACACCATCTACTGTACCCTCCTGTTCTCAGATGTTGGCCTTATTTCCCCTTTTACCTGTAAACTAAAAGTAATGAGAAGGGAACTTGTCCAGGTTTTAACATCATACCCACCTCCCAGCTTTACTTAAGCCTACTACTGCATTCCCTATTGCTACTGTGGAAAAGTACTCAGTGCCTTAGCGAGGGACAACCCCTAATCTTATTCAAAAGAGCTTACTTATATCCCCTGACAACTCAAGAATATTGCTTCTTCTTTCTCTTTCATATGCCATTGATTTTCCTTCTATGATGAAATATTCCCCAAAGTATATAATTCTATCCCATTAAGACAGAAAAAGGAAAACCCATCTTGATTCGTCATTTCTCTAGAGCCACTACAGCAATTATTACCTATGTCACTACAGCAATTATTACCTATGTCAAAAAGAATAATGAAGGATTGGTAAACAACAAATACAGATCATTCTGTACAGCAATAGCAGATATAAAGAGCAGCCACTACTGCTAGATCTGAGATAAATCACTCAGTGAAGATTACCCCCAGCTCCTAAGCTGAGATCTAGACCTTATTGGACAGGAGAACTTGGTTCATCAGACCTTGAAATTGCTGAGGTTAAAATGAAAGAGAGCAGGGCACCTGGGTGGCTCAGTTGCTTAATAGTCTGTCTTTGGCTCAGTTCATGATCCCAGGTCCTGGGATTGAGCCCCACGTCTAGCCCCACTTCAGTCTCCCTGCTCAGCGGAGAGCCTGCTTCCCCTTCTCCCTCTGCCTCCTGCTCTGCCTACTTGTGCTCTATCTCTCTCTGCCCAAAAAATAAATGAATAAATAAATAATCTTAAAGTCTTTAAAAACAAAGTTGGTTAAAATGAAAGAGAGGAAAAGATAAAATAACAATAAATCTCAAATTCCTTTAAAATTGCCATTGAAGATAGTGATTAATTGTACAGGCCTCTTTTGTGACACATCACGTCTTATTATTGCAAACCAGTGTCGAAACAACTGTACAGCACTGTTTGGTGATGTCAGCTTGAGTTTCTTTTTTTTTTATTTATTGATTTTATTTAATTATTTGACACAGAGAAAGAGAGATCACAAGTAGGCAGGGAGCAGGCAGAGAGAGAGGGGGAAGCAGGCTCCCTGCTGAGCTAGAGCCCGATGCGGGGCTCGATTCCATAATCTCAATCCTGAGATTATGACCTGAGCTGAAGGCAGAGGCTTAACCCACTGAGCCACCCAGGCGCCCCTTTAGTTTTTTTGTTGTTGATTAAATTGGCCATTGATTTTAATAAGATCAGTTATTTTATGAATTAGTTCAATTGATTCAAAATATAAATTATCAGTGTATTGTTTCAAAGACTGTCTAAACCTTGCCTACTATTTTTGTTGGTTTTCATGAGTTTGTGATTATTTGTTTATTTCTGAGGGAAAAAATCAAGCAGATCATGTAACCAGCAAAAATCTAGCAGAAGAAAAGAAGCATTGAATCAATACAAATAAATATGTATCATTACGTGGAAAATTTATTCATTTGCATACATATACACACACATATATAAATATACATTATATATAATAAATATAAATATATCTATATAAAAGATGTATATATAGAGAGACTTATGTTTATATAGAAAAAACCTACTTTTATAGAATTCACACTTCGAAAATATACAGAAATTTTTAAAAATCTAGTCATATAATCCAAAGTAACAAATTAGCAAATATTTACATCCTAACTTTTACATTCAGTTCCAACCAACAAAAATGCTATGTATAAATACATAATACAAAAAATATACACAAAATATAGCATCTGAGTGTAGACCCAGGATCACATATTGGTGTGATTTGTTTGAGTTCTATGGTTGAAAAAGAAAGGGTTTCTTGTAAAGCCATTTGCAAAATAATTGTAATAAATAAGTGTCCAATTGTAAGTGCCAAATCAATTTTCCAACTGTGAGGATATTTATGAATGAAGATAATGCTCAAGTTATGAACTATGAAAATAAACCCTCCCTAAATAATCCAGTTTGTGTACTTTTAAGGTGATTGGTTAGCATGATAGCTAATCCTTGAAACAGAAAAATATACATACATATATATGGTATGTCTTTATTTCTATTGCATATAACATAGTATATATTTTGGATAAAGTTTCTATAAGTATGTTAAATGTCTAGGAATATTTATGTGACTTAGATTTAAAACCACAATATGTTTTTTAGAATGGGCAATATATATAAAATTTTTAAACATAGAATGCCTTTTGAAGGGCAAGTATTGCATGGAGCACTGGGTGTGGTGCAAGAACAATCAATCTTGTAACACTGAAAAAATAAAATAAACATATTTGGGCAAAAATAAAAAAATAAAGCAAAAGCCTACACTCTAGCTTAAAAACAGCTATGTTTATACAAGATTATTAAATTTAATCAAAAATATCAAAAACAATGAAAGGAATACTACTCCAAAAATGTAACAGATTAAAAAGTATTTTTAAAATATCTTAAGGTGGAATTTTAAAAAATCATGGGGAACAGAAGATATATTCTAAAGACTTATTATTATGGATTTTTATTCCCCCCAAATTCATGATAAACTATTGTATTTTCCTCCAATTATGCTTATAATTTCCTATAATTGCCTCAATTCTCACCAAATTTTGTTCCAAAAAACAAAGACTCTTCAATGTTATCTTTTAAAGGAAATGTAAAAGTGGCACAGTTCAAATCCCAAATCCTCAGTTTCTAGCTCTTGCTTTAGGGAAATCTCTTTATCTTTCTGAAATTTATTTTTCTGAGCCATGAAAAGAGTATAGATAATATATCTTTTATAGAGCTTTATAAAGGTCGTATATGTAAGGCACTTGTTGCATAACAAGCACTTGATTGTGCCTATTATTAAAGTTACTTTTTGTATGTTACATTTACACACATGTAGAACACACTTTATTTCAGACTTCAAATGCAGCAGCTTGCAGTTTTTCTTATTCAGAATTCTGGACTAATGAAATATACTTATTAGAGTCTATCTTGCTTTAAAACAGTAAAGAGGGGTGCCTGGGTGGCTCAGTCAGTTAGGTGTATGCCTTTGGCTCAGGTCATGGTCCTGGAATCCTGAGGTTGAGCCCCACATTGGCCTCTATGCTTGGCAGGAAGCCTGCTTCTCCCTCTCCCTCTGCCTGCTGCTCTCCCTGCTTGTGCTCTCTCTCTCTCTCATTCTGTCAAATAAATAAATAAAATCTTAAAAAAAAAGTAAAACAGGAAAGCTGAGTCAAGATTTTAAGTAAATTTTCCAGTTGTTCTTCAATCAATAAGCTAATTAATCAATTCAAAATGTTACTATAGTGCTTATTAAAAGCAAGGATGAAACCTAATCTATGCTAGGGACTATTAGTAACAGAACATCATGAGTGATACCCAGGCGTTTATCTGTTCCCAGACAATATATGCATACTTTTGAAATTTGTAGCAATCCTTTTGTGACATACAATTTGTTTATATCAATAGGATGATAGCATTAGCCAGATGAAACAATCAAATTTAGATTTTTCATACTCTTAAGTATTTTAGCTATTTACCCACAGAGTAAAACATGCATACTATCAATAGCTGGCATTTATAGAATGCTCCATATGTATCATGTCCTGTTCTAAATTCTTCACCTAGATGCGGGTGTATACTTTTCACCATAACTCCATGAGCTGTTTATATTATCATGTCTGTTGTGTAAGTGAAGAAATTAGGTCAAAGAGTTCAAAAGAAGAGTATAAGTTCACATAGCTAGGAAGTGGCACATGCAGTCTCATACCAGAGGCTGTACTCTTAACCTAACACATCATTGCCTTTCATACAAGCAAAATGCTAACTCCTCATAAAGATCATATAGTAGTTTTCTTCTTTTTCCTTCTCTCCTTTCTCCTTAAAAAAATATATTTAAAAAATATATATATATTTAATCCCTCAGGCTTTCAGTTTAATGTTTACTAGGTTGACATTCAAATATTCTTATTCAATTCAATTTTAATTGAAAACACAGACGTAGCTATGAAATTAAGTAGTATCATTAAAGAATGTATTTGAAAAGCAATTTAAGAAACCTGTTTTTTATTTGGTAACTATCCATGATAATGTCTTTCACTCTTTGTATGTTGCATTAGGGAGCAAAACCTAACAAACAGAAAAATAGAATGGGGTCTTTTTTTTTTTAAGATTTTATTTATTTATTACAGAGTGAGCATGCACGGGAGGGGGGAGGGGCAGAGGGAGAAGCAGACTCCCCACTGACAGGGAGCCCAATGTGGGGCTCGATCCCAGCACCCTGGGATCATGACCTGAGCTGAAGGCAGATACTTAACCACCGAATGAACCACCCGGGCATCCTAAGAGACTGCATTCTTTTAAAAATGATTTGCAGATTATAATTTTAAGACGTAATTCTTTGAATTTGAAAGGCGTTTATGGAGATAGTTGTAAGATAAACACTCTGTCTCAACTCAGTATTGTAAATACATAAAGTATTACCTTCTGAGTGAGAGTTAATAAATATGTAAAATTAACAATTTGTCAAAAAACCAAAATACTGTTTGTTTATACAAGCAGGTTCTAACCACAAACCATCTTATAATATGTTCTTGTTACTATGTTCACTACAAATATACACATTAAATGTCAACCATCAGCTGAAATATAAATTCTATATCCTGTCGTTTCAGGAGACTTAAACTGTAATTTTGTTATTCAGTATTTCTCTTTTCATTGTAGTAAGTGGTAAAAAATAAGGCCTAAGAAAGAAAACAAGTGTTAAGCAGGACCCACAGTCCTAGAGAAACCGATGGAGCACTAGTGATAGAAATCTGTTCTGTAGGGATACTCATTTGACAAGTCTGCAGAAGAAATTATTGCTTCAATATTTATATCTCTATTTCTCTGTGTCTAATTTAATGACTCATTTAGCATGCTTGTAATTCCTGAGATAATATTAGAAATCTGTTTCATAATTATGCCTCGGTTCTTACATGGTATTTAAATTCTAGGCCATTACATACTGATCTACAGACGTTATAATTTGAAATTTAACTCTTTATTGACTAAAATTAATGCTGAATGTATATTTATCATATTTAAAATATATACTAAAATATTTTATCATTTGATCAGTGTATAACATTGCCAGAAATGATGTCTGTATTGTAGCAATGAAATGGTGATAAAAATATCAATAAACTTTGGAAACAGAATTGCCTTCGAAGGCAATCCTTGTCTAGAACACACTTTATTAGATAAGTACATTTTAGGATCCTCTTCAGATGCATATGTATTTTGTGGATCTAAGGCATCTGAACTAGCCTTATGTCCTTGACCCAGAAGCCACTTAAAAAGTAGTCTTGTTTGTACTGATATCATCCACATTTTGTATCTGTACTTTGGAAGGCAAGAGTCAATTAACGCGTCCCCATTACTCTTAAGAAGTACTAGGTTTGGCAGCAGTGTTACTTATGCCAAAGAAAAATACAAAAAGAAAAAACAGTATTTCATTTCATCCAATATTGCTACAAAATATTTTTTAAATTATAATTACATCATTTACAGAATACTTTTTAAAGTTACAATTTTACTCAAAATTGATGTTCAAATCCTTTTTCAGAAAATCAACTTCACACAGTCCTCTAGGGGCTGCCTTCAAAGTTAAGAATGTTCACCCTAAAAGAACTGCTTTAGAATGGTCCTCAAACACCAGTCTTCAATAGTATTCGACAATAAGGAGTTTACATAAGTCTACATTAAACTTTTTAGCACATATTTAGCACAAATATGTCCATATATCTGCACATATTTCTGTTTCATTGGAAAAATAAAAATCTGAATTAAGCTATAATGAATAGCAAGGTATTACAGTATAGAAAGTCACAAAGCAGACTCTACTTCTTTTGGGAGACAGGAGTCAGAGATTTTCTTCAATTGGCTGAGGTATCTATTCATAATCTTATAAAATAAAGTCTGAAATGTTTTGTTTTTCTCAGGATTAAGGTCTTTTTGGTTTACGTTTTTTTGGTGTTCAGGCTTTCTCATAAATCATTTGTATTTTAAATTCTGTTATTTCTGTTTACAAAGACAAGTTCTGAGTGTGACAATAAGAAGGAAAAGGGGCAGATAGTACCATGGGATCTTTTTCTTCTTGAATTACTATACTTGCTACTTTCCCTCCTTTCTTCTTTTCTTCCTTCCTTTCATTTGTTCTTTCTTTCATTCTTTCATTTTTTTCCTTCCTTTTCACCTTCTTTTTAAAAAAATTATAGTTTTATTCAAATTATAATTTTAGAACTGTGTATTATAATTTCATGTATCCTAACATCTGTTCATTTATCCTTTATTAGTTTAATAATGCAGTTATTCTATGTCACCCTAAGTTTTCCTTTGGAAATCAATACTGACAGATTTTTTCTTTTTTGCAATTTCACAATTTAAGTGCCCCACCAGGGAGGGAAAAAAAAAAACAACAGAGCTTTTGGCTACAAAAGAGAGAAGTCTATGAGCAAAATCGACCTGGATGTTGCTAAGGAGGGGGCCATAAGAAAGCCTTAAGAATATCTCTGTTAGACTGCTTTAAGTAAAAGACCATTTTAGCCATAAGTTTATTGTTTATAAAGAGTTTAATGATTTCTCTGGTCCCAGGGGTTATCTCTATCAAGCTAGAGCAGAATAGAATCTAGTTCAGAGCTGGAAGTTGGTGGGAGAAATTTCATTTGCAAGGTAGGTTCACTTTTCCATTGAGACCTTGCAGAAAGAGGATGCAGTACAATGGCAGAGAGTTGAAAATTGTCCAAATAACCATAACCATAACCAAAAGGTTTCTATTTGACTTAGAAACAATCATAAGTCTAGAAGGACTTCCAAGCCTTTAGATAAAAGGAAACAAGTGGGAACATATGAAGAAAAGCATAAAAAGCAAAATACCTAATCGTAAGAAGTCATTTTGAGGAATTCTATGAGGAAGACATATATAGGTCTAAACAGACACAAGGATGGCAAGAGCCATGACTTAGAGAAGGGCCTTTAGAGGCCCTATATAAGAGTTCAGTTTTTATTGAGGGCATTAGAAATCCATGGTGGATTTTAAGCTGGGAATGGGAAATGAATTTTGAACAGTCACCCTTGTTGGTAAATGATCAAGAAGCCCTGAATGAAAGATTAAGTTAAGAAACTGTATTTTCAGTGTTCTTTTGTAGTTGTAATTCCCCTACTTTCCTAGAACACTATATGTTGCTGTTGACATGCATGTTATTTGCCACATGCATGTAATATAGACAATATTCTGTATAACGTCAATAGGTCTAGTGTTTGTAACTAACTCAACCTACTTAACTAACATTATGAAGGTAATGGAGAACAGAATGAAACGTTTAATGTGCTGTCTAGTTGGGTTTTTTCTTTCTTTTCTTTCTTTCTTTTTTTTTTTTTTTTAGTATTTTATTTATTTATTTGAGAGAGTAAGAGAGTGAGAGGGAGAACACAAGAGTGGCATAGGGAGAAGCAGATTCTCTGCTGAGCAGAGAGCCCAATATGGGGCTCGATCCTGGAACTCTGGGACCGTGACCGGAGCTGAAGGCAGATACTTAACCGACTGAGTCACCTAGCCACCACTAGGTGCCCCTAGTTGGGTTTTTCTTTTCGATTATTAGAATTGTGAAAAGTGAAAATGTTGTTCCCTCTATGTACATATCACTATATTCATTTTATAAGGGTTTTATTTATTTATTTGAGAGAGAGAGAGAGAGAGAGATGGTACAAGTGGGGGGGAGGGGCAGAGGCAGAAGGAGAAACAGACACCCTACTGAGCAGGAAGCCTGATGGGGGGGCTGGATCCCAGACCATGAGATCAGGACCTGAGCCTAAAGCATCTGCTTAACCAAGTGAACCAGTCAGGCACCCTTTATATTTATTTTTGAAGACCTAAATGGGCATGTTACTTTTGCTCTGTGAAACATAAATAATTTCTTATCAAATTTACTTTTGGGAGTACACTAATTCACAGATTTTATTGTTACTTATCATACAACCATAAAATCTGTGGAGAACCTTCCTGAAGCTTTTCTAATGAAGAGGATGCAAATCTTAACAGCTGTTTAAAATTCAGTATTCCACGCTGTTATTACTATGTTTTCTATAGTATGGACGAAGAGATGCCTTAACTAATTAAAAATTGCTAATAGATTTTCTGCCACTGAGTCACATTTCAGGGGACTCAGTTAATTGTATCTAACCCACTATCACTTTGCAGTTAAAAAGCAGGTCTTCTTGCTTTTATTATTTTCCTGTCTTTTACTTTACTTAGTAAGATGATTTCACTACCATTTAAGACATGTTGAATGACTGCTTGCAAGTACATTCCAGAACCTAAAGCAATGAAGTCCGTTATTATACCAAAAAAAAAATTGAATTACTTACATCTTACCAAGATTATTTCTCTGTTACATCCCTTTAATGAGTTCAAAGTATAGAAATATTTTAAATATTTGCTGAAAGATATCAAAAAGATTTTAGCAAAAAATTATTAATTTCCAAATTAAAAAAATTAAAAAGGAAACATATTAAAAACTTTATCAATGTTAATCTTTGAGCAACATTTCTTTGTAATTCTCCTTTAACTGTTCTTTTTCATTATTAAAATAAGATTATATATTATAATACAAAAAAGGATCAAACTTCTTGTTTCTCAAAATTAGTTGTATTTAAAATAGTTTAAATAGATTTATTTGCCACTAATATTATTTGTAGTACTCTGTAAAAAGGCAAGAGGTCTAGTTGTTACTAATTCAGTATACTTTATATAACTACAGTATAAAGGTAATAAAAGTATGAAAGGGAACAGTGTGCTCTTTGAATGGATTTTTCTTTTTGGTTATTTAGAGTTGTGAGAAGTGAAAAATCTCAGATTTTTATGCCTCATAGAATGTAGAATTGGCACTTATTATTTCTTGGTTTCTTTTTCATTGAACCTGGGACATAATTATGACTACAATTTATATGTTAACATTGAAAGATGAATAATGTAGCTATTATTAGTTTAATATTCAGTTTTTTATGATGGTAGATGACACACATTTAAATTCTTGTTCCAAACCCAAGCATTAGAAAAGATTTGTGTAGCCTACAACATACTAAGATACAATTGAGGAATTGTTCTAAATAGAGAAAATATTGCAGTATATATTATTGACTAAAATTGAGTCTAAAATGAAAGCAAATCACAGCATTTTTCTCTTATTTTGTATATTAGTATTACAGTTTTCTAAAAAAGTGTGTAAAGACTATAGGGAACAAAATACTTGTGCAAGGATGAATCATGGGTTTATGACCTGTGTAGTCTCAGGATACCGTGTTCTTAGGAGGGCTCCACACTTGGTTTAATCCTCCAGAATTATGATCTTGAAATCCTTAATAATACTGAACAAGGGTGGCACATTTTCATTTTGCACTCGGTCCCACAAATTATATAGCTGGTCCTATACTTATCTTCAGAGAATTGCATTTTCTCTCTAGCTGTGGGAGGCCCTTGGGACTGCAGCTAGTCGCTTGAGATAACTCTTACTCTGATACATAAATGCTTTTACTTGGATTAATGGGTTGTAAATGGTTAAACATATTATGACATATTCCTATGATATTAAGCAAGGTCACTTTTTGAGACATCAGAGCTCCTCTGCAGAGAGGAAAGTTGGATTATAAAGTGTATTTGTGTGTGTGTGAGTGTATCTTGTGTTTAAAAAATTTTTAAATAATTGATTTACCTTAAGATCTTTCATCTAAACTCTGTTAGAAATTAGGATTGCTTGATAATGAAAAAAAAAAGATTTGTTTCACAAATTCAGTAAAGAGCAATTTGGATACCAATAACAAGTTGAAACCATGTGTGTATAATTCATATACTTATATGTATTATAAGTACATATAATATACATTTCTGTATAAGTATATAAGTATTTATATATATATATAAGTATTTATATATGTATTTTTATATATATATTTCTAAGGAGAAAATAGTATGGTTTATTTGACTACTCAACCATGTAAATGTTACTGGATCAGAGAAAACTATGTAATGGGGATCAAATATATTCATCATTTCAATACATTCACAGTTTTAACAAGGATGCGAGATAATTTTTTTTAAGAGAAGTAAACCTTCAGTTCCTTGTTTCACAAATAAAGTTGGCTGAGTTTGTTGGCAAGATGATCTCTTGCTAGCAAATTTCATTTGTTTAGTGAAAAAAGATGAAATATATATTACACTTCTGTAGAGTTATTTTTGCTACTTTGTAGAACCAAGATTGTTATTTTCTCTAATTTAAATACATTTTCCATATAGTATTAGAATAGAGTAAGCATATAAAATGTACAAATCATAGATATATATCCCAGTGGATTTTCTACAAACTGAACTTGGAAAAAGAAAATATTAAACCCAGAATTCCCCTGTTGCCTTCTTCCAATCATTAATTCCCAAGAAAGGGCACTCTCTATCCTGATCTCTAATAATACAGGTCTCTTTGCCTGTTTTGAAACTTATATAATTGAAACTTATATAATAAAACTTATAAACTTACAGTTGAAAGCATATTCTATATACTCTTTTGTGATCTGATTCAATTGTTTGGTATTATGTTTATGATATTTATTCATGTTGTCCTGACTGGCAATAGTTCATCCCTTTTTTACTGTTGCCTAGTGTATCACTATATAACTGTATAGTTGGCTTATTCATAATATTTTAGACAGATAATTTGGTTTTCTCATTAGGGATTAATATTGATATATTTGTATGTGTATACTCCCGATAAAATGAAAAAATATATGTCATTTGAACTGTATTTGAAATGGACAGAAGTTGTCTTACAGAGATATTTATCATGGTAAGCTTATTTTCATGTAAGATGTGTTCCTTTCACAATCTTTTCAAGACCAGAATTGCCATAGAAACACAGTACTTTACCAATTGTACAAATGTTATCCAGATTTCTTATCACAATATCTAAAATACTTATTTCTCTGAAGAGTATTTTAGAACTTTCCACAATATGATGTGTTTATTAGTATAGGCTGAACATTTGTTAGTGTTTTCCAGCACTATCTTTTGATGCATTTGAATATATTTTGAAAGAAATATGAAGGAAAATATTATTATGATCTGAAACTTTGCTTCAAGGTTTTTAATATGATTCATTTAAGCATAACTTGTTTTCTATATAGATAAAGTACCATCTCTAGGGTTTTCACACAGCTTTCTGTGCTTTTACAATTAGTTTATTGACAGTTATTCATAAAAATCAATGGTTCTTTGAGAGCCTCCAACTGTGTCCATCACTTAATGTATTTAATAATACATTAAATCATACAATATTTAGCCTCAAGTATTTCTTTTACTAATTCTTTCATAAGTAAATGAGCAAACTAGACAGGTAGTATAGTGAATAATAATTTCATTCTTTGAATAACCATCTTTTCTCAACCCAATCTTTCATATTCTTCTTATATTATATTCCTGAAAATCTCTTTAGAGACTTTTATATAGAAATAAATCGTGGCAGTCCTCTCCATGGTCCCCTGCTTCCCACTTTAATGTGTTTCTACAATTAACGTGTTTTTTGGGGGCTCTGATTGATTAGGTCAACCATTTATTATTTTACATTTATTCAAAAAAGAATTTCTGAGCTTATACTTCATGACAGTCTTCATTCTAGACATTAGAGATACAAAGATCTTATGAAGGATTTCTTCATTAATATGATATTTATTAAAAGTTTTGGGCCACCTTTGTGACTCATTCAGTTAGGCATCTGCCTTTGCCTCAGGTCATGATCCCAGAGTCCTGGGATGGAGCCCCACATCAGGCTCCCTGCTCTGCAGGAGCCTGCATTTCCCTCTCCGCTTGCTGCTCCCCCTGCTTATGCTCTGCCTTCCTCTCTCACTCTGAAATAAGTAAGTAAGTAAATAAATAAATAAAATCTTTTTAAAAAAGTTTAAAATACTATTAACTGTGTCAGTGCTGGTTCAACCAGAACACTAGAGATTTATAAATAATGAAAGATAAATAATCAAAGATTTACTATAGAGATCTGACTACCTAATGGTGGGATCTGGTTAAAAAGACTGTATCGGACTGCATTTCTTTTTCTGGTACTGATCAAGCTGTCAGGAGCAGAAACTGGAAGCAAATAGAAAAAGCAAGCACAAACTAGAAGGCTCCACTGAAAGGCTACAAGGATGTAGTCGAAAATCTAAAGGCAAAATGGAAGCTTCAATGTAATGTCGCTTCTTCCAAGCCTCAATTTTGATGAGCAGGATGTCTTGTAGACAAAGTTGATGCCTTACTTGGCCCACGAATCAGAGAAGCTTAAGTTTAAGATCTGGTAGAAGTTGGTGGAGCTGTGGCCACCTGCTCTCTTCTGCCAGTAAGCAGAGCTGGGACATAGGTCACAAGAGTCTGCAATAGTGCCTTTTGCTATGCATTTACCTTCTCTATGCAAAAAGATGGCTGCTGCTTCACTCATCCTTCCAAATCATGAGCAAAAATGTTTCTTATATCCTATGCTAACCCGAAACTATGCAATAAAGAGGATTCTGTGCAATTAGTTCCTTGGGATGACAGAATGAAATGCGCTAGACAGATATTTTATTATGAGTTGTTATTGTAACAATAAATAATTGAGCTATGTCATTAGCTCTCATGGAAGTTAATATTACTGGACAGCTTCCTCAAGGAAGGAAACGCGTACCTGTCTTTAGGAAAGCAGTAGCTCTGAAAACATGGAATAGATCTAACTTTTTCTTTTCTACAACCAATGTCTTTGGTGACACGCTGCCCACACTCCACTCTTCCTCCAAATCTCAGCTCCTTGAATCTTCTAGGTAAATTCTAAAGGTATATATTTAGTAGTTTCCATTTTCCCATCTGCAGGATTATAGTTCCTTTATTCTGTTGACATTCATCATATATGATGTTGCATCACAAACTTCATAATTGTTTATTGTTCTCATCTTTTGAAGGGGTCTTCTTTCTGTTTTGTCATTGCCATATATATTATGAACAATATTTGTACATTTTTTTTATGCCGGTACAGTTTGAGAGGAAAGGAGATGCAAATGTATGTTTTAAATCAGCTACAGATACCAGAAATCTTAAATGTGTTTATGTTGTTTTTAAATATATAGCCTCTCCAATTAAATGTTAATCTCCACCTGTTAAAATGGCAGACTGTTAATTTTTTCAAAAGCATGGTTTTCAGATATGAAAAAGGAATCAGCACAGTGGTACAGGGTGATTACCTGTACCTTGTGATGTGGCATTTTTTACAGATTACATTTTCATTTTAATTTACACTGTGGTTTTACACTTTGGTTTTTGAAATGATGTCAGAAATTAGTCATGACTTAATCACTTTTTTAGGTGACTCTTTAAGAAGTACTCCATCATAAGAAATGCAGATAAGGAGTCAAATTATAACTTTATGCATTTATATGTTTTAATTATCTTAGCTTTCATATAAATACAAATAGTTGTATGTGTATGTCCATACACAAATATACATGTAAATATCTATATATTTTCAAATGCACAGTTTTCTTTTTCTGTAGTGTCTTTATCTGGTTTTGTTATGAGGGTAATACTGACTGCATAAAATGAGTTTGGAAGTGTTCTCTTCAGTTTTTTGGAAGAGTTTAAGAAAGACTGGTGTTAATCATGCTTAAATGTCTAATAAAATTATATATTATAAATATATATTATGTACTATATATATGTTATATATCTTTAAAATTTTCAGTTTCATTGGTTTAAATTAAGGATGATGACTATTCAGAAAAGAGAATCTATATTATTTCAGACTTTCTATAGAACTAAAATTAATTCAAAATAGAAAAGTACATTTAAAGGATAATCACTAAAAAAGCCCTGTTACAGAAGGCAAAAAATAAATAAATAAATGAAATGTGGGTTTTAGGTAATAATAATAAATCAATATTATATCATTAATTGTAGCAAATGTGTGATACTAAAAAAGATGCTTATAATAGGGAAGTAATAAGGTGAAATAGATGTGATCATATGAGAATTCCCTGCATTACCTTTACAAATGTTTTGTAAGTCTAACACTTGTCTAAAAGATGATGTGTATTAAAAAAAGGGGGAATACGATAATCAGGAGTAACCAATAAAATTAAAATATTTCACTGCTTAAAAATTCATATAATAAAAGAAAAAATCATATATATAAGTCTTCAATGCATGTTTCTATAAACTTCAATTTTAAAATGAATTTTTTACTTTAAAATTCTACCAAATCAAGTAAATAAAGTTAAATGGATTATTTAGGAAATCGAATTATTTAAAGATAATCTTTTGAATTTTTTTCAGTTATTTAAAATGAAATCAGTTTTCTTTCAAACAATTCAAATGTATCCGAAATACTAAAATTATATATTATTGTCCTACATGTTGAATTCTTTTTTTTTAATATTTTTATTTATTTATTTGACAGAGAGATCACAAGTAGGCAGAGAGGCAGGCAGAGGGAGAGGGGGAGGCAGGCTCCCTGCTGAGCAGAGAGCCCAATGCAGGGCTTGATCCCAGGACCCTGAAATCATCACCTGAGCTGAAGGCAGAGGCTTCAACCCACTGAGCCACTCAGATGCCCCCCTACATGTTGAATTCTTAATAGTATATTAGAAGTAGACCACTGTTGCAATTTTTTCATTCAACAGATATTATTGATTATTGCAAGGTGTGATCAAGATACAGTGTGAATAAGACAAAGTCCTTGCCTTCATGTTGCTGCATTCAAATCAGAAAAATGAAACACTAAAACAAGACTATTTGGAGATAAATAATAGGAGTTCATATAATTTTATAGTATATATTCTCAGGTATCAATTTAGAATACTTTTTTTGCTTTGTTTTTCATTTTAAATAAAAATAGAAGGCAAGAAGAAATGAATAACAAATGTTTTAAAAAATTAAGTCTTGTTTCTTATTGATGTTATTTGTGTTTTTGAGGGAAGTATATAGTTGTCTGTAGTGTTCCACCTACAGGGATGGTGGTTCAACAATCACTGATTTTTTTTTTTTTTAACAATCACTGATTTTGAATCCATCTTTGACTCTGCTTTGTTACTAGCAATAGACTATTTTTGTCCATCCAAGATTTAAAACTGAAGGTTTGGGAGGGAAGGGGAGTGGGAGGATGGCATAGGCTGGTAATAGGTATTAAGAAGAGCATGTATGGCATGGAGCACTGGGTGTTACATGCAAAAAGTGAATCATGGATCACTACATCAAAAACTAATGTACTGTATGGTGACTAACATATAATAAAATTATTAAAAATTTTTTAAAAATTATAAAAAAATGTGGATGTGGTGAAGAAGCATAGCATGCCATATATTCTCATTTGGAGAATTGTATTTTCTAAATTTCCTTCAGTGAAATATACTGGGTTTTTCTCCCTGGTTAATTAAATGTTGAGTGTTCAGATTGAAGCTTTTCGATTAGAGAACATAAATTTTGTCTATTCCTTTTACGCATCATGTGGACAAAGCACACTTAATCTGAGTATGTCTACCCTTATCATAGACATAGTAATAGTACATTTCTCGTAGGTAAATAGGATGAAATAACTGAGGCATTGTACACAATTTTCTTATTATAATGTCAGGCATGCTATAAATTTCCACATAAGGTATTTCTTGGTCTTGACCTCTACTTTAAATCAGAAATAGTAACCATTTCTTGGTTATTCATTCTTTGTACTGACTGACTGATGGAACATATTTTTTTCCTAAAAGAAACTATCTGGAAGATAATAATAATCTGTTATTCTTGAAAGCCTAATCTGTAATATTAAATGCTCCAGCAAAGTTTTGTTAAGGCATAAAAAAGGATATGTTGTTTAAATCATTAGTTTTGCACATCAGCTCTTTGGACAAATGAAGAATACCAGTTGGATTTGCTAATACATATGTAAGTTGTATTTAGGCACAGAATCTGCTGGGTTTTTTGGTGCTAGTGGTGCTTGATGTAATGTGATTTATTTGATTTGAGAGAAATGTATTTTCTTCCAGAAGATTAGATCAATTTTACGTAAACTATTGAATTTTCTATGATAATGCAGTGCTTCTATTATTCTTAAGTATTCTGTATCCATACTATACAGATCTTCCAAAGTTATATTAATCTTGATACCCTAGGAAATGCATAGGTAGAAATAAAATCTATTTTGAATTAAATGTAAATCACATAATTCATTTCTGAAGAATTAGGAGAAGGTTGAAAAAAATCACTCTACTCTTCAAATATTAACCCAGCATTTTCTTTACCAAAGGAAAAAATATGTATTAAAGGAGTTTATTGCCTCATCCTTTCTTATCTTTCTATGAGAAATATTTTTTTACTGACTTGCTATGACTTAAAAACAGCAAGAAGGAATAGAAATTACCATTTACAGGATTACTTATTGAATCTAAATTTCTACCACAAATTGGAATTTAACTTGAAGACTTAAAATAGACCTAAAATTATTTAATGACAAAATAAGACCGAGATAGGCTTTGGTATTATACCAAATCAACTTCTCTTCAAAAAAATTTATGACAACTCTTAAAATAAGGCACAAATATTAATTAACAAATTACATAGTACTAACATACCAACTGAAAAATATTTGCTATTAACCTTTTTCATTATATTGAATAAGAGGACACAAATAAATTTATCCCAAATTTATTCCAGATTCAGTGAATTTACAGAAATGTTTTTGTTGGCCTTATTTGAAATGAAGAAGAGACAATGACAAAGTAGGAATTAAGGAAAAAACTATTCTACTAATTTGTCAAAAGTTTAATTCAAAACCATAGATATTTCACTTCCATTGTGTATGAGACACTCTGTGAGGGGCTGGTGACAGATTCAACAATTAATGAAATGCACTCAAGGAATTAACAGTTCCTTGTTGATAACAGGAATACAGTTATCGTGGGATAAGAGTTAAATGTACACATTTATATACATAGCTAATCCTTATTAGGAGCGAACAATTAGTATATTCACATAAGTATATGCCTAAAGTTACACCTCTGTAAAAATTAAGTAGTATGAACTTACAAAAGCCATAATTTATACATATATTAAGTTTTGCTGTGCTTTTTGCCCCAAAACACAGTGTTTCTTATCTAAAAATGTCTTAGATTAGCTTTGAAATAAAATTGAAACACATTCTAATTGTCATGATTGCACATTTTGCTGGTAGTAGATGAATTAACTTATTTTTTTCAATCACATGGAATAGAAAAATATATATATTTCCTTCTAAAGTGGCATACATTTATTTCCAAGTATAATTTTGAGACCGAACCCTCAGGATCCAGAAAGGAAATTCTTAATATTATTTATTATATCCTTAGGGTCATATATACACAGGGCAGAAGAGAACTAATCATGCCAAGAAAGGCTTTTTTCTATGGACGTAACACAATAATGGTGCGTCTGATTTCTTTTTTTTTAAGTATCCAGCCCAAGAGGTTTAGTAGGAACCACTTTTATTAAAATACTTGAAGGAATGAATGTTTTTAGACAGGGAAAATGAAACTTGGAGCTTAATTTTGTATATTTCAATTTAAAGTCTACTTGATAAAGTAGAAATCTAATAATATGCAAAATTATTGCTATATATTAATAGACAAAGGACCTGAGGAAATCATAATAGGACATGAAAACAGCTACATAATTAAGAGTGAACAATAACAACAAAATGCCCTCACAGTGCTTTAAGGAAAAAGCCAATTTAGTTTCTATCATGTTTAGTTTCTATCATGTAGGATAAATCAAGAGAATTTAGATTCCTTCAGTATATAGCCAGTTAATCTCAATATATCCAATTAAAATTTTAGCTTCTTATCTTAAAGCAATAAAGCATCACATGCATTTGAGAGAAAGACTAGAATCAAGCTCTAGCATCTAAAATTAAAATCTATAATTTTGAGAAATACTTTTATGACTCTTTTCTAATCTACAGAATGAAGATTAAAAAATACCTATTTACATGGTTGTTTGAGAATGAAAGAATGCAATGTAGTATAATGTAGTGTAGTGTAATATAATTCCTTGTACATAAGTCCTCAATGCTATTATTATATCTAATTTTTACCTTTGAGTAATCAAGCTCTGGTTTATTTCAGTAAATGCTACTAAATAAATGCTTTTTAAATCAATGTAAAATAGATTTTTCCATTGATAGTACTCTTTTTTACCTCTTTTCCATTAAATAAGTATATATTAAAAGGCAGGCGAGGCTCCATCCTAGGACCTGAGATCATGACCTGAGCTGAAGGCAGACGCTTAACCCGACTGGGCCACCTAGGTGCCTGAAGGGATAAATTTTAAAGACCTCCTTTCTGCAAGCTTTGTTTATAATAATGAAAATTCTATAAAGTCTTCTATGTCTGAAGTTTCTTTACAGTTCATCTTTTCAATAATTTCAGAGATTTCCTGTTGATTTTCAACAAGATTCAACCAAAATGTAGAGAACACAATTACATTAACAGTTAAATACTGTTTCAGGTAAAGTTGATAGATTTAGGAAGTAGAAAAAAGATTAACTGCATTAAAAAAAATTAACTGCATTAATTTTGAAATTTACTGTAAGTGTGATCTATGCAATATTTGGGTCATATATAAAATATCTAAAACTTATTTGATTTTTATCTGACATTGAAATTTAACTGGCATCCTGCTATCCAGCAACCCTAATTGCAGGACAGTGTTTGATGTATCCTGTAATCCTTTCCAAGCTCAGACATTTTCAAGTCCCTTTGAAGATGGACAGAAAAGAGAGTGCATACTGCCTGCTGATTTGTTTTAAAGATATATTTAATATCAACTTCATCACAGAAATGTGTACTTCCTCTCTCCAAAGGAGTCGGAAAGCTAAGCCTTCTTATTAAATTTGTTGTGTCACCTGATACAGAGCGGCCAAGGCGCTAAGAATGACGTTTGCATATTTAAATGGTTGGAAAAGTGAGAGTACTATTCGTGACACAATTTCAGTTGTTTAAGGTTCAAATTACAGAGTACATCCATTTTTATGAAAATATATCCATGCTTATTCATTTTAGGTTATACCTGTGGCTGTATTTGTTCTGTAATAGCAGAATTTAATAGTTGTTATAAAGACCAAATGACTTTCTACAGAGAAAGTTAGCTGACCTTGCTTTAAAGCATGTAAGTGGATAAATTTTGCCAACTTTAGTTTCTGTTTTATAATATAGAATATTTCATCTTATTTTGATTCAGTTATATTTCTTAATTGAGTATGGTTTTTATTTATTACAGCATGCCTCTCTACCAAATATTGTGGTAGATTATCACTCAAAACAAGTATTTTCTCTTCAAACTAAATTTTTAACTGAATTTGAAATAGCCATTCAAATAATGTCAGGCCTGTCTTTGACTGAAAAAAAAAAAAAGCCCCAAAACAAAATAAAAAAAACCCTCCATACCCTCTACTTACATCTATATTTTGAATGAAAACAAAAATAATGGAATTCACTGATACTCTTTGTGAATCTCTAATTATAATGATGTAAAGGAAGAGTCATTAAATTTTTTCTGAATTTCTGGTTTTAACAAAACCAGAATATTAAAGACGAGCAGCACACATTCTTAGTATGTGAATGGGAAATCATGAAATAAAAAATGATTCTATTCAGTTTAAAAATCTCATTTTTTGAAAAAAATCCTAGGTAAGAAAGTGATAGAGTAATGCACCATTGTCATGATATAACTATTTTGCCAAATAAAAACAAATCTAGATAAAGGTGGAATTCATACAGAGAGACTATTGAATAGGATGATGCTCCTAATTCAGGAACCGTAATTTCCTCAAAATCAAACTAAAAAAAAAAAGTTTGTCTTTCATGGATAAGAAATGAAGAAGGGGAAGCTGAACAAAAAGAGTAAACAGAATGCATAATTAATATGCTTTGGCAAGAGATGTATCTCATGATAGTCAGTTCTGGGGCTCAGCTGCTAAGTGGGCATGTTCCTTATTTGAGTGCTTGCCAGCCTTGAGGGCAATACAGGGATCAGTGGACATGAGAGAAACCTAATCGTGGCTTCAAGACAAAATAGGAAACAGGAGATTGTGAACACTTGATCAGTATTAAAATTGACTAATCACTTTTTAAAGAAATACTAATAGTTCATGAGCAGATTTGTAATTTATGCTTTTTCATCATGACAAGACACACTGAACAAAGGGTTGGTGATGAATTTTGACATACTTTGTGTGAAAATTTCATATTAATCATCAGTTTTCATTAGAAATACATATTAATGAATATTGGAAAGGAAAAATGAATGCTGTTCATACCATGCAACATTATTAGGCATGTAGAAAGGCTAGAAAAATCTATTGATACAATCTGCGTACTAAATCTTTCTTTTTATAATGGAGTCCTCAAAGAGTAGCCTTCAACCAGGAAGAATAGAAGAGCTACTCTAGAACAATGAAAAAAATGAAAATGTAGGGTGAGCACTTACATAATTTTAAATGTCACATATCCATATTAACTGTAGGATTCAATTTGCTATAATATTAATTCCACTGTTTGGAGCTATGGATTGAGCATTTTCAATCAATACCTAGAAATCATGTATGTGGATATTGACAAGTTAGTTCAAAATTGTATGGAAAAGCAAGGTAACTAGACTAAGCAAGAGGTTTCTGAATATGAAGAATAAACTTGGAGGACTCCTGTGAATCCATTTCACAATTATCATAATGTTATAGTCATCAAGATAGCATGGTATTGGCAAAGGACAAAAAATATTAATAGAATAGAATAGAGAGCTCAAAAATAAATCTACATAAATACAGTCAACTGAGTTTTGAGGTTCAAGTTTAATTTCATGAAGAATGGATTGTCTTTTTAGTAAATTTTGTTGGAACAATTAGATGTCCAAATGCAAAAACTTCAATCTCAACATTTTTATCAACACCTTAAAGATATTTGTGTATATAGGGGTCTACTTTCATTTTGAGATATAACTCCAAGATTTAGTATTGTTTGTAAATGTATTTTGTATAGCCAACCTGGCCTTGAGCTCCTAAAACAAGTTTTAGAACTAAAAACATGGAAAACAAAGGATAAAAGGACACACAAACTACTAATTAAGTACATTAAATTGCAGAATTACTTCTTTAAAGTCGCCCTCATGAAAAATGGTGCAATAAATGCATGATAATGATGTTAATACATCCGTACGTAACAGAATGGCTTTCTTTTGCTCATTTTCTAAGCAGCATGCTTATGTATCAGTCAGAAAATCTTGATTTTATATTCACATTAATACCAAATATTTCCCTATAGGATCTCTGATACTTTTGCTTTACTATATGAGTCAGGGAAAAGTTTAAAAGAAGAAAACTTTAGATATAGTAATTACTGGACTCATTTATGAAACATTTGTATAGAAAAAAACATATAAAACACTTAACTTGTAAATATATTTATGGTGATAACAATTATTTCCAACTTCAATGAGACAGATTCCTCTGAATCCTCAGAAAAATCTTGTAGTTTTTTTTAGACTTTGAATATTTCATCAGAAGGTTTCAAATGTATTCAGGATAGTATATCAGTCAGGACAACCCTAAATTCCCATATGAAGTGACGTTACTTTATCTACCAACTCAATTATACTTTTCACTTTGTTCAACTAGATCAAGAGATAAAAGTTAGAAAATCTGAACACATGAATATATAAATAATAAAAACTAAAATAAAAACCTGTTCCCATGGTTAAGATCATTCAAGGTGCCCTCAAAAAAAGCAATAAAGCCCTGTTAAAAATTAGTGTTCCATATTTTTCCCCATGGACTTACTTAGAATACCAAGAATTCCCTTTCTTCCTTCTTTTTGTTATCACTACTGGGTCCCCACCCACCTCTCTCCTCTCGTTTGGAAAAGTACTGGCAGTTGGTAAAAAGCAAGCCAACACAGAGAGAAATGCAATGATAACAAGTAGAGGCAGAAAAACATTGATGAGTCCCTAAATCTAACTCTGTTCTTCTCTATTGTTAAAGCAATTAAGTACATTTTCTTAAAACCATTTAGTGCTGAATTTCAGTCATGTTCCATAGACTGCTGAATAATTATTAATTTCAATGTCAGAGTAATAGAAATACGAGTCTTTCATTTTTCAAATTACAAAAGAATATATAATAATATAATATTATAACCCCAATCCCAGACCTCAACAATTTAGTAAATCTAAGATAATTCTGGAGGGGAAAAAAACAGTAGAAGAGCTTGTAACATAGGCACTGGATTCCATTTTTTCTAATTCATATAAATATTATAGAAGATTATTGATAGATTATTAGGAGAGTAAGAGCAAAAGGTGTGTGTGTGTGTGTATGTGTAGGGCAGGTCACTGATTTTTTAATTTTGGTTTATATTGTTTAAATTAGGTTATATTGCAACAGTAACATACATAAAATCTCAGTAGTTTTATCCCCAATAACTTTTCAAGCTTTGCTTATTTCTTACACAGTCAGGCATGTCTGAAAACTGAGAATTTGCTCCACCAGTCACTGAAGGACTCAGGCTGTAGCTGCATTTTATAGAACGTAGTTCCAGGTCACCAGAACAGGATAAGAGAAAGTTGAAGGTCTTAAATGCATTGCCCCAGAAGTGACAAATGACACTTCTTTTCACTGACTGTTGACCAGAAATAATCATATGGCAGTGGCTAAGTGTAAGGGAGTTGGAAAAAACAGAAAAACACATGCATTTTCAGGGACCACCATTTTATACCTAATTCCAAACGTATTTTCAAGGTTATAAATGAAAAGACTTCTTTTGTATGATTTAGGGCTCAAATGATACTCTAGTACCTAAACAAATGAGAATGCCATGAAAAATTTTGTTTTCAGGTATTTCAAAGGTATTGTGCAATTATATAACTAGAATAAAAAATTTAATTCTATAATTAGCACAATATTTAATTATATAATTAGTGTAATATAATAATTGTGAAATTAGCTTAATACATCAGTGATAGTTATTGTCCATATTGTCTTATGCATGTTTCCATTTGCTTGGAGTGTAAATTATTTCTAATTTTTTCCATGAGCACATAAAACCACTTCTTCACCACTCTCATTAAAGCCATTTGGGAAGTTTATCACTTCTTTTGAAACATCAAAGGGGAAATTAAAAGAAGTTGATTATGAAAAGAACTTGAGTAGCTGAAGGTTATCTGTAGTAATTGCATGCAGTAATTCTTAATTATTAAACGTAGATGTCATATTAAAAATTATAATAAATAATATATGTTACATGATCATAGGTATAAAATTTTACCACTTATTTAAAAATGTAAATACTTCAGGATTGGAAATTTAAATATTAAGTGTCTATGACATTACTTTTAATGAATAGAAAAACTGAAAAAAATCAATAGCCCTGAACGTCTATCTTAAAAATTGGATAAAGAAATATAAGGTAATTTACAAAAATCTAACATTATACAATAGTTAATAAAATTGATATGACAAATAATTCCTTTCTTAAAATTACGTCAGAGGCTAACAATAGGAAAACACATAGTAAATTCCATGTTTGACTAGCTCTACTTTAACTTTCATACTGTATCATTTATTTTGATGGAAAATAACCACATTACTAATTACTAATATATTGATAAAAAATATATTGGTATATTGGTATACTAATATATTGGTAAAAAATGATCATTCATTTACTTATTAGTTTAAAAATTTGTCATTTTATTATTTTTTCCATCTTTGCAAAATGAATGAAATAAAATGTCTTGCTTTTTACACACATATCCCATGATTAAATGGAAAAATAGAGATTTATTCTTGAAAAGACTAATAAGTATAAGAATTACTAAGATACAACTGAAGGATTTTTGGACATAGAATTCAGAGTCCTAATCTTGATTTATAGGCTTTTTAGAACATTTCTAAACCTGTCACAATTATTTTAACACAGGAGGACTCAAAAGATCACAGAAAAGTAATGATATAATATCATTTAAAGGCATCATTCATATAATATGGCAGAAATGAATAGTAACGGGGCACCTGGGTGACTCAGTCATTAAGCCTCTGCCTTCAGCTCAGGTCATGATCACAGGTCCTGGGATTGAGCCCCACATTGGGCTCCCTGCTTGGCAGGAAACCTTCTTCTCCCTCCCCTACTCCCCCTGCTTGTGTTTCCTCTCTCTCTGTGTCTCTCTCTGTCAAAAAAATAAATAAAATCTTAAAAAAAAAAAAAAAGAAATGAGTAGTACCTCTTATTCTTAGACACTGATAGTCACAAAAATAGTGTTTTTATCTTCATTTTCCAAATATTACATACCCTCAATTCCTACCTTTATAAGTTGAACAGAATCCTTGTTCAGCAGTTTCAAATTCAAACAATGATTTTAATTTCTACAGAAGTTAATTTCACATGCCAGTGTTATTTACTGGGACTGCCTACAGAAAAGAAAATTCACTGCATTCAACATAGGTGGAAAAAGCACAGTTTGTATTAACAAAATTAGCGATGCAGACATAAATAATTTTTAAATATAGAAAACGATATAGTAGATTAAATTTTAGTACCTGGATATCATGTTTGAATGAGGTACTAGGGAAAGCCAGGAAATGATATAAATAACTAAAAGTTTAAAGAAATATAGATGTATACAAAACTAGTTACCAGCTATTTCAGGTTTTCAGCGACATATACAAAGATATTGGAATGTAAATCAGTGTGTTGAAATGAAATATATATAATGATGTAATTCAGCTTGACTTTAGAAAAGTAATGTTATTCTCCAGAATTAATTCTGGTTATATGCTAGACCAGAAAAAGGTTTTATTAAAATAAATACATAATTTTGGGGCGCCTAGGTGGCTCAGTTGGTTAAGCAACTGCCTTCGGCTCAGGTCATGATCCCGGAGTCCCGAGATCGAGTCCCACATCGGGCTCCCAGCTCCATGGGGAGTCCGCTTCTCACTCTGACCTTCTCCCTTCTCATGCTCTCTCTCACTCTCTCTCTTTCCTAATAAATAAATAAATAAAATCTTTAAAAAAATAAATACATAATTTTGAATATAGTTTTAAAATAAATTTTTTAAATGCTCTGACAGGTCTGAAAGGCCTTCCTTCTTTTTTTTCCCTCCCTGTCCCCCTCACTGTCTTCCTCCCTTCCTTTTTCATTCATTTCATTCAGACATTAATTCACTATTCAAAAATATATTGTGCCACAGACTGTATTAGTTCTTAGGAAAACTTGGATGAAGATATAAGAATCCATAAGAAACTTAAAAGGTAGTTGAATTCATGAATCACCTTATAATTCAATTAGATGATTTTTACCAAAGCAAAAATAAGCATGAGTACAGCACCCAAGCAAAGAAATATAAAAAATACAGATATTGCTTCCTATTCCTGATACACATTTCAGTTGTTTCCATTTTAAGACTCTTGGAAATGGTAATATCATGGGTTCTCTTGTGCATGTTTTTTGTGTTAGTACAGTTCTGTTGATTACTTACCTACTCATGAAACTACTGGTTCGTAGGTATCCTTGTGTTCAACTTTTATAGATAATATCAAATAATACATACTAGTTTACATCCCCACTAACACTACATTTGTGATACAGTTCAACACTTTGGCAATACATGGTAATTTAGTTTTACTTATTTGTGCTCCATTTTTAGTCAAGTGACTGGAAGATTAATCACCAATAGAAACATTCAGTAAGTTTTGACAAAGGTATGCATTCATTTAGTCATCACCACAATCAACATATAGATTATATTCATCACCCCAAAAAGTTTCTTCATGTTCCTGGAAATCAATCCCATACCCCCTCCCAACCACTTATGACTCACCTGTTTTCTACTCTTGTTATTTGCTTTTTTTCAGAAAGTCATATACATTAAATTCTACAGTATACAACATTTGGCGTGGAGTTTTATTCATACATAGCATAATGCAGCTGGGATCCATTCTGAACATATCAGTAGTACATTCTTATATATAATAATATGTGCTATTCTGCTTTATATTCCAGGATATGGCTATCCCTTCACTAGTCAATTTAGATTTGGGCTCTTCACAGATTCGAGCATTAATAAATTAAGCTGCTACAAATACTCATACATAGATTTGTATGGACACATTTTTATATATTTTTTGTTGGGTAAATATTTAAAATTTGCTTTGCTGCTTTATTAAGCAAGTACAGGGCACCTGGGTGGCTCAGTAGGTTAAAGCCTCTGCTTTTGGCTTAGGTCGTGATCTCTGGGTCCTGGGATCAAGCCGAGCTGGGCTCTCTGCTCGGCGGGGTGCCTGCTTCCCTCTGCCTCTCTGCCTACTCTTTCTCCCTCTCTGCCAAATAAATTAAATCTTTTTTTAAAAATAAGTAAATATTAAGCAAATACAGGATTAACTTTATAAGAAACTGCCAGTTGTTTTCCATAATATCTATGTCATTTTTTTTCGTTCCCAGGTACACTAATTGTGAGTTCAGTTGCTCTGCATACTCGCCAAAACAATGGCATTGCTAGTTATTTTAATATCATGTATTCTAATCCATGTGTTGTAGTATCTCATTGTTTTAATTCAGTTTCTCTAGTGACAAATGATGTAGAGAAACTTTTCACATACTTATTTGCATTTGTATGCATTCTTTGGTGGAGTGTCTGTTTCAGGTCTTTTGTCCAATTTTTATTAGTTTATATTGTTCCATTTGTAAGAGTAATCTAAATGTTCTAGATAGAAGTCCTTTGTTAGATATGTGATTTACAAATACTTTTCCTAGTTGCTAGCTTCTCTTTTATACTATTGACAGTGAGTTTCACAAAGCGAAGTTTTTAATTTTTTATAGTGTGCAATTTATCTTCATAAAACCTAAGGTCACATGTATTCTATTTCAAGTGTTTTTTAGTATGTTTTTATAACTTTCCATTTTACTTTTATATCTGTGATCCCTTTGAAAAGTTCATTTCTGTGTAAAGGAAGCTATGTGTCATGATTCATTATTTTGGCATATGGAAATCTGATCGTTCCAATCTTAGCTGTTGAAAACATTCTTCATTGCATTATCTTTGCAACTTTGTGAAAAATAAGTTGATATAGGTGGGTTCATTTCTGCTTCTCTATTCTTTTCCACTGTTATAAGTGTCTCCCTTTTTGTGAATAAAATCCTCGATTACTATAGCTTCATAATAAGTTTTGAAATTGGGAAGTATGAACCCTCAGACACTGTTGTTTTTTTTTTTTTTTTTCAGAATTGTCTTGGCTACTCTAGTCTCTTTGCTTTTCCATATAACTTTTAAAATCAGATCATCTGTATCAATATGTATCTATATATATCTATTGGTCAAGATTTCACTGAATCTATAAATCAAAGAGCAGAGAGTTGACATCTTAATGTTTAGTCTTTCAATCCATGAGCATTGTTTATCTTACCATCTATTTTTATCTTTTTAAATTTTTTATTGATGTCTTAAGAGTTTTCAATATATATATAGTAGATATATCGTTTGATTTATACACAAGATTTCTTTTTTGAAGTGCTTTTCTAAATGGTAATTGTTTTTGAATTTTGAAATTCCATGTTTCATACCTTTTTAAAAAGATTTGTCTATTTCTTTTAGTGGGATAGAGAAAAAGGGAGAGAGAGTGCAAGTGGGGGAAGGAGCAGAGGGAAGAATCTTCAAGAAGATTCCTGGCTGAGTGTGGAGCCCCACATGGGGCTTGATCTCACCACCCATGAGATCATACCCTGAGTGGAGACCAAGAGTCCCTCTACAGACTGAGCCACCCAGGTGCCCCTCATAGTTTACCTTTCTCAGCATGCCCATTTGTTGCAGTGGAATAATGGATGTATTGCATTATACCTATGTCCTCTGTTACCTGTCTCTACTCTCTGTGGCACACAGTAGGCCATGCCCCAGTTCTCATCAGATGGCCCTGATTTTGTATTCTAGTACCTCCTGCTATTCCTTTAGCTCTTCGGATGATAGGAGCTTTCAGCTGTTAATAATGCCTGGGTTCTCTTTTAAGCCCTTTTCTGGTATGAAGCCTATCTCTTGTATTAAATTTCCCCATAATGAAATACTTACAATAGTTTCTGCATTCTTTCTTGAACTACTTGTGGTGCATCTTTTCAGTATTTATACTGGGGGGGAATATGTAATATTTAATTTGAATACAGGAAATGAGATTATCATTTTTGTCATCATTTTCACTAGCATTTATATAACAAGGCTATTCAAATTATTTTCAAATCATTTAAGTCATATAAATATGTGTTTTTGATCTTTTCATCTCTTTGTAACTAAATATAATATATTCTGAAGGCTCTTGATTCATGTGATATATGTATGTTATATAACTACATATAATTATAAATCAAGAGTATATATATATATTTTTTAAAAGATTTTATTTATTTATTTATTTGACAGAGAGATCACAAGTAGGCAGAGAGGCAGGCAGAAGCAGACTCCCTGTTGAGCAAAGAACCCAATGGAGGGCTCCATCCCCGGACCCTGAGATCATAATCTGAGCCGAAGGCAGAGGCTTAACCCACTGAGCCACCCAGGCACCCCAAGAGTATATATATTTTTAAATTGAATCATGATTATTTTCTCATAAATACTACCTTATAAGATTTTACTCTCTGCCTTATGCTAACTAGCTGAGGAATCATGCTCTGGATTGACTGGGTGGCTCATGAGAAGGAAACGTTTTACAATTATTGCCAAATTTACTAGATTTCCAGTCCTTCTACTTAGCACTGTGAGGTGAAGGAAAGGTTCTTGAGATGGCTGCACAAAAGATAGTATAGATGTTTCAACTAATTTTCCCTGATAGGTTATTTTATTTGAATAAGAATCAGACTAAGAGGAAGGAAGAGTAGTGATAAAAGTCCAGGTTTACAAGTTGAAAATTAGCAATAAATGTGTTGTAAATGGTGGATTTGAGGTTCAATTATAAAGCGTAAAACGTTATGCAATATATCTTGGTTTAAAGAAATTTCTGGGGAAAGTGTGTGTGTTGTTTTTCATAAGAAATTTATGTTTAATTGGTCTTATGTTAATTTAAGTAAGATAGATACTTTTGGCCATCAGGTTTTATTGTGAAATGATCTCTTTTTGCTGACCTTATAAAATCTGTGGAGTATTAACAGTAAACAGGAACAATTTTATAATGACTGGATAAAGGTATTGCATGTTTCTATTTGGTAAAATGACTTGCAGGCTATACTTTTTTTTTCCTCTAAAATTGAAATGTATAGATGCCTTCTAATTCATAGGATTAATTTAAATAGTCTAGTCAGTTATAGCAAAACTCTGAAATAGATAAATACTGAGATATTTTTGAGGGTAGTATGTATAAGTTTGTTTATAAAAGCCATATTATATAAGGGCATATGTAAGTTATTTGGGGTCACTTTTCAGATAAACAAAGCTAGTTTCTTTAAAAATGAGTGCTTGGGAGGGTGCCTGGGTGGCTCAGTGGATTAAAGCCTCTGCCTTCGGCTCAGGTCATGATCTCAGGGTCCTGGGATCAAGCCCCGCATTGGGCTTTCTGCTCAGCAGGGAGCCTGCTTCCCCCTCTCTCTCTCTGCCTGCCTCTCTGCCTACTTGTGATCTCTCTCTCTCTCTCTATCAAATAAATAAAATTTTAAATAAATAAATAAGTATTGAAAATATGTATTATTAAAATATAGATAAAATTTCCCTTGTATATATGAAATCTTTAAAAAAGAGAATAAAGGTAATATTGTTATAGCAAGAGATACTTAGTCCTCAGGTATATGATACAGGTATTCAATAGGTACAATTTAAAAAATTATATTTAAAATGTAAACTGAAGCACAGAATTAAGAAAAAGATATGTCTACTATAGAAGTTTTAAGTTACTAAAATTAAAATTCTATCAATGAAAAAAATGATCCTTGGGATGATTTATAATTAAATAATGAGATAAAAAGCTAAGATAACTTTTTCTAAAATAAAAAAATGTGCATATAGCTGCCCTTATATGTGAAGATATGAATGCCTGATTATAACTTCAAAATAATAGAATAGAGAGATAACCCTAAGGAGGATATATATGCAAAATATAGAAAAAATATTATTCCAATAGAGATATAATGTAGAATGGTTGGTCTTAGAGACAAGAAAATTTGAGTTTTAAGTTAGTGAAAAATCTTCTGTTTGCACATAAAAATAAATATATCTCAAATCAGCTGAAGCAATTAAAGTGAGGAAATGGTTCTTTGTACACCGAACTGGATTTAATGACTAATGGCTCCAAAATAAGGAGCTCAAATGATTTCATTGCCGCTGTTTCTCTTCTATTGGATATTTCTAGATAGCTTTCCTCTGGACTGTTTTTGCTTTACTCTTTCCTACATTCGTGGTTTGTTTTCCAGAATTCAAGGAATGTTGTAACCAAATACTTGCGCCTTCTATGATTCCAGTTAGCGTTTACAGTTGAAGTAGGGAGAAAAGAGCTTTTCCTTCAACAAATGTATATTAGTGGCAGTGAAAAATTGGAAGTTTATATTTGGTCCTTCTTGAATCATGGGCCTACCCTGGGATCAGTGTTGACGGACATAGGAGATAATGGGAATAGACAGGCTGGAATCAAGATTCTCTGGTGAGGGGGAGGGGGCGTTATGGCTGATAGCAAAGATAGAATCAACTGGAAAAGAGAAAAGATATTTCCCCGAAGAAAAAAGTACAGTGCTAGTAATAGCATAAAGTGAGGAAAATGTAGAGGGGGAAGAAAAAGAATGTTCACTACAAGTCTCAAATTGGCCAAGATACTCTCATAGTATGAATTAGCTTTAGAAAAAAGAAATAAGAACATGGAAAAATCAGTCTCGAAATAGTTTAACAAAGTGAAACTGTGAAGCCAAACTGGAGCATATTTTGACATCTGCAAATACCCAAAGAAAAATTCTGTTGGAGAAACAGCATTCCAGGGTAGATGTACCCTTTAACTTCATCATTTTCTGTTCTCCATCTCTATTGGGAGGGGGGGAAAAAGTGTTCTTCATGTTCACAGAACCCTAAAACGACAGAAGTAAAACCTAGAAAGATTAAATAAAGAGCAAAGAACTATTTTATAAAATATGTTATCATCCTATTTTAACCAAATTCCTTGGCATTACTAGAGGGTATATTACTTAGAGAAAGTGATGAAATTCAAATTAAACATTTATGAATAAATTGACACTAAAGAAAATACAAAATAAAAATTATTTTCCTAAATAATGGGTCTTTCAGACATCTAATGGTTTCTGAAAAATGTGATGGGAAGAAGGATCCATACAAAATGCTGGAGTGAATGTGATTGTCTTCTCAATGAATTATGGAATTAAGAAAGTTGGAAAATGGTAATAGAGATCAGTAAAGAGGCTTTAATGAATTTTATTTTGTATTCTCTTTATTTTTTCCAATGGCAAAAGGCATCCTATACCAAGAAATTTTATTCCTAGAATTTATTTCTATTTTACCTTCCCTAAATTTTTCAAGAGCCTCTAGAAGCGTTCATAAGCAAGTCAAGATACTTTGATTGAAGGGTTTAAAGCTTAGAAGATGAAACACAGTTGTTAATAATCTATTTAATATCACTCTTGCATACTAATCAAATTATTATATGCCATCTAGACTTGGGAATTTTTTGAGAAATGGCACTTTTAATTTACAAAGCCAGAAATATTTTTCTTTATTAATGATATGAATTTGCTATCATTATCAGTTCTAGCTGGAGATTGCTTCAGAGACTCACTAATCAACCAGTTCCATGTCTGATCCCATGTTTTTCAGGCTCTTAACTAAACATAAAGGGAATCTGGAACACAATTTTATAGAGTAGCCTCTCTTTCCAAATAGTAAGGAGAACAGAAATCCATCCCATGGAACATTGGAAAATGAATTTGTTATGTCATCGTCAAAGTTTAAAATTTCAGAATCAGAATAATACACGAAACAACATGGTCTTTTAAGATATATAATAGTTGGATTTTGTCCAAATTTCTATATCTGTTTCTTCATTTCCAACTCAATAGTCTGTATATTGAGTCTCATAAATTAAGTAAAGTTATTCTCACAAAATCACCATTGAATCACATGTCAATAATGACAACACCGCTGCGATCAGATTATCAGGTATTGCAAACAAAGCAAACTACTCTGTCCTTGAAACTCTCATCTCTTGACTTCTTTGCCTCTTTCTCTCCAGTGTGTCTCCTGTATTCCCTCTACTGAGTCTCTGAGAGCAGCTTATCCTCCTGTCCCCACTCTTCCAGTATCAGTATTCTTGTGGACTTTGCCCTATGCTCTCAGCTTTACACTCCCCGTATTTCTCTACAAATAGCCTGTTCGCTCTCAACTCTGCCTGGTTCTCCTGAACATGGAATGCAGAGAGCCAGATGGAGTCTCTCATGTCAAGCAGGAGCCTTTGTCAAATAATGACGCAAACAGTTAAGGTACCACAGCTATGAGATATCCCTGCGACCAACGTCAGGTGGCCCCCCAGAACTGATAGCAAGCAGAATCAGAGGAGGTCTGCAGAGACCCCAAACTGATTAAATTCCTTTAAAAAGGGAAGGATTTGGGCAGCAAACTGTCAGACTCTTCAGACCTGACCCCTCTATTTCTGACCACTTAAAAAAAGGCAACTGCCGCCAAAGACTCTGCCTGACTTATCTGGGAACAGAGCCAAGATCCTTCGCTGCTTCAACATCAGAAGCAGAAGGTGCTGAGAGCTGACTGGGACCAGACCGAGGCCTTACCTCAACTGTGCGCCCAAAGACTGACTTCGCCTTTGGTTCTTTAACTTTCTGCGCCCTTCCATCATCTTGTTTGTTGTGTGGCTTGTCTTCTGTCCTACTCTGTGTGCCGTGTAAGAAGCCAAGTTGAATCACATGGCGAGAAGTCATTGAGTTTGGAATCCTGAAACTGCTTTATAGCTGTGATTTAACTTTGCTTTATGACGGAATAAAGCTGCTGACATTGTGGAAAGACACAATTCATGTGTGCACCTTCGTAGTGTGCCCATGACCTGGAACTGTACATTCAGTTATGATTGAATTCACCTGTATCATAGGAACCCCAAATGCTAACTTTTTTAAAACTGGAAGCAACATCTTCTACCCAAAGGTATCACTTTTTCACAGTTCTTGACCTCAGTGAATAGAATTATTATTTAACCATTTTGGAACTGAAAAAAACAACAAAGTAAAACAAAAACTAGAATTCATAAAATGGCTTTCTCATCCCAGTCATTCATCCACAGCCAGTTGATTTCAAGGTCTTGCTCTCATGAAACCACAGAAACAAAACCTAGTAATAAACAATTACCCGAAATTCAGGAAAGGATGCCTTGTCTTCTACTTCTAAGGCTCTGGGAATATGAAAAATATAAACAAAACTAAACAAGTTTCAAAATATCGTAGTTTACTATAAATCCCTGTATATATTATATTCATACTACATATTTTATCTCTGTTATGTTTATCTTATTTAATTTTTAGCCCATAATGTATCAATTTACTTATAATAATACAACATACGGTGCTTAGAATTCCAGAGTCTGGAGTCAGACTGCCTGAATTCAAAACCTTCTTTCTCTATTTAGTAGCCTGGGGTAGTTATTTACTCTCTCTGAGCATGTTTCTTTATCTGTAAAATGGATATAACCATAATGTTCATCTTATGGATTATTTTGAAAAGCATATAAATTAATACTTTAGAACTTGGCACATTCTGTAAATGTTCTATAATAAATATTGGTTATCATTATATTGTGCTGATAAATTTCTAAGGTCATAAATTTAATTATATAAAAATACAGCTTTTATCCTTTGTAAAATTTCCAGCCCATATTTTGTCCAAAACACATAATGTTTCACCTTGTCATATAATGATTTCAGTGACATCTGGATTCTTTAATCAATTTAAAAATAAACTCAGCCCATTTAGAATTCCTATTACCTATTTTTTTTTTAATCCTAAGGAGATATCTAAATTTCACGTGCTTGGGTAGCACTGTGGTATTTTGGGCACGTGGCTGGATCAGATCATGCTCAAACATGGCCATTCATCCACACTGGTGTTTGCATTCCTAATTGGTCCTTTATAGACTGCCCATTTATAGACATCCCCCATTGTATTTGTTTTCACTATTATGGGATTTCTTAATTCTCTGTCTTTCTAATTTTATAAATTTTCACCCTTGGAGTATATAATGTTACTTCTAAACCCTTTGCCAGCCTGGGAGGGCAGGAAGAATGATAGCGTTGTCTTTGGCCCTCTTTGCCTCTGACATCACAGTATCTCATTCCTTGCTGAACTCAAGCTCTGGTGGCTCCAGCAATTCAAGGGAAGGCTCTATCTCCTAGGCATTTACCTGGGATTCAGATGTGGGTCTGCTTTTGGTAGTCACTTCTTTGAGAATTCTTTCACTATTTCCAATGAAGGTTATTCCCAGGGATAGAAAATGCAAGCCCCTCCTCTAAAATTCTAATGCCCTTAAGTCTTTTGTTTCTCTGCCATTGTTTTTGGTTTCTCCAATAGCCTTGAGGAATATTATTCCTCAAATGGAAAGGAATGGGATCAGGGCAAAGGACTTAACAGTTTTTCTCTTTAAAGTATCTACTATATATTAGAAAACATTTTTTAAATCTAATATTTGATGCTTTTTCCCCTGATTCTTCTCAGAAATTAACTTTTGAGGCAAAGAAGGCTTTATTACACCTTACATTTACAACGCTATGTTAATTCTTTTTTATCATTTTAGAATGTATTATTATTTTATTTTATTTTTTTTTTATTTTTTTTAAAGATTTTATTTATTCATTTAACAGAGAGAGAACACAAGCAGGCAGAGAGGCAGGCAGAGGCAGAGAGAAGAGCAGGCTCCCCGCAGAGCAAGGAGCCCGATGCGGGACTCGATCCCAAGACGCTGGGATCATGACCTGAGCCAAAGGCAGTTGCTCAACCAACTGAGCCACCCAGGCGTCCCGAATGTATTATTATTTTAAAGACCACATCCTATTATTACCCTTCCCCCCAAAAAATAATCTATTTTAGACAACCCATATTTTAGAACTTTATTTTTAATTCAGGGTAAATTTTACATATTGTAGCTAAAACCTGTTTTCTTAAAGGATAGAAATAAATGTATGTGGTTGATTTAATTTTAAATCCTATCCAATCCAAATTCTCTTTTTAAAGTATTCTTTTTCCATTTCCACTCACTTATTAAATGAGTCTTTGAACTAATTTAAAGAACAAGAGTTTAGAAATTAGAGGAAAAGTTGTTAGCATATTTGTCAACATTAAATTGGCACAAACTTCTCACAATAAACCTGACAGATTTCTTCTCTTTCGCTAGGGTTTGACTATTTTATTATTGTTTTTATACAATACTGATATATGTCCTTCCTTTTGTGCTATTTAATACATAGAAGCTTAAGAGATCTATACTGGGAATTCTATTTTCTTTTTGCAACTGGGACAACATAAAAGAAATAAATATTCTGAACGTCATTGTTCTCCAAAGCATTCAGTCAGGGTAAGTAATATTTGCTCTCCATTGGAACATTGTTGGCATTCTCCACAAGCTGCTTGTCTTCTGTAAGTGCCTCAGTGAGAATTTACTTCAGCTTAATATCTGAATTTATTCTGCATACATGCCCATGCTTTCTACATGATTAGTGAAGTGCTACTGTGGAGAGACTCCTGGGACTTTTAAGGGAAAAAGCCTTTGAATAATTGGAAAATAACAACGGTTTTTGTCAGTTTGAGAATGATTGCCAAGGTCCATTAAGTCTCCCAGAATGTGCAAAGGCTTGAAGCTCCTCCCATTTCCTGTCTTCAGATGGCATCTCACAAGCAATAGGAACCTGTTTTCTTCTTGGCAGTTGAATTTTCTCAGAAATAATTGGATAATAGTTAAGTCCAGAGGTCAATAGGTTCTTGAGGGCCCCTGGGTGGCGCAGTTGGTTGAGCGACTGCCTTCGGCTCAGGTCATGATCCCGGAGTCCCGGGATCGAGTCCCACATCGGGCTCCCAGCTCCATGGGGAGTCCGCTTCTCACTCTGACCTTCTCTCTCTCACTCTCTCTCTTTCCTCATAAATAAATAAATAAAATCTTTAAAAAAAAAAATTAAAAAAAAAATAGGTTCTTGAGCAAGTGTCATTGCCATACAAGCATTTTTTTTTAAAGATTTCATTTATTTATTTGACAGAGAGCGAGAGAGAGATCACAAGTAGGCAGAAAGGCAGACAGAGGGAGAAGGGGGAAGCAGGCTCCCCGATGAGCAGGGAGCCCGATGCGGGGCTCGATCCCAGGACCCTGAGACCATGACCTGAGCCTAAGGCAGAGGCTCAAACCACTGAGCCACCCAGGTGCCCCGCCATACAAGCATTTTAAGAGTCAGTGGCTGCTAAACATGGGAAGAGCTGCCAAGAAATAGTAGCTATTCCAAAGTCTCTCAGGACTGAGAACTCTCTCAGGAGCTCAAAACTGAGGTTGTAAAGTGGTAATTTGACATTCTCGCTAGTATTGGAGCAGTTAGGGTTTCTTCCAAAAAGCATCTAAGCTTTTTCCTTGAGCAAGTTCTGGTTGCCTCTTGCACTCTCTGTCTGCTACAGGGCTTGTCCCTGAGCCATTTTGAAAATCAGAATGTTTCATTTCTGAATTGCTAAACCCCTGGAGAGCATTGCCACATTAAGAACAAAACTCTTACATTCATTATGGAAAAGGAGCTTGTCAGCTCAAATGATGTAACCTAGGACAAAAAACCTTAGCTTCCTGTGGAGAATAACTGCGTACTCATAGTGGTTCTTTGGGATTGAGCTCATAAATGCCAAAATGTTCACCAATTAGAAGCCATAATCCAGACCTCTAGGTCCTCATAGGTCTGGTTTTAATGATGAATTCCAGCTATTATTCCAACACATTTTCTATCCATTCACTGAACCCTTATATTTCAGGGTTTTTTTATATTTCAGTTTTATCCAAACAAAATTAAACACATTCCTTACCTATCATATACATGAAGTACAGAAATGTAGAATAATTTACTCATTTCTCCTAATCTACAGAAATAACCAACAGTGAAGTGTTTTTTTTCAAAGAGCACCTCTTCTGTTTGAAATATGATGAATATGAATATGAAGTATGCATAGAAAATTAAAGCTTAATATGCAAAATTGCAGTTTACTTACAAATTTCATATTAAATAAATATTACTTCTAAGAGAATTACAATTACATATCTACATATTTTTGCTGTTTCCTGATTATCTGATAACATTTACTTTTAATTGTTTTACCTACATCTTTTTAACAGATTATTACCAAATGTTTTATCCATATTATTTTAACCTAGTAATATCAACTAATCTTCTAAATTATTGGAACTCTGTTTAATACCCGGAAGAATGAGTTTATGCTATTATATTCCTTCAGATTTTTTTTTTTTTATCAGAATGCAGAAATCTATGTTCTGCAGTCATTGCTGTCTACCATGGCTGGAGGTCAACCAAAGCAGACTTTGCCTGGCTTGCCTCCCTCAGTCAATTTTGTTTTTCCATTTGAAAGATAGTGGGAGGGGCACCTGGGTGGCTCAGTGGGTTAAAGCCTCTGCCTTCGGCTCAGGTCATGATCTCAGGGTCCTGGAATCGAGCCCCGCATTGGGCTCTCTGCTCAGTGGGGAGCCTGCTTCCCCTCTCTCTCTGCCTGCAACTCTGCCCACTTGTGATCTTTCTCCTCTCTGTCAAATAAAATCTTTTAAAAAAAAAAAAAAGAAAGATAGTGGGAGTTCCTCGGCAATTTTCTCAATGCTGATACTGACAAGGGTGGAGAGGGACATGAAAAACTGGACCTAGAAAGAAAACATGAGGCATTTTTTGAACATCTTAAAACTTTCTAGGTTTATGGAAGACTGAAACAAGATCCAAAGCACAATGACGTAATTCTGGCAACTTCTACTGACCAAGAAGTCGGTCAAGCGGAATTAAACTAAGGGTTGTGAGGGGAATATTACTCTAAAAAGCACGTGTTAAACTCACTCAGCTGTTGTCAAATAGCCTTATTGACAACATGAAATATGAATGATCAAAGGTTTAAAGTCAGTGATATAGAATGGAACACAATATTATGGCTTTTTAAATGATATACATTATTTCTCAGCAGTACTAACTACAACTTGATAGAATTAATTACTTGAAGAGGAAATTAGGAACTTTAGGATCACTGGAAAACCTATTTTAAAGAAAAAGATAGTTTATTTCAATTTATTTGATATTGTAGACTTTAAAATAGGTGGCAATAGTTTGAAAGTTATTGTTAAAGAAGTAGTAAGAGAATCAGTCTTATAAACAAAATAATAAGGTAGTTGAAAACCAATTCTTTATCACAGCTAATTTCAAAGATATTGAACTGCTATCTCAATACTTAGAAGAAAGAACAACAATGCCCATTTCTTATGTAAAACAGTTTCTGTTAGCGCATTCATTTGGTTTTAAGTAGCATTTAAAAAAATTTTTTTGATCTCCAAACAAGGCTAATTATAAAGAACAGAAGAGACTTCACAAGTAAAGGTAATAGGAAAAAAGTAAGTACCTTCATTTCTTCTATCAAAAGCCTTCTACATTATTTCTTATTAGTCCAATTTTCTAGTTTTACAATGCTTCCCTTTTTACAAAGTCCTAATTAACCTAAGATGTCCAGTTAGTATAAGATGAGGTCTGACTATAGCTATATGCGAAGGTGGCAATATTCTATATAATGACCATTAGTAGTGTTTTATTATTTGAATTAGAAGGTAGGATATACAGAATCAATGAGCATATCTTCAACATAGCAATAGTTTGCTTAATTTCTATTCCCTCCTCTTGGCCACCCTCATCCCATCCTCAGGCAACCACAAACCCACCTTCAGTCACTGTACATGAGTTTACATTCCCGTATAAATGGAATCATACAGTATGTTGCTTTCTTACTGCTTTTATTTTATTTTATTTTATTTTATTTAAGATTTTATTTATTTGAGAGAGCGAGAGAGAAGGAGCAAGGGAGGGAGGCAGAGGGAGGGGGCAAAGGGAGAGGAAGGAACATACTCTACACTGAGCAGGGAGCCCAATGCAGGGCTCCATCTTGGGATCCCAAGGTCATGACCTGAGCCCAAAACAGATGCTTAACCGATTGAACCACCCAGGCATGCCCTTTTTGACAGTTTTTAATCACTCATCATAATTGAGATTTAGCCATGTTTCTACATGTATTACCACTTCTACTTTTAATTCTGAGTAGTGTGTCATTATATATACATAGACCACTGTGTTTGTGACAGCATATTCATCTGTCAGTGGACATATGGATTGTTTCCAGTTTTGACTGTTACAAACAAAGAAAACTTGCTATGCACATTCATGTATAAACCAGTGAATGGACATATGCTTTCATGCCTTCATTTTCACTAGCAGTGGAATGGCTTTATATATGGGATGTGTATGTGTTTAAATTAAAAAACAAATAAATAAATTGACAAACCATTTTCCAAACTGTCCAATGTGTATTCTCCCAACAGTGTTTAAGAGTCCCTATCTCTCTACATTCTCATTGACATTTGATATAGCCAGTCTTTTTAATTTTGGCCTTTGGAGCAGGTATACTGTTTCATTGCGGATTTAATTTGCATTTCTCTGGTGACTAATGATATTAAGCTTTTTTTTTTTTTTTTTAGTTTTAATTTTAATTCCAGTTAGTTAACTTACAGTGTTATGTTAGTTTCTGGTGTACAATATAGAGATTCAGCAGTTCCACACGCCACCCGGCGATCATCACGAGTTCACTCCTCAGTCTCTATCACCTATTTAACTCATCCTCGACCCACCTCCCTTCTGGTAACCATCAGATTATTCTCTATAATTAAGAGTCTGTTTATTGCTTGTCTCCCTCTCTCTCTCTTTTTCACCTCTGTTCATTTGTTTCTTAAATTCCACATATAAATGAAATCATATGGTATTTGTCTTTCTTTGTCTGACTTACTTCAGTTAGCATAATACTCTCTAGCTCCATCCATGTTGTTGCAAATAGCAGAATTTCATTCTTTTTTAATGGCTGAATAATATTGCATTGTGTGCGTATACCACATCTTCTTTATCCATTCATTAATGGATGAACACTTGGGCTGCTTCCATGTCTTGGTTGTTGTAAATAATGCTGCTATAAACATAGGGATGCATGTATCCCTTTGAATTAGTGTTCTTGTATTCTTTAGGTGTTATTAAGCATTTTGCCGTGTATTTATTTGCCATCTCTATATTTCTACCCATTTTTTATTGGATTGTTTATGTTCTTACTGTATTTTGAGAATTCCTTATATACTCTTGACACAAGTATTTTTTCATATATGTGATTTGTCAGTGTTTCTCCAGTCTGTGGCTTGACTTTTAATTCTCTTAGCATTGTCTTTTTAAAGAGCAGATGCTATTAGTTTTGATGAACTTTATTTTATGAATTAATGTCTTATGAATTGAGCTTTTGATACCAAATCTAAGAAATCTTTGCCTAACCCCAAGCTTTACAAGGATTGGATCCTATGTTTTAATTAGAAATTGTATCATTTTAGATTTTATATTTAGATGTGTTATCCACTTTTACTGATTTTGTGTAAATGATGATTAGATGGAAGTTCACTTTTTTTTCAATATTCTCTTGTTCCAGCAGCATTTGGTGAAAAGACTGTTATTCATTTTGCTAATTATTTTTGAACATTTGTCATTGGAACATAAATGCTTAGGATCACTTTGTCTATTTGCTAAATTGACCCCTTAAATTTTATAAGATGACTTTTTTCTTCTGGTCATATTCTTTGATCTGATATTTACTTAGATATTAAAATAGCTACCCAGCTCTATTGTGACTACTATAAACATAGTATATTTTTTCATATTTTTACATGTAATCTAATTTGTTTTTGTATTTAAAGTTGCTTTCTAATAGGCAGCATGTAGTCAATTCTTCTCTTTTTAATCCAATATGATAATTTCTGCCTTCTGATAGGGGAGTTTAGATCATTTACCTTTAATATAGCTTTTGATATGATGAAGTTTAACTCTACCAGGTTTCTCTTTGTTTCTTCCCTGTCCTATATGTTCTTTGTTCCCCTGTCCCTTTAGGTCTGATTTCTCTTTTTGATTATTTTTCTTTTTTATGATTCAAGTTTTACCAAATTTTACTTTGTTGGCTATTGGCTAATAGCATTTTTTTCTTTTGGTGGTTGCTTTAGGATTTATAGTGTACAACTTTAACTTATCATTGTTAACCTAAAATAAGAACATTATAACAATGTATTTCCATTTCTCCCTATTTAACGTCTGTGTTGTTGTTCCATATACTTTACTTCTATGTGCAGTATAAACTATCCATTATACTATTTTTATTTTTGTTGAAACAATCATATTTTAAAGGCATTTAAGTAATAAGAAAAATACTATATTTACCTATATATTTATACTATGTCTTGTATTATTTGTTTCCTTGTTCATAGCCATACACACACACACACACACACACACACACACACACACACATTTGGTATCATTTATCTTCTGCATTAGGACTCCAGTATTTCTTTTTTTTTTTTCTCCCCAAATATGTTTATTTTAATTTTTCAGTGTTACAAGATTGATTGTTCATACACCACACCCAGTGCTCCATGCAATAGGTGCCCTTCTCGATACCCACCACCAGGCTCAACCCCCCCACCCTCTCCCCTCCAAAACCCTCAGTTTGTTGCTCAGAGTCCACAGTCTCTTCTGGTACATCACCCCCTCCGATTTCCCCCCTTC
>CM052813.1:45534051-45578113 GCA_028533885.1 Nasua narica | reverse complement strand
TTGAAGGGCATTTTGGTTCTTTCCACAGTTTGGCTATTGTGGCCATTGCGGCTATGAACATTGGGGTACATGTGGCCCTTCTTTGTACTGCATCTGCTTCTTTGGGGTAAACACCGAGTAGTGCAATTGCAGGGTCATAGGGTAGCTGTACATTTAATTTCCTGAGGAATCTCCATACTGTTTTCCAAAGTGGCTGCACCAACTTGCATCCCCACCAACAGTGGAGGAGGGTTCCCCTTTCTCCACATCCTCTCCAGCATTGGTTGTTTACTGTCTTGTTGATTTTGGCCATTCTAACTGGTGCAAGGTGGTATCTCAGTGTGGTTTTGATTTGAATCTCTCTGATGGCTAAAGATGATGAACATTTTTTCATGTGTCTGTTAGCCATTTGTATGTCTTCTTTGGAGAAGTGTCTCCAGTATTTCTTATAATGGTCATGAATTTCTTCAGTTTTCTCTTTTTAAGATTTTATTTATTTATTTGACAGAGAAAGAGAGATCACAAGTAGGCAAAGAAGCAGGCTGAGAAGGGGTGGGGGGGGGAAGCAGGCTCCCTGCTGAGTAGAGAGCCTGATGTGGGGCTTGATCCCAGGACTCTGAGATCCTGCACTCAGGATTCAGGACTCTGAGCTGAAGGCAGGGGCTTTAATCCACCGAGCCACCCAGGCGCCCCTCTTCAGTTTTTTTAGTACTTGAAAAAGTCTTCAATTTGCCTTCATTTAAAAAATATTTTGTATTGTTTATAGAATATTAAATTGACAGATATTCTTTAAGTATTTTAAAGATGTTACTTTATTGTCTTTTCACTTCTGTTTCTAACCAGAAATTTACTCTCATTTTTCTCTTTGTTCTACTGTACATACTGTGCCATTTTTCTCAGGCTACTTTTAAGAATCTCTCTTTATCACTGGTTTTAATGTAATTTGATTTTGATTAGTTTGGTTACTATCATGAATGGTTAGTTTTTTCTCTTCTTCCTCTCTCTGCTCCATTAGGAAAGCCCAGTGGCATGTATATTTTGCAATTCGAAGTTTCACTACAGTAGCTGAAACTTTCTTCTTCCCCTACTGCCCTCCCCACCCTTAGGAAAGGGTCCTCTGTCTTTGTGTTATTTTTTTATTGTTTTTTCTTGCTATTTATTTCCTCAAGTTTTTTCCCGTTGTTGCATTTTTCATCCCAGACATTTTTATTTTCATCCTTAGAACCTTCATTGGGGTATTTTTAGTATCTATTACCTTTCTCTAGTTAATATGTTCAATCTTTACTCTTTTAGAACAGTCAGAATACAGAATAACTATCCTGTGACATCATGCAACCAGTTGGATATTTCTAAAACCTGAAATACTTCTGACTTGGTTTTGATGGATTTGGTTTTCTCCCTATATGGGCTATATTCCTCTTTTCCATTGCAAATCTGGTAATGCTTCATCAGATTTTCTACACTGTGACTTTCACCATGTAAACTTTTGGTATTTTTTTTATTCCTAACAATATTTTTGAGCTCTATTGTATAAGGCAGTGAAGGCAGGTCTTGATTTTAAAAATTGTTAGGTGTGAACAAAATAGTGTTTTGTTTAGGGCTAATAATTACCCACTGCTAAAACAGAACCCTTATTACTCTTGTAGGCCGTTCGCAATTCCATTCTGACTAGTGGAAACAATAGCTATTTCCAGTTCTTGACGAGTAGCAGGTGTAGTACTCTCTTATCATCTCATATCTCTATTCCTTCCGGGTGTCTGCTTCCTCAGTTACTGCTAGTTAACACACATGTATGAGTTGATCACTTTTTTGTTGAGTACTTGAGGGCTCCCTCAAGAGTTCTCACTCTTGGCACTTCCCTGTTCTCCATGACTCTCCTATCTGACCTCTATGCTCTTGTCTCGCTAGATTATCAGTTTTGCCTATGAAACTCAAGGAGAATATGTTCCATCTTCCCCCACATCCACAAAACCTTTCACTGCAGCCTGGAAACTGTCTAAGGCAATAAACTGGGGGTAATCCTAGAGCTTAATTTATTCATTGCTCTTATCTCTGGGATTAGTGTGCTTTGTTGCCAGAGGTCCAGTGATTTGCACACTGTTGTTTCATGTATTATTTTAGCTGTTACATGTGTAATGTTAAATCTGCTCTGTTATTCCACCGTGATTTGAAGCAGAGGCCTCATATCGATCAATTTCAATATTCTTTAAAAGCAACACCTGTAGTAGAAAAGTAATTTACAGCGTGAACTAATCTAGCCAAAACTTTACTTTTTATATTAGCGTAACTGATGGTTAATTTTATAGGTCAGTTTGACTGGGCTAAGGACTGCCTTGCTAGCTGGTAAAACATTATTCCTGTGTGCGTATGTGAGGGTTTTTCTAGACTTTAGTATTTGAATTAGTAGATTGTAGTAAAGAAGATGATCCTCACCATTGAGGCTAGTCATCATCCAATCTGTTGAGGGTCTGAATAGAACAAAAAGGCTGAAGAAGGAGGAATTTGCTCCTTGCTTGAATTTTTCTCATGTTCTCCAACATCTGTGCTCCTGATTCTCGGAACTTTTGAGCTCAGGCTGGGACTTAGACCATCCGCACCCCTGATTCTCAGGCTGTCTACTCATATTGAACTACACCACCAACTTCCCTGGTTTTCCAGCTTACAGACAGCTTTCATGGGCCTTCTGAACTTCATAATTAGGCAGATCAATTCCTTTAATAAATCTTATATATATCCGTATCTCTCTCTATACCCCATTGTTTCCATTTCTCTGGAGAACCGAAACTAATGCAGCATCTTGATCACACCTTACTTCTGTAAGAATAAGAATTTGTGAAGAATCCTTAAGTGATGACAGATCTGATTATGCTGCAGGATTCAGTGTGATAAAAATTCTTAGAAAGTTACTGTACCAGGAAGCTGAAAAGTGAAGAAATTTGGTATGTTGTGGAATAAAAATGAAATGTATTAGCAAAAAAATAAAGCAAAAAAACACTTCCAGAGAAACTTAGAAATTATTTTAGACTTTGAACCTGTCGAATCTACTTCCTTTGTTTCAAATATTCATGAATATTATGAAGGAGAAATAGATCAAAATATAAGGACTTTCTCCAAGTTATACAGAATTTATCTTCAGAGGAAAAATGAATGTGTTACTTTTTAGAGACTGTAGCAGGATTTAACTAACGGCACACATTCTCAGGAACTCTTTAGTGTGAGAGCTTTTCTGAGAATGCTCATACTGGGCACTCCTTCACATAACCTTTATGTGGCCCCAAATCTATATTAGGTAAGAGACTGAAGTTAATTGAAATGACCTGAGGAAATAACAGAAAACTTTAATGTGCTCCATACTAATTTTAAATTATTACCTCTAACATATGTCCTGATGTTAGGATGGAATTTTTAAATAAGTATTTTAATATTTATTTTTAAAAGTATTGTTTAGTTGGAAAGAAATTAATTTGTCATTGTCATGAATTGTCAAAGTATTGATACTTTAGAAATCATCTCACTACATATGTAAAAGCAAAACAACCATTTTGAAAAATAAAAACTAGGGGCACCTGGATGGTTCAGTTGCTTAAACCTCTGCCTTCTGCTCAGGTCATAATCTCAGGGTCCTGGGATCGAGCCCTGATTCGGGCTCTCTGCTTTGCAAGAAACTTGCTTCCCCTTCTCCCTCTGCCTGCTTCTCTGCCTGCTTGTTACCTCTGTCTGTCAAAGAAATAAATAAAAATCCTTAAAAAAAAGAAAAGAAAAGAAAAACTAAAATTCAGTAGAAAAATGACTATATATACCACCTTTTAAAAATTTATGTGTTTTTCTGGGGATTTCAGTATATATTTTAACTTATTACAGTGACCTAAAATTTATATCATTCAAACTCTCATGCAGTATAGAATCCTTTCAAATATAATTTCTATTTCTTTCCTCTCATATCCTGTACTAGTTTTGTCATGCATCATACTCTTAAAATGTTGTAATCTCCGTAGTACAGAGTTACTATTTTTATTTAGGCCATCAATTATCTTTAGAACAATAGAAAGAGTTGCATTTTTAATTCTTATTTTTATCTTTTCTTGTGCTCTTTATTTCCTTATGTAGTTTCAGTTTCCATCTGTTTTCGTACTCCTTTTGCCTTAAGAATTTATTTTTTTAACGTTTATTTTAGTGCAAACCTGTTAGCAGTGAACTCTTTCAGCATTTATTTCTCTGGAAATGTCTTCATTTCATTGTTATTTTTGAGCTGTGTATTTGATGGTTATAGAATTGTAGGTTGACTTTTCTCCTTCAGTTTTGTTTTTTTAACACTTTATATCTTTGGCTTCTGGTTTGCATAGCTGCTGGAAAGCAGGTCATTGGAATATTTGTTTTGTTTGCCTATAGATAATATCCTTTTTTTTCTCCTGTGGCTGAATTCAAGATTATTTTATCTGTGGTTTTCAGCACTTTACATATGATTGTTCTTGGTATGTTTAATTTTTGTTTTAATCCTTCTTAAGAGTTCTCTGTGTTTATTGATCTATGATTTGGTGTTTTTCAATAATGTTTCAAAATTATCTGGCATCTCTTCAATTTCTTTTTTTTTTCCCTGTTCTATTCTCACTATCTTTCCTTCTGGGTTACCAGTTAAATGTATTTTTTTTTTTTAAGATTTTATTTATCTATTTGACAGGGAGAGGGAGAGAGAGAGAGATCACAAGTAGGCAGAGAGGCAGGCAGAGAAAGAGGTGGAAGCAGGCTCCCTGCTGAGCAGAGAGCCCGATGTGGGACTTGATCCCACGGTCCTGGGATCGTGACCTGAGCAGAAGGCAGAGGCTTTAACCCACTGAGCCACTCAAGCACCACTCCAGTTAAATGTATTTTAATCCATTTTATATTATCACTTAATTTTTGCATTCTCTTCGTGTTTTTGTTTTGTTTTCCTTTATTTTGATTTGTATTCACCTATTATAAAATGTACTGTTTCTTTCTTCAGCTCTGACTAGTTTGTTAATGAGCTTCCTGATAGGGTATAGTTCTTTATCTTGCTGTCATGTTTTCATTTGTTTCTAGCATTTGCATTTGATTTATTTTTATCTCTGCAAAAGTTCTCCATGTCTATGCATGGTGTGTTGTTTTTCCCCTAGATTCTTTAACATTTTAATCATTATTATTTTAAAGTATTTACATGTGAGTTCTAACATCTGTGTTATTTGAGTCTAATCCTGTTGATATCTTTATCTCTTGACAATGTTTATTTTGTTTTGTTTTTCTTGCTTTTATATGAGTCTTCTAATCTTTAAAGGGAGGCAGAGCATTAGGTATAAAAGAATAGTAGATCATGAAATACATATTTATGCCCAGGGCAAGGGTTGGGTTAATACATTCAGTTATTGGCCTGGGTTGGGTTTTCCTGTGGTTGTTGTTAACATTCAGTAGACCATATCATTAAAATTCCTCTAGAAGTAGGCTGCTACTATTTTGTGCCTAGTGTGTGGCATGGAGCTCGGGAGGGTATATGTCAGTGTTCTTGTGGCACAGTGTTCTATTTTTGTTGTTGTTGTTTTTGTTTTTTAGATTTTATTTATTTATTTGAGAGAGAGATGGGGAGAACACATAGGAGGAAGGGCAGAGGGAGAAGTAGACTCACCACTGAGCAGGGAGCCCAACACAGGACTCCATCCCAGGACCCTGGGATCATAACCTGAGCCAAAGGCAGATGATTAACCTGCTGAGCCACCCAGGTGCCCAGCAGAGTATTCTTTCAACAGTGTCTGTATGCCCGTGTAACAGAGAAGCTCTCTCTTCACATTCTGGCTACTTCTCTAGCCTTAGCACACCATTGCTGTGACAAGACACAAAATCCATGTTGGAGGCAGGAGGTTGATTCATAGCACTCGTAAGCCAGCCTCGGAGTCAGAATCAGAAGTGAGACATTCACAGCATTTCCTAACTCTCACTCTCATGGGAACCAAATGAGGTCTTTTATCTGTATTGCATTTTTGCAGTAAAAAAAAGATTTTCTTATCCTGCCTTCATCCTCCATGGTAATAAGCCTCTGTATTGTATCATTGCAAGTTTCCTTCTCCACACGAGGGGAAGCAGTTTTTCTTTTCCTTTATCAGGAGCAGGGTAGCTTTGCCTGAGACCCCTGGCTGGCGGTGTTCCCACCCTTCACAGCGGTAACACAACTCTGCATTGATTAGTGCAGGACACTGGACCCAGAAATATTTCCTGTCCCTCTGATGACACAGAAGTATTTTGCTTCTAAACCTCCCTGCAGAGCAGTGAACCTTTGTCTGGACTCAGAACCAGAGGAGGGGATAGTAAGTGGGCCTTCCTGAGCTTTTCTAAAGGCAGATGCGTTTTCCTCTACTATCCCTCTGACCCAGTGGACTTTGCTGGGCTTGTGGTATCAAATAATTTCCCGACCTATCAACTTAATCGTATTCGTACTTGATTCCTGGGAAAAAAGCAAATGCTCATATAATTGCGTATTTTGTGTCTTCATTTTTTTTATTTCAATAATGATAAGTCGAATTGGATCGTTATTTCCATTTAAGCTTCTTGCAACTCTTACATTATTTTCCTTAAGTCCCAGTTAGGTATTTTAGCAGTAAATCAAGTACAGATAGTCATCATTTATGTGAATAAAGTGTTTTGATAGAGAATAAAAGTGCTAATATATTTGGGATATTAACCTTAGCCCCATATGGTGCTAGTTCAGAATGTAAAATCCTCTCTAGAGTGAACAGAAAATGGCTCTTCAAACTATTGTCCCCCTTCAGTAAAACACCACTCTTAATGCTTATGAATCTCATGCCTACATTATTATAATAATTACATACCTGATCTTCCCCATTTCATGTTCTCTCCCTTCACGACAGTTTCTTAAAAATTGCTTTGACAGATTGTCTCCCCTAAATGGTGATAGACTCTATATTTTTCTCACTCATCAGGGTCAATCATATCTTTAGATTCTTTCCAACCCTTCCAAATCCCAGAACGATTTCCTGTAATTTCTTCTGATGCCAAAAGGCCTTACAACACTTTTTCCATCCCCTTTGCTCAAATTCACATGAATTCTGATATTAAACATTCATGTATGATTTTTTACTCTTAAGTATAGAATACTTTCAATTTGAGCATAGTAGTGCCCATGAAAATAAATTTTTCCGGAGGCTGTTAAATATCTTACATATATCCTTTATGTTATTCTTGGGCTAGCATGAGGAGAACAGCGTCATCATTATTACAACGCAGTTTTTCTGCCTCTACTGAAACAATGGTAAATATTTATTGAGAAATTACTATATGCCAGGGATTATGATTCATTTGCCATATATCACATTTTTTTAAAGATTTTATTTATTCATTTGAAAGACAGAGATCACAAGTAGGCAGAGAGGCAGGCAGAAAAAGAGGAGGAAGCAGGCTCCCTACAGGGCAGAGAGCCCAATGCAGGGCTCGATCCCAGGACCCTGAGATCATGACCTGAGCTGAAAGCAGAGGCTTAATCTACTGAGCCACCCAGGTGCCCTTGTCATACATCACATTTTAAGAACTGAATAACTAGGTACTATCATTACTCTTGTATTACAAAAAAGAATATGGAATCATAGAAATATTAAGTAATTTGCCCAAATAACATAGGAATATTGGAATTCTGAAGTTCACACTATGCTGGAGATATGATGAGAGGAAAATCAATGCCTGCTAACTGTACTTATCAAGCCATCATAGATGTTAGGAGGCCTCTGAGTAGCTAGGCTCAAGTTCAGTCCAGCTTTGCGGTTGTGGTTAATGTGGGATAAGATTTTCTGTCTCATATACTTGAACTTCTATGCTTTATTTAACATGACACTGAGATCTCAAGTCAAGTTAAACACTTCAGCAAATTAATTTATTCATAATTCTAAATTTATTAAATAATATCTCTAATTTTAAGTACATTACCAGAAAATAATTCTGTTTAGTTACAATAACAGAAAGGGTTGTTCTCTCTTTCTCTATTTTTCTAGGTTACTTAGAATCTTATAATTATGAGACATTTTTGGAGTTCAGCAAATGCATCCATCATGAAAATTAAATATCAGAGAAACTGCTTCATCTAAGATGAAATATTTTGTTATTGTGATTTAGGTTAAATAGCTAACTACAGTTTATAGAGGTTTTATACTGATATATAAGCACTAGAGCAGGGAGAGACTTCCACTAAGAATCTCTGCTTTTCAGTTGGGAAACTCAACCACCTTTATTTGTGGAAGCCCTAGGAGCTTGTCCATAATAGATCAGTCTAAAAAGAAGTTTTGAAAGTTACAGCTTTGGGGAAAATGCTTCAGGTCCTTCAGTGTTTCTGTATTTTCCCCAGACATTTTCCTCCAGAAGGGCATTAAACTTTATGTATATGTTTTACTTAAAGAAAAAAAATATTAAGATCTTCTTGTAAATGATTTTTTAAGAGCAAAGCTTTATTCCATATTAATTTACTTAGCTAACACTGAGGCCGACATTGCATGCCCAACACATTTTTTTTAATCCTGTAAAGGTAGGTAATATAATTTTTTTTTCTCCCCAAATTTGTTGGTAGGTAATATAATTTATGGAGAACCGGTTGACTTTTGACTAGAAAGAACTTAAAAAGAAATGGCTCTACAAGAAGCTTTTTAAAGAAAACAAAGAAAGATTTTATTTAATTATTTGACAGAGAGAGATCACAAGTAGACAGAGAGGCAGTCAGAGAGAGAGAGGGGGAAGCAGACTCACTGCCGCGCAGAGCGCCCGATGCAGGGCTTGATCCCAGGACCCCGAGATCATGACCTGAGCCAAAAGCAGAGGCTTTAATCCACTGAGCCACCCAGGCATCACTAGAAGAAGCTTTTTGATCTTATAAAAATCTGTGCTATGAACACATATTTGTATAGCATCTCATTAAACATAAAAGTTGAGATGATTGGTTTGAAGAACTGAAATCCTATTAAGAAAAAAAATTTTGTTTTTTGTTGGCCATTTGGATGTCTTCTTTGCAGAAATGTCTGTTCATGTCTTCTGCCCATTTCTTGATTGGATTATTTGTTCGGGGTTTTGAGTTTGGTAAGTTCTTAATAGATTTTGGATACTAGGCCTTTATCAGATACATCATTTTCAAATATCTTCTCCCATTCTATTGGTTGCCTTTTGGTTTTGTTGATTGCTCCCTTCATTGTGCAAAAGTTTATTTTGACAAAGTCCCAATAGTTTATTTTTGCTTTTGTTTTCTTGCCTCAAGAGACATATCTAGAAATAAGTTGCTATGGCTGGTATCAGAAAGGTTACTGCCTATAACTGCCAGTAAAAATCCTCTAGGATTTTTATGATTTCCTGATTCACCGTTAGCTCTTTCATCCATTTTGAATTTATTTTTGTGTATGGTGTAAAAAAGTGGTCCAGTTTCTTCTTTTGCATATTTCTGTCCAGTTTTCCCAACACTATTTGTTGAAGAGACTTTTTTCCCCCAGTGGATATTCTTTCCTGCTTTGTTGAAAATTAATTAGTCATATAGTTGTGGGCTCATTTCTGGATTTTCTATTCTGTTCCATTGACCTGTTTGTCTATTTTTATGCCAGTACCATACTATCTGTTCACTACAGCTTTGTAATATAACTTGTAGTCCAGATTGGTGATGCCGCCAGCTTTGCTTTTCTTTTTCAAGGTTGCTTTGGCTATTGAGCTCTTTTGTAGTTCCATACAAATTTCAGGAATGCTTGTTCTAGCTCCGGGAAAAATGCTATTGGTATTTTGACAGGGATTGCATTAAATGTGTAAACTGCTTTAGGTTGTACAGACCTTTTAACAATATTTGTTTTTCCAATCCATGAGCATGGAATGTTTTTCCATTTCTTTGTGTCTTCTTCAATTTCCTTCATCAGGGTTTTATAGTTTTCAGAATACAGTCTTTCATCTCTCTGGTTAGGTTTATTCCTAGGTAATTTATTGTTTTTGGTGCAATTGTAAATGGGTTTGGTTCTTTAATTTCTCTTTCTCCTGCTTCATTACTGGTGTATAGAAATGCAACAGATCTCTATACATTGATTTTGTATCCTGTGACTTCACTGAATTCTTGTATCAGTTCTAGTAGTTTTTTGGTAGAGTCTTTCAGGTTTTCTATGTAGAGTCATGTGTCTGCAGATTGTGAAGTTTGACTTCTTGCCTGCTGATTTAGATGCCTTTTATTTATTTTTGTTGTATGATTGCTGAGGCTAGGACTTCCAGTACTATGTTAAATAACAATGGTAAGAGTGGACATCCTTGTCTTATTCCTGACTATAGAGGAAAAGCTCTAAGTTTTTCCCCATTGAACATCATATTAGCTGTGGGTTTTTCTTTAAGATTTTATTTATTTATTTGAGAGAGAGAGAGAGAAAGAGAAAGAGAGAGAGAGAGAGAAAGAGAACACAAGCAGGGGGAGGTGCAGACTCCCCGCTGAGCAGGGAGCCTCATGCGGGACTTGATCCCAGGACCCTGGGATCATGACCTTAGCTGAAGGCAGCTGCCTAAATGACTGAGCCACCCAGACACCTAGCTGTGGGTTTTTCATCTAAGGCCTTTACTGTTTTGAAATATGTTCTCTCTAAGCCTACTTTTTTGAGGCTTTCTTTGAAAGAGATGTGCCAAATGTAGAGAACTAACACCACCTGGTTTCAAGACTTAGAAAGTTATAGCAATCAAGATGGTGTAGTACTAGTGTAAAGATAGACAAAAAGAACAGTATAAAGAGACCAGAAATAGATTCTGTGTGTGGATACTTATTTTTCGACAAAGTTTCATAGACAGTTCATGACATAAGGTTAATATTTTGAACAAATGATGCCTAATTAATTTGATATCCATATGCAAATTACTGAGAAGGGATTATAAAGGGAAACTAGGAAGTTTTGGGGGTGATGGACATGTTCTATTTGTGGAGTGATTATTTAATGGAAATATACAAACATCAATTTTCATCTTGTATACTTGGCATATGTAGAATGTGTTATATGTTAATTATACATAAATAAAACTATGAAAGTGTCCTCAAGATATACACTTAATATCAATTTTACTGTCTATAAATGAAAACTTCATACATAAAAAACAATAAGTATATAATTTATAATGCCAAAAGATAAATACAGGTAAAATATGTTACCACAGATGTTTTTTCATTGCATGCTAAGCTTCTAACTATCAAGGGTTATTCATATGTGCAGAAACAGTGGAAAAGAAAAAAAAATTTGTCAGGTAGATAAGCAAATGATTTCTATCTAATGGAACAGAGAAACTCCAAAGATTATGTTTTCTGGTCCTATTACACAGGGACTATGTTTGCAACAGTCTAATTATACCATGGGCTATAAACAACCAGCTTCTTAAATGTTCAATGGAAGGATTTTAACATATTACTGGAAACATCATTACTTAATTAAATACTAGTTTTGATATGTGCTTATTTTGTATTTCCATTAGAGTCATAATTTTACCTTTTGTAAAGTGAGATTTTAACAAATAAAGTAATACCTGGTATTTCGACTGTAGGGTGACTCCTCATCTACATTTTAATTCAAATTTTATTAAGGATAGCAATTATTAAGTGAATTATATTAATAATAAAGAAAGAATGACTCTTGAAAAATGTTAAAAACTGAGCCAGAGTCATGTTATTTTCCTTTTGTGTAAAACATCTGATTTAAGAGAGTTCTCTTTGAATTTTATTTGAATCTGTGGCATAATGAAAAGTATCCTATACTTTAGAAACAAGTACATCTTGAAAAAGCATTGTGATAAAAATGCCAATATGTATGAATCTATTATTTTGTCTGAATTTTGATCAGCATGAGAAACGATAATACTTTTATATTATTTTGTTATACTGCCAAATTGCAATGCAGTAACATTCACTTTACACTTTTGGAAAACCAATTTCACATTTCCAGCTTCCAGCAGGTTTTCTGTTATGACTTCAACTACAATATCTTACCAAAAGCCGCAGTCCTTGCAACTTACAAACTATCCATTTTTTTCTTTAGACAGATTTTTTGAAGTGCAAGTTAACTCCAATTTATCATTTTTTAAAAAATATTTTATTCATTTATTTGACAGAAAAAGAGAGAGGAAGAGAGCACAAGCGGGGGGGGCAACAGAGGGAGAGTGAAAAGCAGACATCCCACAGGGCAGGGAGCATTATTAGGGGCTAGATCCCAGGACGCTGGCATCATAACCTGAGCATAAGGCAGCTGCTTAACAGACTGAGCCACCCAGGCGCCCCCACTTTGTCATGTTTTAACAAAGACCTTTAGCTTAATGAAGTTACTATTAAAAGGCAGATGTTACATTCAGTTAGTCTACTCTTGGGTGCCTGGGTGGCTCAGTCCATTGAGCAACTAACTGAGTTTGTGGCTCAGGTGGCGATCTCAGGGTCAGGGAATGGAGCCTCTCCTCTAACTCCCCGCTCAATTGGGAGTCTGCTTCTCCCCTGCCTCTCTCTCTGGCCCTCCCCCCACTCACACACATTCCCTTTCTCTCTCTCAAATAAATAAAATAAAATCTTAATTTAAAAAATTAGTCTACTCTCACATGTCAACATAATGGTAGAAAACTACATGTGTCAAATCTATAACAACTACGAAGTAGTCTATAGTTTATTCACTCTCTATATTTAATTTTGTGTGGTGTATAATAGTGGTACCTAACAGATTAGTTATGAAAATTAAATGAAAATGAATTCTTTATAGTAGTATGGCTAATTAGATAACTTATAAACTATCCCAAATAAAATAAGTAGAAACAAAATATTGGATATTGGATATATAAATACAAATGTACTATTTGTATAAATAAATATACATATGTTATAAATAAACATATATAGTATATATATGTATGCATATAAGTATAGTAATGTTTGTGTATATATAATAATGCATTGTGAAGTTAGTATCAAATTAAAGTATCTGTAGGACCCCATTCCCATTACAAAGTTATAAAAACTTTTGGAGATAAGCAAACTCTCTGTAAACTTGTATATTTGAGATATTATTGGCTTCTGCTTCTCTGGCTTCTTGGAGAACTGAGAACAGGATAGTGATAAGGTTTTCCCCAAATGGAGTGTTTAATACACAAACATAAAGCTCAGTCTTTCAACGGAATACATTTTCATGGATAAGACAAATGAGAAATTTACTTAAATCATAGAGACAAGAAAATATGTCTCCACGTTGAAACTGAGTAGGAGAAAATAAATTACTTCTGAAATTTCTAACCATAAGTTGGCCCATCTACAGAATTTTTGGTGCAACTTCATGCTTAGTCTGAAAAATATAAAAAAAAACCCCACATTTGGGTGCCTGGGTGTCTCACAGGGTCTTCTTGTGATTCTCTCTCTTCCTCTGCTTCTCCTCCACTCACATGTGCACACTCATGCGTGAGAGTGCTCCCTCTATCTCTCTCCTTCAAATAAATAGATAAATCTTGAAAAAAATATTAAAGTCCTTGCAGTTTGGTAGTGCTTCCAGAAGGATTATTAGCAGAAAATTTTAACTTCTCTGTGAAGAAGTCTAACTTCCACCCAGTCCCAAATGAATTCCTGTGAAAGTTGAAAACATAAGCATGTATGATAATCCATAAAGAATGACCAAGAAGTTCTGAAATTAAGAAAATAGATTCTTGGGCCCCTGGGTGGCGCAGTTGGTTGAGCAACTGCCTTCAGCTCAGGTCATGATCCCGGAGTCCCGGGATCGAGTCCCACATCGGGCTCCCAGCTCCACGGGGAGTCCGCTTTTCACTCTGACCTTCTCCCTTCTCATGCTCTCTCTCACTCTCTCTTTCCTAATAAATAAATAAATAAATAAAATCTTTAAAAAAAAAAAAGAAAATATATTCTTTACAAAAAAAGAAAAAAATAGAGATTCTTGATCTGAAAAACATAATTATTATAAGTAAAACCACAGTACAGAATTTTACTTCCAAGTAGGATGAGGTGTATCACAGCATGCCAACATTCCAACTGAAACAACTAAAAAAAAAAAAAAAGTGAGATAAAGTCACAAAAATCATATTATGGTCCTCAGGGGCTATGGCACCAAGAAGAACTAAATGATTTTGAAATATCAGAGAGAGGAAAAACTTTTATAAAATGATCTATTATTTCTATGTACCTTTTCCCCTTGGACATTTGCTAATTTCGGGCATCATCTGAAATTTGGTTTTGGCTTGGGAAGACCCCTAAAGGTGCATTCTAAAAAAAAAGAACAAAAAGAAAAAAGAAAAACCTGCGCATTTTCTGGTGGTTGCAAGTGACTAGCTACAAAGTGCAAAGATGTAACCACTTAAAACTCACTGGTTTCCTCAAGGGCCATTTGTTCAGTTGTGGATCCACATGGAAGGCCAGAAAGCTAAGCAGCATGTATGGGAAAGGCAGAATGAAATCTACAGCCCCCTAAGGTTTAGATAAGCAAACACTAGCCTGAGGGAGGTGACCCAGTTTTAGCACATAGCTGTTTTTTCACTCAAGAAATCTGTCACATTTTGAATTGAGTGGTCAGGAGCTTGGAGAATTAGAGTAACCATTTGAAGGGCAGATTGTTTTGTTGTTGTTACTTTAAAGGGAGGGCAAAATTTGAATTTCTCATAGTTTTTAGGGCTAAGAGGAGATAAACCTGTGAATTTTTAATGAAAACCTAGGAGATTTACATACCACAAAAAAGGACCACCGCAGTTCACTAGCTTTCCTAAAACTGCAAACAAAACATAACAAAACCCATTAAGTGTTTTACGATTATCAATTCCTTGTTTTTTTAAATATATGAACAGACAGAGCTTCTTGGTAAATTATTATGTGGTAAAAGGAGCCCTCTGCATGTAAAATCCTACCATACAACCTAACATATTTAGACATATGAAGAGGCAAGTAATCATTATTAAAAAGTAAGAGGTAATATGAATAATAGAAGCAGATCCACAGAGGTATCTTGGTGGCTCAGTTAAGGATCCAACTCTTGATTTCAGCTCATGTCATGATCTCAGGGCCCTGACCTCAGATTCATGATGAGATAGAGCCCCAGTCATCGGACTCTGTGCTCAGCGTGGAGCCTACTTGAGACTCTCTCCCTCTGCCCCCCTCTTCTCTCTTTCTCTCTCTCTAAAATAAATCTTAAAAAAAAAAAAGCAGATCCACAAATGACTCAGAAGTTGCATATAGAAGATGGACTTTAAGTTAACTTTGGGAGCACTTGGGTGACCCAGATGCTTAAGTCTGCCTTTGACTCAGGTCCTGATCTCAGGGTCCTGGGATCGAGCCCCATATAAGGCTTCTGAGTCAGTGGGGAGCCAGCTTCTCCCTCTCCCTCTGCCTCCCTCACTTATGCTTTCTCTGTTTAATGAATAAATAAAAATATTAAAATCAATCAATCATTAAATAACTTTGATATGCTTATGAAAATATAGGAAAATGGACAAATTAGATGAATATGTAGATCAATTCAAAAGGGAATTTAACTTTATAAAAATAATCAAATAGATAATTTTGAAAAAGAAGTAGAGAACTGTATCAGACCATGATGGGCTAGCAGATATTAGACTTAACCTCCTACTCTAAACCATAAGAAAAATTGGAGAAATTAGTCTCCAACATTGGACATCTGAAAACTCGAACAGGGATCACCCAGCTTCTGCCTAAAGGTACGTTCCAGATTTCAGCACAAGGAGGGAGGAAGCAAGTCGTGCATGATAGTTTCATTGAGTTTAAGAGACAGTTGGAGTTTGGAAAGGCACAGCTAGCTGGATTTTTAGGAAAAATAATATAAATAAGAAAGAGCTACAGAGAGAAAAGAAGGCCAGAAGTCTACATAGATTCCTAAGTGTGTGAGACATAGGGAGAAACTTCATACAGCTTCACAAAGGACTACAGGGTTGGGAAGGGTGTAAACTGCATAATATGGCAACTGTTCACAGAGCTGAGAATATTTTGTGTTCTAATCAACACTAAAAATATTCTTGAACTAAGAACTACAAATCCAAGGATGTTAATTATTTAGGGCAATTTCACACATCCTTAGTGGACTGCAGCTAATAAAATATACAGAGAAATTTAAAAAGACACATTAAAACAAGTCCAATTAATCTTCCCATCAGCATGTGTGAAACATATATTCTCTATATTTTTTTCTCCACTGTACTGAGAATAATTCAAGGCTAACAAGATATGTCATTTGTTTATTTATACCCAAATGTATTTAATGAATAGTCTATAGTAAGTGCTCAGTGAAAACTTTTTTCAATTAAATAGTTAACATGTGAATATATATGTATATATATGTGAAAGAAAGTTGAGTGTGTGCATGTAAGATACATTGTCAAAGTTATTTTCACCTAATTTTTAAAATTAAAAGATATAGAGAGCAAAGTTAAAGCTTAATAAATTTGCCAAAGTAAATTCTCTTAATTTCAGTGAAATTACTTCACAAGACATTGAACTGAGACAATAGTAATTTTTCAAGTTATCTCACCAATTTACAAAGTCACTAAGTATTGAAAAACCATACAAATCATATGATTAGTCAACATTGATTTTTCAAAGTTTTGCCAAAAATAAGCATTGTTAATATCTTCACTTTATCAGACAACATTCTCACCACAATACTAGAATTCAGAATTCTCCTTAGAGTGTTATATATTCAGAAACTATAAACATGTAATATGTAATTACGTGTAATTAAGACGTAATATGTAAAATACCAATTATGCACGTAATTTGTAATGAAGAAAGTTCATTTCCTCGTACCTTAACAAGTGATTCAGCAAAGGATCTATTATTCCAAGAAATTTCAAAACTATAACCAGCCCTAATGTCCTTAAAATGAAGTATATTGGAAATTCAGCAACATTTCATATGAAGATGAGACAATTTAACTGAGAATTATCTGACTTCTGTGTCTTTAAAATTTCAACAGTTCCAACAGTAAACTAAGAAACTGCTTTCTCGTAAGGGAAATAATAGGGAAAAAATTTTCATAAGAGGGAAAAAGAGGAAAAAAATATTCCGATCAATTCAGCAGGAGACAATTTTGATCTTGTCTTTTTCATTTTACACAAGTGCTCTGACCTGGACATGTCCTGTCTTCCTACTTAGAAAAGTACTACAAATGCTTAATTAAGATGAAATAACCAAATTACATAGTTGCCCTTCAAGAATTTTTCCATTTCATGTAATATATTTTCAGAGATTAAATAAATATATACATTTTAAATATAAATACTATGAATCTCCTCTCTAACACTATCTTATAGATTTCTGAACATTTAATAAGTATTTTAGTTTAGAAAAGTTTTGTATTGGAGGAAAAATTGCAAGGATGATTCAGGCAGTTTCCATGATCTCAGTCAGTTTGAGAATGCACTGATAAAATGAATGATACCATTACCAAGTCCAGGGTTGGTTCTTTTCTTTAGATTAGGGCTGACGATAGGAAAGATAGTCCCAGAGTCTGGCTTATTTATAGCAATGGGGCTGACAGATCTCCATAGTAATGAATGTCAAATGACAGCACATAATGGCCAGAAGCCACAATGCCACATTTATCATAGCAAATGGCAAGGTTGGAGGGATTGCCAGGGGGCTGTCCCTGCAGAGAGTTCCGTCTTAGGGGCAAAACACATGAAGCAAATGAAGTTACTGCTTAACATCTACAAGTAGAAGAAAGCACACTTTTAGGATCAAGAAGTTTAGAACAATTGCCCTAATAATAAGTCACAATCCATTTTTTGAGTTTCTTAGCCAGAGTCAGTATTCAGGTATGGAGTTTATTGACTGAAAAGGTGGCCAGCCCCCAAGAGGAATGGCCCTACAATACCACAATGGGTTTATCTTACAATGATTATCCCAGCCCTGCCCCAAAGAGACTTCTAGCAATTTACTTGGTTGTATTTATTGTGGGCACAGGGGAAAACTAGGACATTTCAAGATGGTTGCACAATGAGTCTGACTTGACACTGATAACTGGAGACCTGGAAGCATCAACCCCACACTTGGAGTAGGAGTATGTAGGGGTCAAGTAGTAAGTGAAGTCCCAGATAAGGTTCACTGGTTCAGTGATCCACCTAGTTGAAGTTACCCCAGGCCCCAGATATATAATTCTGACACTGGGTCCTTGGCCTGTGGGGTAGGAGCTGTCATAGTGAGGAAGGCCAGATTGAAGCCTCTCAATCTGTTCCTCCCAGTAGTCAAGAGAGCGGACAAAAATCCTATGCATGCCAGAGTGGAAGGAAATATCAACAGTGGGCATAAGGACCACCTTCAAAGATCTCAGTGATGTAAGAATGGTTGTCCTTATCATACTTATATTTGACTAACCAGTCTGGCTTCCGTAGAAGGATGCAGGAGGATGACTACTCAACCAACTGTCAATTCAAATCACAGCTACCCTGCATAATACAGTGTTGTTGCTCAGATTAATAAGACTTCAAGTGTATGATATTTGGCCATATTCCAGTTAGAGAAGAGAAACAGTTGCCATTGTGTTGAATGGACAACAGTATGCACTCATAATTTTGAACCAGAGCTAAACTAAGTATCTTGCCCTCTGCCATAGTATAGTCAAAAAAGATTCAGACCATTTGCATAGCCCAAGAAACATCAAAACATCACATTAATGTACAAATAACATCATGCCTTAGTATGCTAGATGCCATCATAAGACACCTGAATGGCAGATGGTTGGTGGTAAGCCCTGCAATGTCAGGGACTTGACACTTCAGCAAAAATTTTCGGGAGCCCTTGCCAAGGAGCAGGTATAACAGGACAATGCCTCCAATGTAAAATATAAGTTTTAATTCTCTAAGTTTCTAAATGTTCATTAAATTTGATCTATGTTATATTTTTCACTAAGGGTGTAAAATAAAAAATAGCCATATTCTTATAACAAAGGCAGAGTGAAACTTCGTCTGATATAACAACAACAGCAGCAACAACAACAAAATATATTCATAGGGCATCTGGGTGGCTCAGTTGGTTAAGCAGCTGCCTTTAGCTCAGCTCATGATCCTGGGGTCCTGGGATGGAGTACCGCATCAGGCTCCATGCTGAGTGGGGAGTCTGCTTCTCCCTCTGCCTCTGCCCCTCTACTTGTCCTCTCTTTCTCTCTCAAAATAAATGAATAAAATTTTTAAAAATATATATGTGTGTGTATATATATCTATATCTATATATATGCAATCAACTAATCATTTATTTGTTCACTGAACTTCCGTAATTTGGATAGCCAAATAAATACATATTACAATGAAATTATATCAAAATTATCTTGATTTAATTACAGATGTTATTTTTCTTACTTTGCTTAAGTTTTTTTTATTACATTTTTTTTTAAGATTTTATTTATTTATTTGACAGAGATCACAAGTAGGCAGAGAGGCAGGCAGAGAGAGAGGGGGAAGCAGGCTCCCTGCTGAGCAGAGCACCAGATGTGGGGCTCTATCCAAGGACCTTGAGATCATGACCTGAGCCGAAGGCAGAGGCTTTAACCCACTGAGCCACCCAAGCGCCCCTGGTTAAGTTTTAAGCAAAAAATAAATTTACTTTAACTTTTCTTGACCTGTCATAGAAATTCATTTTCTAGTTTGCTAGATTCTCATTGTGCTTAGATCAGCATGGACCTAAATATCATTTACTTCTTTTCAAATTAATTGGAACAATGAAACTGGTTTCCCTGTGAAATATTTTCTATCATAAAAAATAGGCCAAAGAAGATTTGGTCTTAATAAAGTTAGGGTTGCGAATGAGTTTCTCTCTAAGGACTGAGGCATCTCTGGGAAATCCTAAAGCTCTACAGACATTGATCAATTTCAGTGACCTCATTTCAAAAAATGAAGAAAACTTATTCATGAGAGCAACATAAGAGCTACTGGCAGGACTAGGCATAGAGTTTAGAGTCATGCTTTTTAATTCCACTATTTACATTGTATCAGACTTGACATGCACTAATGACTCTGAGATTATAAAAGTTTGAGAAAAAAGTATTTCCAACATGTAGTCCAGAATAATTCATTTAAAAAGTGTATTTATGGCTGTAGACATCATTCCACATTTGTGATTCTGGGCCCAGTAAATATTTTCTGATACAGCAGTTAGCCCCATAAAAGTTGTTTGCATTAGTACTTTTTCTATGGTACTGTAATTAACCTTTTACTTTCCACCACCAACTGCAATATAACATAGACAACATGAAAAATTTTACTCTGTATTTTACATAGCATTGAAATTGGAACTTTTTTATAACATAAATAAGTGTTTGTTGAGTTGATTAATCTTACAGCTTTTGATATTTCTTTTACCTTGTATAAACTGAAGGGATATATTGACAAAGAACTCAGTATTTTTAGTTTTTGATTAATTCAATATTTGAAAGTTTTAAAGAAGTAATTTTCTATTTTATAGACTCAGTTTCATTTGTTAATTGTCCTTCTTTCCCATCTATTAATTGAACCCAAATTTATTTTCAGACATAGTCTAGGAAGACTATGACGCATTGTGTGTAAAAATGTGTGTTCTGAACAAATCTTAACTGAGGAATGACCAGGCAAAGCTATTTTACGTTCATTTTTTTTTAAAAGATTTTATTTATTTATTTGACAGAGAGAGAGATGACAAGTAGGCAGAGAGGCAGGCAGAGAGAGGGGGAAACAGGCTTCCTGCTGAGCAGAGAGCCCGCTGTGGGGCTCCATCCCAGGCCCCTGAGATCATGACCTGAGCTGAAGGCAGAGGCTTTAGCCCACGGAGCCACCCAGGCGCCCTGCTATTTTATGTTCATAATGGCTCTTAGAAACACAGTACAGAAAGAAATACGAAAATGTAGCAAATAAGCAGCTTTATCCTAAATCTGATAGTTAAAAGGAAAATTTAATCTTGTTACTGGCTGCACATTAAGAAGTAGGCATGTGCTTTGTATTTGTGTATGTGTAAATATTAGTTTATGTACATGCCTAAGACTGGATTAATGTAATATGCTACAGAATATTCAAATATATGCAGGAGGGATACCTAATAATGTGAATTATCAGTGGTCCAAAGTATAATTTCACTAAATTTCAAAAAATTGTAGATTTGTCAGTATTGATCACCACAGAAAAGCATCGTCAATATTGTCCCAATTATATAAGGGATAAGAGGATTTTCTAGAACATTACTGTTCTTGTTCTCCCGCCAGTTTCTTTGTCTATATGTGTAAATTATCTTTGCAACTGTATAAATACATTCAAAATTAAGAGTCCTTTACTTGGTAGTTCTTGCCAATAAATCAGTTCTATTTTTACACATAGCTATGCTTCCCATGCTTTTTGGAAAGAAGCACTTTTGCTGAAAATTCAAATGCATGCAAATTATAACGTGGGTAAAGTACAGTTTTGTATAGAATTATGACCTAATCTGTTTCTTGCATATGGAACAATGAAGTCTCATGCTTGGTCCTTAAAAAGAAAATTAAGCAGGAGGTTTTTTGTTTTTTGTTTTTTTTTCAAAGTAACTAGCGTTCTAGCAATCCCTTTCAATATGCATAACATAGCCTTCTCACATCTTACCCCTACCATAGACAACAAAAATCAACTGGAAATTTAAACACATTTTCAAATACTAGTTTTCAAAGCATAGACAACCATCCCTGTGACACCACCAGAGCTATCCCACCTTGTTGCTGTCTGCCCTTCTCTTTCTGTTATACCTTAGCTATCAGGAAGTTCCTTGGTGTCCACCTTTGAGAATCCCTGTGTGACAGGGATAAGTATGATCCAGTTATACAGCCAATAACTGAGTGACCCTGTCTCCAAATTTTTGAGATTTCTGGTGTTTATTTTTCTACGGGGATACTGCCTGTGTCCTTGTATTGAGATTTTCTTTTTTTCCCCAAAATGTATCACATTGTGCGCAGACAGAGATGTCTCTGCAAACCACTGCCTGAGTTTTAGTTTAATATCTTTGTAATTTGGGGATTAAGTAAAGGCACTGATAATATAACTGATTGTTCCTCCTTCAGATTTCACTTGTATCTGCTCCTCATGGGCCTTTAAAAAATTACATTTAAATACATAGGACTATATCTCACTTTTAGGCACTTGAAAAACTATCCCTCCTCCTTTTATGTAATTATTTTTTCCATTCTCCCGAAGCCTTGATATGAAGTGTTACCAGGTCTGTCATGGAGAAATGTACTATTTCCAAATTTACCTCTACAAACCCTACCAAGTGCTCAGCAAAACGGACTCCCTCATGGCATCAGTGTCTTTCTACCTTATGAATAGAGTGTGGGATGGAAAAGCAAACCAGGTAAACAGCGACAAAACATTTTTCTGTCACAATGGCGCAAAGCATAACCTTGAGATGCTTCTCTAATACTCTACCTGTTCTCTGAGAACTGCAGTTCTGTTTCAAAAGCATGAGAAGTTTCTTCTCTGTTTAGAGTCTAATTCTGTATTCTCTTAGACCGTGTCCTGTTTCATTAAGCCTTTCTCTTTGTGTTACTGCTGCTGTGTCCTCAAATCTCCCAATTGCATTTTTAAACTATAAGAATTTCGTTTTCTGAAGTCCCTCCTCTGATAACCTGACCTTAAACTTTAGCTACCCCCACTCTCTAAATACTACATTTCCGATTATTGTAAGTTGTCAGCACCTTTTTAATCTGGGAAAATACCTTGATGGTCTAATAAACATTCCTTTAGGTATTTAGGCATTTTATACTTGAACTATTTAAAAATCAAATTTATTAGTCTGCACTCAAAAATTATCTTATAATCCTGACTTTTATTATAGTTCTAAATATTCTTATGCTTAAAATTTCAGAATACCCATTAGCACCCATTTTTGCCCTCAGATGCAATATCTAACACATCTTTCAAATCCTTTGGAGTTTAAATCATGATGTCAGATACCATATCTTTTCTCATTCCAGATATGTATTTGTGTTTTCCTTTACTATATCTTTAACAGATGAAGGCAACAGGACACGCATTACTCATCTTTAGGATTTTCTCCTTGGGCATAGAATACTGTTCAAGTTCTTAGAGGAGGAAAGAGGGTTCTGAGATTTCAGTGAGCATTCATTTTCTATTAGGGATATAGTAGATGCTTGGAATATATTACCTCCTTTAAATTTTCCAGAAATATTAAAACACATACAATGGTATTTCTTTATTTACAGATACCAAAAAAAAAATAGGTATAAGGAGGTGCAATTCATTTGCTAAGGTTGCCATAACAAAATACCACTACCAGGGGCTTAACAAAAAGAAATTTATTTTTTCACAGCTCTAGAGGCTAGGCAGTCTGAGAAGAAAGTGTTGGCAGGGTTGCTTTCTTCTGAGTATGGTACTCTCTCTTTAGCTTGCAAGTGACGCTTCTTTTTTATCTTCACTTGGTCTTCTTTCTGCCTGGGTGTATCTGTGTCCTCATCTCTTCCTCTTAGGAGGACTCCAGTCACGCTGGATTAGGGCCCACCCTAAGGATCTTGTACTTTTTAAAATACCTTACCTCCAAATATAGTCACATTTTGAGGTATTGGAAGTAAAAAGGGAGCACAGTTTGGGAGGGGGCACTCTTTAACTGATAAAAGGAGGTCATATATCTTCAACAAACTGTCAAACACAGAAAATGCTAGAACCACACAGCACAGTTATATGCAACATGTAATCATTACATGTATAGGTTAGTATTTAAGAGAAGATTAAACTATCAATTTTTCTTAGCATAAGTGCACTGGGGATATGTCTACCAATTAATTAATGACAGCTTCCACATTAGCAAAAGGAGTTTATAATTTTCTACCAAAAAAAAAAGCCAGAACAAAATCACTGTTTTTATTTGTTTGTTTCTTTCTTTCTTTTTATGTACCTTCCAAAATAGGACAATTCTTCAGATGACTTGCTCTTTGAGTACCCCAGAGCTATTGAATTCTGGTTTTAGTATAGTAATTCAGGTAATTATGCAGATCTCAATCAGTTTGACATTCAGCTGAAACAGTTTTGTTTTTACTATGATGTGCCAACCCATTTTTTAATTAAATTTCTGAGCTTTACGTTTCAAACTGTAGTATTCTTTATATACATCATAACCACTTATATGCATTCTTTTTTAAAAATCTGTTGTCAAAATATGTGGTTTTTATCCCCGTTGTCTAATATGCCATCATCTGAGAACCACAGAGTATTTGGGGATTTGTATTTGAGTACTTTCAAGAACTGCAAAGAGTCTGAGATCTTTACCTTACTTAAAAGCTAACATGTTAGCTTGACACAGTTTCATGGATGCTGGTAAGAGACATGAATCTCCTGGATCAGAGACAAAGATTTTATTAGTCATTGCACAGCAAGTACCATAAGCTTCATGTTCATTGTGGTTCTTAATGTCTACTAAGTCCCGTAGGGAAGGCTTGGACAAGCCATGTGGGTACTGTGCACACAGTAGATTTGTGGCACAGCTGAAGAATCAACACAGCTTATGAACCTTTGATAATAAGCTTCAGGAAAGCTGCCTGATCTTTCCCCGCAGGGAGATATGAACAGAAAAGAAATCTTTCTCTTTGGTCTGGAAAGTGACACTATTTCTATCATTCAGGTTTTTACTCTTCAATCATTCTTGAAATAATAATGTGAAAGAAAAGTTGTCAGTGTCTCTGCTCACAAGATGTGCATAAATGCAAGAAAACCATAGAGAATTGTGTTCCAATATGGGGAAGATTAAATTAATAAGAAAAGGAATCTTGTGTCTGCTCATTAAAAGTCATGCATCTTCTAGTATTTGCTCATTCTGAGTAAATTTGATTCAAAAAGTAAATAACTTAGCTTTCATTCAATGCTGCTTTTTAGGCCGGCCTGAATGATTTGAAAACCAAGTCATTTCAGAAGTGTTCAGCCAAAAAAAAAAAAAAAAAAAAAAAGTAGTATGTTACAACTTCAGTAATTGCTACAAACAGTATATTTTATTCACGTATACTTCTGTTCAAAAGTAAATAAGAATTTCTATGCATTTCAAAATGTATGTGTGCAGTTAATGCACCATTTAGTTCAGTTCTTCATCTGAAAGGTAATATTTGGATAAGGCCATATGTGAGCCATTTTTGTTCAAATAGCATACTACATTTAGTTAGAGCATAATATCAAATCTGTATTTATTGAGGAAGTATATTCCTTATTTTGTCTAGTTAGCAGTAAGCTATAATTTGTAACTAATTAGATATTTGGGAAAGAAAGCTACTATTTTCCTGGTTTCTATGTACATATACTCTAATTTCATGTTGATTTCATAATGGGGTGTATGTATGCCATGCAATTAGATGCTCTCAACAAAATTGCTCTTTACTTAAAGCTTGTGAGGTCAGCAATGTAATTGCTGTAATTTGGTTGACCAAAGGATCCAACTAATTGGACAGTAATGAATGATGCAATATCCCATTATTGGAGGAAATTCCTTGTGGCTAGAAAACTTGTTTTGTTTTTGTTTTTTATTTGTTTTGAGAAGTCCTTTGAAGCTTTCATATTGACAGGAGTAATTTGTGATTATTGACTTCTGATCCACAGTAACATTTGTGATTTTTTTCCAAGTTATGATATTTTCTACCTGGTTGTAATTAACGGGACTCATTTCTTTATCAGCCTCCAGTTTAACCACAAGTTAACATTATATGATGATTAAGCCATATGTCAATATGTTCCATGGACAGCAATATGTTCTTGTTTTTTTAATGTGAAAGTAGTTTATTGTGAATGCCACTATGTGGTCTGAAAGTAACTCTTTTAATACTTGCAAATATTTCCTGCTGTTCCTGTTACCTTACACACCAATTTACAGATTGTGGAAACTTTTTATCACAAATGTTCTCCCAAATATATTACACATTCATATACTATAGGTTATTTGACTTTAATAAATCTAAATCTCATACTAGGAAAATAAATACTTTTAAATTCCTCAATTTTTTCAAAATTCAATTTATTTTTAAATTACTGGAACTCAATCTGATGCTATAACTTTGATCTAAATCTCTTAGGCTACCAAAAGGCAAAAATCTTACAATCTTTACATGTTTTATCACATAGTTTTTATCACTTTAATATGATAATGGGTCATTCTCCACTCAACCACTGCCAAAGCATGACATTTTTACAATCCCCATTACCTCTACAGTTCACTTAAATTTGATTTATGGGTATTATTTTATGGCATGTTTGTCCTTAGGAGGCACTGAGCAATGAGATAAAGAATATTAACGTGATTGGTTTTCAGAATAAGTGGCTATCTTGGTTGTCATAGTCCAGAGATGCAACACTGATAGCATCAACAAAAATATCAAATTTTAAAGCAAGAGAAAACTAACATTTTCTTACTTACAAATGTGGAAAAAAGGAAAAAGAAAGAAAAAAAGAGACTAGCACAGAAACAACATGAGTTATAAACAGCAATTCTAAGGGGAAAAAGGGAGAATTTATAAAGAGAATTATATAAATGACAGAAATCATACCTCTACTGATTTAGCATATGCACCATTTACATGCATATGACAGAATCAAGGAATGACAACTATATCTGCTTGAAAAATATATAGAATCTGGAACAATTCTTAGTAGCAGTTGTCAGGAAAGTGGAAGATGAGGAGAGTTCATCTAGAAGAAATAATCCATGCCTTCTAAATTATTTTTTGGACTCTTACACCCTTTTCTCCTTCATATTCTTCTACTTTGTATTTATTTCCATGTCTAATTATATATTGAATTTTTATCTTTACATTGAATGTTAACTGGCTTAAAGTGATCTGTTGAGTGATCTGTTTATGCTTGAATGAAATTGCTGTGATTTGGAATTTTTTTTTATGTTTATGTAGTGGATTATTAAGGGTTATCTTTCCTTTTTTCAACTTGTCTAATAATCATTGACTTCAGCTTACTAATGCACGTATTTAAATATCTATTATTTATAATACTTATAACTACTAGGAGAATCTTTGCACTTGGAGTATTCATTATGTTACGGAGAGTAACACATCTGATCAAGGGCGAATTAGGTATAAAAGTAAAAATACAAAGTAGATTACACTGAAATAATGCACAATTTATGATCAATTTCCATTTTAACATTGCTTTCAACATCAATTTTTATTTTGATCTCATAATCCATGATGAATCGACATAGCACATATCTGAATATCTTTTCCTAATTTAAACTATAATTGATTGTAGAGTCCTTCTCCCTTGAAATATGTAATAGGAATTTGACAGCATCATATATGTACGTACATATCTGTATCTATATATCTATATCTTTATACACACACTAGTGCAGGTCTGAGGCAGCATGCTTATATATGTTTATCTATATATATGGAGAGAGAGGGCAAGAGGAGGTAGAGAGACAGAAAAAGAGAGACAGAGACAAAGATAGATATATATATCGATAGATGCAGATCTATGTGGATGTATATGTATATCCCCATACTAATACATAAGCTTTAATTTTAATTGTATTTTATCTGTGTGGTTATGTAATTCGATTCCCAAATAGATTAACCTTATAAATATATCAAACATGTCTAAGTTGCTCACTTTTGCACCTAAGTACTTAGTGTGCTGCCTCAAATCATCAGGCAATCAATGAACACATGATAACTGCTCAAATGAATGAATGTTCACATGTTTAATTGATACTAAATGAAACAACTTTAAAAACAAAAACAGAGAACATATTCCACTACATCATTCAGTGCCTCTCAATGGAAATTCTTATTTAAAAAATCTATTTTAGAATTTAGAAATCAGGGGCACCTGGGTGGCTCAGTCAGTTAAGCATCTGCCTTTGGCTCAGATCATGATCTCAGGGTCCGGAGATCGAGTGCTGCACATCGGGCTCCCTGCTCAGTGAGGAGTCTGCTTCTCTATCTCCCTCAGCTGCTCCCCCCTGCTTAAAGCTTTCTCTTTCTTTCTCAAATAAATAATTAAAATAATTTATAAATTAGAAATCAGTCTATGAAATTTTTGTTTCTGTTTAAACAATGTGCATACATGTGACTATAGGTAAGCTAGTATGTATGTGTATATATTTATATCGACAGGTATGTGTATATACCCATTGTGTAGCCATGAAGAAAAGATAAATATCTACAAACATATATACATATATACGTGTGTGTGTGTGTATTCACACACATACATAGTTTTTTTTTTCATCACTGCTATACAAACAACAAAATTGAACATGTCGTCTTTGTATTTTATATTGGAGCCAGGAAATTCAAAGCAAATTTGGGATCCAAACACAGAAATACCATCAGCCCTTATATTCTAAATCTGTTTGGACCCTCCTCCCCCTCCCCCAATTTGGGGCCCTATTCTACCTTGACATTTCCTAGATGCTTACATTTTATATTTTTCTATTTGTATATATGAGGTTATTGTAAGTGAATTCAAATGATTTTTTAAAATTGAATCTGGCATACATAAATAATGATTAAATAATTAAGCACAACAAATACTCTTGTTCCAGTTACTTTTTACCTACAATAATATAAGAAATCAAGATAATTATGAAATACAGACTGTTAGATTGTTGTTTCCTCTCTGAATCTGTTTAACTCCTATTGCCAAAAATGTATAAAATAAAATAATTAGAAGTATTTCCATATCAACAATTTATGTATTATTATTTTTTAATTTGAGTATAAATGAAACACAATGTTACATTAGTTTTAGGTGTACTATATATTGTTTTAACTTGTAAATATCCTAGAGTTTCTTCCTGTGATTAAAACATGACCTACCTTTCCTCTTTTAATATTATTAAAGGGCATTATCTAGAAAATGTGAGAAGAAAATATTTTATAGCTAGAGTTTGCACATGAAACTCTTGTTTTATGCCTGTTTTCTTGTAATCTTACTAGGAAGTACTTCCTTTTATTGCCAAATGTGTTTTGGATTGTATAATAAATATATTGTCACATTATTTATAACAAGTCCTAATTATTTTCTATCCCAATATATTCCCCCTTCCATTTTTATTGCCACTACATCTAAATTTTATTTGATTCTCATTTTTTTAAGGAAAAGTGGTTATATCACTTATTTACTGGTATATCTTGAATAGTCAAGATTCACAGTATTGAAAGTATATCATCCTAAAATAAAAATTCCCATGTGATTCAAACTCCCAGCACAGTGATACCTGGTATACTAAAGAATAACTAGCAAAATGAGGTGAAATCCTTTTCTCAAGGTTACCTTTTCTTAAGAACACATAAGAACATTCATACTTGATTATGCAAGTAAACTTTTCTCTCCGCAATATAGGTCTTTGTCTATACTTCTAGGGTTCTGAGGTTAGAATGTAACCATTGATTTCTGCCAGACCCAGGGGAATTTATTTATCAGAAAATAATGTTATATAATTCAATATATAATGTTATATAATTCAAACTAAAATTATTTAAAACAAACTTACATAGGGTTCCGATTTAGATCCAGCAGTATGACTGTTTTATCATTTATGAACTTAACAACATTTTTGGTCAAAAACAAAGTACCACCAAAAACAAAACCAAATTTGTTTGTTTGTTTTTTGCATTAAAATTTTTTTTAAATTAGGAATGTACAGAAAATATTTAATAGATTACAGAGTATCAATTACCCCAAAGTATTTAAATAAATTAAATATTGCATGCAAAGTTTAAATAACTTTGTTTACCTCCCTGAGTTCACTCCCCTGCTATCTTCAGAACAGGGTATCCTACAAGTCCGTCTTTGTACATTTAATATATAAAGACAGATACATAAATAGCATAGTTACTATTTACATTCCTTGCTACCCTTATTTATTTTAACATTTATTTCTTATTAAATAAACATTTAATATTTCCAGTATTCTGTTCTCTTGAGCAGGTTCCCTTTTCCTCTTCTTTCCTTTTTTTTTTTTTAAAGATTTGTTTTATTTAATTGAGAGAGAGAGAGCATGAAGGGAGAGGTTAGAGGGAGAAGCAGATTCCCCGTCGAGCAGGGAGCCTGATGTGGGACTTGATCCTGGGACTCCAGGATCATGACCTAGCCAAAGGCAGTCACTTAACCAACTGAGCCACCGAGGCTCCACCCACCCCTTTTATTCTTATTTCCTATACTGGCTGAGAAATCATTCTATTTCTCTCCTATAAATGGTTTTGTGTAATTTTTGATATGCATATTTTAATCAAATTGCCCTCATCTTACTATATTTAATAAGGACCTTGGAATATAAATCTGATCACCTTACCCCATATCATTTTATTAGTAGGGCCTTAGTTTTAAACCCGAGATAATAATTATCCATTTTTACAGTAAGTATTAATTTCAATTCCACATATTTGCCAAGTTAATTTTTAGTTTTTGGCAATTTACTATCCACTGTTGATTCTCATATCTCACTTCTTTTTCCTTACTTGTTTCCTTCTGTGAAAATTTGTTATTAGGTCCTTTAGGAAGGATCTCTAAGTGGAAAACTGTTTTTGTTAGTCTGAAAATGTTTTTATTCTTTCCTCTAGTTTGAATTACAGTTTAATTGGTATAGAATTTTAAGTATACAACTATTTCCCTTCAATATTGAGAAGACATATTCCAATTTCAAGGCACATGGAGTTACTGTAGAGAGGTCTGCTATGCTTGAAATAAGAGTGGGATTTTTTTGTCAGTTCATTCTGCCATATGGCCTGGAATTGCTCACCATCCCTTTAGTTTTCAAAGTGACACCTGGTGCATTTAATGTTTTGACCAAATGATTAACTCAGTCATTTGCATGGGTTGAATGATTAGATTAAAGACTAATAGAGGACAATCATGGGACAAGCACATCTAATGTGAGGAGTGACAGAAAATAATGAATACATACAACTAGTCAACATGAAAGTTGAATGTTTAAATAACATTAGCATAGCATCTTACAGAATAGCATTTATTAACTGTCTAAATAGCAATAGTAGAATGATATACAAAATCAAAACTAGAACCTGACAATTTTTACTTGCATGCATCCAGAGCATGATAAGATACAAGAAGGCAGTAGGTAGAAGAAAAACTACTTAAAGGAACCTTAGATAATCTAGCTCTTTGGTAGCCCCTACGCAATTATAGCACCTAAACTTATTGGAAAGAACTATAATCAGAGTTCTAATAATCTTTGAATATAAGGAAATCAGATGGGATTAGGAGTTGTTTTCCTACATGTTCTTTTTTATTTTTTCATCATGATAAGTGTACACTTTAACACTCATCGCCCATTTCACCCATCCCCCCACCCACCCTCTGGTAACCATCAGTTTGTTCTTTATAGTTAAGAGTCTGTTTCTTGGTTTTTCTCTCCTCTCTCTCACTTTTTTTTTTCTTTGCTCATTTGTTTTGTTTCTTAAATTCCACATATGAGTGAGATCAGATGGTATTTGTCTTTCTCTGACTTATTTTGCTCAGCTATCCATGTTGATACTAATGGCAAGATTTCATTTTTTATGCCTGGATAATATTCCATTGTATATATCTACCACCTCTTCTTTATCCATTCATCTCTAGATAGACACCTGGGCTGCTTCCATATCTTGACTATTGTAAATAATGCTGTAATAAACACAAAGGGGCATGTATCCCTTCAAATTAGTGTTGTCATATTTTTTTTGGTAAATACCCAGTAATCCAATTACTAGGTCATTGGTTATTTCTATTTTTAATTTTTTGAGGAACACCCGTACAGCTTTCCACAATGGCTGTACCAATTTACTTTCTCACTAACATGGCATGAGAGTTTATTTTTCTCCACATCTTTGCCTTCACTTGTTGTTTTTGTGTTTTTGGTTTGATTTTAGCCATTTTGACTGGTATGAAATGGTATCTTATAGTTTTGATTTACATTTCCCTGATGATGAGTGACATTGAACATCTTTTCATGTGTTTGTTGGCCGTCTGTATCCTTTTTAGACAAATGTCTGTTCATGTCTTCTGCCCATTTTTAATGGATTATTTGTATTTTAGGTGTTGAGTTGTATTGGTTCTTTATATATTCTGTATATTTTGTATACTAACCCTTTATCAGTTAATCCATTTGCATATATCTTCTCTTATTCTGTAGGTTGCCTGTTTTGTTGATTATTTCTTTGGCTGTGCAGAAGCTCTTTATTTTGATGTAGTCCCAATAGTTTATTTTTTATTTTATTTTCCTCACCTTAGGAGGCTTATCTAGAAAAAATATTGCTATAGCCAATATCAGAGACATTACTGCCTGTGCTCTCTTCAAGGAGTTTTATGTTTTGGATCAAACAATTAGGTCTTTAATCCATTTTGAATTTATTTTTGTGTGTGGTGAAAGAAAGTGGGCCAGTTTCATTTTTTTGCATATGGCTAACCAGTTTGCCAACACCATTTGTTGAAGAGACTTTTTCCCACCGCATATTCTTGCCTCCTTTTTCAGAAATTAATTGGCATATAATTAAAGGTTTATTTCTGGGTTTTCTATTCTATTCCATTGATCTATGTGTCTACTTGTATGCTAGTACCATACTGTTTTAATTACTACAGTTTGTAATATAACTTTAAAACTGGAATTGTGATACCTCCAGTTTTGTTGTTTTTTTTTTTCAAAATTACTTTGGCTATTTGAAGTCTTCTGTGGTTCCATGCAAATTTTAGGGTTATTTGCTCTATTTCTGTGAAAAATGCTGTTGGTATTTTGATAGGGATGTGTTAAATTTATAAATTGCTTTGGATATTATAGAAATCGTAACAAAATTTAGGTCACATATTCTTGGTATGTTGACCAACTATCCCAGATCCAACCTTTTACCCATTAAACATGGTGGTGATGGGTGGAAGTTATCCAAACATCGTGTAGGATAACATCAGGGAACATAATAAATTTGGTAGTAGCTGTCTACTTCACATCCAATAACAATTTCTACTCAATTTCCTAACTATTTTCCATTAAATTGTAAAATCCTATATCAAAATATAAGTTCTTTGAAGGAAAACAATGTATCCAGTCAGTGTTTGTACCCTCAGAATCTACTACTGTGCCTAAAAACAAGAGGCATAATTAATCTATGCTTAAATTAATTGAACCCAGCTTCCTTATCTTCCAACCTCATAACCTCAGTTGTTTTCTGTAAAGGATAGAAAACTGATTATACAAATAATACTAAAGAATTAGTTACATGGTGGAAAGGTGTGTTAATAATTATTAAGAATAAATTATTAAGAGTAGTGAGTGCTGTATTACTTTTATTTAATAAAAATAAAATAAACATGAAATTTATTATCTGAAGACATAGAAATAATTCTAGTCAAATCACTTTATTTTATTTTTTTAAAATATTTTATTTATTTATTAGAGAGAGAGAGAGTGAGAGAGAGCATGAGAGGGGTGAAGGTCAGAGTGAGAAGCAGACTCCCCACGGAGCTGGGAGCCCGATGTGGGACTCAATCCCAGGATGCTGGGATCATGACCCAAGCCGAAGGCAGTTGCTTAACCAACTGAGCCACCCAGGCGCCCCCAAATCACTTTATTTTTAAAGATTTATTTATTTGTTTTGAGAGAAAGAGAGGGAGGAGAGGAGAGAGAGGTAAAGGGAGAGAATCTCAGGCATACTCCCTAACTCCCTACTGAGTGCACAGCCTGACACGGGGCTCAGTCTCCTGACCTATGGATCATGACCTGAGCTGAAATCAGAAGTCAGATGCTTAACCAATTGAGCCACACAGGCACCCCCTAGTCAAATCATTTTAAATTTCTAACTCTCATTTTCTCATTTTAAAATAAAAGTAATCATAATGCTTTCCTTGTATAAATTTTAACGTTATTGCGAGGAATGACTATGTACATTATACTTTTCTTATTAAATGTTAAGTTGGGGGGTGCCTGGGTGGCTCAGTGGGTTAAAGCCTCTGTCTTCAGCTCAGGTCATGATCTCAGGGTCCTGGGATTGAGCCTCGCATCGGGCTCTCTGCTCAGCAGGGAGCCTGCTTCCCCCTCTCTCTCTGCCTGCCTCTCTGCCTGCTTGTGATATCTCTCTCTCTCTGTGTGTCAAATAAACAAACAAACAAACAAACAAACAAATAAATAAATGAAATCTTTAAAAAAATGTTAAATTGGATTTGTCTTACAGCTTGCCTAGCAATGTTATTTACTCCGGGACCATTTGTATTATAAAAATAGGACATCTGTAGCAGGCACTGCTTAACTCAAAGCAACAAATTACTAGACATTTAGTGAGAGACATACATCTTGTGTGTATTTACGTATGGCCAATACCGTGGCTATAATTTGACACAATTAGTCTTGCCACACTCGTGTTTTAGAACCTGCTTTAAAAATGGCCCTACTTTTCGTAGCTATAAGCATTACCTTAACTTTAAGGTGCTCTAAAGAGGTGCTTCTCAAACATATGGTTTACTGAATCACTAAGAAGGCAAGTTGAAACTCAAATTGCTGCTCTCTCCACTCTGTGGTTTTTGATTCCATAGCTCTGGGATAGGGCTAAAGTATTTCCATTTCTGACAGTTACCAGAGAATGCTCCTCATCTGGGAAATTCATTTTAAAAATCACTGCTCTCAGGCAAATATGGTCACTGTGCTAAATTAGTAGGTGATAACAAGCATTATTTGCCCAAAAATATTTTAAGAATGTTAAGTATCTTAGATCAGACACTTAATAACAACTATATGAAATAATTATACAATTTCCTTACCTTTAAATAACTTACCTAATGTCATATAGATGGTAAATGTCAATGCTAAGATTTGAACCCAGGGATTCTGGCCCTGAAATCTATTCAGGGCTCAAGAATCCATGTGTTGTATCATGACGTTAAGCTGCTTTTCAAGCATCGGAGGAGATTTATATGAGTAAAAGCTCTCACTGAACATTTTGCGTATGTGCTATTTCTCTTTCCTCTATTATTTCTAGCTTACCTTTGCTCTGGGTTTCACATTACCCCTGGAATGAATTTTTCTAAATTTTTATTGATTCTTCATTACCTGCCTAGGGCAATGTAATATAATTTTATATATATATATATAATTATATATAACATAATAATATAACATACATATCTTATATATAACAATATATTATAATAATATATACAATTATATATGTAAATATTATATAAAATAATAATATATAATAATATATATATTTTATTTTTGAGTAATCTCTCCACCCAACATGGGGCTCAAACTCACAACCCCAATATCAAGTGTTGCATGATCTACCAACTGAGCCAGCCAGACACCCCTGATCAGAAAATTATTTAATTCTCAAGCATGTCTCTAGTCTTCATTATTGTCTAATGTTGAATTTTAGTAATTCCAAGTAATATTTATGTCCTCATTTTCTAACATTCAGTCCTGTGTCTTTTTTGCTAGTGATTCCAAGACTCTTCCCAAGATATCATGCTGGCTCAAAGCCTCTGCTTTGTCTACCCACTGAACTACTACTTATCTCTGTAACCTTAAATCCTGTGTTATCTCCTCTGTAATGCCTGAACCTTCTCTCTCCAGCAGATATTTATTGCTGCTTCTTAGTTCACACAGGTAGATTCTACAGTCAAGGGCAAGTCAAATCAGCATGGCAGAGAACTGTCATAGAAAAGAGATTTGGGTATTGAACTGCAAACGTTTGAAACCAGGTCTTCATGTTCTCTTGCCATCAAACTTTGCTTTCCTTCTCCTTTTTCTTTTCTCTCCCTAGCCTCTTTTTCTTTTTGCAAGCTCCCCCTCCCCCCGCACACACACTGACTCTGAACATTGATAAACCATAATTGCTGAAAACAAAAACAAAAAAAAAGCTCTTGAAGGGACTGTTTTGTCAATTATCAGGATGAGATTGTGTCAGAGATACCCAGTAAGAGGCATGAAATACTGGAATAATACTCAATATCCAAACATTCCAACCACAAGTTTTCCAGAAGTTAAAGATGAAAATTTCTAACTGAGCCATGTCACTGAAACAAGTTCCCTTCTCAGCTCTTCAGTCTATGGAAGTTCGACCCAACTTCTACTCATAGAGCACCTTCTATGCATGTCTCTTTCACAAGCATCAGCTGAATAAAACCTTTGACATCTTTCTGAGTTTCTAAAATTCTTTTGACCAGAGAGAACCTTCAAGTTTAATCCCAAGGGAACTATTTAATAGCTGATTCACCTAGAGAAAGTTAACCCACACTTCTAAGTTTTGATCATTTTCCTATAAAATATAGATTAGAAAATTAAATGACACACTATGTGTAAAACATTTGGTCTATGATTCCCCTTACCCCTTATTTCTCTAATTATTCCATGTAATTAGAGAATAATTAAATTATATAATAATTAAATAATTATTTAAATGTATGTTTTTTTCCTCTTACTGGATCATGAGTTATTAAGGAAGTGAAAGGAATATGTTTATTCATTTTTTGTTTAATAATAGCCTAGCTCATACCTGGTATGAGTGCTATATGTTTTCTGAATAAATACATCACTTATGGGGTATTAATCTCTGCCCCTTTACATGTATACTTGCAACACGTATACACACAACCATTTAATAGAAGAAAATACTGAAACTACTAATTAGATCGATGTTCCTAAAATAAACTTGTATAACATTTCTTGGGAAGAATTGGGATGTCTTATCTACCTTTCACCTCTTCTGTTTCTTTTTGTAGAGAAGACACCTTTCCCGTAACCAGCACTGATCCTTCCAGCCCTGCCCCAAAGTGCACAAATTCTTCTTCATTCTCATTATTTAGAAGTGAACACATGCTTATTTCTAACCCCATGATGGTACAGACAAGCACATGGCCATGAGGAGGAGGACAGGATTATCCAAACACAACTGAGAAGGAGGCAGCATTAAAAAGCAGGGGGAGGGGTCCTACGGGATGCAAACACTCACCTGCACTTCACATTTTGCTCAATCTCCTGTGTCTTCAATGACTGTATATATATGTAAGGGTCAATTGATTTCAAAATCTATTTTTCTGGTGCTCACGTTCCTCGTGAATTTCAGATCTCAGTTCTTGAGAGCTTAATTAGACAGTGAAACCAAGGGAAATGAATCAGCAAATATCAAACTTAGTATGTCCAAAACAGAGCTCATATTTCTCTTTCAAATGTATTCTTCCTTAGAGTTTACACCGTGTTTTTAGTGTTTTCTTAAGATTTATTTTTGCTTTAGAGAGAGTGAGAGTGAGCATTAGCATGAGGGGCAGAAGGAGAGGGAGAGAGAATCTCAAGTAGATCCCACACTGAGCACAGAGCCCAGCCTCTCAACCCTGAGATCATGACCTGAGCTGAAACCAAGTCAGTCGCTTAACCACCTGCCCTACCCAGGTGCCTCTGAGTTTATACCTTGTTAAGGGAGTTGTTCTAAGGATCCAGCTAAAACTTGGGGGTCATCATGACTCCCTCTTCATTATCCCCAAGCTATTAATTAGTCTTATCATTGTCATATTCTACCTCATCAGTATATCTAGATTCTGTCTCTCGCACATCTCCACTACCTTGCTTCCCCCCTTCACTATTTCCTACCTGGCATTTTATGGTAATCCCTTAACCAGTTTCTCTGCGTACATTTAAATATAACTTTAAATTTATCCTGCTTTTCATTTACTATAATGTGATGTCCACTCCTCTTCCCTCTGTCCTTTTTGGACAGAGCCTGTGTTCTGATCTTATTTATCTATTTAGAATTCCCTGAATATCTTGTGCCCTTTGAAAAACTATGCCTTTTATGCAGTGTTCCCACTGCTTGGCCTACTTTGTATTCACATTCTCTGCTGTCAGGATTTCTAATTACCCTTCAGGGCTCAACATTAATGTCACCTTGCTCTGATATCTTTCTTAATATCCTTGACAAGATTAGTTTTTCCTCCATCTGTAATCTCAGAGTAATCTATACATATATCTACTATGGAACCTATCAACACACATCACTGTGGCTTCCTTATGTGTCCTTCCTCTCTCCCAGTTTGACAGCTCTGCTCATCTTTGAGGTTCTGCCTTGCATGGACTCTGTACCACTTTTTCTCCTCAGGGAAAAGCAGATAGCTTCAGATATAGTAAGCTATAAATTAATGTTTGAAATGCTTTTTGGATGCATGAACACATCCCAACTTTCCTATCCCAAACATATTCTAGTGTGGCCAAACAACAAAACTCTTGAAAATCTGTACAATTGTTTAAAATAAGAAAACTTACATATGTTATGTTATTGCCAAATAATTACTTCTGTAAAGGAATATCCCTCTTTATATGCATAATAAATGGATGTCTTTCAGGCAGAATTATATTAATATCAGCTGTACCAACATTGATTTTTCAGTTGCTCAGACTTCTGTACTCATCCAATGTCTATATCAACATGCCAGATATATTTTATAACTTTTCCTTATAGTCCAAATTTCTATATTAAGTCATATTATTGATACTACATTGTAAGAAATAAAATTTCACTGGAGAAAAAAAACTTTCTTTAGAGTTGGATATATAAAATGATAATCCTATCTGTGGAGTTAGACTCCATACCACTGACAGATAGCCCAAAGTAGTTCAGAGTGCAAACTGGAGGCAATTTATATTTTACAACAAATTAAACTCTGCATCTGCTTGGACAAGACCCACTTTGCTGGGCACCAGGGCCTAGTTTTGCTTACAGCATCTGCTGTGGGCTGTTGCCAATGCTCCTGAATGCTGCTGTTTTTGACAGGCAGCACCCCTTCCTATAGTCATTGATCCTGCAGCTAGATAGCATTCGATCCACCAGGTGTCACCTCTGTCAGTCGGGAAGGTTCACCCTTTCTCCACGTTGTCAGGGACTGCTTCCAGGGAAGATTTCTAGCCGGTGCACTTTTTAGACACTGTGTTCCTAGGCACCATCCCAATTCCCTACTACCATTGCTGCTTCTTTCTTTAATGTACCAGAACTCCTGCTGAGGATCAAGAGGTCTGCCAGGAATCACTGCATCTGGGCCCAACGGTACGGTCTTGGGCGTCCAAGTCTTTGGTTGGCCTAGACACCATTGCTGTTGTATGCTTCCAGCTTTCACTAGGCATTCTGCTGCTGTGCCGGAGTTTCCAGGTGCTAAGGAGAGCATGTTCTCTGGAGACTTCATTGTCCTGAAGTGGTGCTGTGTTCCACAGGGAAGCATGACAACCCCAACAACCTAGGTCCCAGCAGTGTTCATGGCATTCTTTATGCTGTGATGTCACAAAGCTCTATGAACAATTCAGTGTCTTCTCCAATTCTTCCCTCGATGCTTCTTCCTCCTGTGATTTGTACTCAAACAGGAGTTCTTACAAGAGGAGTCAAGAGACATGTTTCATTCTTAAACTTCATGCCATAAATAAGACTCAACTCCATCCTCCGTTTGTCAGTTCAGCATTTGCTAAATGTTCTGTGACATATTCTTGATCAGAAAAATTCAGGGGAATATACATACTAATAACCTCACCATGGACATTTATTACACACACGCACACTCTTATGAAAACCTCTGTGAAATGCTGTAGCAAGAGAATCAGAATGTCTTTGTTTAATCCATCACATTTCATAACTTATTACAGGATGCTCTGTGTGGTTGTTTGTATACCTAAATATGTGGACAGAGTCCATGTCTGTGGAAACAATGGACTGGGGCTTTTATGGAGCCTAGTGGTCTTCTTGACTGTTTGGTCTACTAAGACTAATCCCTCATAGGAATATAATCAGTTTTTCAGGAAAGACTTTTGAGTTCTGTCCCGCAGAGTCATTTACCAGTTATTGTTCAGACATATTTAAAACTTGAGAACTTGGGGCGCCTGGGTGGCTCAGTGGGTTAAAGCCTCTGCCTTCAGCTCAGGTCATGATCTCAGGGTCCTGGGATTGAGGCCCGCATTGGGCTCTCTGCTCAGTGGGGAGCCTGCTTCCCCCTCTCTCTCTGCCTGCCTCTCTGCCTGCTTGTGATCTCTCTCTTCTCTCTCTGTCAAATAAATAAAATCTTAAAAAAAAAAACTTAAGAAATAAAAACAAACTGGGATTTTCCCTGAAATCTTATGAACATATATTCTCTTTCTCTACACATACACAAATACACAAAGGCATATGTGTGTATATGTATATATGTAGGTATGCACATATATGTGTGTATTAATATGTAAATATACCTGTGATATATATATATATGTATATATATATCACATCACTATTCTAGTAGGACTTTTTTTTCCCTGTGAAAGTCATGGGGTAGAGAGATTGCAATTTCAATCCATTTAATATCTCAGCCTTTCCTTTGCCAACTGGATATCACATCTTTGGTTAGGTTGTACTTCCCATCATCAAGGAAGAAGAATGGTCCCTTTGATCCTTTGCCAGCCTGGAAGGCCTGGAGTTCAGCCTTTCCACAGATGTCCATTTATAAGATGCATCTGTCCCCACATCCCAGCCTGCCAGCTGGCCCTGAGTAAGCTAGCTGGCAGTGTGCACAATCTCAGGCTTCTGGCCAGCAGGCTGCAGCCCCAGTGCACTGGCTTCTAAGCCTTATGGCTCATATCCCCAAGGGAACCAGAGAAACTTGGGAAAATTATAGAAATATTGGCTCCAGGGAAGTTACTTCTCATTGTAGAAATATCAAGAAATATTGCAAGCTCAACATGAATGTTGGAATATTCATTGGAGACTATTCCAAAACAGTAGTCCAGACTAATTGTTATAAGGTAGTTGTACATTTCTCACCTCAGTACAGACAGAATCCCGCCATGACTTTGAGGAAAACATCAATTGCATATGATAAACAAGGAAGGCAGAGATTTAACAAGCATCCAGTGCCAGTCAGACACGAACAGGTGGTGTTTCTCCAGAGAGATTTCAGGGTAAGCCTCCCAGAATGATTGGCTCAGCATTCTTAAGTTTGAGTCAGCCTCATCTTCTGTTTTGCTGAAGAGCCAGAAACTAACTGAACTGGAATAAAGTCCAAGGTTACCTTGACCATTCCATGGGCAGAGGCATTCTATTAACTATCTCAGGCAGATGGATATTTATGTTACTCTCTAGATTTCCAGGTAGAACATATCCTTTTTCTTTACCCTCTTATCTTCCAAGGTTGCCTGAAGAGAGTGTTCAAGAAACCTCACCTGTCTCTGTATTTCGTAGTCCTATGCAGGCGATGATTCAAGGAAGTCTGGTTGAATTTGATTCTCTTACTTCCTGGGGATATAAAAAAGAGTGCTGCATGCCAGCTGGTGGCCAGAGTAGCTGCGCATAGAAGCTAAAGAGCAAGTTTTAAGATCTAAGCCCTGTTTACACTATAAATTTTCTGACCCATTTTCAAATACCATACTGGTCTCATCTTAGCTTAGGATTAGCAACTGGGCTTTTTCATTTGAAGCATTAATAAGCACAATATGCAAATAACGAATGTTTTCAGCAAAACTGTAGCTTTGGCACAGCAGTATCTTTTTGACACAGACACAGATGTCCTTTAATCCTCTGATATCTGTCATCTGGCTCACATAGTCCTGATTTCTCAGGTCTCCCCATGGCCAAGGTAGTTTTCTGCTTGTTTGTTTGTTTTCCTCCACGTCATCAGGGACTCTGAGTCTCAATGGGCACCATTGTAGTGCTGCTTATTCAGTTGCAGTTTAGTTTTTCCTTGTCACTAGGATGAGAGAAGACAGATGGATGACTATTATTAGACATTGACAATAGCTAATCATATCTTTGGCCAAACTCCAGAGATAGACCTGGGGACATCTGAAGGCTTAGATTGCAGCAAATTGCATCATAAAGAATTTTAAATCTTGCCTTAACTTGGAATAAAAGTTTTTTGCATTTCCTTAGGTGACAGCCACTTTGACTCCAATATTTGCCCACCTTTCTGGGGTTCTCTGAGGATGATGTATAAGAAAAATTTTGTAAACCATTTTTCCATGGCATAAATTGCTGCATAAAATGAAGAGGTGTCTTTCATTTTACATAAGAGTCCCCCATATTCTGTGTTTTTGGAGTAATGAATAAGATTATCTTTTTCTAGGCAAGGAAACCTTTCTTTGTCTTAAAAAAATGATACTCTCTTTCACTGAAAATTAATGGAGCCCTCTCAGTCTATATATAGTGATGTAGAGATGTTTCTTCCTGCTCCTCCCCATTCCTTTTTGATCCCTGGCATGGGAACAAAAGGCAGCTCAGGTAGACTCATCCCTCCTCTAGACAGAACGGGAATCCCTCTGACATTAGGTGAGCTGACACCACCTGAAAGGAGGGTCAGTCGGGGAGAGCTAATGAAGAGAAATGGTCAAAGAAGTACTCCTTTGCTCACCAGGCCTGAGGATTTCAGCATTTTGTGCTGGGAGGCAGACACAGGTTGATGGAGTGGGAAAAGGTACTCAGCCACAGAAGCTGACTTGGCCCAGAAAGTCTCATAGTCTCTGTGGGCCTGGGACTTCCCTCTCACACCCAGAAAGAGTGAGATGGGTGGGAAGTATTGGCAAGATGGACCCTCAAAAGCAAGCATCCACCTGGCAAGTCTATTAGGCCCCAAGGCCTAAGGCCCCTAAGGGGACCATAGGCAACATACAATTACTCAACCTATGGAAACCCCTTCAACCCCTGTAGGTAGCACCAAAAGATATCAGTGAGAGTACCAGTAGCATCAGATACCAAAGAGAAAATAACACAGCAAAGACTCTGAAAATTAAACTGTCATTGGAACCACAGCATACAAATCTAGGTGAGCACCTGCCTGCTAAACTTAAACAGGGTGACGTCCTCTTAAAATAAAAAACTTAAATAGGACCCAGGGTCTCCTGACATCATAGAAAAGATGTCCAATATAAATAAAAATCACCTATTATGTCAAGAACCAAGAAAATAACAACTTGTGTGAGCTGATGCAAACACTGAGATAAATCATATTGATGATATCTGACAAGGATTTTAAAGAAGCCTGAATAGAATTTTCTCAATAATCAATTAAAAATTGTCTTAAAAAAGTAAAAAAAAAAAAAATAGCATTTTAGCAAGTAGACATTACACAAAAGCTACAAAAAAAAAAGAAAAGAAAGAAAAGAAAAGCTACAAATGAAACTTAAGGAACTAAAAATATATACTAAACATAGTTTTAAAAAAAAAACCTTGCTGGGTGAACTCTGTAGGAGATTGAAGGTGACAAAGCATAGAATAATGAATTGGAAGATAAATCAATAAAATCTATCCAATCTGAACAGCAAAGAGGAGAGTAAAATGGAGGGAAAAAGGGGGAGGGACAGGGCTTTAAGGACCTGTGGAACAACAAAAGATCCAACATTCCTATCATGAGTCCCAGAGAAGAGGAGAAAGAGTGAGGCTAACAGAGTGTTCAAAGAAATAATGGCCGAAAACTTATCAAATTTGGCAAAGGACACAAATCTAAAGATTTAAGAAGCTAAGTGAACCCTAAACAGGGTAAACCCAAAGGAATCCATGCCAGAGACACATTGTAATTAAACTTCTGAAAACTAAAGACAGAGTCTTGAAAACAGGTAAGGGGAAACAATGCATTGCCTGTGGGAGAACACAAATTCACATGACTCTGGGTTTCTCATCCCAAACCCGGGAGGTGAGAAGGAAGTTACACAGTGTTTTTCAAACTCTGCAAAAAAGGAACTGTCAACTGTGACTTATATATCCACTAAAACTATTATTCAAAAATGGAGAAGAAATAAAGACATTCTCAGGCAAAGGAAAATAAAAAGAACCTGTCATTACCAGAACTATCTTTAAAGACTGGCTAAAGAGAGTTCTTCAAGCAAAAATGAAATGATAAAGGAAAGAAACTTGAAGCATCAGGAAGGAAAAATAAACAATGGAAAGAACAGAGGTATTAGTATATACAGTAGTCTATTATTTTTCCTCATGAAATTTATAAATTATACTCTATGAGGAAAACATCATCTGAGTATTATTTTTTTATCTTTTTATATTTTATTATATTCGAGATGGTATATATTTAGTGTGCTGAGTCAATCCATCCAGTCAGTAAATCCCAAACACACACCAAAAATTCTGAATATTTAACATTCAACATATTCTTTGTGAAACACCATAAAAGGCTAATA
>CM052813.1:45476561-45533551 GCA_028533885.1 Nasua narica | reverse complement strand
CCCCGGTCTCTTTATGATCTCGTGGGTCCTGAAACCACTCTGTTCCTGCAAGGGCCAGACCTCTGGCCTAGCCTCTGGAGCAATGTCCCTCAGCGGAGCGGACTCTAAAAGTTCCGATTTTGTGCTCCGCTGCTCTGCGGCTGCAGGGAGCCGGCCCCTCCCCCGTGGTCTCTCTTCCCGTTGCTTTGGAATCACTTTTCCAAACGTCCTACCTTTCCGAAGGTGGTCGATTTTCTGCTCCTAGAATTGCTCTTCTTCCTCTCTTCTCCCTCCTGTTGAGTATACTGGCTTTTAGAATGATTTATTAACTATCTAGATGAACTTCTGGGATCCGACTCTATCTCAACCTCCTACTTCTCCGCCATCTTGCTCCTCCTCCCAGGCTCAAGGCAACCGCTCCAGGTGCCGATGCTGGGGTGAGGCGCTCGCTCGCTTGCCGGCTCGCCGTACTTCTCCCGTGCACAAGCTCCAACAGCCGGCCAGCGCCGGTGCTCACCAGGCCTCGTTCTCCGCCGCCGCGCACCCAGCAGCGAGACCCTGCTCAGTTGGCTTTCGCAGTGCGCCTGCGCGCGGGCTGAGTATTATTTTTAAGTGAGGAAGTTAAATGGACCTCATTTTCACACTTCACTTGAAGTGTGAACTGTAGACATTAGTAGACTGCAGTAAGTCACATGTGCAGTGAGTCAATACTGCCATGCCCAGAGAAACTGTACTAAACCACACAGAGAAATACACCAAAACATTTCATAAATAAATCAAGTTCAAACAGATGGAGGTGGGAGAAGCTTCAGTAACCCATAGGAAGGAAAAAATTAAAATAATGAAAGAGAGGGAGAAATAAGGGAATGACAATGAAAGGAAATAAACAGAAGGAAATTTTTTAAAAAGGTAGACTTAAGTGCTAACATATTACTAATAATTACCTTAAATGCAAATGGTTTAAATGTACTAATCAAAAGACAGAGATTGGGAGAGGGAATAAACCGACTTGAATTCCATCATAGCCTTGCTTCCTAAGGTTTAGGAGTCAACCCTTGGTGAAAATCTGCTACTCAATCTTGCGACTTCTCAAACTTCCTTCTATAGGAGGTAACTGTCTCTATATATTGCCAAATACGTCTCCTGGTTTTCACACTTCACTTTTAGGGCAATTAATCACCTTCAGGTTTTCTTTGCTAGTCTTTGATGCATTAATTCTACTCAGCTAGTGCCACTAAATTCCACTGTATTTAGAATTACTACTTTAATTTTACCCTTGTAAAGCCTATCAATGCATTTTTTGCATTGGAATCCTTTCAGTCTAGTATTATTAAAAATTTTTGAAGATACATTGTTACGGGATGCCAAAGATTTTCAGGGCCATCCCTGTCACTCATAATGTGGTCCTCATTATCATCCAGCCAATAAGTGATCTAACTCCCAAGTCCTATTTTAGAGTTTGGTTCCCTCGACCATGCCTTACTCAACTTGTTGTAGATCTCAGTTCCCTGGGAGGAAGCTGAGGATTCACATGTAAGAGGTTTATCGGGGAATGCTTCGGGGTTGAGACTTGTAAGGAAGTGAAGAAAGAAAGAAATATTGGCCAAGGTAGGCATTGAACTCTGATGCAGTTTTAACAAAGATCTCACCTGATTCTCTTCATAATCTATATTTGAGGTAAGGGGTTTATCCCTTTACTCCACACTATGGCCACTTGTTTGATATGGACTGCTCTCTGGAGGGTTCGCGTTCTTGGAGATTAGTCTTCCACATGGAAAGTTTCAAAATAATTCAACTTAGTTAATCAGAAACAACATTTCTAGCATCTCAGAATTTTAGTACTGAAGAGGGAATTCTAGTGATGTATTGTATCACCCACTATATGCCATTTGAGCTTTTTTTTTTTTTAAGGGTGGGGAAATTGTTGGACAAAGCTAGCAGTAAAAGAGGTATAGGAAAACTATAAACCTCCAGAAGGCAATTATCGTAGTCTCTGAGCAGAAATAAGAACATCTTAAATATAAAATTATTCATATTTAGTACGACCAGTTAAGAGGACTGGGCTCTCCATATTGCCCACCATTTACCGATGAAATTTCTGACTTCAGTCTGTCTATATCTGAAAAATTGTGGATGACTTTCTGTGGTGCAAGATCACCAGGAGAGGTCAAGAGAAACAATCAAGAGTATCTTATTTACATCATTATGCATTCATGTTGTATTGTGAATTATTCCTTAGTAACTAATAGTTATCTTCTAAAATTAAGAATGTCCCCATTGTGGTTTTATTGTTGTTGTTTGTAATAATGACAGGTTCTGGGAAAGTGGAATGAGTCTTTGAAGTGCCTTTCTCTCAAGATTCTATGAGGCAATATCAGGAAGAAAATTTCACCTTATTCCGTATTAGATACTTAAGTTTGATATCACATTTATTTGTTTCTTTCCACTTAGATCATTCAAATGACTTCACAGAGTTCAGAGTTTTAAATTTTGTTTGAAAATGTGTACTCAAATAGCATATACTTATTTGGAATTCCGTATCCAAGAGTAAAATGGATGAGTATTTTATTACTTTATTATTAATTCAATTCAATTTAATTGAAGGTCTAAAATGGCACATATTTATATTTAAGTGTTTATTAAATTCGTTATTCAGTTTTGTGAAATTACAAGAACACTGTTGGGAGCAGAAAATGTTCTGTTGCATTAGCGAAGTTGCTCATAGCTTTTCATTAAGTTTCAATTGTTTTATTACTCTACCATCACTTGTATCACTGAGTGGAATAATATATTGAAAGCTCTTTTTGGAGAATGAAGCAAACTACTCAAATTGGATTTTAAAATAAGATAGTTTCAATTTACTCCAGATTTCTATTGGAAAGTGCATTGAGTTTCATAAATGTGAACTTTTAAAGAAATTTTTCAAAGTGGACAATTATTGCTTTTCCTGCCGGAGGCCATACGAATTAGCAAGCTGTGGTCTTATTTAACACGAACGGTTAGCCAAGGACTCACTGCATCTTTAACAGCACTCCTAGCAAATCCAGATATCGATTCTACAGAAACGGTTTGGCTGTAATTCTACTTCTTAGCTTGGAACATGAGGCCCATTCTTATTTACATAGCACACAAGGTTACTATTGGTTCAATGAACGATAAATATAAGGTAAAATTATAGCATCCAGATATAATACTTCAGTTTAGCTTGTGAGGCCAGTTGATCTCAAGTGCTTCCAGTGTAGATTTATTTTGTATGCAGATTAGTTAAGCCTAAGAAAAACAGCCATTTTCTTGAATGAGGGCGAATCCTTTTGTTGTTGTTCTGTCTAGAAACAAGTAAAAAATAGAAAAATATTAATCTTGAGCAGTAAGATCTATATTCCTATTTTTTACGTAAGTAATCCCAAGGATACTGGATTTACCCCAGTTTCTTGCCAAGTGGGGCGTGTCACAATATCACATTTCCTTAATGTTTGAGGGAAAGGTGATAGTAGTAAGCTTCTAGTTAAAATGTCTTGAGATTAGCATGGACCCTTACTTTCCTACTGCAAATTTTAACTTAATGAAATTTTACTATTTGTCAGCCATAGAAATAAGAAATAAATATTTTTGGGGTGCCTGGGTGGCTCAGTGGGTTAAAGCCTCTGCCTTTGGCTCAGGTCGTGGGCTCAGGGTCCTGGGATTGAGCCCCACATTGGGCTCTCTGCTCAGCGGGGAGCCTGTTTCCCCCTCTCTCTCTGCCTGCCTCTCTGCCTGCTTGCAATCTCTCTCTCTCTCTCTGTCAAATAAATAAATAAATAAAATCTTCAAAAAACCCCTCTAAATTATTTAAATAAAAAAGAAAGAAATATTTTTGGCACCAAATTTAGTTATTCCCTTTGTTAACATTATGCATTGTGACTGAGAATTATTGCTGAAACATTTAAATTTATAGCTCACTGAAGTCCTTAACCATTGAAGGGAGGTTGGGGATACGTGTATACTACAAGGAGCTTGGACATCTGTGAAAAAAATTCCATGCAAGCATTTAAACCACTTTTCATAATATTAATTTTGTATCTGGTCTGAAGTAACTTGTAAATCAGAGCAGGAGTTATAGTAAGACAAAGATAAAACAAGTTTATTATATGCTTTACTGGTTTTAAATGCACAATGAAATTGCTTACATTCACAGGCCTGTTGATTTGATTTCTCTAACAGAAATTCTTGTGCTTTTTATTGATTAAGTTTTATATATTGATCTGAATGTTGGGTAATAGTGTTCTTGTTCATTAAAGAAGGTTTAATTTAATTACTCCAGGAAAGTCTAAATTCTGTGTTCCAAGTTTATTACCATTCTCAATTACACGGTCTGCACAGCTGCCAGAGTGACCTTTATAAAACACAAAACTAATCATGTCACTTTCCAGCTAAAAATCTTTCAAGAGCTCCCCATAGTCTTCCAAATAAAGTTCAAATTCCCTAGCTTGGCCACAGATAGTTCATGATCTAACTCTTGACGGCTGCCCTTTCCTGGCTTGTGAGTAGGGGCAAATTACAAAATCTGCTATATTCTTTTTATTATTTGTACTAAGCATTCCTCAGTCTTTTCTAGACTGCTTTTATCTCTACACCATTTTTGTTTCTACTCCAAAGTCTTGTCCTGACTTCTAACTCATTTCTGATTCTTCCTTTAAATCTTTGGAATTTCCATTCTCTCTGGCAGTTTGCACTATTCTCTATTTTGTTTTCTGTTTTGCTCTTGACTATTTCCATTGCTCACTCTCCCAGTAGAGCTCCTCATCCTGATCTTACCCGCACACTCCACCCCTCATATTCACTTAAAAGGCGCATTTAGATGTTCTCTTCAGTCTCCTATTTCTGATTCCACTTTAAATTCCAAATTTACAACAGAGTTTGATGCGTCTGGAATTTCAAAAACATCTTTTTCACCTTTATCTTTTTAATATTTGCTAAACTCAATGTTTTGAAGACTTGTTCTCCCTTTTTTGTATAGGGCAACCTGTTTAATATCAACAATGATAACTTTCTGAAACAGACACCTACTTTGATCATTGTTTTGAGAAATATTTATTAAGTATATGCTATATATTCTTTGTTGGTGATATTGTAGAGAACAAATTAATGAAATATCAGTCTAATGAATCTTATATTCTGACACCGTCAGACTTGCCATGCCTCTAAATTAAATGTATATGTTTGTTGATGGCTTTAGGAAAATAATGCCAAAAACAGATTGCAGAACCTAATTGCCTTTTTATTACCCCTGTTAGTTTTCCTATAAGTAAAACCAAATCTCTAATGTAGTATAGGTAATGTATATTATATTTCTCTGTATCAATATATATTATACGTTTGTGAGTGACATTTGGGATGAAGCTAAATATGGTTAGAACTCATGTGAAGCTTTTACTAGTGATGTAACTCTAGGTATTAAAGAAACCCTGAAATTCTAGGCTTTCATTGACAAGTACAAATGACGAAATAAGTGCTATTTATTCTTGTAAAAACCGATAAATTGTGATCATAAAAAGAAGGCTTAGTGACAGGGTTTAAAAATCAGAGATTTCACACAAAAATTTGATACTCAGAGTTCAATCTTTAGATTGTCATCTTTTATTATATTAGACATGATGAAGGAAGGAACATTATACAAATGAAACAAATAAAGTATATTTTTCCTTGCAGTATGCTTTCAGATAATTTGAGTATTTTTATTTTCACAAACTAGGTAGTCCATGTATGTTGGAGATTTTCCCTCAAAATCAGTTTATTTGGGTTAAAATATTTTTTCTTTCAGGAAGCATATCATTATTTATAGTCATTATGCTGCCATACATTACTGATAAAGTGATATGAATATATTTATAAAATGTTTTCCAACATGAAACCTAGAAAAGGGCATACTCATTTTAAATAATGGAAGTATGAAAAGATGGCTAGAGAGTTTGTTGTGAATCATTCAGTAGGTTCAGTCTTTCTGAGATTCCACCTGTGACGGGCATAACACAGCAAAAGCATGAAAGCATGTTTCTTATGTCAGTATATAATCCTCAAGGAAGTATGTCCTCCAAAGCAGAACAATATGCAAAGATGACTGATTCAGACAGACCTAGTTTCAAACCTGGCGCATACCATGTAAAAACCTCAGTGTATTTGGCTAATTAATTGCATTCCCAATCCACTGATGCATGCAACAAATAGTAATCGAACACTTAGCATTGTGAAGATCTAATTGAAGTTCATATTCTAGAAGGAAAAATAACCTGTAAGTTGTAAATGACTTAGTATAGTTGTGATGAATATTATGACAGAGGAATGTAAAATATTATGATTGAGCATAAATGGAATACTAGCAGGCAGTGTCCTCATCTTGAACATGTGTTTAATGGATGCAATATAACTACTTCATAGGGTTGTGTGAGGATGAAGGGAAGTAATGTGTGTGTGTATGTGTGTGTGTATGAAGTTCACAAACTTTAGCACTTTTCACTTGGTAGATTTCCAAATACAGAGGAGATAAACTATCAGGGATATGAGAATCAAATTTGGGTAGCAAACCTAAAATGATCAGTTAATGACTGATACTTAGGATATGGGGGAGGTGAGAAATTACTTGGTAGAGATTTCTACTGCTCATTGCAGACTTTTTTTTTTTAAGATTTTATTTATTTATTTGACAGAGAGAAATCACAAGTAGGCAGAGAGGCAGAGAGTGAGGAGGAAGCAGGCTCCCTGCTGAGCAGAGAGCCCCGATGTGGGGCTTGATTCCAGGACCCTGAGATCATGACCGGAGCCAAAGGCAGAGGCTTTAACCCACTGAGCCACTCAGGCGCCCCTGCTCATTGCAGACTCATAGCACCATCATCATTAGCAGAATTCCAACAGTCTTAACAATGTAAGTTTCCTATTATGGCCTCTAATGGTAGGTACATCACAAAGTTAGTATTCATGGGTAAATTTCCTAAGTGGAGAATATGAGAATGCTAGACCTGTGAGGGAAAAGTTGAAAGGATGAAATATATAAACATGACTATGATTCAAAGAAGCTTATGTTTTTCATAATAATTTTAAAAGCAGAAAGGGAGTTGAGTGCGGGATGGGACAGCTGGGTGATGGGCATTAAGGAGGGCACGTGATGTGATGAGCTTGGATGTTATATGCAGCTAATGAATTATTGAACTCTGCATCTGAAACTAATGATGTACTATATGTTGGCTAGTTGAATTTAAGTTAAAAAAAGAAAAAAATCTCAGTGACTTAAAATGATAAAAGTTTAATCAAACTACTTATTTATTAAGATGTGGCCATGGCTGTGCTTTGCATATTCAGTCTGGGACTCAAAGTGAAGAGGAAAATAGCAGCTCTTGAAAGTTATGCCCAGAGTTGACACATATCATTTCCCTTTCATACCTAAAGCAATTCATATGGCCTAATGTTTTGTCCTTCCAGATGGAATATAAAATTCTCTCCAAGGGAGAGAAGAGAATAGGTATGAACAATAATACTGTCCACCATGAAATTGTAAAATAGAATTTTTAGGATACAAACTAACCAAATTCAACTCTTCATAAACTATTGAATGCACCCTATTATTTCTTCATAATTTTAGTAAAATTTTTTTATGATTTAAAGGAGTTCAGGAAAAAAAAAAGTAAAAAATATATTCTCATGCTGTTCTGGACCCACAGAGTGCAAACATTCCATATGGCACCAGGATTGTTTCTTAATGTTTGGTGCATTGGGGATCTTACTGATTGACATTAGGCATAATGTATGCACATGACCTTGGGAAAATGCTGTGAGTTTGTTTGCAGAAGTTATAAGATTATTTTCCCACTGAATTCCTATTATTATCTTTTCAAAACATAAAGGCAGGATTATAATCATCTTTTATAAATAAACTGATGTTTGAGCACTGGTTATACAACACTTCAAAAACGAATTCATTTGAGACTATCCACTGTCAGGATATGGCATTAATATATCTAACTGAAATTAAAATTATTTGAGAAAAATAAAAATAAAAATAAATATAGTAAGGATAAAATAAAATAAATGTTAACTAGAAAATATGTATTTTAAGATATTTTGATAAAATACCATTTCTTATTCAAAGATGTCATTTTCAATAAATTTAGTAATACTGTTTTTTCCAAAGGTTCAGGAAGCTAAAGCTAATTAGTAAAAGCTAACTATAAACTATTCTAATTTTACAATTAATATAATTACCTAAAAATGAGCTTGTGCACATTACTTCGTTTCTGCATTTTTTTTTTACTTCTTATATCTACTTATTTCCTTTTAATCTCTTCTTGTTGTTGAGCCCACCTATGGAGGATATATAAGGTGATCAGAGTTGAAAGATGAACATTATTCACTACTTTAGGGCATTTTTCCTGAATTTAACTTTGATTAAGATATTTTTTAAAGGTTTGAGAATTTACTCAATTATATGCACCTGAGGTCAGTATTTCAATCCCAGTCCTGTCCTTGAATGAATCTCTAAGAATCCCTTAGCCTCAATATACTAATTTAAAAATGATAATTAAAGCAATGACAATTTTATAGAAGTGTTTTGAAAATTAATCTAAAATATGATCCAGTAAAAAAATAAAATAAAATAAAATAAAATAAAATATGATCTGTTGAGTGCCTGACACATAATAGATCTTTGTAAAGGAAAAAAAAAATGGCAGCCGACCTCCAAGCCATTCTTTTCTTTTAGTGGGAGAGTCTTTAGGAAATAAAGAAAAAAAAAGACATAGTCACTGTCTTATAAATCTGCAATAACAGGTCTGGCAGACTCTCCCCAGGTAGGGAATGCTTTAGCAGGATGGACCTAGTTTGTCTGGATTACTGAAGGCAAATAAAACTGAATCCATAGATTTGTGGCACATAACTTTCTATAAAATGTCAAGCAAGATATATCAATCTGGAGATAAAATGGAGATTTTTCTTGATTAAAAGAATACTCTTTGATAAGCAATGACAACATATGTCACTTAGAAATCTCATATTTTAATCAGAGCCAGAGCATATCCTAAGATGCAAGGAAATATGGAGGAGATGTCATGGTGTCAAAGGCTAGGACCGGTTTTTGTCTGTGCCTGAAAAATGCTTGTCCTTAAACTTATGAGTAAAGCTTGATCCTAACTTTATAGCTGATTCTTGTGAATTAGGTTGCTAATTTCACAACCTAATCCTTTATGCTATAACAATACAAAATACTAATTATTTTGCTCCAAATTAGAACTACTGTGGGCATTGTATAAGGGAAACGTGATGAATTTTGTGCTCTAACATATAGAAATAATGTCTCATTTTCTTTTTCAACTTTATACATAATTTTATAACAAAAACTGTTTAAAAAAACTATAAATGGGAAAATCATCAGGGGACAGTGAGTCAGCCTATATATAGCAGCAGGAGGTTTTTATCTTCAATCAGGGCAGACATTAATAAAGAAAATCATTGATCAGAAATGTCCAGATTGTTATATTACTTATGGAACTCGGGGAAAAGATTTACCATACAAGACTTTGTTATTTTCAGTATTGCCATTTTTTTTTCAAAAAAATTTTTAAGATTTTATTTATTTGAGAAAAAGAAAGAGAGTACGAGCAGGGAAAGGTGCAGAGGGAGAGGGAGAAGCTGACTCCAGGCTGAGCAGAGAGCCAGACATGGGGCTTGATCACAGAACCCTGGGAACAGGATCTGAGCCAAAGGCCGACGCTTAACTGACTGAGCCACCTAGGTGCCCCAAGTGTTTCTATTTGTTAAGTGTATTTATAAATTAAAGGGGGAAATAAATGTTCTAAATTAAAATTAACTGCTCTATAAATGTTGGATGCTTTTGCAGAACCATAGTTCTATAAATAAGCATCTTTATTCACATTTATTAACAGGGTTTTTGTAAGATGATAATATATATATGCTGTTGATATATGAAATGTTACCAGAAAAGAACAGTGTTTAAATATCTACATTGCCAATAGGAAAAATTTCTTTCCACATGGCTAATTTCAGGGGACTTACTGTCATTATTTAAAATCACATTCCTATTAATGTTAATATTTCACTTTATCTAAAACATATATTAACTGAACTGTTAATGGGACAATATTTATCCAGTTGCATAAAATTATTTTTTCTTATGTCAAACTAAGAACTAATTAACCAAAAAAAGCCTCGGCTGGCGCTCCATATTGCTATAAAGTAATACACTGTATGTCATATTACATTGGCTAAGTTTTGGAATAACTTCAGAAGTTAAATATGTTACATTTTAAGGATAAAAACATGCACATACAATTATTACCACATAGATATATGAAAAATACTGAAAAGAAATACAAGAAAATGTTACACATTTTTTTAGTTTTTTCATTATTTTCTATAATATAAAAATATATAAGTGATTTAAAAAGATTAAAATTATCTTCTTTGAATATGTGCTAGCACAAAGAGTTAAGAATGCATATGCTAATACGTAACAGTTATGAAGTAAGAAAAGCCTTCATGTGAGCAGTTTCTGAATACCTAGGTTTTGTTATCTGGTATGTCATTTGTGGCTTCTGGTTTCTTCTGCTGCCTATTCATTGCTCATTTTATTAAAAATTTCTCAAGCACATTTGTTTGAATGGAGGAAACACTAACTCTTCTTGCCTTCAAAACGGAAACAAGGAGCCACTGGAAAGGAAGCTGGCCAGGCTGACTCATATAACACTTTAAATTAACAGTGGTTTTCATTTAACCCAGATAATCTTTTCCTGTAAACCCAAATCTGAGTTTAAGGCAGTTTGATTTAGCCTATCACTTCACCCCAAAGTCTAATTCCAGAAGCTTCTAAAGGTTCTCAGGAAACCAGTATTCTTCAGAAGGTGGCAAGTACATTGCAAAGTACAGAGGAAACACTTTCTTTAGAGTAGTATCTTATCTCATTGTTCTTTATTTGCTCTTTTTAATGGCAGCCGCTCTCTCTACACATGCCTGTCTCCCTCAGCTTCTCTCAGGTGCTAGTGGTGCTAGTCTCCCTCAGCTTCTCTCAGGTGCTAGTGTTCTTCCTCACCTTTATAATCTTTCATTCTTTGACATAGGGAATAATCTCTGTCCTTCCATATCATCCTGCAAAAGGTTCTGGTTTGCTCTTCTTACCAGGCTACAGGATACGTTTTTACGACGTAGATTGGTGTGTGGAGCTAGTTCAGTAGAGTCAGAGTAAGGGAAAGCTGTGGATGAGAATCCTCATAATGTTATTGTTTTATGCTTAGGAAGAACCACCAAAGATAATTTCGCAATTTAAGTCGGTATGATTTTATCTTGCTTTCTGTTATTGGTTATACTTTTTCACTTTCGTTTCTAGGAACCTCAGAGCTGAGTTTGAAACCACTTTAATCATTGTAATAAGACACTTGTTATTTTTTTCTTCCTTAAACCCTTTATTTGTCATTGATCTGAATTCATTATATTCATTTGAGTCTTTTAAAAATGGTTTCAAAACTAATTTACATCATTCTGGAATAATGATAACCAAACTAATAAAATCAAAATGTATAAAAGACAGCAAATTCAGGAGTCCTTACATATATGGAATAAAATAATATCTGATCTTAAAATGTACACTATACATTCCAAATGATTTATGACTTAAATATCAATCACAGAACACTTAGAAGAGTGATTCTTTATATTAAAATCACAGATCTCTAAGGGTGCCTGAATGGCTCAGTTGATTGTCTTCCTTTAGCTCAGGTCATGATCTCAGGGTCCTGGGATAGAGCCCACATCAAGCTCCCTGTTCATTGGGCCATCTGCTTCTCCCTCTCCCTCTGCTCTTCCCCCTGCTTGCCCTCTCTTGCTTACTCTTTCTGTCGAAAAAATAAATAAAATCTTTTAAAAAGATTAAAAAAGATAAAGTCACAGACCTCTAAAGAATCTAATGAAAGCTCCCATATTCTCCCTAGAAAATTCATAATCAAAATTAACACAGAATTTTTTTAAATCCATGAATATGTAGCCATAGTTTCAATTTTGTATCATTAGATTAACAAATAAAATCCTGAAAAGTGAAAGAACATATAAGTAAATATCCAATATTAGGATGGCAAGGAATAATAATATTGAAAAGTATCTCATTAAGTACACAGTTTTCTACACATAATACTGTATATTATTTAAATGCATATATGTGCATAGTAAGAGTAGAGGTCAGTAAACAAATTAAATCAATCAGTCAGTCATAGGCAATCCCACCACCACCACTACCACCATAGGCAGTGTGAATTTACCAGACACAATGTTTTAGGTTATTTTTATTTTACTCTTTCAGAAGTTCCAGATATTTTACTACCATCTTAAATAGCCTCTAATGGAAGCTTTTCATTAAATAATGCCTACTATTAAGAAAAGCAAATATTGATCTACAGCAAATAGTATTAATATAATCTGTCATGTTATTTGAAATTTTCTCTCTGTTCTCTGAGGAGCAAAGCATTAATCTTGAGTGTATTCTCTATTTGACGAAACAAATAGGCACTATTTAGCTTACTATTTATTGAATAAGGAGATTAAATGATGTCTTTATGTTGATTTTTAATTCTGTTACTCATCATTCTTTATATTACATGGGAAGGCACATTTTTCTATGTTCTCATTAAATTAATAAATAGAAAATAAAGCATGACTTTTCACCCAGGGCTACCTCTTTATGTTCAGTTTATTTAATATATTCTGCTATATTATAAATATAAAACTTAATATATAAACATAAGGAAAATTTTCAAAAAATCTTCTGTTCTATTTATTTTATTGCTCAAATCCAATGATAAAATATGGGCTTCTTCTACCTTTGAGAATACACCTAACAAATACAGAGGCATTTTGGAATTTTCCCAATTCACATCTAGTACAATATTTAAGAAGATTTCATCTAATTGAACACATGTTGGAACAAATTTAATAGACGTATTCTTGTAAATGCTTCAATGGCTAGATGGGAGACAAGCTAGGCAGGCAGTGAAGTGAACATCATTTTGGTTGGGCTCTCCAGGCAAGAAGTCATTTGCAAGATGTTTTGACTGCTGAGAATGTCAGCCATAATCAATCTTAGAGATAGAAGGAGGCTGCAAATGGGTGAGGTAATGTTCAAATTCATGGAAAGATGACTAGTCATAATAAAAAGAAATGGATATGGCTGCACTGCCTTGAAAGAATTTGAGACCATTTAGGTTCACAAATGCAAATTTCTATCTTGAGAAATGTAGTCAATATAGTTATGTAATACGATTATCACCTTCCAGATCTGTGTGTCTCTACCAGACATCTCTTAGCTTTGGGGAAGAACATATATTGTATAGAAGCACACCTTAATATAAACTGTCTTGATTCTTAATAGAAATACAAAAATAGATATATATATGCAGACTCCCTGTATATCTTTTTTTTAACAGAAAAGTTGTGTTTTTCCTTTAACTCAAGTTTCTTACTTAATCAGATCATTTCCTGGAAGGCATAAAATTAATATGTCTACTTTTTGAAGGTATATCAGGGCAAATACAGTAGAATCTGGCTGATTCATTAATATGGGTAGGGCAAGAGTAGTTTAGAATATAAATAAGTATGTGAAACTTTTAATTTTGTTAAATCCAAAGATTTTTAAACCGCTACATCTGGACTTGAGAAAGATGTTACACAGAACAGTCAGCAATGATTTTAGAATATTGCAAAGATTTGTTTTGCAGAAAAATACTTTGTTTTACTTTAATAATGCATTTTCTCAACCATTTTGAAGACTGTCTGAAAACATTTTAGCCTGATTTACAGAGAAAAAATTTACCTAACATTCAACATTAATTTAATCCACAAACATTGCATAAGTGCTCGGTATAAGATGCTGTATTGGGAATTGAGGGTACAAAGTAACACCTAATCCTGGTCAATAAATAGATTAGAACACAACCACTAAGGAACATTTCAGCTCCTATTTGTAGTATGAGAAGTGGTGGATTGCAAATTAATGAGTGATGTACTGCTATAGAAAGGGGGTCATAGTTAGTCACTGGACCTTCAGGGAATTTCCTTGAGGCTAGATGGGATGGGATATGGTGGAGGGTGTGGGATAGAGGGAAAAAAAGGTAAGTAGTGCATTATCTTTTTTTTCTCTCCTTTTCCTTATAATAATCACAGACTCAAGTCACTCTACCTATTGTACCCATGTCTATAAACAGACAGAGAGTACTATTGTAAGGGAAAGATAACACTAAATTACACATTAATAAAAGGTATTGTTATAATTGATGGAGGACTTCTTCACTATTCCATCTTGTCCTAAGATATAAGTTAAAGAAAATCACTAGTAAACATTTAAGTTTGAAAAATTAAATGTTAATGCTTCCATTTTAGAATGACGAAGCCAACTCAATAATGGTCTTTATATGTTTTACAAATGAAACTTACTTAAAGTTCTACTGTCTCTAAATTAGAAGGTAGTTAGTGCATTATCTCTACTTCCTAACAGCCATGACAAGACCTTAAACTTCTTTCTCAAGCAAATTTGAGAATTGGCTTACAGTGATTTTCTTTAATTTGATCCCATTGATTGTAGACATAAAATTTGTGGCACTCACAGCTTCTTAACAAATGCAATTTTTTTTCTCTATACACATTTTTCTTTGGTCATTTCAGGGTTTTTATTATTATTTATTATTATTCATTTTTATTTATTTTTTGGTGGAGAAAGGTGGCAGAGGTAGGGTTAAGAAAAGAGGGCTCCTTTTGTCTTATTTAGATTTTTTGTTGTTTTAAGGGAGACAGTGTGTCTCTCAGTTCCCGTTATATAGAAATCACTAGCTATGAAAATTGAAGCAGTTCAGCTAAAATCTCAGTCCAAGCTGACTTCTCTGTAGAATAGGCTAAAAAATGAAAACTCACAGAGTTTTGATAAGAAGGATGTGGGAGATCTTCACAGACTATGCAGTATTACTCACAATGACTCTTAACCCCTTTTGCCTGCTGACTTCATTGATTTGAGAAACAAAGTAGTGTGAGTTTGCAGTCTAACCAAGTATACTCCTCTGTACAACAAATGCAGAAAATAGTTTCTGGTACAGCAAGATACGCAATAAAGAACCTGAATTCTGATGTCATGAAGGCCGAGCTTCAAGTTGTATTTTCACTATTTAATAGTTGTGTGTTTTGACAATCTAATACACTTTAAATCCCAGTTTATTCGTTTGTGAAGCTAGAATAATAATAAACTCCATTAAGTTTTTGGGATTAAGTTAGATAATATAGAAAGTCTACAGACCACAACATATTTTTATTTCATGAGCATAGTTTACTCAGCTGTTTGGGTTAACAGTATGAACATATTTTTAACAATGTATGTAAAAACATCAGTGTAGTTATGTGGGTAATTTTAATGTATACAGTGGTTTAACAATCAATTTTGGTTTTAATCCTGTCTTCAAAATTAAACAAAAAATAGCATCAGCCACATTAAATTGTAAGCATATCAAAGGAAACATTCAATAATTGAATTCGTATTTCCTAGAAAAAATTTTGTGGATTTAATAAGAAATTATACTCCTTCAAGTTTATGCTTTAACTTTCTGGTTTCCATTTTAAGGTTTAGCAACATATCAATTCAAGTTGAATATGAATGTTGACAGCTGCATTTTTACAAATAGAATATTTCTACTCAAGGAGAAAAGAGAAAAATTAGTTTTAGAATTTCATTATTGCTGTGGGACACAGAAATACATTTTTATGGCTATGGGATTTCATGATGAATTATTGCAAGAGTTGATTGAAAAATAATATGTGAATATACTAAGCAGGATGAGTGGTTTTAGGAAAGAAAGTATTAAAGTTATCCCCTATATTTCACTTTAGGGTTATTTTTTCATCACTTCTAAGATATTAGCATACAAAAAGTAATGAAATACACTGTGAAGAAAATCAAGGCAAAGAGTTCTTTTTTAACTTTAACGCTTTTATGCCACACTCACTATGAAAAATGAACATTACTGTAAAACTTCAGTCCTTAAGATCAGTTTTTTTGGTTTGAGCTTTCTGCTATTCCAATTAAACAAAAGCTGTATTTCTATCCTCTTTCCTCTTACAATAAAATAAGTGTATGTTTTCAGCAATATTAACATTGTTTATGGGGAAAATGTGCATGAATAACTAATAAAATGGATTTTTTAAAAGCATCTTGTGCAAACCACATCATTTGTTTTTTCCCTGAGGAATGTTTACTAATTCCTTTTTTTTTTTAATTTCTTGAAACTTTATGTTGTTACTTCTCACTGACTCTACACTATTTGCCACTGTGGGACATCTAGCTTTCTTGAAATTTCATTCTACTTTCTACATAATGTGGCTCCTTTCTCCTTCTTCCCCTACATCTGTGATCACAATCTTCCTTGCTAGGAGATCTTCCACCATCATGTTTCTGAAGTATACATACATCCAGCACTATATATCATCATTCTCTTTTCATCTGTTTTTTAATTTTGGGTTTTTTTTCCCAGTTAATTTAATTTTATTTTTTCAGTGTTCCAAGATTCATTGTTCATGTACCACACCCAGTGCTCCATGCACTATGTGCCCTCCTCAATACCCACCACCAGGCTCACTCAACCCCCCACACCCCTCCCCTCCAAAAACCTCAGTTTGTTGCTCAGAGTCCCCAGTCTCTCATGGTTCATCTCCCCTCTCATTTCCCCCAATTCACCCTTCCTTTCAGTCTCACAATGTCCTCCATGTTTTTCCTTATACAGATTTTTTTTAAAGATTTTATTTATTTATTTGAGAGAGAGAGAGAGAGCATGAGCAGAGGGGAGGGGCAAAAGGAGAGGGAAAGGGAGAGGGAGAAACAGACTCCCTGCTGAGTGAGGAGCCCTATGTGGGACTCCATCCCAGGACCCTGGGATCATGACCTGAGCCAAAGGCAGACGCTTAACCAACTGAGCCACCCAGGTACCCCATAGTTTTGTTTTGTTTTTTAATAAATGCTCATTATGGTTTCTTGGATGATCATCTCTAATTCTTTATTTTAATAATTATAGTTGCAATTATTTACTTCCATATCAGTGATTATAGAAGTAATATGTTTCTTGGTTATAGAAATGTTATGTTTTTAAACTTTGAATTTTAATTCAGAAATTTTACTAAAATTTTATAAGAATATATCCTTTACTTTGCCCTATATTTAGTAAACCCATTAGTCTATAACATCTTTGGTAATCTTGGTAATCTGGTTAACTTTTCATAGTCTTGTAATTGATTTTCCAGAAAAATAATTACAATTAAAAATTTAAGTTCTATTTTTCCTTAGTCACCTGGTTCATTACTGTGTTTTCTTATTATCACAATTTCTTTCATGCTATCTTTTAACTATAGTTTATAGTTAATATAATATAATATAATAATTAGATTATTAATTTTCAGACTTTTTCATTTAAATGCAATTTCATAAATGTCCTAAATTTTCTGTATTCCAAGTTTTGGTATGATACTGGTATAACATGACCCAGTCGTTCCGATTCAGTCTCATTGTCCCACAGGCAAATCTGCAGGCTGTACCTAGGAAATCTGTGTGCTCACAAAACTATTCTGACAAATGATGAAGGTTAAGAAATGATGCTAAAAACAGCAGAAACATTGATTAAAATGCACATTTTGGCCATTCCTTAAGTTACTTAACATTGCTGAGATTCAGTACCTTCACCTGCAAAATGAGGTCTTTGGGTTAGTAATCTCAGTGTCATTAAGTATAAGATGAGTCACTGTCCCAACATCAAAAAAAAATTAGAACAGTCAATATAAGATAATGCAAGGAGGCTTTATTATTTTAGCTGTTTATGAAGATGTATAGGAATGATTAGTTGGTAGCAGTTGATCTATGACCTTACCTGGGCTTAAAAGGGAACAAATCACTAGTCACTCTGCACCAAGCATTGTCATATTGTCACTCTATGCCTTTTTGCAGCAAGGAAGGTAAAATAATAAGAAAACCAGAAGTCATTTTCTTTGATATAATCCAAATATGGAAACTTGGGTGGGGGGAAGAAAGCTGAACAATTGAGAGTGCATCTGAGGGATGCCGTGGTTCTGCTGGGGATCTGAGCTATAGACTAATATTTTTTGCATGAAAATCTTGAACTCTTTCTCCTGTTATCTAGAGATTCTAATCTTTAACTTGGCATTAACTCCAAAATATCTTGAAAATATTTCTTAAAGTCTCCGTCATGTGGATGGCACGTTTTCAGGAGTGACGTTGATTTTTGTGGCCATTGTATTTGTTGTTCTATATGATTTCTCTCCTTTTCTGAAAAACTGTGGACTCTGAGCAACAAACTGAGGGTTTTGGAGGGGAGGGGGAGTGGGGGGTGGGCGAGTCTGGTGGTGGGTATTGAGAAGGGCACATATTGCATGGAGCACTGGGTGTGGTGCATGAACAATGAATCTTGTAACACTGAAAAATTAAACATATTTGGGGAGAAAAAAAAGTTATGGATAATATGAATTGTATTGGCCAGGAATACCAAAAGTATTAAGAACCAAAGGCCAAAAGCGTAAAAATACAAAAAAACAAAACAAAATAGTCTGATAGTTTGTCAGAAAAGTTGTTACTCTCTATGAACAGTTTTTATGGCATAATAAAAATATCTATGATAAAAAAAAGAAACTCTATGAAAATAGCAAATTAGTTGATGAAAATATTAGTATTAATTAAAAATAACATTTATATTCAGATAAAAGATAACTGAAATTGTGAACATAGTTTTCCAGTAGAGACAATTCTACAGGTCTAGAAACAAAGTTAAAATTATTTTAGGTCAAGGTTTGTCATTATATTCACTGCCACTTTAAAACAATCGAAGGCTCCAGAAGATTCAACATGCATTATGCAGTGTAGTCTGCTCAACTTAGTGGTGTCAGGTACTAAAAAGAAAATATTTATTGAAATTGTCTAAAGTTCTATTTTTGTGTCTAAAATTAGGGAACAGAAATCCAAGAAAAAAAAATGATTTGAAAGAGTAGAGTCAGTAGCATCAAAAAGAAAAAAAAAACTCTCAAGAATTAAGTTATTTCTTGGTTTGAGCATAAAATGTTAAGTATTTTATGTTTGAGAAGACAGATTATTAGTCAAAATGCATTTTATTTTCTGAAAACACACCTAGAATACTGTGAATCTAATATAGAAAACATAGGGAGCTGAATATAAGAACAGAATGGGCTTTTTCCAGCGAGCCATAAGTTATCAAAAGCGTGGTCCTTTTTAGAGAAAAAAAGAAAGAGAAAGAAATAGAAGGAGAAAGGGAAAGAATGAGAGGGAGAGAAAGAGGGAGAACGAGAGAGGGAGAGGAAAGAAGAGAAAGTGTAAGGTCTTTTTTGTGGGCAAAATATCACTTTACATAAAAATTATAAGATGTGAAACTTCTGGACTGTTTTCTCCTTTAAAACACATTTTTCCTAAGAAAATCACAAATCCTTTTTTTTCTTAATCTTCATATATGAGATTTGTAGTAGAACTGAAAACCATTTCCTTTATATTTTTGTGAAAATTAGGGAAAGCTTATTTGGTATGCAATATTCAAATAATGATATTAGGAATTTTTTGATATATGTATATTTTGCTTATACTGTCCAATAATGTTATTAGAATTAAAAACTCACACATAATTCTGTGCTTCTGGGATCAATTCTTATTTGGTCAAAAAAAAAAAAGTGAGTGGTGATTAGAAACTAACAAGACAGTAAGTACCATTTAGCTCTTTACTAACCATGATAAACATATCAACTTGGGAAATCTGAGAAAACTGAAAACTAGGATTTTTCTAAAATAAAGTTTGAATTTGGAACCTTAATTTGCTTACTTTTTTTTAAGATTTTATTTATTTGACAGAGAGAGAGAGAGATCACGAGTAGACGGAGAGGCAGGCAGAGAGAGAGGGGGAAGCAGACTCCCCGCTGAGCAGAAAGCCCAATGCGGGGCTCAATCCCAGCACCCTGAAATCATGATCTGAGCCAAAGGCAGAGGCTTAACCCACTGAGCCACCCAGGTGCCCCTAAACCAAGGGAGTGGGTGTCTTCTGCCTTTCTCCTTTATCCCTGGCTTTTTAATACCTTCCCTGGTAGGAATGAATAGAGAGATAAGTTGTATTCAGATATTGGGATATGCACATAGAAGAGCATTTTCCATTCATCCTCTGTTAGATCATAAGGACCAGGAGTCTTTGGAACCTTGGATTTAGAACAGGGTATTGTTGGTACCAATGAGTGAGCAAAGGAATGGCAGACAATGTTCCAAGTTGGTTTTCCTCATCACTGCCCTGCCACTCAGAAAAAAAGCTTATGTATAAAGGTTGGGGTGTTAAGGATGTTTTAATTTGAACAGTCACAGAGATGATAGGTTAGGAGGTATAAAAATAGTGTTTACTTTTAGAACAGTTATGGCTATACATGGACCCAGCTGGAATCTGAAATGAGATACCCCAAGGAGGTCAGAGTCTCAGTTTGTACAGAAGTCAGTGACCCAAAGTGACCCAAAGTGGGGCAGAAGGGAGGAGGGCTCTAGGGTCCCCAGAGGCACTTAAATTTTGTATAGAAAAAAGAAATATTATTTTTAAAGTGCATGTTCTTTCCTGTCTGCGATTTTCTTCAGGTGTTCATACGGCTTTCTTCTGCTACTCTGTTCTATGTCACTAATGGAAGGAATCCATTTTACCCTTAGCCTGTTATTTGACCAAAGACTTATAACCAAACTTCATTTATTTAATGAATATGTCAAACAATCTTGGCACAATTTATGTAGATTTTATTTTTAGAAGAAAACTTTTTATGTATTTTTAAATTATATTTTTTGTTTGTCATTCTCTTTCCAAAATAATAGTGAAACATTACAGGATTGACCCAGATAAACCTGTTAAAATTCATGTTTCACTTTAAGCTGCTACAGAGGCCAGTTTGCTGTAGCTCACATATGTCAGGCAGCCCCTCCGACCTTAGAATTTGCACTTCTGTTCACTCTGTCTGGAATGCTCTTTCTCAAAATACCTGCTTAGTTTATTCCTTCGTATTATTAAGACTTTTTATTCTAGTGTGTCTTCAGTGAAGCCTTTCCTAACATCCCATTTAAAATTACTAACCTCTCTTGATACGCCCTGTACCCATCAGTGCTTTCCTCTTCCCCAATAACATGGTCTAAAATATGCTATTTTATTTCTATTTCCCTCTAATAGAACATAAACCTCAGGAATTCAGGGATGTTTGTCTTTTATGTTCAAGACTTTGTTTAGAACAAGGCTTAGCACAAATTAGTAGATAATAAATAATGGTCAATGAACATGATTCATCAGTAAAAGGATACTTTATATTAAAACTCAATGTCCCAATTTTTTGAAGATTTATTTAATTGAGAAAGAGAGAGAGAGATTGGGAGAGGGGCAGAGGGAGAAAATCTTCAAGCAAACTCCCCACTGAGCATAGAGCCAGACACAGAGCGTGAGCCCATGACCCAAAGTCATGCTTTGGGTGCATGCTCAACCAACTGAGCCACCCGGGCGCCCCCTCAATATCCCAGTCTTTGGTCACAGGACTCTGTCTTGCTATCCCTTTATTCTTTTCATTCTCACCGCTCTTTGATTTCTTATAGACTTCAGACACCTAAGAACTTCAATTTTTTACTCAGATTCTAATATTACTTGCTCTCCTTAAAACTATCTGCTTGATCATTTGGACCATTTTCTCCTCACCATCCTCATCTTTTTCCTATAAGTGTCCATTTGCTCTGCCTGTCCTATAAATCCTAAGCCCTAGATCCAACCCCCAATCTACCATAAATTTACAATTAGATTGCTAGGCCAATGAACAAAAAATAAAAGTACACAAGTGGGAAAATTACGACCCAAGAACAGATATAAACAAAAGGACAAGTGCGTTTACTGGACAGAGACACATACATAGCCACATGCTCTTCAGCTTTAGAAGGGTAAGAGTTGGAGGTGGAAATGGTGTCTGTTACAACAATGCTATAATGTCTAAGATGCATAAAATTAGCTGTATTTTCTACCCCATCCATCCTCATGTATTCTTGGGGATGGATAATGGTGATCTCTTTAGCCCCCACTTTCCAATGCCCAGGGTTCCATTCCTGGTCTGTTGTTGAATAACTGACTATAAGAAATATTGTGATTTGAGGCTTAATAATAAGAGCATGGCAATGGTCACACTTCCTGATGTAAAGAGATTTTTGAACACTGGCTGAAGGAGGGTTAACAGGAAAAATGAGGCCTATTCCCTGCTGTGAACAGCTTACACCCTTATAGTTAAAATTAATTTTAGGAAAAACATGACAAAATTTTGCCAACCGTCCCTTCACCAAAAAAAAGAAAAAATTGTAAATTGTACATTTCTATCTAAAAAGATGTAGATTGTATAAATGTGGACATGTTTCTTGCTATTTTCCCTCACCACATGTCTTCCCATCTTGTTATACTCAGTCACAAATAAGTGAATTAATTATAATTCTTTACAAATGACATTTTCATGACATGTATTTGATTTTATTTAAATAATATAATGATGTATTTTTATTTGGCACAAATTCCTAAAATGCATACAATCCATAAGGCACAATTCCAAATGCTTAACAAATATCATATCATTAAATATATACAGAAGGAAGGTGTTACTATTATTTACACTTTTAGAAAGGAACCTAATTTGGAGAGATTTATGAATTTCCTGAGAATGTATAACTATTCAGCATACACACTAGGATTTAAATCCGGGAAATAAGGCTCTGAAGTATAATTTTAAAACTACTATGTTGTTTCTGAAGGATGATATTTTAAATGGCTGTATTATCTAATAACTAAGCCATTACTAAGTTATCTTATGCACTGTTTTTTTTACTCTATTCCCTTATTTATTCCCAGTAATAACTATTATGCAGAATTTGATATTTATTATTAACCCCTTCTTAAAACAGATCTGTATTCACATTTTGATCTCAGACTTCTGGCCTCCAGAACTGTTAGACGTATCTTTCCTTTGGTAAGCCACTTAGGTTAGGAAAACCTAGCAAACTAATACAGAGATATAGTAATAGTAAGTATCCACTGCTTTTTTTCTATATCTTTATCTATTTGTATCATCCATCCATCATGTATCTATTTTATGTATATGTCAAATAATGCCCTGCTTACTCTCTTATTAATTTTATATGCTATGTTCTATTATCAACTTGACAGCTTTGTACATTATGGCCTATTAATCTTTTTTCTAAAACAAATGATTTCTTTTGGAAATTTAACTGAATGTAAGCTTTGAGATGTTTTAATATTCTGTCACTTTTAATATTTTTCTCTACTCTTAGACATGCTTATTTCTTTCTACTCTTAGAAATCAAAGCTGATTTTATTGTTTAGAAGCATTTTCCTTCATGTGACCAATAATTTCAAAAATCAGTTACTATAATTTGGACTGGTGGATCTATAGTCACCTGCCATTTGATGATTATAGCATTTACAAATGAAGAAGATCTTGCCATCTGGGGAAGGTGAAGTTTATCATTTTTTTAAAAGGCTTAAGTTTGATAATTAGTAATACTTGAGAGAAAGAAAGGCAGATATGAGAACTGATCCAGGATTATTGATGCTAACTCCTGCACCAAGCCATAGTTCTTTCTTTCTAATTCCTATCTACCATGTTTCTGTTCTTTTAGTGAGCCAGTAAATATATTTGTTATACAAAAGGGGGAAAGGGGGACTATGAACATATAGGAGCATATTTTCTGGATCAAATAGGTTAGGACCATGTCCTGGTTCCAGTATCCATTTCCTTTGAGGCCTAGAGTAAGTAAAATAAGAGATGATGGTAAAAGTTTCTACCTACCTTGTATAGTAATTATCACAGATTTACATCTTAGCAAGTGTTTAGTATTTGGACGAATGCGTCGAACATGGTAAGCATTATATAAATATCCGGAAGTATCAGAAATAATCTAGAATTTGGGACATAGAATTGACAACTATTTTTTTTAATGATTGCACTGTTTTTCCCCCCAAAACACCTTTAGAATGATGACACATTTCTAGAAGCTCAGCTTCTTTGCTGCACCCTTCCTTTCTGGAACTACAGAGTTGGACTAAATCTCAGTCACAGGTGGTTTTCTGGCATACTTATTAAAATAGCTACCTCTGTTCCGTGCTGTTTATCACCATGCACTAAAACTCATTTTCCATTCTCGTTATTCCTCTGATATTAATCCCGCCAAACAAAATTCTCTCAAGTGCTTGCTATTGCTGGCCGTTAACCCTCAAAACACATTCTTCTACTGGCTTCTAGAATGCTGTTTTATCGTGGCTTGTGTTCTACTATCTGGACATTAATGTGCTGTTTTTCAACCACAACTTAAATACTGGTATTTCCCAGGATTATATCTTAGTCCAATTTTAGAATTAATCTATATATTCTCTCTGGGTTATTGAATGGGCTCACCTGTTTCTGACTTTGTACCTACTTCCTAATTCATATTTCTCCCATGAGCACTACTCTAGAATCCAGTTGTTTAATAGATTTATTTATGATCTACTCACTCCTTAAATTGAACCTGTTCAAAGCTGACCTCATTGAACTTCCCCACAGACTTGAATTTTTTTTTATGTAATCCTGTTTCAGCAACTGGAGATGCAGTAATATTAGTCCAGATGTATGCGGCAGAAGCTGAGAAATGAACCTTGATTCTTCATATTATATTCATTTCTGCTGCACACCTAATTGTTAATGTTGGAAGACAATAATTTTCAGTTTTGTTGACCCAATTAATCTTCTATAAACGTTCTTTTATTTTTTTTCCGTGCATGAATAACAGTGAAGTGGAAATCTTATGTATTTCCCTAACTGCTGAGATTTATAGCTAAATTTAAAGTCTGATGAACACTAACAGAAAACAAAGAAAACTCACTTGGGTCTAAATTTTATGATAACTCAGTATAGTGTAATTAATCAGCTTTACTTCTGAATTCTAGTACATAATAATTCAGATTTTTTTCTTCATGTTTGTAAAGAAATTTTTCAATTAACCAGTATTTGAGGACTAAAGGAAAGGAAGTGGGTACTTCAAAACAGATTTGTTGCTAAAAATATTAAATTTCTTGTTAATTCGAAAAGAGCTTTCAATGAAACTATTAAATGTTTTAAAAACCATGCTGTAACTCATGATCATACACATTGTGGTTGCTGGTATTTAAAATGCAGTGTCTTGATAGTATTAAAGATTATATGGAATCTAAATAATATAATTTAGATTATATTATTATGCCATATGGAGTTTTCAGTGACCATATCTCACTAGCATACTCTTAACATATCCAAACAATATACATTTCTAAGTATGTTTCTTATTATTCATGAAAATAATGGTGGATCATAAATACCATAATAAGTTAAACAATGTTTTATTTGTTAGGAATAAAAAACTCCATTGTTATTGTTCTCTGGATATTACAACTATAGTGCTATGCTGTGACATTCTTTCTGAAGGACAAATATGTAGAAATTTTCACATAAAGAATAATTAACAGTAACTTGGTTTAAAATTCAATGTATTATCTTTTTCTGGGCTTAGTCATGTTTATTGCTGGTCACAGAAAAAAAGTCATAAAAAAAGAAAAAACATCATGAACCTGAGATAACAGAATAATGTTTTAGAACATCAAGAATAGTTCTTCAATTCCATCTAATCAGAGGTTTGTATGATTATTGCTCACCTATTTGCTTTTCCCCCATGTGCATTTTGACCAGCTCCAAATTGATATTCAGGCTTGTTTATCTGATTTACAGGAAATACATTTACCATTATTCTGGGGATATGCTTTTGCCTCTCAACTGTGTTGGATTTGGGTTGTATGTCTCATGTATTTGTTGCTCTTTATTTGCTTTCTCATTTTGATGGAGGCTAAATTGTAGTCACTTCTTCAGAGAGGCCATATGTGGACAGTCAATTTTTCAGATCTTGACTATTTGACGTCTTTAATTTACCCTGACACTTGACTAATGTTTGGGTATAGAATTCTAGGTTAGGTATAGAATTCTAGAATTCTAGAAAATAAGCTTTTGCAGAACTTTGAGGCATTATTCCAATGACTCCAATATCCAATGTTGTTAATGAGAATTCCGAAGTTAAAATCATTCATACTCCTTATACATGTTTTCTTTACCCCTATTTTCCATGAGAAAGTCATGCAGAATTTTCTCTGATCTCTCTGTCTCTAGTGTTCTGAAATAATAATCATGAGATTCTATTTAATTAATTTTCTGAGCATCAGGGGGTCCTTTCTGTCTGGTAACATTTTACTTTTAATTTCAGAAAGTTGTCTTTAATTATTTTGTTGACAATATTCTCTGTTCTTATATTCCCTATTTTTAATTCTGGAACTACTAAAGTTTTAGGGAATTACTTCATGTAAGTAGAATTGAATCTCTATTTCCTCTGTGCTGCTTAGGTTTCTGCTTAATTGGGTGAGCTAAAGCTATTAGTTAAAGTTCCATTTCACATTTGCAGTTTCCAAAGAACTACTGTTGTACTACCCTCTCCTTTTCTCCTAATGCTCTCAGTTCAAAGGGCTTATATCTTTTCTTTCTTTTTTTTTTTTTTGGAGACATATCATCACCCTTTTTTTTTAAAATTATATATTTATTTGAGAGAGAGAGAGAGAGAGAGTACACTTGAGCCAGAGGAGGGGCAGAGGGAAAGGGAGAGAATCTCAAGCAGACTCTCCACTAAGTGAGGAGTCCAGTGGTGGGGAGGGTGGAGGATGGGGTAGGAGCTCCATCTCACAACCCTGAGATCATGACCCGAGATGAAATTGGGAGTTAGACGCTTAACCAATTGAGCTGCCCAGGTGCCCTTCATCACTTTACTGTTAGTCTTTTGATTGTTTCCTTTGCTGTGCATGTTTTTAATCCTGATGAAGTCCCTGTAGTTCATTTTTGCTTTAGTTCTCCTTGCCTCTGGAGATGTGTCTAGCAAGAAATTGCTGCAGTCAAGGTCAAAGAGTTGCTGCCTGTGTTCTTCTCTGCAATTTTGATGGATTTTTGTCTCACATTTAGGTCCTTCATCCATTTTGAATTTATTTTCATGTGTAGTGTAAGAAAGTGGTCCAGTTTCATTTGTCAGCATGTGGCTGTCCAATTTTTCCAACACCTTTGTTGAAGAGACTGTCTTTTTTTAATTGGATATCTTTTTCCTGCTTAGTTGACCATAGAGTTGAGAGTCAATTTCTGGGTTCTCTTCCTCTAATATTTCTTAATGATATATTACGTTTTCATTTAGCTTAATTTTGTCCTAAAACTTATATCTTCATATTTACTGCAACCATATGATATAGTTAGTTTTAGAAACAAAATCTTTTATCAGGCTAGAAAAGTTATCAAATATGAGAATAAAATGAACATGAAAATCTTGACAGAAAAATACCTTTCAAGACAAAAAGGTCCAGATTTGATTGCATAGGAAAAAAAGATCCAGAGAGATAATGTGATTTGTCAAGATTCACTAAGGTAGGTGGTTTCAAAGCTCCTATAATAACCCTAGAACCACATCCTCACACTTATAATCATTTTTTTCTAAGTCCAATACCCATTACATTCAAGAAGAATTAGGTATGTAGTACCTTTTTTGGTCATATTATAGACACTTTTGTTTTGGCTTGGTAATTATTAGTCCATTTTAGCCAAATAATCAAAAAAATGAAAAATTGATATGGGATTAATAAAAATCAGTGCATTGATCTTTAATAATTTTGCATTATTGTCTCATTTAAAGATAACAATCATAACACATCTTGAGGGAGGGGCAAGAAAAATATAATAGGTACTTTTTTATTGAAATCAAGGGGTTAGTGGTAGATGGAAGATAAACCCAAATGCTTAACGGTTTTCTTACTTTAGTGAAGAGACCTGATATTTCTAAAGTATAATGTGGATGTGGATTAAAGGATAATGCCTCGTTAAATAATTTGGACTGTTCATATTAAAAATGAAAAGGATATCTTATTTTTACACTGCTCACCATTTTTGAAAACACATTTTAAAATCATTTTCTCATATCAATATAAAATAATTCTGCATGTAAAATACATTAGTATATCTATTCCCATACAAGAAGAGTATAAGACTTAAGAGAGCTAGGTAAATTGACCATTAATGTAACTATGAATCATTAGGGCCTGGACTAAAAAATGGCTAATGTGATTTAAGTTCCCTATTCTTTATAACAGTCACTTTTGGAATCATATTTTTAGAAATAATATAAAAAATTAAAATGTTATTTGCCTATTATGAAATAAAGACGTTATCTTAAATATAAATCAAGGGAGGATACACTTCCTTCTTCATATGCTAATTTTGTATGTAATTAACATGAGTAGACATTGTTTACATTTTAAAAAGCAATACATTGTTAAAGAGGTTGCAGTTTGTTTCTCAATAGGCATTTCAAACATGAATATTGAATTAATCCATTGTAATGATCCTCCTGTCTTCTGCTTTACACGTATTTTTGAACATTTCTCCTGCTGCTAGTAATTGAAAATAAGCCTAATTTTGAAGCCATGGTATCTTTTGTCTCTTTGTGGCCTCAAAGGACTATCTTCTAGGGTTGTGATAGATTATTTAAAAAAATAAATTAGAGTGTATTTTTCTTATTAAAAACAAAACAAAGATGCAAGTATATGAAAAGTCCTTGCTAAAAAAATTATTTCATTGACTCAAATAGGCAAACAGGCAAACCTTTCACATTTCTAAAGTCTGTTTTAGGAAGGTTCCATTTAGTAGTGACTTGGAAAGCTGCAATTATATGATAAGTTTGTCTCCCTGTGGACCTGGACAATTGTTTACTGGTAAGAGTCTAACCTTGTCATCCACAGTGATTTCCAATTTTATCTCTAAGTGAGGGAGAGGTGAATGAAAGACTCCTTTTCAAAGTTGTTCATCAGCTGCTTGGATGGTAACTCCTATGTATTGATTTTGCCTCACAGAGAACCGTTCCTTCTTCCAAGCATTCCTCCATTTTGTACATCTATGAAAACTTAGAAAATTAAAGATCTTGGTTCAAAACTGGTTTTTCTCATAACTTATTGGAGCCATAAGTTGCTTTGCCTTTAAATGAAATTAGTAGTATTATATTTTGAAATCATTGTGAGGTTCAAATATTTTATACAAATATACTTTTTATAAGCCTTAAAGTACTCTAAAGCCCAAAATGGTAATTGCAGTAATAATGCAGTTTTCAAAATGTGCTGATGATTTTTTTAGGACTTTAGGATTTTAATACCCTATAGGCCTAAAGAACACTAGACCTTAAAATAAGTATAATAGTAGCCTTTCATGTAGAACAGAGACAGAAGCCCCAGAGTTTGGCCTTAAGTATAATTGCTGCTGATTATAGAGTAAAAGGCGAAGATCCTCACCAAATCCCATGCAATTTGCAACTTTTCACTAAATCTAGTTACCTAAATTGCTTTCATGGGTTTTTCATAAAATTCTCTCAAGATTATGTTGTTTGAATTTTGAAGATATAGTTAACATTATGCCTCATATACTGAAGGAAAAATTAAGAAATAACAATAGAAAAGTCATAAAAACGTACCAGGTGTGTTGACAAAGGTTGTATACTGTGTATCCCATTGTAGTTTATGAGAACTCTGCTAAGGCTCTTCCACAGTAACCAACTTTTTGTCTGCTAGAGGTATTACCTCTATCCTGCTTTCGAAACTTTTTCAAGACCCTTGAGTCAGTGTTTTTCCTTTTTTTTAAATGAGGCAGTTGAGTAATAGTACTGTTGGATTAAAATAGGAGCTTTAATTGCCTTTCTTCAAAGAACAGTGATTTCTGAATATTGCACTAAATTTCTGTTGTAATTAAAGATTTGGTTGTGATACTTTAATGAGGAAGAGAATTTTTTGGTACCATATATAATGTAATCCATTAAACTGCGAATACAGAAATTACACAATCTAGATATAATTCAATGCTTGATCAATCCTACGTAATTTTGGCAATCTTTTGTATTGCTTTTATTGGTCTAGGATGCATCCCAAATAATTTATGAATTTCATATTTAAAGCTTATCATAGCCTGGATATCTCCTTTACCACCACCACTAGAGCAGAGACTAGATATGTACTTGTATTCAGGTAATTTGTCAGGAAGTGATCCTAGGAAACAGGAATACGAGTCTGAGGATAGAGAATTCAAAGAAAGAAAGCCACTGTTCTGAGTTCTTCACCATTGTGGGCAAATGTGGCTTGATCCTTTCAGACACTTGAGAGGAGCAATGTTGAATTCAGCTTAGAATTTTCTGCCTGAGTGATGAAACAGGAGCTCCTCTATTCAAGGACGATAGTTGGCCTATAGCAGAGCTAACTGCCTCTCACCTTCAGGTTGCCCTTGTTCTGTGCATCCTTAAGCTTTTAAATCAGAAAAGCTGTAGGACAGTTCAGCTATGATGGTGCGTAAGATGCTACCATGCTCTGCCTGGGAATTACAGCAACAAGGGCAAAGACAAAAAGCACAAGGGGATATGGGACAGAGTACATGGCATTATTACGCAAAGGATGAGGCACGATGCAAAAATCACAGATACCCCATCACGTGATAAGGTTCTAAAAGATACAAGGCCAGTCACAATCAGCTTTGTAACCTAGCAAAGATTTCACCCCATACATGCAGATTGTTATTTCCTAGGTTCTACTCCCTGTACTTTTTTCAGATGAAGATCCCTGTCACAGCATTCTGATCAGTGCTTAGAGACCTTACATGCATTTGCTTTAAAACAAGATAAAAGTTACTCTCCTTAGCCTGGCATTGAACTTGCTTAAAAAAGTGATTCTCATATATTTTCCCAAGCTATTTCCAACTCCTTAGTCACCTACTTCCCTTTTCCTTTACTTTTCCTGTGCTTTCCAAAAGACTCAGTTCAAATATCACATTCTTCACCAACCTGACACAATACCTTATATGTGTTGGGAAAATAGAAGGCATTATCAGGAATGCATTTTGAGAAAACAACTCAGTTTCAGTATCTTACTCATGGAGAGTAAATGATATTTTCTGAAATTTTAATAAATTCAGTAGAGCAGTAGGGAAAGTGCTGTTTCTCTTCTTTCAGTTCATTATTCTTTCTCCAGGTACTTAGGGTTTAGATAATGGTTGTGATCTTCATTGATACTTCTCTTTAAAAGAAATTCCAACATATTTCTTACAAGGATTTCAAATAAAAAATGCATTAATATTATGGAAACTCTGCACAATAGGATTCAATAATGTTCCTAATACCTTTGGTTGAAAAACATAGATTTTCAATAAAATAATGAGATTTCCACATGCAATTTGGAGAACCACCATTTTGTGCAGGCTGTTTAGATGAAGCTTATGATGTATTTCAATCTTATAAATAAAGAATAGGGAAACATACTTCAGATTGCACTAGGATATGAAGACTTCAGAGTGCTTGGTCCACTGACTTCATATTTCATGTGACATTGCCTTGGGTCAAAAGATCAGCATTCAGCAAAGTAAATGAAGAATGGGTGAATGACTACAGGATACACTGGTCCTAGCTTAGAGCATATCACCCAGAAGCTAACATCCTGATGGAAGAGTCCTTTTAAGCAGCAGTTGAGTTGTCATCTTATGAGATTTTACCTTGTGAGAATTGGGCACCATCCAATCTAAAGCAATAAAATTATATTCTTCCTTGATCCCAGTGAGTAGAATGCATGGATCCAGGAACCAAGAAAAGAAAGTAACAGCGACCTTGCTTATTCTCATTCCCGTTCATGCTTGGGAATTTGTCCCCCTCCCTCAGCCCCCATGCAAATCTAGGAACTGCTAACTATAGGTCTTGGTTCTGGAGAAGGAACATTTTCATTGGGGGGTGGGGGGACGTGGCGAGGCTCAAGGATTCCATTTAATTTTAATCATGGTAATCTTAGGTTCCTTGCAGCAGGAGAAAAGTTAGTCATAGAAAGGAGTCACCGACTCCTGGCTACCTAAATGGTAAATAAACAGTGTAATGACTGATGATTAGGCAGGGGCAGGGATGCTGTTATACAGTAATATCTTTAGTGACAAGGTGATTCATGGGGAGCGTGTCTTGTTACTTACCTATCCACTTTGGATCTTATGTGGACAAGTGCAGCAGTTACAGTCTTGCAAGGGCAAGGGTGACAGTTTCGAGGATCTGTATCTGAGTCATACCACTGGTATAGTCATCTGGTCTTATATAAGTACTGACCAAGGATGAAAGGAACTTCTAATGAAGAAGATCTAAAATATGGGGAAAGATGACTGGTACCAATGAAGGCAGAGAGACTAGAGGCAGGGGCAGGGACCCTCATTTATTCTCCTATCCTTCCTTTTTTTGAATTTACTCAGAAAAAGAAAGCAACAAGAACCTTGCAAGAGTTGTTCCCAGGTGGATGACTATTATATGTAGCTAAGTGGGCAATAGGTAAAACCTTGTAGATGCTATATTTCTCTCTCTCCCTCTCTTTTTTTTCCTAAGATTTATTTATTTGTCACAGAGAGGGGGAGAACACAAGCAGAGGGAGCAGCAGGCAGAGGGAGAAGCAGGTTCCCCACTGAGCAAGGAGCCTGATGCAGGACTCAATCCCAGGACCCTGGGAACACGACCTGAGCTGAAGGCAGACACTTAAACCAACTGAGCCACCCAGGCATCCTGATGCTGCACTTTTCCACAAAGATCTCACTTAAGCACTGAGGCACTTCCCCCAACTGTCAGAAAGGGTATGTGTTTATGGCACACAGCTCAGTCCTTTCTGGGGAATTGTCTTTCACAGCCTTACCCACAGTTAAATCCTCTCCCCAGAGATAGCGCACATGGAACAACTAGTCCGCTCCCTCCCTCCCTCATAGATGTTGTTGCCCAGAGTGCTCTACGTAAACATCCTGTAGGCAAATCATTGTCTCAAAGACTGTTTCCCAGGAACATGAACAAGACAACCTGATTTCTAAAAAAATACTTACAGTACCTATTCATACATGGCATATACTCATCTCAAAATTAGAAATAATTCTCTGTCCTGCACACACACTTAAAATGATCTATATCATCTGCATGATTAGATTCCAATAATCTCGTAACAATACAAGTAACTCCTAATAGTTATAGCCTCACACTTAATTAAGGGCTTGAATATTGGATTACTATTCCCTATATGTAACACCCTTACCTACACTTTTATCTGTCTTCCACCTACCCTTTACTTGTTTAACCAATTTATACTTGGCTGTTAGGTATCGGCTCCAGTGTCACCTCCTTTAAAAGTCTTTCCCTAAATTTATTCTGATTTTAAATATATCCTATGTACTGAAAAATACTGTGAATACTTTGGTAATAGTATTTTTTTAGAACATTATAGAACTAACATACAGTTGTTACCCTGGTGTGAAATGTACTCCTTAAGGCCAGAGACCAAATCAGAAAGAAAAAGAAAGTAATTATATGCTTGTGGGCTCTGGAATTGAACTGCCTTTAATCTGTTGTGAGGAATAAGAGACTGAAGAGTGTAATTTCAAATTCACATAAACCAAATCTGCACCTCCACGACTTCACTTAATGCTTCTTAAACAAGTGGTTATTTGTTGAAGAGATAAATAAATGACTAAAAAGATAATTGGTTGATTGAAGAAAGAGTAGACTAAAGACAAAACAGTGAAGGAATAACATTTCCAATTATGGTCATATTTCCACAAGACTAACATGTTTATAAAAATATTTAATTTTCATATTAGCTTTTTGTGTTAGATATTATTATTACCATTTACTAGCTTAAAAAATGAATTTAAGGGGTTTAAGTAATTTTCCAAATGTTATAGCATATATAAAGCCCTAATGTAATTATCCTTCAATTCTAATTATTTTATAGATTGATAGAGATGTGTGTGTGTGTGTGTGTGTGAGCGCGCGTGTTTGTGTTTCAAAGGACAATAAGTTTAAGGAGCTATGCAGGGTGAGAGGTAAAAGTGGCATGCATGTTTGTTGTGGCAAGGGGAATAGAAAGAAAGAGATGTCTCCAAGTGCTATGCTGAAGGCAGACTTAGCAAGATCTGTTGGCTAGTTAGCTATCAGGAGAAAAGTCGATGGACTAATAATCAATGACAATAGCACATTTTTAGCCTGGGCGAATTGGAGAATGGTAGTTCAATTAACAGAACTACAAGAATCAAGCCTTGGAGTTGATAAAACAGAAAATAAAAAATTACTTATACAATGCTGATTTTAAGGATATTTCAGGACCTCTCAAAGGAAATTCAGGACAAGAGGTCCGGGTAGATGAAAATGGTATTGCTATATAACATTAATATGCTTTATATTAATGTTAAACATTTTTAAATGTATATTTTGGAAGTTTTGACCATAAGATTTGTAAAGCATTGTGTTGGCTTCAAGTCAAAGATGGTCAGTGCACTGAAAGGAAAGCAGGTTCGAGCCAGGACTATAATTGTGGCCTTTTTATTTGAAATAATAATAGATGATACACATGTAGTATATCTATACTGACTGCACAAACTCAAAAAGAATGAGTGAGTTTGAGTGTAAATAGTTTTTAACCTAACAAAAGAGTAAAATAAGTTGCTTTTTAAAATTATCATCTCTTGCTTATTGGCATTTTCTAGAATAATGCTTCATCTGACCTAGATCAAAATCATAATTTTGAATTAAAATATATAAAGCATAACCAACTTATCAAAGAAAAAAATACTCCAGCCACAAAATGAATAAGGGAAACTTGAATTTTTCTTTTCCCTTTTGGCTTCCTCATCAATCTGTATTTTAATACTAATAACACATAGAATCAGGATAGTCTGTGTTCCTTTTTGAAAAGATTACCTTGTTAAAGTTCACTTCACCCTTATGGTTCACTTTAATATCATATGGAACAAAGTTATTTATATAGTTCATTTCATTCACATGACACATACATCCTCTACATACAAACTGTACATGGGAATAAAATAAAATATGCCAGTTAATATGTACAGCACATGACAGGTTTTCAGAGAGAAAAACAAAAATCTTACTTCCTCCCCCAAAATAGCATAGCTTTTCTAAAGAAAAGACTTAAAAATAAGTGTGGGAGCTGTTTTTCAGCTAGTAAAAGCAGTTACCTTCTACCTTACAGTGATCTGAAATTATGCTTCTCAATAAGATTGATCCCACATTGCCCTATGAAGTTCCAAAGATGATCAATAGCAGAATCTAGTGATGACAATGGACTGGTCATAGGCACTTATGACACCCACAGGGCAATCTCCACTCCTACTAAACTTTACCATTAGTGCCAAGCCTGCTTAGTCAGAATTATAACTGACTTTTTTATTACATTTTTAGTTTGTTACATTTTTTGTCAGTACATCACTGTTCTGTCTACATTTCTACAGATAGGCAAATTTATATTTTAAAATAATATTGCTTAGAGATGACGAGCACAATTGGTAGTTTCACAGACCTGGATCTTCTTATCAGTTCCCAAATCTTGGACTTCTATTAACCATTAGAAGACAAAATTTCCTAAGTAAGATAATAGTGATTAAAAATTGCCTGCCCAATAGAATTGTTGTGATGATTAAAATAATTGCTTCTATGAAGCATCTAGTTCATGACTTGCCCATAGCAGAGGACTAACAAATGTTAATTATTTTTTTCATGAATGCCATTACTTTTATATTAGAAACAATATCTTATTCAAGAAAGAAAATGTTTTTCTTAAAACTAAAGTTTATATAGAATACAAATAAAACTCAAACTTTTAAAAATTATTTCTTGATTTATTCCTTAATTTATTTAGTACTTCTTGATCTTTTAAAATTAAGACATCCACGGACTTTAGATGACATGGACGTAATTGCCAGAAGTTGAAAGAAATTCTGTGGCTAGCAGCTTACATTAAAATAATGAAAACATAGGGGCGCCTGGATGGCACAGTTAGTTAGGCATCCTAGTCTTCATTCTGCTTAGGTCATGATCTAAGGGCCCTGGGACTGAGCCCTGCAACGGGTTCTGCGCTCAGCATAGACTCTTCTTGAGATTCTCTCTCCCTTTCCTTCTGCCCCTCCTGCTCATGCTCTCTCTCTCTGTTTCCCTCTAAAATAAATAAATAAATCTTTAAAAAATAATAGTGAGAGTGCCTGGGTGGCTCAGTGGGTTAAGCCTCTGCCTTTGGCTCAGGTCATGATCTCAGGGTCCTAAGATCAAGCCCCACATCGGGCTCTCTGCTCAGCGAGGAGCCTGCTTTGCCCTCTCCTTCTGCCTACCTCTCTGCCTACTTGTGATCTCTTTCTCTCTGTCAAATAAATAAATAAAATCTTTAAAAAATAATAATGAAAACATAATTTACAAGGAATATGAATCATATTTAAACACTCAAAATTATTTATTTCTCTAAGCTTTTAAAAATATTTAACCTCATTTACACTGCTTGTTGCTTTGTTACTCATTATAATAATTTTACTGTACAAATGAACATTAATTCAAAATCATTACTGAAAATATTCAACATGTCCCTGGAATAATGATTTATTAGGGTAAATTTTATCTATAGCTTCATGTTACTGTTACACTTACTGCACTGACAGAAAATACAATTATCTTGCCTAATAGCATTTCAGACCCATGACTTTTTTTTAATCTGAATATCTGAATTAAAAAAAAAAATGTTGTTTCTAGAAAGTAAAACAATTTTACCCCTAAAAAAATCATGTATATGTGACATAGGATTCTAATGGGCAAAAGTAATTTTGAGGGCTATTCAGCAAATCAATGTATAAGTATGTTCTCATTTTTACTTAGAAACTACCTTAGAAAGAACAGAGAACAACTGTAAAGATGTTAAAGACATTGACCATAACACAAATATTATGTTGTGCATTTAAGAAAGAATAGGACAGGGGCACCTGGGTGGCTCAGTTGGTTAAGCGACTGCCTTTGGCTCAGGTCATGATCCTGGAGTCCCAGGATCGAGTCCCATATCGGACTCCCGGCTCTGCGGGAAGTCTGCTTCTCCCTCTGACCTTCTCCCCTCTCATTCTCAGTCTCTGTCTCTAATAAATAAATAAATAAATCTAAAAAAAAAAAAGAAATAAAGAATAGGACATTAAGATCTTGGTAATGGACATTCCAGCATATTTTCCAGTTCTTACTCAGCTCTGGACTTTGTGTGGCAGAGAACAAGTAAAAAGGCAGAGAGGAAATAGATAAAGGCCTGAAGTTAGAATCAGCTATCAAACCACAGTTAGACAACTGTTGTGGCAGAAAGACCCATCAAAGATTTCCATGTTAATGGCTCACCAAAGATGTTCCTGGAAGCTCTGAATATGTTATGTTACATCTCAAAAGGGGTTCTGCAGATTTACTTAAGGTAACATACCTTAAACTAGAGTAATTAGTTTTTTTTAAAAAAACTAATTTGAAACAAATTTGAAATTTGAAACAAAACAAATTCAACATCTCCTTGAATTACATGATAAATGCATTTCTGAAAGTTCGACTTATAACTGGGAAAAATATAAAAGATATTTGTGTTTTACCTCCAAAAATTACAGGGTTTTTTTTTTCACCTAAATGATTTTCTGTGGTGATGTTGGAATGTTGGAGAGGATATAGAACAATTATTGATTACTTATAAGTGATCCATGTATCAAAATATATCTATCAAAATTATCTTCACCTAGTTAAAGCCATTAAGTATCTACAATGCTTGTTATAACTAAAAACATTCCTCTCTATTTTTTCAAAAAAATTTGTGATTTGGGAATCACAAATATCTGAAGTGAAAACCACACTGCTAAGTACTGAAAGAAATGAAGAAATTGGACAGTCACATGTAGAATAAAACTAGACCATTTTCTTACATCATACACAAAGGAAAACTCAAAATGGATGAAAGACCTCAATGTGAGACAGGAATCCATCAAAATCCTAGAGAACACAGGCAGTAACCTCTTCCACCTAGGCTGCAGCAACTTCTTATTAGACATGTCTCCAAAGCAAGGAAAACAAAAGCAAAAATGAACTATTGGGACTTCATCAAGATAAAAATTTTCTGCACAGCAAAGGAAATAGTCAACAAAACTAAAACGCAACTTACGGAATGGGAGAAGATATTTGCAAGTGACATATCAGATAAAGGGCTAATATTCAAGTTCTATAAAGAAATCAAATTCAACACCTCATAAACAAATAATCCAGCCAAGAAAGGGGCAGAAGACATGAACAGACACCTCTCCAAAGAAGATATACAAATGGCCGACAGACTTATGAAAAAATGCTCCACATCACTTGGCATCAGGGAAATACAAATCAAAACCACAATGAGATACCACCTCACACTGATCAGAAAGGCTAAAATTAATAAGACAGGAAAGAACAAATGTTGATGAGGATGTGGAGAAAGGAGAACCCTCTTACACTGTTGGTGGGAATGCAAGCTGGTGCAGCCACTCTGGAAAACAGTATGGAAGTTCCTCAAGAAGTTCAAAATAGAGCTACCCTATGACCCAGCAATTGCACTACTGTGTATTTACCACAAAGATACAAATGTTGTCATGTTATGCCTGAAAGGGCACCTCCATCCCGGTGTTCATAGTGGCAATGTCCACGATAGCCAAACTATGGAAAGGGCTGAGATGTCCATCGATAGATGAATAGTAAAGAAGATGTAGTATATGTATATATACAATGGAGAGTATGATGTAGCCATCAAAATGAAATCTTACCGCTTGGAAGGACATGGATGGAACTGGAGGTTATTATGCTAGGTGAAATAAGTCAGTAAGAGAAAGAGAATTATCATATGGTTTCATTCATTTGTGGAATATAAGAAATAGTGCAGAGGATCATAGGAGAAGGAGGGAAAACCAATTGGGAAGTCATCAGAGAGAAAGAAAAACCATAAGAGAGACTCTTAACTATAGGAAACAACTGAGGGTTGGGGAGAGGAGGTGGGTAGAGGGATGGGCTAATTGGGTGATGGGCATTAAGGAGGGCATGTGATGTCATCAGCACTGGGTGTTATACACAACTGAAGAATTGTTAACACTTCCTCTGAACCTAATGATGTACTATATGTTGGCTAACTGAATTTTTTTTAAAGAAAGAAATACAGAGACAAAAAGTGACATTTGTTCTCAAATATCTCACAATTTAAATCATGAAATAAAGTTAACATATAAATATCAATAATAAGATGAAATATAAGATAAAATAATTTTTAAATGTTTGAGAAGCATTCCCAGATCACATTAGCCTTCCCTCTGTATGAAAGCCCTCACTGCAATTTATAGTAATAAATTGATTGATTTAAGATGAAATGTGCTAATGTTAACAACTATCTTTGAATGTTATAAAGTGGCCCATATTCTCACCTATTTGAGGAACTAAAAATCTTCTGTCTAAAGAGACAAAACTGTGGCTTAGAAATATTTTTTTCAGAACTGTTACATAAACACATGCATTGGAATATATGTCAACTTTAGTGAGCTATCCACCTCACCCTCTCTATCTTCACAAACTCAGTTCTTTAAATGTTCATTTTGTGGCCTCTGAAAGCATTTGAGTAGCAATCTTTGCATTCCCAGACCATGTAACACATTTATGATATCATTATTTTGTTCCTTATTTTATTCTTTTAGAATTATTGTAAAGACTTGATGAGATTGTTCATGTAAAAACTTTCACAAGGCCTGAAACAGAGTAAATGAGCATTGGTTCTTGGTGTAGTATTAGATATTATAATTAATGTTTCAGCATATATACCCACTGCTAGTCTTAAAGTGAACTTTTCACCAATCATCTTTGATTACTTGACTAATAAAAATTTAGTGTTAATTTTAGGGTAGTTATAAATTGTTGGAACAACCCCATAGTTTTTTCTTTAGATAATTTAATGACTGAGAATTTTCTTAATGATGTGATTTTGGATATTTTTGAGATAACTTTAAAACATAATGCAGTTGTCATCAGATTTCTATGGTGTTCTTTATGTGTATTAGCTTTCCTATGTCCTCCTAAATATACTGTAGTGATGGTGACTTGGTTTAGTGTATTTTGTCTTGTGATATCATTATTCCTTTTTTTTAAGTATTTAATTTATTTATTTGTCAGAGAGTGAGAGGGCACACGCAGGAGGGACAGCAGGCAGAGGGAGAAGCAGACTCCTCACTTAGCAGGGAGCCCGACTGGGAGCTCAATCCCAGGACCCTGGGGTCATGACCTGAGCCAAAGGCAGATGTTTAGCTGACAGAGCCACCCAGGTGCCCCTCATTATGTCCTTTTGATGGTATAGTTTATTTAGCAAGTCTCATGAGTACTGTTTACAGTATTTTCACTAGACAAAAAAAATCAGCTTCAGCGTGTTACATAAAGCCACTTTACATTACAATAGGATTTATCAGAATCCTTTTTGTTGACCCCATATTTGATAACATGTAAAATTTACCAATTTTTAGGCCATTGCTGTCATCTTTGGCCTTCGTGCTTTTGTTCTCTTTATTATACACTTATGTACTCTCAGAAAGTGAATGGTATATATATATATCTTTTGGAACTCAGCCATCTCATTGACCCAACCAATCTCAATTCGGAAAAATCGTTTTGCTTTTTCTGATAATGACTTTCATCCAAATTTTCCATTTGATCTTCAGGACTTTATGATTATCTTTGCAGATACCCAATTCTCATAGATGTTCTTTTGTCTTATTCTTATACATACAGTATTGTACATATTATACATACAGTACTATACAATATAGAAGGATTTATTTGCCCAGTAGTATGTGGTGGTTTTTATTTTGTCTTTCCCTGAGGGTCACGATGCTGTGATGGACATGAGAAGCTGTGCTCTGATTTCTACTGGTCACCTCTCTCCTGGTTCTGACCTCCCTGGGCAAAAGTTTTCAATTGTTCTAACCGGTTCTGGAGATTATTCACATTGGTCTTTAGGCATCAGTTGTTTCAGCTAGATTTAGGCTCTTTAGTTATAATGCCTTGGATGTTTCTCTCCATTTCCCTTGCTATGACGTCTAATTGCTCATAATGCTTTGCATGCTATTTATGGTGCCTGAGAAGCTCCACTTGCTTGATCAGATACTCAAATTCCCGTAACTGTTCCTGACCTATTGTACATCTGCTGAGGACAGTCTTCTTACAAGCTGGAAATCTTGTAAATCTTGTTGGAGTCCTGGAGGTTATACAATGGGTTTGTCCTCCTTCACCTCAAACTTTAAGTTCTCTGCTACCTCTTAATAGAGGACTCCTGGAACTGCCAGCTCAATGATTACTTTCAATAGATTCAACCCCTCACTCTCCACAGGAGCTGCACCTGGGCTGGTGTTGTCTGATGGGCTTCCGGCTCCCTCTGCAGCGCCTACAGGCCCTTCCTTCCTCCCTGTGTCCCTCACGGCACAGGTGGGCCCAGCGGCCCACACTGGTTATTTTGTGGTTAAAGGAGACCACAGATAAGCTCTTTGGTTCTAAGGAACCAACAAAAAGCAGTGTTTTGCTTCGTTTTCCTTGTCATGTTCGGGAAGAAACATCATCAGCCTGAACTGGAATAGTGGAAAGGGGACTCGGACTGGGAGTCCTAAGATCTGGATCCCTGCTAACTAGCTAAGGTAAGGGCCGTTTAAAACAGAAGCTCCCTACTTGGGGACGGTGAGTATTTGTACCTTTCCAGTTTTCTTTAATAAGTGATTCATATTATCAGATATTTTTCTACACAAAATGTTCGTAAGCTTATGTAACACGAATTTTATGTTTTAAAAATTCCCTGTGTAACTGGGCCGAGATCACGGGTTTCTGAGAACAGTGATATATTGGTGAATACATTAGACCATGGTTCTCATGTTAAATTAAAAATTGGTTGTTTTTTTTCATGGCTTGTGACAGTGAGGTGGATTCCAAGTAAAAAAACTCCAAAGACATCACATATCCGAAATGAAGATAATGCCGAATGACAGTTTGATTAGTCTTTCCCGTGCAGGAATAGAGGAAAGGTGTATTATTTTGGGCACAAGTAATTAAATCCCACTTAGTGTTCCTGTTCAAGGTCTGTAAAAGGGTATTAGTGATATTAGAACAAAAGAAAAAGGGTACCAGGTAGAGACTAATGCCACCTCCAATTTTGTGATAGTTGGAGATGGAAAAACAGCCGGAACAGCCAAATCTTGAGACTATTCATATATGTACCAAACCTACTTTAATGAAATACGGTTCCATAACCCAAATCTGGGAAGTTCATAGCATATGCTGATGCTGGGACAGGTTTAAGTCTGGCTCACAGCAGAACATCAGTGTTCTCATTCTGTACATTTCCAAAATGAGCTCACTTTCTCGACTTAGATTTCTCTAACAATGTCTATTGTGCTTTATTCACAAATATGTTTTCTTGTTATGTGATCGATGATAACATGCTACTTGTTAGATGATAAATGTCTTTGTGGGAAGATCTGTATGCTTTGTCCTTTATGTAATCAGTACAGGAAGAATTTATTAAGATATTTCATGTTTTTAAAAAAAAAATTAGGGACACCTGGGTAGCAGAGTCGTTATGCGTCTGCCTTCGGCTCAGGTCATGATTCCAGAGTCCTAGATCAAGCCCAGCATCTTGCGTTCTGCCCAGCGGGGAGCCTGCTTCTCCCTCTGCCTGCTGTTCCCCCTGCTTGTGCACGCTCTCTCTCTCTCTCTCTCTCTCTCTCAAATAAGTCTTAAAAAAAATAAGTGGAGATACTCAGACTTATCTGAAGTATTAAGTAATACGATATGTATTATTATTCCAAGTGGGAATTTACTGCACATATTTTATCAATATATGCCAAGACATATCAAAATATCAAAATCAGTATTTGTAACTTCCCAAATGATTATGTAGCTTCGTCTTTTTTTGCAGGGTGTTAGTTCTCCATTATGTACAATAGAATGAACCCACAATTTATTGTTCAAACTGAGAACCAAAGTTTAAGACTAAAACAGGGAGAAATTACTACTATTTCAGCAACCCAGAGCACCAGCATGATCTTATACGTTAAAAAATCATTTTATATATTTTTAGCAAGAACAGTACGACCTCATTATACTGAAGATTTTTCCATGACCAACCTACCCAAAATAGCATTTCTCCAAGCTTCACGCCATTCTCTTAATATGCTTTCTATTGCCTTTATTTATAATTTTAGCTAACAAATATTGCAACATGGCTAGCCCATAAAGCCCTGTTCTAAGTGTTTTACAAATATCAATTTATTGAATACCCACAACAACATTGAGGTTTTATTATTTACGACTTACAAACTAGGGACTAGACATGTAGATACTTATTAACATGTCCATTGTCACATAGCTAAGCTAGTAAGTGAAGGGGAGGGGTGCCAGCCTTTAAAACCTGGCAGTCTCTCTCCAGAATTTATTCCCTAAGTAAGCATACAAAATTGTCTGTACTTTAATACAACTTCCTGCCACTTTGCATATTTGTGTGAGTGTGTTTATTCATTTTTCTCTCTGCCCAATAGGATGCAACCTCTGTAGGAGTACAGATTTTGCTATTTCGTTTCTTTTTACTGCTGACCCTCATTGATTAGAATATTGTCAGGCTCATAGTAGGTCCTCAAATATTTATAGAATCAGAGAATGAATAAAGCATTCTCAACTTTACATCTACATTATTTTCATACGCCTGTATTTTGATAATTTCATGTTTATGACTTCAGAGCCTGGAGTTCTTTCTAGCATGTCCAGATGAAGCAAAACATGAATCTAAACTAATTCCACAAATAACATGAAACTGAAGGTAATGCCAAGTGGACAATCCCAAGTCACTCTAAAAAGACAGACAACATTAAAGATAAAGCAGCCGGAAATCAGCAGTACCAGAAACGAAATAAATCAAGAGAGATTAAAAATGAGTTTATGAGAAAAACCAGAGCCTTTGGGACTTCTGGAGTGATGGTCCTCAGAGCATATCAGTTGCTCATTTTGACATAAACAAAGGAGTGCACAGGGATTCTGGAATAAATTAAAATTTTTTAAATCTCATCCTTCTTAAATTCCATTTGCTTGTAAGATTTAAATGAACGTAAGAGGCTACTTTAAATGCAAAATTCATAAATAAACTGATAGAGACTATCACGGGGGAGCATGCCTAAAATCTAGTGATTAGGTGGCCAGAAAAACTAGTTTTGAAACCACCTCTAAGTGTCACCTGTAAAGGCAGCTGCTTTAAGACTTGGCTCTGTCGTGGCATTTCACGGCCTCAGGAACCTTTCTTACAGTTCCTCTCACAGATCGACATCTGTGAGGGGATAGCTTTGTGCAGCAAATGTTTTATAGCCTGGATCTTAGCAGTGTTGAGGCAGCAGAAATTCTGGGACCTGTGTGTATGAACCCTCCTTATTCCACAGCAACCCGATCATCGTTGGCAGTACCTGCAAGTTTGAAGTTAGAGGAGAGAGACCGAAACTGCCAAGCAAAGGCAGAGGCAAAGGGCAGCTGTGCTCTCAGAAGTGCCATCATGAGCAGCTAAGAAACAGTCTGCCTCCCACATCCTCTCTCCTCATAACTTCCCTATAGATGGGTGGTCACACGGAACTTCAAAAAATAGGCCACTCTCCTGAGATAATTATAGGAAAAGCACTATAACTACACATTCTCTGAGAAACACACTGCAGTGAGTGAGTTTTAATGAAAGGCAGGATGCCTCTCAAATCCTTTTATGTGAGAGTGTTGGTTGGCATCTGGTGTCACATGGAACCCGACAGAACATGGCATAGATTCTAATGAGGAGCAGGAAGGGACCCAAGGATTGGAGAATAAATGATTGCTCGGTTCTCTGTTCTGCAGCACTTTGCCTAATCTCAGTTGACCTTGGTGAGAACGAATAGAGTAGGGGAAGACTTCTACACCTGGTTATGAACCTTTGGTAAATTAACCTTAATTTCTCTGAGCCTCAGTTACCCTAATTGTAAAATAGGCATAATAACAGTACCTACCTTATAAGGTTGTTCAGAAGACTAAAAAAGCAAGTGTATTTAAAATGCCTATAATATTACCCAACAAATATTAAATAAATATTATTTTATTGTTATATTCGTGTTTCAATATGAGAGCCAGCTTAGATACTAGAGTGTGGATGCATTACTATTTCTACATTTAAATTAACACTTGATATCATGATGAATTAGAAAATTCGTAAGATAATTTTTAAGTCCTATTTCTTTTAAGCTGTCAGTGACAGAGGCTACATCTATTCATTTGCCTAAATTTATTTAATTTCTTATTACTGATGACTTGAGAAAGAGGACATTGTTATGAGCAGCTGTCCTTTTAATTTTTGCCTTATGCTATTCCTAAGAAATAAGTTTTATAACATTTATATTAAAAATTTAAATTTGGTGAATTAATTACAATACCTTGGCTTTTTTTTTAAAGATTTTATTTATTTATTTGACAGAGAGAGAGAGATCACAAGTAGGCAGAGAGGCAGGCAGAGAGGGGGAAAGCAGGCTTCCTGCTGAGCAGAGAGCCCGATGTGGGACTCGATCCCAGGACCCTGGGATCATGACCTGAGCTGAAGGCAGAGGTTTTAACCCACTGACCCACCTGGGCGCCCCAATACCTTGGCTTTTCTTTTTGTTTGCTGTGAGGTCAGGCTCCCAGATATTTGAAGTTCATGTATGATTTATAATTTATTGAATATATCTGTCACTAAAAAATTGCAAATGTATATTTCCTTTTAAAAATTTTATGGTGGTGCCTGGGTGGCGCCTGGGTGGCTCAGTGGATTAAAGCCTCTGCCTTCGGCTCAGGTCATGATCTCATGGTCCTGGGAGGGAGCCTGCTTCCCCCTCTCTCAGCCTGCCTCTCTGCCTACTTGTGATCTCTCTCTCTCTCTGTCAAATAAATAAATAAAATCTTTAAAAAAATTTTATGGTGGGCATATTAAAAACTGTGCATTTAGTTGATCAAGTTTGCCACCCTTTTAATGTCAACTTTACTATTTGTGTTTTCAGGCACAAATAACAATAGCTCCCTGTCCATCTACAAACTTAATCCATAGCACACTGGAGAAGGCGTTGTGTATTTGTTGTCTTAACAAAACAACACATCCTTAACATCCTTAAATTTCTTGTAGCAAATACAGAAGAACATGCTGTAACATTCATATCCTTAGTCCTCTCATTGTTGGGATACAATTGAAAAACCTCATTATTACTGTTATAATTTCAGCTTATTGTGTTCCTCTGAGCTACACTCTGCTAGCATGAAGAACTTGATTATGTTCTAGTGGATGACTGCCTATTCCCTTGTATGTCCTTAATAATTCCTACAAGGGACCAAGGGAATCTAGGATTCTATATCAGTTCAGCAAATCACAGAATATCTGTAAAATTGACTTCTCATTCAAATATTCAAGTATATTTTTTTCTAAAATTACAATTTAAAGAATATCTTCAGCTATATCTGGATAAGATTAAACAAACTTCCATAAATCACCACAATAATGGTCTGTGAGAACCACTGTACAACTGGTAAAAATAAGCATCTCCTTATTACCAGGTCAAAACTGAATCTCAAAAATTCAGCTTTGTTGTCTCACAAAAATATTTACTAAATGTCAGAACCATCTTTGTACTATGTCCTCACATTATCATCTCTACCAAGTGATCTCCCGATTTCCTAATCTGCCTGAAAAGGGTCTACTAATGAAAACGAATTGGAGATCATGTCTGCTAATATTTACTTTAATTGAATATTACTGTTCAACCAACAGAACATTTTTTTCATTTGTAGATGTAATGTACTATGAAAAGTACTTCTGTATCCAAGTAACATATGCAATTATCAATTTTAAGTAAATATTATAATAGTTTCTCATATGTGTAGATGGAAAATATCTTAGTCATGAAATATCATCACTCTCAAGACATCTCCCAGAAGAGTTTATTGTAAATGTTATAATTCATTTTTAAAATTTTTTTAATTAAATTTGATTTGACTCAGTATAGACAATTATATTCAATATAGTAAATTAGAATAAAGAATTTTTCTAGCTAACATAAAGTAAAACACAGAAGAAAATAATTACATGGAGTATATTAAATGCTTAAGGTAGTTTTTCTATTTAAAAAATGGGGTTCAATTCTGTACTGGGACTCAAGTTCATGTTGTGCATTTCTACATTTATTAGTTTTCTATTGTTATGTAACAAATTCCTACAAGCTTACTGTCTTGAAACAACACATACTTATTATCTTATATTTCCGTGTGTCAGGAGTACAATCACAGTTGTCTGATCAGTGTCTTGAAGGCTGAAATCAACATCTGAGGTGCAGGACCTCTTCTAAGCTTATTGGTGTGATTTAAAAATAAATCCTGACTTAGGTAAAGAGAAACTTTATTCAAAAAAGATATTGCCATAGGGAGAATCCTTCCATCTCAGGATCTACAGAGTGTCTCAAAATCAAAGAGGAAAAGACTTTTATAGAACAGGGAAAGTAGGCAAAGCTGAAACTTTGTGGGAGAAAAGGATAGGTGGTGGTGTGAACAGGTGGGAAAAGCAGGGTGCTTCAACAGGAAATGTTTTTCCTGGAAGTTGTTGCATTCTTCGAATGAGCTGTTAAGGGGAGATGTTTTGCACCTTAGTGCTTTCTTAATCTTGGTGGTGAGCCGAAGTTCGGGGGCCTTAGGGGAGGAGAAAAGCCTGACTAAACTTTGACCAAGTCGGGTCAATGGATAAGTTGGAGGTAATTGAGAACAGCCTCCTACCCCTTGTTGTTTAAAGCAAAACCTGTCCTTAAACACTGTTATGGTTAGAATCCAAGTCATTGTGAAATTAAGATTTGTAAAACTTTAGAGTTGGGCTGACCTTCATGTTCTTGTTGGCCTCAAAGGACTAGTTAATTATTAGTGGTTGAATAAAGGAATAAAAACAAGATTTGAGATTTGAAGGAAGCTAGTTGAGAATATTCTAGGAGGTTGGACCTGAAATATCTTCAGGTGATAGAATGAAGACAACAGTGGAGATCCAGTAAATTTCCTGGTTTATAGTCTGAATATTTTTGGTGATGGCACAGACATCAGAGAAGTTGCAGGGAATATATATAATCCTTCTGACCAGTACCTGTATCACCATGAAATGCCACTTCATTTTAGAGAACCAGTCACTAGAGTTGCAATGATGTTGGTTTCAGTGATTCACATAACCCTGGTTATTTTCCAGAGCTACAGTCACGAAGGTTGCTCATACATGAATTGCTTTGGCAGTTAACTCTTCGTAAATTTGCTTTCAACATCTTAGACTCTTGTTCTAAAGCTGCTTGAGAACCTAGTAAACAAGGCCACAAACCTAGCAAGAAGGCCACATCCTTCTTTTGGACCTAGGATTTGGCACCTAAACTTGTAGGTGTAACATAGTTTTTGATCTTTGGGATCATTTAGTGTTGGGAAAACTTAAATGAGAGGCAACAAAGTAGTTAAGGTAAGAAAATAAGTCAGTTTTTATAAAGATTACATTAACTAGATAGCAGGTCCCAGGCCAGTTAATAGGCAGATACTTAAAGGCACAGTTGCCATAGATAAAGTATGTTTTATTAGGGGCTATGCATACTCAGGGGAATAATTGCCCACAGATTTGTATTTTAGACTTCATATGAGTTCTTTTGATGTAGACATCGCCCCATACAATTAGGGAGAGAAGAATTGTCAGGGTTTTGTTGCAGGATAATTCCAAATGTACCAGGTAAAATCGTGCTCAGGATCATTGGGATCTATTATTAGGTACATAGAACAAGGCATGAAATGTACATTCTTGCCTCCTGTAGTCACAGAGTAGGTATTGGCAAAAAATTAGTAAAACTTAGGCTGATTGAAGTGACCTTTGGTTATGTTAAGGAAGAAGCATAGATCCTTCTTTTGAAAAGTGTTGAGGTTGAAGAATATTCCTTTTGAAATTTATAGAGAAAAGCAAGTTTCCCTAGTGTTAACACAAAGAATGCCCTTAAATTGGAGACAGGTTTAGCTATGTAGGGGAAGCTGAGGCTTCCAAAGAAAAAGTAGTATTAAGTACCAATCAGAAATAATATTGTAAGATTGTGAGACAAGTCGAGTGAAAGAAGGCCATAGTTTCTGGAGTCCTTGGTGGGACGAGGGATGGATATTATTAAAAGACTACTTGGGTCAGGTAGAGGAGCAGAAGATGGGGAAAGATGGCAAGGAAAAGGAGATAATACAATGTAAAGTTCATCATAGAAGATTGTACTTACAATGAGGATAGAGAAAAAGGATATATAAAGAACAGTAAGAATGGTGACAATTGGGAATAGGAAAGGGAATCCTATGGTGTCTTATTCTGACATCTTGGGTGGAAAATTATGACCTCATGATTTCATCTGCTTGGTCCAAGGTTCTGAGGAAGATTTCTACCTCATGGTCCTACATGGTATAGGGGCACTTGGGAGAGAGCCTTAGTTTAACATTGTCAATTGGAGTGAACTTCCATTCACAATAGCTTTTGTATCTTTTTTGGTTGAGAGACATGAATCCAAGGCTGGGGCAAAGAAAGAATTCCTTGAATATCTTGAATGATTTTACTGATTAAATGGGTCCCTCTATTTTTGTCTGGTTAATTTTTGTGAACTGAAAGCATAATCAAAGTCAAGGTGGGACATCCAGTGGTTTGGCTTTCCAGGATTGTTATAAGTAAATAAAAGATGGCAAGGTAAGAACTGAGGAAGGTAGATAAAGAGTAAAAAAATTTGTGATCAAAGTAGTATGTGTATCAAGTATCAAACCTCATAATATTTATGAGCATTTTAAAATTTCCTGAAAAATAACATTTCTGAACTAAGACAATTATTTGAGGATCTGGGACCAAATCTAAACATGTAGGTATGAAACACATAAACACAAAAATACAGTGCTGTGACTGATATATTTTGCCTAAAGAATGGAAACTGTAGCTATTAAGAAAATAAATGAAAAGCTTTGAGGGACAGACATTAACTATGAATTGTTGACTGTAGCATTTGAGCTTTACAACTCACTAAGCATTATAATCATCCAGACTCTAAATTAATCTTCTGTAATAGTAAAATGATCTATTTAAAAATTGTTCACTTTAAATATTGTACAACAATAAAGCAGTCCCTTACATGTAAGTTCTCCATGTTACAATTGAGGCTGGTTCATCTCTTTCCCACATATATTTGGATATGGGCTGATCTTAGAAAAAATTATGAAGTGGTAAAGAATATCTCTGGACCATTCACTATCTGATTATCTTTCTTCTTTAGTCAGCAAAACTTGGTAAAGGTAATTGATTAAATAAATTAAGGTGCTATGTTATCTATATTCTCAATACGTAAATACAAATGGTAAAATTTCCTTGTATTATTTTAGAATATGACATTTAATGAACATGTGTAATCTTATTTTTCACGCGTTTAAATTTACAACACATCCTATATTAGATAACTTTGGTGCACTGGTTTTTCGAGACAGTGAAACAAAAATAATTCTTATGTTGATATTTTGAACCAATACAGAAAATCATGTTTCCAGAATTTTAAAGGCTTTTATCAGTGCAAGAGAAAGTTAGGGTTTCTTTGGTATCGTTGATGAAAAGTTTTCAGAAGGCAGAACTCATTGAAATTGTAGGCAACCATCTGAATCATGTATTTTCATATGCATTTGAATTGCAAAGTTTTAATGCACCTCCAGAAACCAGAGGTATTGTGTTGATAAGTGGTACGATCTGGTAGCATTTACTTCTGAAGAAAATAGTGGTAGTTTGGGAAGGAGACAATCTTATTCCAACTGGCTTCATACAGTTATTTTCCTCAGGCTAGCATGTTGAGTTCTGGAAAGATAAACATGTCTCAGCATGCATAAACAACAAAGATATTGTACAAGTTCATTTGGAATGTTATTTGAAATTGGAGACTTTTAGAATGAAGGAAATGAATATAACTTTCTGTTGGAAAAGCTAGAGACATGATCTTTAGAATTCGTCACAGACAAGAGGAATACATAATTTGTTGCCATCTGAGCTTATGGAACTCTGATTCCGTCCAAAACTAATGTAGCGGGGCGCCTGGGTGGTGCCATTCGGTTCACTTGTCTGACTCTTGGTTTTGGCTCAAGCAATGATCTCAGAGTCTTGAGATTGAGTCCACATCAGGTTCCTGCCCTCAGCAAGGAGTCTCCTTAAGACTCTCTCTGCCCCTCCCGCTTGTGCTCTCTTTCTCTCTCAAATAAAAGAAAAGTCTTAAAAGAACCAAACAAACAAAACTAATGTAGCAGTCCTCATGAAGATAGTTTTTTTCTCGACATCCTGAGAGTTAGGGATTTTTTTTTTTTTTTGGCCTACTTATGGCCAGTGAAACATAAGAAGCCTGATAGGAAAGTTCAGGGATAGCCTTTGCCAATCTTTAACACACACAGGCTAGAGATTTCTTCACTGGCATCATTATTCCTTTTCCTTTTTCTTCCTTGTACCTGAGAAGTGTCTGAAGCTACACCGCTACCTTGTGATCATGAGTAGAAAAATTTAATGATTAAAAACTCAACAGCTGTGCATGGTCCACTTAGAATCTGAAAAGAGCCTAGTTTCTTGGCAATAGTATTAAGTGATAAGCTAACCCTTGACATAATCAACCTTCAGACCTTTTATTAAGTAAATACAAAAAACCCCGGATCTATATCAGTTATGCCTCCGTTCATTAGGCTTCTATTGCTTGCAGCTGAATGCATCTCAGTGATGCAAATATGCAAGGAAAACTGGGACAAAATTTTAATAATGGGTTGATAAATAGATAAAGGGGCTTTAACCTATGGAAATGTTAATACTGCTGGCAATTAGATGTTGGGAAAGAAGGCTGGAGCCTGTGAGTTAAAATGAGATTTGCATTTGGAAGATTGAGTGTGTCGGATCTAGGAGGTCAAATCTTGAGCCAAACTTATGTCTGTAAGAAATTATCCAATGATTTAAACATCACTTTTGTTTCACAGTAGCTAAAAGATGATAAAACCATAAATTTTATGGTAAATATACATAGTTCTGATTTCTCGTAACTGAAACTAATTTGGCTTATAGAATAATTTTCCTAACTTTAGCACTGCTAGTCTCTATTCACTCTCTTTACTATCCCTATTAAACAAGTCGGTATTTATATCTCTCTACAATTCATGCTCATCCTATAAGGTGACATGTGGGTTTCCAAGAGGCCTACAGTGTAGCATTGGGTCAGAGATGATTTAAGGAGCCATCCATAGTTGTACTCTTTCCTTGCTAGACTCCACTCAGTTCTAAGTCATCTTGAAGTGTATGGGTAGGCCTTCCTTTGCCCCTTGGCATTAACTACTTATAATCTCTGCTCCTAGATAATATCTAGCTGTGGTGAGCACTCTAAATTGTTCTTTCATAAAATTTGAAGGACTTTCTTTTTTTTTTTCTTCCAATCCTTTCAGCTACTTACATATGCCTTTTGAAAGCCTGGGATTTTCATAGTTTCCCCTACACTTCTTAAGGAACTGGTTCCGGCAAATGAAATATCATGTGGCTTTCTGCCACATAATTGTCCTGCTAACAGTTTTCAGAGAATTTAAAAACGTTCAAAAGCAAAGAGTTCTTTTTTATCATCCTTTTCTTAAAGCTACTGTTTATATACTTTCTACTGCTTTAATTTTGTTGACAAGAAAGGGGAGCATAACAAAAATTAAAGAAACACATAGCCTAATACCGGATAATTAGCCTTCTCTATGTACCATGTACCAGGCACTTTCTTAAGCCTAAAGGTAAATAAGTTACAGTATCTGACGCTATGGTCTTTACCATCTATGGAGACACTCAAACATGTAAATAATATAAACCAATGAGTGGTAAAACAGAGATTTGTGATTTTGCTCTAAATATTCTTAAAGTGTTTATTTTTTAATAGAGTGTATTTATAACTTGAGAATCTATTGTCTTGGCATATAGCATCCACACTGATGATTATTGGTGATAAACATCATCATAAGAATTGGAGAAAACCCAGCCCACTTCCTCTGTTCCCTCTGTGTTTCTTAGATTCCTTGTTTCAAATTGTTGATGATCAACACTTAATAATATGGGTTAGCAAAGGTTGATGGAGATCTTTAAAAGGAAAACTGATACTATGGGAAAGCATGTGGGTGGGAAAAACAGTAAGGAATCAAAGTCAGAAAATAGATGTTTATGTTAAGAATAAAAAGCAGAATCCAATTAAAGTTAAATTTGAATAGAAGATAAAACTAAGAAAAAGCAACTGAATAAGAATGAAAAAGAAAAACTTTTGAACTCTCAGTGATTCAAATATTTTAAAACAATATTCTAATCAAGAAGGTAGGTTATGACTGGAAGATTAATTGCCGCCAAGACTGAAATATGAATCCTGACCAGTTTGGGGTTTATAGAAAAGAGATGCCTTCCCCCAAATTGACTCATCTTTCCAAACCAAGCCCATATGCATGCCTCTCTGTAATGTTCCATTCACACCTTTTCATCTAGTTAAGGGTGCCTCCTTTATAGTCCCATAGTGTCAGCACGGACTGTGGACAAGTAGGAGGGGTCCTAGTGTAGTTCCATGAATTGCCAGGGCTTCTCTCTGGCTTTCCTCTGCAGCAAAGGGAGGTGCCCTGCCTTTTACCCCAGTCTCTAGGGAAACCGTTAGAAAATCTCTGCCCCCAAAGCCCCAGCCTGGTTTTAGGCCTTGTGCAGCCCACTTCCCTTGTGCCATCTACCAGAGTAGACTGGGGTGGAGCGAATAAGTGTGGTATCTGTAGCTGAAGGCTAGGCAAGGGAGAGTTATTTGAGCAGGTTTGAAGGAAGCCCTTGAAATCTGCAGAGTGAACCGGACATAGGAAAAGAAGGGACCCTGCAGTCTGCTCTGTTTCTACTACCATGTTCCTACGCAGAATTGCGGAGGAGCTCAATAAGGCTCAATTTGAACTTGATCTTTGAGGTCAGATTCCTTTAAGGCACTTTAAAGGATAATGCTAGTAAGAACAGGGGCCTGGCATAGCTTGCAGGCAGAAGTTGTCTATCTTGGAGTGGGTGGGGCAAATTACGGAGCCCCTAGATCCTAGAGGGTGGTCATGGGAGAGATGCAAAGGTCAGACAGAAGCCGGACTTTGTACTGAGGATAAAGAAGTCTGTGCAACAAGGACAGACTAGTTAGCAAGCAGAAGAAATACTTTCCCTTCTTCTCTTCCAACTGCAGCCCAACAACTGTAACTTGGAAAAATGGATCCGTTTTTGGAAGGGAAGAAAGATTAATTTTGAAATTGTGCTAGGCCATACACCATTATTTTGGTATAAACTGTTGCTTTAAACATAATTTTTATAAAAAATTTGCTTCCTGCCCTGCATTCTTCTCTTCTTCCATTTTGTGGGAGTTGCAAAAACTGGAGCAGTGTCTTACATGCAAGGATAGAAGCACATGCTGACGATGGCAAAATTATGTTGCAAACATTAGAATCCCCTCCTAACTTTGGATTACTACGTGAGAAAAAAAAATTGTCTTTAAGTTTTGTCCATTGTTTTCTGTGATTTTGTTGTTGTTGCAACAGCTTATCCTATACCCCGACTAATTACATTCCAGCTGTCACAACATAGCTCTCCCAAGGGCATGACTAGACCTACTGAGGTCTGAGGAAATGCCAGGCTACATACATATTATGCAAAGTGGAATTTTGTGATAGGCAGTGAACTTTGCACAAGTGTAAAGAACCCATAATCCTTAACTGGCCTACAGCAATTACATGTCCCTTCCCATTTCAGGAATCCTTGCATTGTGGCCTAGCAGTTCTGTGGAAAAATTATTATTCTAATCTATTAGATACAGGCATAATAGTTTAGACAGGCAAATAAAAGGATACATTTTATAAGATTTGCTAATAAGAAAATAGCCCACATACCACATACTGCATTGCTGTTGAGGAGTTTTGCTTTTTTTTGATTGATCATGGGTATCTTCAGTAGGGAGAGATTATTGATTAAATAAAAGAAAAAACATTTCTTGTCACCCCTCGGAAATCCGTATCAACTTCCTTCTCTTTCCATTTAATGATAACTCTTAAATTATTTCCTGAAGTGAAAGTTTACAAAGTAACAGAGATGTTAGAGTGAGAATAATTACCTGGAAAATTCAAAATATTATATAATACATTCACCAACATGTTAAAAAAAAAATAAAAGGACTTAGAGCCAAGTTGCTTTAGATGAATTTTCTTTTTCCTTTGGGAAACCACTGTGATTATTTATTTGGGTGGGAGCTATGCAATTTTTTTATCATTGTTTTACAAAATAAATTACACTATATGGAAACATGAATAAGAAGCTTCTTTTCAGTTAAAGTTTTTATTTTTCCTTCCACTCTATTGAGTGTCAACACACAAAAGAAATAAGTTTTTCATGCAGTTGATATTTTATCCACAGTAAACCAACATATTATTAACAGCACCATCATAATGCAAATTCCAATATAATTATACTTTAAATTAGTTACATATGTGTATCTTATAGATGATCAAATTAAAGAAAATTCTATCTATAATTTAGACTGCTTTAAATGATTACTGTCACTAAATTGCTTTATTCACGAAGAGAGTATTTTGCTACATTAACACCTACATATTTATATACATTTTTGAGTTAGAAAAACAATGATTCATTCTGTCATTTAAGAAAATTTTCAAATTAAATGCCTTATCTTTTTCTCATAAAAATGAAACTCAAACTATACATGATTTATTTAGGAATTATTATCTGTGACTAACAAAATATTTATAATAAAATAATTTTTGAAAGGCCAGACACACTTAAAAACATATTAGATCTTCACTCGCAACTGATTTATATTATTTTTTATATTCATTAATATCTGGCTGACATTCAGAATATTTTTCTACTTATGGGCTCTTTATTTCATCTTTTGTAATGCCATTTCCTCTATTAATAGCAGAAATGCAGCAGTGATAACAAGAATAACTGGTTCTTAAGGAAAAAATACATCACGGGTAGCTGTGAAATCTCTTGCTTATCTGCCCAGTGGTTGCTACTTGGGTTATTCCTTGCTGATTATTAGTTGTAGGTAGTTGATTGTTAAATTAAACCACTTGTGCTGGTAGCTCATGGTGAACAATTCCTCTTTTATGAGTCTGTTTTAAAACTATTGTCACGTGGCTTCTCTCATTCTATTTAAATGCTTCTTACTAAGTTGAGCAGTAAATTTTCTAATGTTATATGGAATGAATCTCATTTGTTCTTTGCCGTATTAGGTGATTTACCATTTCTACCATCTTAAAATTCTGTATTCTGATTATCTTTACATATATTTGAACATTTCTTCTCCTTCTCCTTATGCTTCTCCTCCTCCTCCTTCAGCTTCTCCCCATCTCTCTATCCATTTACTTCTCCTCCCCCTCCTCATGCTTTGGTTTCTCTTTATGCACTGTTGCATGCCCTTATACGTAATTACTCCTTAGTATTTTATATTTGGTTTCTGTTATTCTCACTTCTGATTTCATCATAGGGTATCAATTACCATGTTTTTGCTGTTTACTTCCTTAGAATTTTATTTGCAGAACAAAATTATTTATAGATTTTAAGATTTTTTTAAAGATTTTATTTATTTATTTGACAGAGAGGAGAGAGATCACAAGTAGGCAGAGAGGCAGGCAGAGGGCTGGGGGAAGCAGGCTCCCTGCTGAGCAGAGAGCCCGATGCGGGGCTCGATCCCAGGACCCTGAGATCATGACCTGAGCTGAAGGCAGAGGCTTTAACCCACTGAGCCACCCAGGCGCCCCGATTTATTAAGATCTTTAAAACTCTCAGGGCACCCGGGTGGCTCAGTGGGTTAAAGCCTCTGTCTTTGGCTCAGGTCATGATCTCAGGGTCTTG
>CM052813.1:45430335-45476061 GCA_028533885.1 Nasua narica | reverse complement strand
TCGATCCCAGGACCCTGAGATCATGACCTGAGCTGAAGGCAGAGGCTTTAACCCACTGAGCCACCCAGGCGCCCCGATTTATTAAGATCTTTAAAACTCTCAGGGCACCCGGGTGGCTCAGTGGGTTAAAGCCTCTGTCTTTGGCTCAGGTCATGATCTCAGGGTCTTGGGATCGAGCCCTGCATCGGGCTCTCTGCTCAGCAGGGAGCCTGCTTCCCTCTCTCTCTGCCTGCCTCTCTGCCTGCTTGTGATCTCTCTCTCTCTTTCTCTCTGTCAAATTAATAAATAAAATCTTAAAAAATAATAACTAAAACTCTGTACCATCCATTTGTACCTCAACTGACAGGCATTTTAAGCTTAACCTATCTTAAATGGAAGATGTTCTCTTGATCCATACTTTTCCAAACCAATGTTTTCTTCTGTGGTGAGACAACCTTGACCTTGTCACCCAAGCTTGAAGCATCAATGTCTCTTCTTTTTCTCATCTATCCAAACCCATTAATCATAAAGCTCAGCTGATGTTACAATCTACATGTCTGAGGAAATACTTCCTCTTCATCTCTGTTATGGAAGTCATGATCGACATCCCCACCATTCATTGTGTGAAGTTCTGTGTCACCTAGCTATATTGTCTTTGTGTTGTCAGTAATGCCTTTCTCCTAATTATCCTCCAAAAATCACCCAAGTGAATTTTTTTAATGCAAATGATACCACATGTTTTAGAGAACTGTGGTAATTTCCATCAACCATTGTACAAAGGTAAATATCCACTCTTTATTTAGCTTTTGTTGATCTTTCTAACACTTACCTAACACTGTTCACTTTGGCAACATTGAAGAGCTTGGAGATTTCTCACACATACCATGTTCTCAATCTCTCTCTCTCTCTTTCTCTCAATGTTTTCTCTTCCAAAAACCTCTTAAACTGAAAATATTACTATGGTTTAATGTTAAGCGCAGGTACCATTTCCTCCAGTAAAACATTTATGGTTGGAAGCCTGTCTTTACTACCACAGAATGGATTAGAATGGATTAAATCACTCTTTTCGGTACTCTTCTACAAAATCACATAATTTGGGGATAAAATCAGTTTTTATTCTTTTCCAATTCAGATTCTACTTTTTTATTTTCCTTACTTGCCTAATTTTCTTTATTTTCCTAGGTCCTTCAGTATGATGCTGAATAAAAATGATGAGAGTAGATATTTTTGCCTTTGTCCTGATTTTAGGAATAAGATATTTAGTCTCTCACACTACATATAATGTTAGCTCTAATCTTTTCCCATTTTTATGTGTTATATTTTCATATTTCTATTTCTAGTTTATTGAGAATTTATTATACGTAAGTATTGACTTTTGTCAAATGTTTTTTCAACCAGTGAGATGATTTTGGAATTTTTGTTCTGTGCTCTTTTGATGTAGAATGTAACATTAATTCGTTTTCTGATGTTAACTCAACCTTGCATTCCTGGGATAAATTCCATTTGGTTATGATTTAAGAAGCTGACGGTTCTGTTCCACTTTTAGTCAAGGACTCAGTAGCTTATACATTTTTGCTGTTGTCACTCCTGACAGAGTGTGGCCTTGCACAGGTGCACACATTCTGCACCACTATGGGTGTATGGGCTTAATGCATCTTTAGCAAAGGTGATTTAAATGATTATTCTTGACATTTTTGTTAAAGGATTTTGTCAAACTGCTGTTTTGGGGAGAAGAAGAGTTGTCAACTTTTTACTTTACAGTCTTTGAAATAGCTAGTTATCATGAAGTAAAGGTTTGTGTTTTCGTATAAAAATTTTATTTTGAGGAGATTGAGATGTTTGTAACAAATTTGTCACATAACATAATAGTTCCAGATACTCTATTTTTAGATTGTTTTCATATACTAGGGATTGTGAATAATGTTGCAATGAACACGAGAGCACAGATCTCTCTTTGAGGTACTGATGTAATTTCTTTCGGTTTGAAATTGCTCTATCATATAGTAGTTCTGATTTTAGGTTTTTTTGAGGAACCTCCATTCTATTCACAATAGCCATACCGATTTACATGCCAGTGGGATTGGTTCATTTATATTCTTATTAATTACTGAACTACAGTCATCTCTTATGTTAAAGATTTATTTATTTATTTGAGAGAGAAAGAGGTTGTGCACCTGAGTTTGGGAAGCGGCAGAGGGAGAGAATTTTTCAAGCAGCATGGCAGGGATCAATCCCAGGATCCTGAGATCATGACCTGAGCCAAAATTAAAAGTTGGGGCTTAACAGACTGAGCCACCCAGGCACCCCTGAACTGGAATCATGTTAATGATTAAAAGTTATATACTTATGTAGCACAACAAATGATCATTACTTTGGAATTTTCAAAATTTTAGGATGTGATAGATTATTATTCCAGATATCTTTATGTAATGGAATTATTTTATATAATGTTTTTCCTATTTACTTTTTAAATTCTCTAAGTATTCTAATACATAGACATTCCTTCATATTTCCCCATGATCTATTATTTACTATATCAACCATTAGACAAAATGCATAAAATATTTCTCCTTATGTATAGATATTTAATATATCTTAACATTTTTATATCTATTTCAAATTTAGAAAATCCTTTTAAATCAATGAAGTGCAACACACACAACTGAGGTCCACCTTGTGTCCTCTTTGACAGCCTATTATCTTCCCTTCTCTTTGTAAATTATCCTGTTGTTTGCATATGCCCTGCGTTTTTATGATATAGATATTCATATCTGTATGACTTTCCATACACATGTATATATCTGTGCACACACACACACACACACACACACACATACTCATTGACATTTATTTTGTTTTCTCAAGCTCATTGTGCGCTATGTTCCCTTCATGAACATCTCTTTTTGATCAGCTCTGAATCTTTCCATTTCATGACAGCGTGTGATTTAATTGGGGTCAATAAGATAGGAGAGTTTCCTGGGTGACCTTTCAGAAAATGTTTTTCTCTTCTAAGAAAAACGTGAAGACAGTCTATCTTGTCACCTACTTCTGTCAAATCTGTCACAATGCCTGGGATTTCCTATTCAATCTGTTACTAGCCTAAAAGTGAAGCCATTTCTTGGAACTAACAAAGAGAGGTGAAAAGAATTGAAACCTACCAATATCATTGAATTACTGATTTAATAAAAGATCTTGGTCACTTGGGTGGCCCAGTTGGTTAATAAGCATCTGCTTTCAGCTCAGGTCATGATCCCAGGGTCCTGGGATCAAGTCCCTGCTCTGCTTCTCCCTCTGCCCCTCCCCAACTCATTCTCCCAATCTCTCTCTCACTCTCTCTCTCAACTCAATAAGTAAAATTAAAAAAAAAATCTTGATCTAAAGTTCTTTAAAAATGAAATGACAAATTTTATTGAGATGATTTGGGAAGTTTTTATTTTTACTTGCAGACAAATGAAACTGATAGAGCATTATTATGAAATTTTATTCATTCAGTATTTCCATGGTATTTATATGATAATATACATAACATATTTCATTTACTCTATTGTATAATATTTTAATTTATATACCATAATACTTTCCAGTTTTCATTAGTGTAAACTTTATGAAATGAATTATCTATTACTTCTGTGTTATGCTACTTCTTGATATTTTTACTGTATATATAATCCATCACATCTTAATTTAGAAGTTAAGGATTTAGCTCTTTTCATCCTGCCACCACCCTTTGTGTCTCTCTTCTCTTCACTCTCTCAACATATTTATGTTTTTAAATTAATATCACATAATGACTATAACATTATGTTGGCCATTTTGATCTTTTATAATCTTTTCCATTTAAGTCATAGAACTACTCTTCTTTGTATATTGACCCTCCTGGACTGATTCTATGTTTACAAAATACTTTTTCCTTACTTTTTTATAGATTTTTTCTTTCATTTTCTTTTCATTTTTCTGTGAGTTTCTGGCAACACTATTTTTCAAATGTCTATGAAAGTTATGTTTTGTCATTATATTCTTATTATGTTCTTTGTCACTATATTTGGAATTATATATAATTTCCAAGGCCTCTTTTCATTCTCCATTCCCTTATTATTTCATTATATTCTTTGTATGCATACATTTTCTCTGAATTATTAACTATTGTTTTAAAATGTATTCTATTACTTGAATTTTCCTTTTACCTTAAATTCTTTTTATCCTTTTATTTCTCATAGTCCTTGCTTTTAATGTCAGACTTTTCTTAATATTTGACATTTTTAAACTATGGCTTAGCATTGAGATTGAAGAGTGAACAATAAATTTGTATGTGGGTGTGCTTTCTTTAGGGATGGGCCAAATAGTACATGGTAAGCCTCACTGTGAATAAGAGGTTTTTTATTTATCAGCCCCCAATGTTGAATGTTTTCATTTAGGCAGATCAGTTTCCACAGAGAGGAATCTTTTAATACTATATATTGAATGATAGTGTATCTTCAGTAGGTTTGCATTGAGGTTAAGGTTATAGTAAGTTTCCAGACAGTATTTTCAGAGTCAAGAGTTGGAGGAATGACTGTTGCTCCAACATTAAATGCAGAACATCACCCCTGAGCTCACACTAGACCTGGTGCCCATAACTGCAATTTCTCCAGTTAATACTCTCAGGAGACTAAAGTTTATTCTGCTATTTTGAGAATTGGAAGAAGATAGGGAAAAATAAAGTTTTCTCGTAAAAATGTGCAACCAATCTTATTTTCAGCTACAATGGTCCCCTATTTTTGAATGTATGTAGTGCTTCCAATTCCTATATCTTTCTGTGGTTATAGGGCATGCAAAGTCCTACTACTTGATGCCACTATTTGCTACTAGGTTTTTTTCAGATTTGCACTGTAAATTTACATTTTTAATCTGCTTTCCAGATTCAAAAATACTTACATCATCTTTTTCTTTTTTCTTTTTTTACATTTACTTTATTCTTATGGGTTCATGTCCTTTTATTTCTTTACTGCCATTTTTTGAGTGATTTTGTGAAACAACATAAGTAACTATATATATATCCAAGCTGCCATGTTTAATTTGAAAACTGCTGCCTTAAAAATATTAAACATATGTAAGTCAAGACTTTATAACTGAGTAAATGTATAAATCTCAGTCTTAAAAAAATAAATTTCAGTCTTTTTTAGGAACAATATACTTAATGCTTTAATTGTGATATGAATGCTTCATAACAATGAATTATAAGAGTTCACTTTCCACTTTTTAACACAAAACATTGGGTTTGGTTTTATAAATTTTACAATCAGTTGTTGATGTAGTTTGTCTACCTTATCAGTTTCTTCCCTTGGCATTCTAACATTCCTCTAAATTTACTCTTCTTAATTATAAAAATTTTATATCTGAAATGTTTTCTTGACATAGCATTCTAGTTTAACAGATTTCTATTTTTGTTTTGATGTACATTTGAATACCTTCTCTGGCTCCTATGTCTTCTGATGAGAATTCTGCTGTTAATCTTACTGTTGTTCCCTTTAGCTAATTTGTCTCTTTTTACTTAGCTTTTAAGATTTTTTTTCTTTATCCTGAATGATCTTCATTCTGCTCTACATGTCAAGGTGTGGGATCATTTACCCAGTAATAATAGTGAAATTTTAACACGAAGTTTCAACACCTTTTTGAATAACAACCTCTGTGCTCTCTGGTATTTGGGGCCAGATCATTTTTGCTGTGAGGGGTTGTTTTTGCCTCACAGAAGTTTAGGAGCATCCCTGACCTCTGCCCACTAGATGTCAGTAGCAGTTCTGAAGTCATGACAAAATATGTCTAAGACTTGGCCAAAAGTCTCCGAGGTGGGAAGGAGGAGGGAGGAAGACAAAACTACCCCTCATTAAGAACCACTGATTTAAAACATTAATAATAAATAAGGGAGAAAGAATTATAATTTTTAACATACTTGTTTATTCAATTTCTCTGAAAATAATTGTTGATTACCCACAGTATTTCCTTAAATATGACCCTCTCCTATAACCTGATGACTTTAGTAAAAATTAAACCTGAGTATTTCTCAGGAGATTTCTGACATAACTCTTAGAGTTATTTGGTAATTAATATATTCAATAATTTGCATTTAATTTGAGGAGCATCACTGAGTGCCTACTTTAACATGTTCTGAATCCATATTCTTTCTTTGTTTACTAAATTACGGCTAATGGACTTTATCCAAAGTCACATTAGAAATATAGATCGTAGAACTTCTGTAGTTAAACCCAAAAGTCATCAAGAGAAATTGATTAGGAAATTCATTATTTAGCAGTTTAGAAACCTATAAAATTTATATAAAATCTCTTTTCCTATTAGATGTTGGAGATGAGGCCTTTGATTTAATAAGATGTGCCTATAAATATACTTATAAAAATATTTTTAGGGGTGCCTGGGTGGCTCAGTGGGTTAAAGCCTCTGCCTTTGGCTCAGGTCATGATCCCAGGGTCCTGGGATCAAGCCCTGCATCAGGATCTCTGCTCATCGGGGAGCCTGCTTCCCCCTCTCTCTCTGCCTGTCTCTCTGCCTGCTTGTGATCTCTTGCCCTCTGTCAAATAAATAAAATCTTTTAAAAATATATATATTTTTACATTTTGTATTTTTGACTTGTCTGCAGGTTAATACCTTAACACATTTAATCATACTTACTTTAATACCTTAATATTTTATATATTATAAGAAGTACAAACATAATTTATATGTAATATAAATACATATAAGAGGTATAAACATGATTTATATATATGATAACAGGAAGGCCACAATAGCATGGAGTATCATATCCATTTTATTTAAGATTTATTTATTTTGGGGGGCAGAAGGAGAGAGAATCTCAAACAGACCCTGCGCTGAACACAGAGGCATCATGGGACTTGATCTTACAACTCTGAAATCATGACCTGAGCTGAAACCAAGAGTTGGACACTTAACTGACTGCACCACCCAGGTACCCCTATCATCTCCATTTTTAAAGAAGTATCATGTCTATAAAAATTGAAATAAAGTCTATAAAAATCATGTCTATAAAAAAGTTACTATTGGAGTAGTGATTCAGAGATTATAACTTTTTAAAAAAATACTAACTAGGCAATTCCTATGATTTCCATATTTCCCTGCTTATATCTGAAGAAAAACAGATTGTATTAATCTTTGATCCTGATAAAAGGCATTTTATAAAATCCTTTCTTTTGGAAGCATCTTCCTTAATAGGTAGATAGATACGGATCATGTCTTCTACAACAAGAATTACATCACAGTGTATTCTAGGGAAAAAGAGACTCTCAGTCACTGGAAGTTCTAGGGCTTTCAGCTATTTACCTAGTGAAACTAAGAATTGGGTAAAATAAAAAATGATGTCCTTAATTCTCATGTTATATCACTGCCAGAGCTCCATAGTCTTTGTTTAAATTAAAGTCTGTCCTGTTTTACCATTGTGTGTGTGTGTGTGTGTGTGTGTGTAGAGAGAGAGAGAGAGAGAGAGAGAGGGTTTACTTGAGAGGAAGAGCAAATACATAGATTATGTCATTCATTCAATCAATCATTCATTCACTCACTCAAAATATGTAGAGTACCTACTATGAGTGCTGGGCACCTGTAGTTAAGGGAGAGGAGCCTGAGCCTTTGTGGGACCTTGCATGACCTTTTTATCTTTCTGGACTGCCTTACCTGATCAGATTTCTATTTAGCATCTGGCAAAATGAGCAAACAACATCCTCATTAATACAAAGCATATGAGTAGGAACCTACATTCCATACAAGCCATTTCCTTGTATAGGATTCCATGAGAAAAAAGAGAATGCTGACTATGGAGTGTGTAGAACACATATCTCAGTCTATAATTTATACTTTAAATAAATGTTTAAATAAATGTTCATGTGATGTCTTATAATAAGTCCAGTCTAATCATAAAAGATGAAGTGGTAGTTAAGTTCGTGAAAAAAATTACAAATTACAACTATTCATCACAGTGTTTTTTGTCTACCTAGGTTATTTAGTCATTTATATTCATTATGCACGTTAATAAACACCTAACTGTGAAGAGTGGTTGACAAGGTATAATATGGCCATAGATACTGACTTATCATGCCAAGGTAGGAAATTCATCTGGCAAAAAGGTTTTAACCAGACATTGTATTTTAAAACTTTTCTATAAATAAATAAAATAATTAAATTTAATTTAAAATAAAATAAATATTAAAATGAAATAATGAAATAAATAAAGTTAAAATGAAAAAATGAAATGAATAAATTTAATTTAAAATAAAAATAAATTTTCAATAAATAAAATAAATAAAATCTCTAGTTGATGGCTATCTGTCCATCTGTAAAATAAAGTGGCTAGTTTAGAAAACCATGACCATATCCTTCCACATACTTTGACAGAAGTTTAAGAATTGAGAAAAGCTATTTAGCAGATAGAGAAATTCCTGTTCTTATGGATTACTCATTTTATGTACAAAACTACAAAATTTCTTCAAAACTGGCTATATATTCTTTCACATTGACTATTCTCCTTTCGCACTTATTAGTTCCTCAGAAACAATGAAACTGACATTATATAATTTTCTTGTGTTTTAAAACAATCCATTTTTTTATTAACATATAATGTATTATTTGCCCCAGGATACATGTCTGTGAGTAGTCAGGCTTACACATTTCACAGCACTTACCATAGCACATACCCTCCCCAATGTCCATAACCCAGCCACCCCATCACTACCCCCCCACCCCCCAGCCACTCTTAGTTTAAAACAATCCATTTTTGTAAGGTCTTTTTCATACACTGGCATTATACTAGGCTTTTATTAACTAGTCATATAAGCAATAGTTATTTAAATCATTATTCAGTAGATACTAACCTTGAAGATAAATATTCTAGTTAAGTAACACACAGTTACCAGCTTTAGAGAAATAGGAAACCTTTCTTGAAATTATCATTGTCTATATAATTTTAACTTCATAGTGTATATTCTATTATGCTTACAATCTCTGAAGTAATTGGGAGCGTACTTTTATTATTCAGGTTGATATAGGCTTCAGGCATGCTAGGGCCCCAATAGCAAGATGTGAGGAGGAATAAGAGAGATGATACTGGTTAAGATTGGTTGGGCTAAGTTGTTAGTTTCTCAGATCCTCAAAGAATATAGTTAACTATCCAACTAATCTAAAAAAATTAATCCATTGAAAGCATGGAAAAGGTCAGTTAATCTAGAAAATGGGGAGAAAATACAGTTTCCTAGAGAAAGAGTTTAACTTGGTAGGTAATGTATTACTCACCAAGAACACCATTCCCGGGGTCTGAGGTTGTGACAGGAATTTCCACCTAGTGAAAAACTGTAACTGTATACAGAAAAAATTTGGCAGAAGCCTAGTTTTTTGGTTTGGGTCAATATGGCAATGAATTGGAACAAGCTAAAGACTGAGAAGCATCAGGACTCAGAAGGCTCTCTAAACAAATATTCCTCATTCCAGACCCCAAGTAAACCTACCATGAGGCTAAGAATTCTGACACATTTCATACCTTGGCCAGGATTTGGTTTTGAATCTTTGGGCCTAGCATATGGGTGAAAGTCATCAGTTATATACAGATAATTGAGTAACAGGCCAGGGTCTGTCAAAAACAATCATAGAAATGCATTAGTTTTGGGAATACAATGTTCATTAAAAAAATAGAAATATAAGAGCACTGTCAAAAGTGGGTGGAGAAAATGTAACGTTTTTTTCTAAATACATGATGCAATCCCCAAGGACACTTAGATATTGAAAATAGTCTCTCTATTAATCAAAGAAAAATACATTTCTCTTCTCCTCCTCTTCCCCCTCTTCCTTTTCTCCTCTTTATCATGTACCTCTTCCTTCCCTTCCTCCCTCTCCCGCCTCTCCTCTTCCATCCCTCCCTTTCTGTCTCCTTTGAGGAAAGAAACCAAGAGAGTTCTGAATAGTAGTATGATGTAATAGACAGTTAAAAATCCTATATTGTTCATTTACATAATTTTAGAGCATAATATTTTTTCTGCATTTCATTTGGAGGGTTTACTTCATAACATCTAAATGTAAACATAGTGCAATGTGTTAAATTATTACTACCAGATATTATATCTAGCAGCCTAAATATTGCAAGGTTTAAAATTGAGAAATGTTACGTTTGCTTTATGTTCTTTGTTTTCATGCTTAGTGTGAATATAAAGTGGTCATTTGTTACCTGACTTCACATTTACATTTTTTATATAGAAGCATCACATGGAGTCAGCCAAAGCATTATGTATTAAAAGTGTATGTTTTAAGTATTTAGTGCCGTTATCAGAACATTAATTATACATTTTTCCACTTTGCACTGAAGCTGAAAACATTAACACTTATTATACTACCTGGTTTTATTGTTTGTTTGTTTGTTTTATTCTTTGAACTCATTATTCTGTGTGTATCAGTGTTCTCCAGAGAGGGGGAAAAATACACACACACACACACACACACACACACACACACACACACACATACATACTGTTGACTCTTGAACAGTGTGGGAGTTAGGAGTCCTAACAGTCAAAAATCCACATGTAACTTTTGACTGCCCAAAAAAGTAACTCCTCCTCCTCCTCCTCCTCCTCCTCCTCCTCCTCCTCCTCCTCTTGACCAGAAGCCTTACCAATAGCATAAAGTTGATGAACACATATTTTGTATGTATTATATACTGTATTCTTAAAATAAGCCAGAAAAAGTAAATGTTCTTAAGAAAAGCAGGAGGAGAAAATACATTTACATTACAGTACCATATTTATTGAAAATTCTTTATATAAGTGGACCCACCCAGTTTAAACCCCTGTTGTTCAAGGGTCAACTGTGTGTGTGTGTGTGTGTTTCTGTGTGTTTATTTATTTATTTTTTCACTTAAATTGGTTCATCTGATTGTGGGGGTAAGCAAGTTCAAAATCTGTGGAGGGCAAGCCTATAGACTAGAACCTCATGATCTGAAAGCAAGACAGGCTTTGTGCCTGCAGTCTTGAGGCAGAATTTCTTCTTTGAAAAACTTTAGTTTTTGCTCTAAAGGTCTTTCAAATGATTGGATAAAGTCCACCCACTTTATGAAAGGTAGACAACTTAAAATCAACTGATTGCAGATGTTAACTACAGCTACAAAATTCTATCACCGTAGCACCTAGATTAGTGTTTGATTTAAATAGCTGGATACTGTAGCCTAGCCATGTTGACACATAAAACTAAAGAGTCAAACTTTGCAAACTCCTTTCTGTGATAAAACCTATGAGGTGGGAACAGTTTAGGACTTAGAGTGTTACATTAACAATTTCAGAATGTACTTACTCACCTTTGGAATCTTAGACTACTGCAATTACTTTGAAATACTTCTTCAAGTACAGTACAGGAATACCTCCCTAGGTATAACTAAATTATCCCCCTTTCTGAGCCCAATCTAGTGGTAAAATAAATTATACAAAAAAAGTTGTATTAAAGCTGAAAGTATCAGGGTCACACAAAAACATTAGGGTTGCATGCTAAGAGTCAAGTGTCTTCACAAAAAAGATACTAAAATAAAGTCTCATAGCTATCAGGTCATTAGAGTAAAATGTGACTAGTTATACAACTATTATGAGGATACTAATAAAACACAAAGGAGAAAGTGTACAACTCAGCCTGGGGCATTAATTCAAGGTGCATCTAGAAAGTTGCTGTCTTAAAGGTAGCATTCTGGGTACAGGGAAATACTTCTGCATGGTTTGGAGGAATGAGAAAACACAATGCCCTGGCGAAAAGGCAGGCGGTTTGATATCAGTGCTGGAATTGGTGATGCTCTGAAACATTGAAGGGAAGTGAGTTCCCTGAGATTAATACTGGGCCAGCATGCCCAGCTGCATAATTTTTAAGAATTGGAACTTTGTTTGTTTGTTTGGTAGGCAGTACAACTAATTGGCTATGAAAAAATTTCTCACATCCTTTTACATTCAAGACACTTTTTAAAATATACATGTAAGCTCTAATAACTATGCATATGGTTTTTTAAATTAAAAAATAAAAATATATACATTTCTGAAAAAGGGTTACCTGATATCATATAGATTCATATTTAATTTTATCTCCACAAAAGTGAGTATTATAACTAATTCAACTTATTATACCTTATTCAACTGATGTCAATACTACATGAAGGGGGCCACATCATATATTACATGACTGCAGTGATGCTATGGTTTTTAAAAATGAGCTTTTATATTTCTTTAAAAATTCTAATTTTCCTTCTTTCCATGATTTTCATTTTTTTCTCTCTACCAACTGTTTTTTTTCCAAGTTGAATGTATACAAAGGAATTAACAAACTTCTGCACCTTAGAGTGGTAATAAAAAACTAACTCTCATTCCGATTTTCATAACATCCCATAAACCCACCACGTGAAGTCATGTTGCACATCTGCAGTGATAGAATTTTGTGGAATACAGTGTGAAAAACACTGCACTCCAAGATGCTGCTTTAAGTCACGTGTACAACTGACATAAATATCCACTTGTATAAAAGAATTTTTGTAAGAAAGCAAATTTTGTTAGTGAAATATTATTTGATATTAATTAATTAAAGATGTGAAGCTCTTTCATACACAGAATTATTACAGCCTTTTTATTATTATTTCTTCCCCTTTTCTTCCCAACATGCTCTCTATCTCCTTTTCCCTCCTTCCTCCAAACTCGTTTTCTTTACCATCTCTTCTTTTTTCCCTTTCTTCCTTGCCTTCTCCTTCTTTCACCAACAACACTGGCCAAGACTTGGTTATCCCACCTTCCCCACTAAATGTAGACCTTAGACTATTTCTGGCTAAGCAATAAATACAACTAAAACCTTTAGCAGGCTTCTCCTAGTGAAGAGGGGATCCATTGTACTTATAAGAACAGAATAGGAGCAGTAAAGTACAAGATGAATTTCATATCCAAATGTCTTGGGCTTTCAGAAGAGTAATCGTAGGATTTATTTCCAACATTTTATTTCTTTACTTATTTGTTTACTTATTTTTGCTTAACCCCGCTTGCCAGTATATTTTAATTTATTCTAACTCATTTCCAAAAACTTCAACTGAATAAAATAGTTATTATGTAGATATTCTAGGCATTTGATTTACACCTATGGGAATAATTTTATTGGCTTATGAGATTTTTCTTTTCCAACTTTGCTATTTTGGAGCAGAATTCATCATCATCATCTTTGTTATCATCCCCACCTTGGGTATCAGAGCTACTATAGCTAAGTTTCACACATATGGACTCATAGGTTAGCACATATTAACCACATTTACCTCCTCCATTTTTCCAATAAAAATCCGGTTTTAAATATTCAGTGGTTGAATGACTCATCCATCATAACACAGTCAATAAGTATAAGAGCTGAACAGATCCCAAAGGTCATTCTCAGGACCATTTATAGAAGGTCAGATGTGCAAAAAATTAAAAATACCTCGAATTTGTTATTGATGTTGCTTGTGGTGGTATCATTATGAGTTGGTCTTATTATGGTTATTTTGAGTGAATGTTAAACTTTCCAGTAATTTATGAACTTCCTAAATTGAACATGTGTATATAGAGAGAATTAAAGTAGGGATGTGTGTGTGTGTGTGTGTGTGTGTGTGTATAGTTCAGATGCATCAAAGGCATAATTTCCACCACATCAAAATTAAAGGTAATACCTTTTAAATACCTATTTCTGAGCAAATTATTATTTAACTTAAATATTCTTGTATCTTATTTCTTTTTGATTTATAAGGACCTTTTATTTATCATTATCATTTGTCTTTTATCTTTAAGAGATCATTTATCCCTAGATCCATGTTTCATTGCTTCTGTAGTGATCATTTATCTCCAGATCCATGTTTCATTGCTTCTGTAATATATATGACAACATATAACATATTGATCTTTGTAGTCTAAAATCACCCAGATTTGTTCTGCTGTCTTCTTTTATTGCACTGCTCTTAAAATGGAAACAAATGAATAAGAGAGAGGCAGAAATACACAGATATATGTGAATTAGCTGATCATCACTTTGTATTTGAGGTATATATATATAAAATGTATATATTTGTATTTGATATATATATGTATTTGATATATCTATCATATATATGATACATATGGCAGTATGCAAGATATCCATGTCAATATCTTAGAATTCTATATATATAACAATATATGAAACTATATGTGTGTGTGTGTATACACACACACACATACACATATAAACTTGCGGGAAAAAAATTTGATTTTGAACCAGAAAGGGTCAAGCATTAAATGAATTTTTAGAGTGCTATACTATAGAAAATATAAGACCTATACTTGTTAAATATAGTGGAGCAATAAGTACTATGCTCTACCTCCTTCGTAGAGCTTTCAGTAATTTACTGCAGTACAGTGATCATTCAGAGCCATCATGATGATGTCTTAGGGAGAACGCTGAGTTGAACAGTTAATTGAAGTGAAAGTGTTCAATGCCCCTGAAGATAAATTTAATGAAGAAGATATACATTTCCCTAATAACTCACCCAAAAAAGAAATCCTCCATAATGTTGAAATAACATAGTAGAGAAAATATTGTGAAATAATAAATGTGGGAAAGAATGAGATTAACTCTGAACACTAGGTCTAGAGACATGCATTGGAGTGGTCAGCTTTTGCATACTTAATGAAAAATAAAATTTCTATATTTAATTTCATCTTTAAAATCAGAGCGGTCATAAAATCAAAAGAATCCATCCAGCAAAAGAATTAATCCCTCCCTTCCAGATAAGACAAATGCAATGGCCAAAATAGCTGATAATAGATGATATACGAAGAATGAAGAGAGGATGTGGTGGGTTACAGAAGTATAACCCACAGCTAATGCACATCAACCACCATGAATGTCATTAGACTCATATAAAACTTCATAATTCAACAAGGCTATAGTGGTCCACGTATTATAATTCATGAACTCTATTTTGATGGGTTTTGGACAATCATTAAATACATAAATTTGAATTTCATTGATAAACTAATAAATAAAATCCTACAGATTTATTAACCCTAGGTGTATTATTAGGTATGAAGACTAAACAAGGCAAATTGTTTTATCTATAGAATTGTAAGATACTGACATGTAGAGAAATGCTGCTGTACAAGCAACAATTGAACGCTGTAGTGCAGCTCCCGAACAAGCAGTTCCCTTTACTGCTTCATTAATATAATTGGATCTAGGACTTATTTAGATCTAGCCAAATGATTTCAAAGGGGCTGATTATCTTGTGAGCTCCTTGGAACAGCATTTCAAAGCAGAAGAGGTATGTGCATGAAGGACCCATCTACTGATGAGTTGAATTTCCTTACAAATGAGAAAATTAAAAGTTGACACTAACAAGGTGGCTGCTGTGGTCCTGCTTTTTCTGATTAGTAGTCCGTTTTTTCTCCTCTTTTCCTTCTTATAATTCAATGCCAAAAGATCTGGGATATAGGATCTAGTGGATGAAGCATGGCGTAATATGTAAAGTGAAAAAAGGTATTTTGTTAAAAGTTTGCACTTCAAATTATAGTTCTGTACTACAAATATATGAACTATAAATACATTAACTTTGATTTCAAAGAAATGTATAATAGATTAATACTTCACATTCAATAGAAGCTCTGAAAAGTGCTTACGAAATAGCATACTAATTTCAATTTCTTTTTTATTTAGGCATAATTTTAATTTTTTTAGAAATATTTATTGAATGCATACTATATACCAAGGATTATTGTGTTAGGAAGAACGGCAGAAGCCTCAGTCTCTGTTTCTTTCTCTCTTCCACATTTTTCCACTGTGTTCCTCTACAATATATGTGTGTATAGATATAGTATGTATATATAAGAATATGTTAATGAACTTTTAAAAGTCACAGAATTATGAGTAAGATAAGAGGGAAATAAGTACTGTGGATCTGATCTCTGTTAATTTATTTTTCTTATTTCAGCAGTTTTCTATGTTAGTAAAAGTATAAATATAACTATTCACACACACACACACACACACACACACACACACACACACTCCTTGAGTTTTCTGGGCAAAGCGAAGGAAATAAAAATGGCTTGAAAATACATCAAAATAAAAATACATAATCACATTTATGAGAAAAAGAAAACATTTTACAAAATCTGCCAACCTAAGGGCATGTATCTCCAAACAATATGCCTATGCTTCTATCAATGACAATTTGGACTGAATTGTGCCCCAAAATCCAAATGTGGAAATTCTAACTCCCACTGTTATTGTATTTAGGGATGAAGCTTTTGGAAGGCAATTTGGCTAAAAGAGGTCATGAGAGTGGGGTCCTCATGATGGAATCAGTGCCTTTCTAAGAGACACTGGAAATCAATCTCCCTTTCTCTTCTTCTCCCTCCCTTCCTCTTTATATTTGACTCTCTCCCTCTCCTCCCCCTTCTCTAGTCATGTAAGAGCACAGCGAGAATTTGGTTGTCTATAAGCTAGAAAAAACCAAACCAAACCAAACCAAACCAAAACAACTCTCACCAGAAGACTACCATATGCCTTCCTGATCTTTGACTGCCAGAATTGTGAGAAAATAAATTTCTGTTTTTTAAGCCACCTAGCCTATAGCATTTTGTTATGGCAGCCCAAGCTAAAAAACTACCTCCTTTACTTGTCCAGCAAATCCTGTCCACTTTTGCCCATTCGATGACTCATTTCTTCTCTGGGAATATTTCTTTTCTCTTCCTACAGTACCAATTTTCCCTCTCTGCTGGGTCATTCAAACCAGACTACAGATTTGGAAAAGCATTTATCAACATCAAATCACTGTTCCATTTCTCTGCTATTGCTTGCTAAACTCACTGAAGATTAATCTACACTTGCTAATTCTAATTTTTCAGCTCTCATTTTCTCAATTAGGAACTTATCTTTAATCACTAGACTGAAACAGTTCATGGCAAGTCAACAGTAAACTTCACATTGTGAAATTCCAATGGTCGATCTTAGTCAACTCTTCAATAGTATTTAGAGATAATTGATCACTCCCTCTGTTAAAACAAAGAGACAAATTTTGAAAAAAAAAACAACATTTTTTTTAACTCAGCTACCAGGATATCATATTCTCATGTTTTGTTTTGTTTTTTTCTTGGAATTTTGACCACTCCTTTTTAGTCTCTTTTGCTGACTTCTCTTTTTTACTTCTTTTCCTTCTTTTTCTTTTTTTTTTTTTTTACAATGGTTGATTTTTTCTTTTTTTTTTAAATTATGTTCAATTCACTGTATAATGCATCATTAGTTTTTGATGTAATGTTCAATGATTCATTAATTACATATAACACCCAGTGTTCATCACAACACATGCCCCCCTCAATACCTATCATTCTGTTACCCACTCCCCTAACCCTCTCCCCTCTGAAGCCCTCACTTTGTTTCCCATGGTCCGTAGTCTCTCCTGGTTTGTCTCCCTCTCTGATTTCTCCCCCTTCAGGTTTTTCTCCCTTCCACTATGGTCCTCTGTGCTATTGCTTATGTTCCACATATGAGTGAAACATGATAATTGTCTTTTTCTGCTTGACTTCACTTAGCATAATCCCCTCCAGGTCCATCCATGGCGATGGTGGCAATGCAAGCTGGTACAGAAGCTCTGGAAAATAGTATGAAGGTTCCTCAAGATGTTAAAAATAGAGCTACTCTATGACTCTAGAGTAATTGCGTTACTAGGTATTTACCCCAAAGATACAGATGTAGTGAAAAGAAGGGGCACATGCACCCCAATGTTCATAGCAGCAATATCTACAATAGCCAAACTGTGGAAGGAGTCAAAATGCCCTTCAACAGATAAATGGATAAAGAAGATGTGGTCCATATATACAATGGAATATTAGTCAGCCATCAGAAAGGATGAATAGCCCCCATTTATACCAACATGAATGGAACTGGAGAGGATTATGCTAAGTGAAGTACTTCTTTTCCTTCTAATTGTTGGAGTGTCCCAGGCTTTTGCCAATGAAATGTTTCTCCTTTCAGGTACACATCTTCACGGGATGATCCCATCCAGCTTTACCACTGCCCTGAATTGGACACTCATATATGGAGCCATGTATTAGCGTGCATCACCACTTGGACCTCTAATAATCGTCTTACAGTTACCATGCATACATCTGAACTCTTGTTTCCCCCTACAAAGCCTACTCAGTAAGTAGAACTACAAATTCTTCTAGAAAAGTTATTGGTAATATTTTAAACTCCTTTCTCTCACAAGCTGTATTCAGTCTATCACTATATCAGACCTGTAGTGCACTTAAAATATATTCTAAATTCAACCACACTTCACCTCTTGTATTAGTAGCATCCCATCCTAAACCAAGATATTTGTTTACTGAGAATGATGAAGTAACCTTCTAACCCATTTTCTTGCCTCCACTCTAGGCTTCCTTTAAACTTTTCTCCACAAGCTGGAGAGATCCACTTAAAATCACTCTCTCACTCAACATCCTCCGTAATGTTTTTGTCATGTTAAAAATGTAATCCTTACCAGGTTCTATTAGTCCCAACAGGGCCTAATCCACAGATAATATATCTAATTTCATCTACTATCCCATTTCGTCTTGCTTTATGGTGTTCAACATCTTGAACTCCTTATTGATTCTTGAATAACTTAATCTCATTCAATCCTCATGACATTCTAGTCCCATCAACCAAGAAACTCATTCCTGACTTCATTTTATTACTGCTTGAAAGTCTCCTCCTCAGAAAAGACTTCTTTCACCATTTTATCTCAAGCAGCAGCCCTACTCCCTAGGATTCTTAATTCTTTTATCTTGCTTTTCAATTCTGCATGTAACTCGATATGTTATAATTATATGAAAAGTATGTATAAGTATTTATAAAAATATTATATGACTTTCTCTCTTAGCTTCTTTATAATTTTTAAGTAAGAGGTATGAGGGCATAAATTTTAACAGTTCTTTTACTGGCAAACAAAGGGCATATATATTTTATATTTCAATAAATATTGCCAAATTCCCCTACTTAGTGGTTAAAGCAATTTTATTTGTACTATAAATGCAAGGGTGAGCATCATAGTCTCTCTTCAGTGATGTTACGGATGATTTGTTCTTTGCTAAATTTATGAGTAAAAAAAAGTTAAACATATTTTTATAGGTTTAAACATTTTTCTTTACAATTCTTTGTCCAATTTTCTATTTAATTACTGGTCTTTTTCTACTTTGGATAGTTTTTACATTAACGTTTTAAAATGTCATAAATATTTTATCCTTAACTTTTGAAAATTTTTAGATCAACTATTAAGTAATATAATCTATAAAATAAAATGAAATATTTAAAGTATGTCGGCTGATGACCTAGAGGCATCTGGGTGGCTCAGCAAGTTAGGCATTGGATTCTTGATTTTTGGCTCAAGTCATGATCTCAGGGTCATGAGATAGAGCCCTATGTCGGGATGCATGCTGAGCTTGCTTAATGTTCTCTCTCTCTCCCTCTCACCTTCCCCTCTAAATAGATAGATAGATAAGTAAATAAAGACAAAGGTATGCATCTGGGTAACTAAATCTAGTGTCAAGATATAGAACACTTTTACCACCCCAAAAGATACTTGTTTTAGTTAATTTGGTATGCTATAACAAAAATACCATAGATGGGGTGGCTCAGGAAATAGACATTTATTTCTCAAAGTTCTGGAGACTGGAAAGTCTGAGGTCAAAGTGTTTGTTTGGCAGTTTGTTTGGGTTCTGTTGAGGGCCTCTTCCTGGTTTATAGGCACCTGTCATCTTATTGTATCCTTACATAATAAGGAAAGAGAGAGCTCTGGTCCCTTACACTTCTCATAAGATCAATAATCCCATAATCAGGGCTCCATTCCCATGACCTCCTCTAAATCTAACCACTTCTCAAAGGCTCCCCCTCTAAGTACCATCATAATCAGGGTTCAGGTTTCAATATAGGAATTTTGAGGGGGCACAAACGTCCACTCTTTAATGGTACTTTTATGCTATTATCCCGGTATAAGAATGTTCACTGTAGCTTTATTAATAATATTCAAAAATTGGAGGAAAAATATAACCCAAATGTTTAGCATCCAACTTGTCAATAAGTATGTATATTGATTTTTTTGTAATTATGCATCTCATTTTCCTGCTTATTTGTGAGTTTAATTTTTACTGTGTGCTTGGTATGGTGTCTAAAATAATAGATATTTAAATATGTATCATAAGAATTTTATTTGTAGAATGCTTTCTTAAAACCTTAATAATCAAAATATCCAAGAGTTAGAAAATATTTTAATATATTGTATACATACTAAATTTCCATGTTAAAATTTTACCTATCAAAGTGTAGGGGTATGCAAGTTACTATCACAAGTAATATTTAGGGTATGACAAATAATAATGTTTAAATTTGTATTCATTTTGATTGTATAGAGAAAAATCCTGATGCCTACTAAGTATTTATCTACTGAATACAACATCTAGGACTCTCAGTGGCAATCTTTTTGACTGTTTAATTTTCAGAGTTCTGGTCACACTTTTCTGTTTCCCTGGATATTTCATATTTCTTTTAGTTGTTTAAAAGTAAATATTTAATTCTGGATTCTTTTTTCTGTGTTGATGTCATTGTTTTTACGTTTCTTGATTTGTCTGTGCTTTTAGTAACTTTTCTTGTCTAAATATATCCAGTCTCTCTCCTCTGTAGTGTATGGCCACTGATGTCTCTTTTCAGTTTGTGGTTGCTGTTGCTTTTAACCTCATTTTAATTTTTAAATTTTGGGGGTTTAGAAGTGGCTGAGGATTAGTTTTAGTGGTCTTAGTTTGCATTGCCTTGTTGCCAACTAACAACAGATTAGAGTCTGTGATCAAACATTTTGAACCAATTAGTGTTTTCAGCCTTTTCTGATGTATCTGTGAGTGGGTTGGGGGGATTAATTTAAGGCAGTTTTAAGGTCCTTATTTAACTAGGGTTGTGCAGATAGTTTGAACTCTTTCTGGTCTCCTCTATATGGATATACTGAAGACAGCAGGGACGTATAGAGGGCTTATCAATTTGGGATAGCATTCTTAATAAACAAATATATCTCCTCCGTTTTCTCATTTTCCTTTCTGATGACTTGATATAGATATAGATGGAGATTAGATATTACACATAAAGTGGCAGAGTTCCATGAATCACTCCACGGAGAAGAGCCAGTCAGTAACTAGAATTTGGGCACTTGGCTGAGAGAAAACATTTGTTTATTCTCCTGTGTGTTTTTCTTCATTTGTGGTATGCCTTCCCTTTGCAACATATGATTTTGGCAATTGTTTTAATATCTCCAATATGAAAAAAGAGCAAAGCACATTTTTCACTCTTTTAAAGTTGATATGCCATGCTTCAGTATCAGATATTATGTTATATTTGGAGAGACTTTTTATATACACATTTTTAATCTTAGAGAAAACTATAACTAGAAAAAATTAAAACTGACAATATTCTGACATCAGCCTGTTACAATTGTGATTAAATATAGTTCCCTAATTTGTATAAGTATATACAAGTTAGTTGGGTACAGAAGCACGTTTTACTTTATTCAAATAAATTATCTAGGAGTGAGTGATTCAGTTTAACTATTTGCAAGCAATTTATGTCTCAGACATAGACATCCTATAACATTAATGCTGCAATCGATAAAATATGGTAAGAAAAATATAGGAAATTCAAAGTAAATTTAAATCAGCATGTCCCTTTTATTTCTCTGTTAAAATGTTTAAAAAGTTAGGTGCAAGGAATTATACATCTTCAATATTAATATACTTACTAGAGAGAGATCTTTTGAAGGTATTTAAAACTATTTTTATAGTGAACCTGAATATAAACACAAAAAGTATGCTAAATCCATAGCTATTAACACTTTCAACTAATATTGAATATTGTAACATTTAGTCTTTTGTTACAAAAAATGTTGTCCTTTCTAATCTCTGCTAAAGCTAGTGAAATCACACATCTTATGCTTGTGAAAAATATATTCTGAAATGTAATTGTTATTTATATTTCACTGTGTCCTCTTGCACTCATAAATAGTATCCATTTATATTACCAATTCTGATTTTAAAAAAGGGTTATGTTGGGACACTTCAACGATTTTTTTTTAAGATTTTATTTATTCATTTGAGAGAGATAGAGTGAGAGAGAACATGAGAGGGGAGAAGCTCAGACAGAGAAGCAGACTCCCCATGGAGCCGGGACTCTGATGTGGGATTCGATCCGGGGACTTCGAGATCATGACCTGAGCCGAAGGCAGTCGCTCAACCAACTGAGCCACCCAGGCGCCCCCACTTCAACTGTTTCTTAATGGCATTCAGTTTCAACAGAATAGAAACTGACCAAGATTTCTTTAAGTAGGTTATAAATTGTATTACCCATATCAGAGCAATAAAATATTAGGCTTATACTTCTGAATCCCTTTGTAAACAACCCTTTCTAACCATAACATGTGCCTCTCTATGTCTGTATTCTGTTTCCTAAATCACAATACATGTGGAGGATTAAATTTTATATCCTCCTGTATTTTATAATTTGTTTATAATTCACAGTTGCCTGATGGTTAAGTTTATAATTTCACTGAAATCAGAGATAATATTATCTGTATTATGTATCCTACATCTAGTAAAATTAAGTAAAGAGGCAGCTTTATTTATGTTTTACTTTAATTTTAGTGACTAATTTTTTTTTAAAGATTTTATTTATTTATTTATTAGGAAAGAGAGAGAGTGAGAGCATGAGAAGGGAGAAGGTCAGAGTGAGAAGCGGACTCCCCATGGAGCTAGGAGCCCGATGTGGGACTCAATCCAGGAACTCCAGGATCATGACCTGAGCTGAAGGCAGTCGCTCAACCAACTGTGCCACCCAGGGGCCCTAGTGACTAATATTTAATTATTTGCTTAATTTTTCTCTCCTGAATCTCAAAGCATTAATTGAGATTGGGAACTATTTAAGCTTATGGTGCAAGTCCCTCCTAAGTAGTTGTATGATCCTTATTTTTCAAGCTTTTGTGGGTGTTTAATTGTGTTGCCACAGCCCCTCTAGGAAGCCATTCTTTTATTCTCCCTCTATCTTTTCAAAACTTGACACCCTAAAGGAAAAGAATAGGTAGAGTAGAGGTGCCTGAGTGGCTCAGTGGGTTAAGCCTCTCCTTCAGCTCAGGTCAGGATCTCAGGGTCTTGGTAAAAAGCCCCTCATCAGGCTCTCTGCTTGGCAGGGAGCCTGCTAGCCCCTCTCTCTCTGCCTGCCTCTCTGACTATTTGTGATCTCTCTGTGTCAAATAAATAAATAAATTTTTAAAAAAAAAGAATAGGTAGAGGAATACAGCAGTTTTACCATAACTGTGGCTCTTGTACAGATCCTCTCCAACATCTATCCAGTATCCAAAGCCATATTTCAATGAAGAATTTTGTTTCAAGGAATAGTTTTCATAGCAAAAATTTTGACAGTATTAATCCAATAGAAAAAATGTTTAAAACAATAAGATCCCACTATATACCTATTATAATGGCCAAAATCTAAAATGCTGATAGCACCAAATGCTGGTGAGGTTGTGGAGCCATAGAGCTTTCATTCATTGCTGGTAGAAATGTAAAATGATGTAGCAGGGCTGTAAATGCCTACACATTTATAATCATATTTGTTTAATATTTATATCAATTTTCTGGGACAGAAGGAAACAAGGAAGCCATTATGCAGAGTAAGGTAATTGAAATTCATCTGGCCTTACTTTGAAAATTTCTGAGTTAACTTCTATTTTATTCTGATATTAGAACTTTGATTGATTATTGGTGTTCAACCTCAATAGTCTAATTAGTGTGACTGCAGCTTCTTGATTATGTCTCTGAGATTTTCTTTCTTGCATATCTGCTGTTAATCTTTAATATAGGTTTTCTTTCTCTCTATAGTCCCATTTCTCTTTTCAGTTTATTTACTTTTTGTGAATAATCATGTTCTTTTCTGAAGGAACCTTAATTATCTGTGGCTTAGACTGTTAATTGCCTCCTAAATTTGCTGCCCCAGATAAAAGACCCAATTTTTCAAATGTATTGCAATAATTTCAGGTTCTGTAATTAGTCAGGCAAATTGGATAAGCAGAATAATAATATGTATATTTCGTGTAGCATTCTTAAAAGAAGGGCCATACGCTGATTTCTACCTCCTGCTCTCTGAAACGGTGTGATGAAGCTGTAGTAGCTATCTTTAAGCATGAGAAAAATTTATTGAGCCACAATATATTGAGATGATCATGTGATTTTTATCCTTTATTCTAGTCATAGAGTATATTACATTATCCATTATTCTAGTTCAAGAGTATATAGATATACATATATCTAGTTATGTATTACATTATATTGTAGTATAGTATATTATATATACTATATGAAGTATAGTATATTATATATAGTATATTACATTATATAGTATATTACTTTGATAATTGGATGTTAAGCCAGCCTTTTATTCTTGATAAATGCCCCTCGATTGTGCTATATATTGCTTTTTATATGTCATTGGATTTGGTTTGCCGGAATCTTACTGAGGATTTTTGTGAAGTATTAATATGAGAAATTTGTAGCTTTCTTTTTTTGAGATATATTTCTCTGGCTTATTACCTGGCTAATACTGTCCCCACAGAATGAGGTGGGCAGTGTTTTGTTTTGTTGTTGTTATTGTTTATTCCTTATTCTAGTAATTTGAATATTCTCTCTCTTTTTCCTTGATTAATCTAAAGTTTTGTCAATTTTGTTGATATTACAAATAATTAACTTTTAGTTTTCTTGATTCTCTATTGTTTTCATATTTTCCATTTCCTTAATTTCCACTTTAATATTTATGATTAACTTCCATCTGCTTGCTTTAGATAGGGTTTCCAATTTCTTAAATTATTGACTTGAGGTATTTCTTCTTTCTTAACATAAACATTTATAGCACTGCATTCATCCTTAGTTGCATCCTGTCTTTATTTTTGTTCATCTCAACATATTTTAATTTACTTAATGATTACATAAATAGTGTATTGTTTAATTTCTGCATATTCGCAAATACCAAAATTTCTTTATTGATTTCTAAATTTACTTATTGTTCACAGAAAATAATTTCATGATTTTAATACTTACAAATTAATTGAATATTATTTTATGGCCTAGCATATGATGTATACTGTAGAATGTTCCCTTGTGTACAGGAGAGGAATGTGTACTCTGCTGTGTCAGGCAGGGTGTTTTGTGGATTTTTGTTAGGTCTACTTGTCTCATGATATGTTTTAAGTCCTCTGTTTGCTTTTTGATCTTCTGACTGGTTGCTCTATCCATTATTTAAAGAGGAGTATTGCCATTGCTACTAGCATTTTTGGTCTTAAAGTCTGTTTTGTCTGATAGTAGAACTATTTGATCTTTTCTTATGTTTGCTGTTTGCATGTTATATTTTTCCCATTCTTTATAGTTTATAACATTCCATTTAAAGTGTGTCTACTGCAGACTAAATAGACTTGGGTCTTGTTTTTAATCCTCTCTGACAAGCTCTGCATTTTGACTGCATTGTTTAAACCATCCACATTTAATAATCCTACTGATATTGGATTGATGTCTGCCATTTTAATTTTGTTTTCCACATGTCTCTCTGTTCCTCCTTTACTCCTTTATTTTCCATTAACTAAATATTTTCTAGTGTAACTTTTAACTTTGTGAAGGATTTTGTTCAGTCTTTTTACTTTAAAGATTTATTTAAAGATGGGGAGAGATGGGGAGGAGCAGAAGGAGAGGGAGAGAATCCCAAGCAGGCTCCCCACTGAGCCTGGAGCCCCACATGGAACTTGATCTCCTAACCTTGAGCTCAACCACCTGAGCCACCCAAGCGCCCCTCAGTCTGTTTTCTCTGTGATTGTTCAATGGCTTACCATATACATCTTACTTTATAATCTACTTCATTCAGATTAATACTAACTTAATTCCATCTAGATATAGAAATATTATTCTTGCATAGTTCTTTTGCCTCTTCCCTGTTTTTATGTGCATAGTGGAATACACATTGTACATCTATATGCTAAAAATATGAGCATACTTTTTTACATTAGTTTATGTAATATTATATCTTTTATAAAAAGCTGAGAGAACAAAGGAATGCAAATACATAATTTACTAGGATTTTTTATATGTTCCTATTGATTCAAGTCATTATCTTCTGATATTTTCTAATTCCAAGATGACTTTGCCCCACCTATGTCCTTTGTGATATTATTATTAAACATATTACATTTCTATGTAATATACCTCATAATACAATTATATATAATATTATGCAGTTACCTTTTACTTTATTATTTATGTGTGTAAGTGTAGCTACCATTTGTCCTATTACATCACTATTATCATGATATTATCATGATATTACCAATATCATTGACTGTATTCCTTATTTTGTGTCTTTTATTCATGTGACTTATTCATTCCAAAGCTTGAAGCCTGTACTTCCCTCTCCCTTTCACTCATTTTGCCCACCGCTCACTCCTCTCTCCTCTGGCAACTATCAGTGTGTTCTCTGTGCTTCTAGGTCTGATTTTGCTTTTTGTTTGTTTATGCATGTGTTTTTTTTAACTCATTCCAGAGAAGAAGTAAGAAAAAAATAGGCATTTATATTGTCCTTCATTATTACATAATTACTGATTTGGGTGATCTTTTTTCTTGTGTGTATATTGTTTCAAGTTACTGTCTGAAGTCATGAACTTTCACTCAGGAATTTATTATTTTTAACAAGTAGATCTGTTTGCAACTAATTTTATCAGTTTTTTTATTTGAGTGTTTTGCTTCATTTTCAGTTTTGAAAGATAGTTTTGTTGAACATGGTTCATAAGTGACAAGTTTTTAAAAATTGTCAGCAGCTTTTCTCACTTTCATTGTTCCTGAAGAGAAGTCAGCTCTTAATCTTATTCCAGGCTCTCTTGTACAAGAAGAGTTGTTTTCCTCTTGCTACTTTCACAATTTTCACTTTGGTTTTGATTTTCAACATTTTTCGTGTGGTGTGCCCAACTAAGGCTCTTTTGGCATTTATACTACTCGGGGTTTGTTGGCCATCTTTGATGTGTACATTAATATTTTTCATCAAGTTGGGGAAGATTTCGGGCATTATTATTTTTTTAAGATTTATTTATTTGAGAGAGAATGAGGGAGAGCATGCCATGAGCAGGAGGGTCAGAGGCAGAGGAAGACTCCCCGGTCAGTGTGGGATTGACCCCATCCCAGCATGGGGCTTGATCTCATGACCCTGAAATCACAACCTGAGCTGAAACCAAGAGTTAGACACTTAACCGACTGTGCCACCCAGGCACCCCTCAACCATTATTCTTGCACACATTTTCTTTTACCCTTCCCTCCTCCCTTTTTGGTATTTCCAGTATGTAGATGTACTTAATAATGTCACATATTTCTCTGGAGGACTGTTCGTTTTTCCTCATTCTTTTTCTGTTTTCTCTTCAGATTGTATAATCTCTATTGATCTGTCATCAGGTTTGCTGATTGATTCTTTTGCCAGTTTAATCTACCTTTTATCTCTTCTAGTTGAATTTGCATTTCATTTAGTGTACTTTTTCCGACTTCTAATTTCCATTTTAAAAATAATGTCTGTCTATATTTCCTATTTTATGAGATACTGTCATCATCATACCTTTATTTACTTCTTTAAGCATGGTTTTCTATAATTTTTTAACATATTTATAATAGTTGACTTGAGTATTTGTCTGTTATACGTAGCATCAGGGTCTTTTTGCAGGCAATTCTTGCTTTTGTCCTGTTTTGTTTCTTCCTATATATAGATCATAATTTCCTGTTCCCTTACGTATCTCATATTTTTCTTTCCTGAAAATTGGACATTTAGGATTATGTATGGTAGTAACTCTGGATACTGAAACACACACCCCAGTGTTTTGTTGTTATTGTTGTTTTGTTGTTTGCTTATTTGCCTAGTGACTTGGCTGGACTTTTTATGTTAAGTCTACATTCTTGGTATTTCGAGGCTTTTAATGTCTGTTCTCAGAAGATCCAGCCTTGGCTTACATACAGTCACCTGGGATTCCAGTGGTTTTATCAGTTTTGATGTGTGTTTTCTTTATCTTTCTGTTAAATATTTTGCCTCTGTTGGCATGGTACTTAGCTATTTGATTCCACCAAATTCAGCTGATCGCTCTATTTTTAACAGTCTTATCCAATTAATTTAGACTTCTTTGCAGTTTTTGAGTCCAGTCTTTGACTTTAGGATAGCTTTTTTTTCTCCCACTTTTATTGAGATATTGATACATAACATATGTAAGCTTAAGGTATACACTGATGATTTTATACATGTATATACTGGGACATGATTATCACAATAAGGTTAGTCATGTCACATAATTATCATCTGTGTGTGTGTGTGTGTGTGTGTGTGGTGATAACTTTTAAGATCTACTCTTAACAACTTTCAAATATGTAATACATTACTATTAATTATAGTCGCTGTACTGTACATTAGATACCCATAATCTATTCATCTTATAGCTTGAGTTTTGTATCTTTTAACCAACATCTCCCCATTTGCCCAATCCCCAGCCTCTGGCAACCATCTTCTACCCTTTATTTCCATGAGTTTAGTTTTTTTTCAGATCCCAGTGTGAGAACATATAGTGTTCGTCTTTATCTGACTTACTTCACTTAGCATAATGTGACTATGGTCCATCCATGTTGTCAGAAAATCAAGATTTTTTTCTTTTATATGGCTGAATAATATTTTATTTTGTGTATGTGATTTTTATGTGTATGTTTATTCATACACGTGTCTACATACATATATATGTGTGTTTGTATGTGTATATATATACACATACATATACGTATGTATATATGTATAAAATACACACATATATATGTGTGTGTGTATATATATATATATATATATATTTTTTCTGTATAGCTCTTTTTGGCTATCTGTATGGCTAGTCTCCCTGGTAAACTATCAGCCTAGCTAGCCTAGCTCCTTGCTTTCATTGAGCTAACTTCATCCTATTAATTACTTACCACCAACATCTCCATTGTTTCTGAAGGTACTCTTATGTTTCGATTTCCTACACTTCCTTCTACTTAAAGTCAGTTTGCCTCTCTCCCTGGGCCAAATCTCTTGGAGTCACTGCTCTGGAGTTGAGTATGTTAGTGGTGGTTTGCTTCTCTCATACTGACATCTCTACTTGAAAATCAGGTTGCTGGTGGGAGTAGTAACCTCTGGTCTTCTTACATTGCTTTTCCAAACTTGAGACCTCTGCCTTATGAATGAACTAAGCTGAGAGCAATGAAGGCCTCAGTATTCTTGGCTTGCTATGCCTGAGGTAAAGCTTCACATTGTGCATGAATGACAGAAGGGGGATAGTTCCTATCTCTCAATTATAATTACCTGGAATATAGATTCTGTAACCCAGAATGAAGAGTAATGAGAAATGCTAAAACTTGTCCCTCCTAGGGAGCTACCATAGCCACGGATTGTTGCTGGGGAGGTTGTAAGCCCATCTTCTTGGCAACCTTTGCTTGGAATGGAACTTCTGTTCCCCTGGCTGGCAGGGGAGAGTTAAATGGGGGCAACTCATAGCTCCAGTGCCACAGATATCACTGTTCTTAACAAGATTTACTAGATTATCTTGAATAAATGTTTATTCATTTGTTCTGTGCTTCTAGGACAATTTTCATAGACTCTGTTTTTTTTAAGTAATTTTTGCCAGGTATCTCTATTTTACTAGAATTTCAGTCTATGGACCTCCTCATCCTAGAATTGGATCCTCCACCACCTGATATTTTAATTGTTGGGGGTGTTTTAAGATTTTCACTTCTGTGATAGTTTATGTGTTCCTTGAGGAGATAGTTATCAATACTCCCTTGAAAGACAAGAAATCTCTTCATATATAAGCTATAGGTATCTGTAGAGATAATTAATTCTAAGAAATTCACTAATTTCTAATTAATGCTATATTGCAATTTATGCTTAATGGAATTTTTTAATGAACTACATTAGGTGAGTATATGTGTGTAAAACAAGAGAGACAAGTATTGTTTCAGCCACTGGACAGGTCAGATTTGCATAGATACAAATATTGGATGCTCCATTATTACATGGATACAGTCACTTGTTCTCTCTCTCTAATAGGGAAATAATTTAAGAAAACATGAATTTTCTTCTTATTCTAGATCACCTAATTCATGAATCAAATTTGGGGTATTTTAAAAATTGAACATTCATAGAATGTTCTCCATCTCTCTTAAAAGTAATTTTAGTTTCTCCTAGATTTCACTATTAATTTGTGAATCTAGATTTCAGCATTATTTTAAGCATTTTTTTTTCTTAGTGAGAAGTTATGAGTTAACTGTGTGTGAGCTACTTGGTATATCCTATTTTGAACCAGACATCTCATTTTTTATAACTACCACATGACAAAATTATTTATTAATTTACAAAATAATATGAGTCTGAGAAAATAACCTTGTTAATTATAGCTGGAAATACAGAGAAAACAAAAATAAGTTAGATAAAAAACCATTAAAACACCATACTTAAACTGAAGTGGCAAGGAATGCCAATGAAATTCATCAGCAAATCTTAATGTTCAACAGTGACAAAATTAATAAACTGTGATGTGGTTATACAATGGAATACTCTAAGTATAGAGACTGAATGAAATAATAGCTACCTGCAAGAACATTAAATGAATCTCATAAACATAAATTTGAGCAAAGGAGTCAAAAGTAAAAAGAATATGTATAGTATGATTTGACACATAAAATGTTCAAAACAAGGCAAATTACACAATATGATCTGGAGAAACATTCATAAAAAATCATTTAAGTAAAAAGAAAACTAAGGGGGAAATTATCAGACACCCAAGGAGTAGGGAGGTTATTAAGTGTATTGAAAGGAATGTTTTATTATCACATTTTCACTTTGTCAATATATTGTTTTAAATTCCTCATTGGGGGCACCTGGGTGGCTCAGTGGGTTAAGCCTCTGCCTTTGGCTCAGGTCATGATCTCAGGGTCCTGGGATTAAGCCCCACACAGGGCTCTCTGCTCAGCAGGGAGCCTGCTTCCCTCTCTCTCTGCCTGCCTCTCTGCCTACTTGTTCTCTCTCTCTCTCTGTCAAATAAATAAAATCTTAAAAAAAAATTCTTCGTTGGCTTTATACAATCTTTACATATATAATGTATTTTTTTCCTAAAATATGTAAAACATATTAAAAGGAGGAGTTATATCTAATCTTTGGAGTTGTTTGCAAGAATGCAACTCTGTGAAACTTCACTTCTAATGACATTTTGATGCACTAGCAGGGATTTTTAGAAGCAAACATGGAGAGTGCCAGTTCATACTGTGCTCCTACTTAATCCCCACTGTGTTAAAACCTCATTTTATGGCCCCATGAGTATTTACAAGTACAATTTTGTTTTTGCAAGTACAATATTGTCTCCATAGTTTTACGCCTTTCGGTTAGAAGGTTTGTCCTTAATTGTGTTTTCTTTCTTTAGAAAGGCATCTGCTTTTATGAAATGGTACCACATTAGTAAAGCATACATACAGTGAGGGCTTAATTAGGCTGTTTATTTTGTAACCAAACTGTTCTTGAGAGAACAGACCAACCTCTTAAAAAAATCTGAACTTTAAAAACAAAGGCATATTTGTGAGATATCAGAATTTTTTTTAAGTTACTAGTTTTCAAAGAGTATTTCATTATCAGGAGACATGACTTTTAGTTCTTTTAAATGTGTGTGTGTTTGGGTGTCTATGTGTCTGTATTTCATAACGTATCTCTTTTTACAAGATTACAAAGTTTTCAGGGTAGGAACGTGTGTTTTCTTATTTGTCTCTTTTTGGTGAAAAAAAAACTTACTCCTTTTCATATTGGAATTTGTTGGGTTTTGAAACTACTAGAAAACTCTCATATTCTGTGAAAAATAGTTTGGTGGCTCATTGAAGATATTTTACTTTTAAAAAGTCCGCATACTTTTCTAACAAAGTTTTCATAACTGAGTTAGCATTTTTTTTAACCATCTCTGTATTTGTAGAGATCATGGTCTTTTTATATGTCACTGGTTAGGTAAGATACGTCCCCAGCTATTCAGACAAACATGAATCTGCTTGTTGCTGTGGAGATATTTTGCGGATGTAATGTAATTAATGTCACTGATCACTTGACTTTAAGGGAAGTTATCCTGGTTAATCTTTCTGGGCCCGAATCAATCAGTTAGATGACCTTAAAACATGTTTGAAGTTTCCCTAAGAGAGACAGAGAAGAACAGATAAAGAGGGCACCTGGGTGGCTCAGTTGGTTGAGCAACTTCCTTCGGCTCAGGTCATGATCCTTGAGTTGCGGGATCAAGTCCCGCATTGAGCTCCCAGCTTCGTGGGGAGTCTGCTTCTTCCTCTAACCTTCTCTCCTCTCATGCTCCCTCTCACTTAAAAAAAAAGAACAGATAAAGAGAAAGAAACAAGTTCTACCTGTAGACAGCAGCTTTTACCTGTGCCAGTAAATTGTCTGTTAAGTTCCAGTCTGCTGGTCTTCCCATCTTGATTGGTCTGCCCTTTGGATTTGGACTTGTTTAGCCAGCTCTCGCGGTTACATAAATTCTTTTCCTTTTTTCTTTATTTCTCAATCAATCTCTTGGTCTCCTATTCTTATTCTCTCTCTGTATGTATATCTATATATCTATCTACCTGTCTCTCTGCACACACACAAGCACACTATATATCTATAGTCTCTCTCTCTCTCTCTCTCTCTACACACACACACACACACACACACACACACACACACACACATATGTCCTCTTCTCTTTATTTTGTTGAACCATGACTAATACACTACCTAGGAATCTTCTCATTTTTATGCAAGAATTCAAACCATTTTGTAGCTGGCAAAAGTTATGAGTGTAGATCCTGTTAACAGTTATTTTAAAATTGTTTGTTGAATATTTAATTTTGATTTTAGATAAGTTTGCCAATGCTTTTTGTCTCTTGGGAGGAATCTTTTATCAAATTTGCTGTACATTTGTAAAGACTCAATATTTTCCCTCTGTTAGGCATTTACGAATTTTAAATCATAATCATAAAGCTCTTCTTTTGCTTTATTACAATTTCAATTATCATCTAGACCAAAGTTCATACCTACCTACTTCCATTTTTTCCTTATCTTTTACAGTTTTATACAGTTTTAGTAGCGTCATCAACCCCACTTGGCCCTGCATCCTACAGTTGGTCTAATTTTGTTAAAAAAATAACTTAGACGTATTTTAACTAAAGTAATATGTATTTTAATTGCCAATTATAATTTATAAAGGTACCACTATAACTTATAGTTATAACTATAACTATAGTTATAAGATAACACATTATAGTGGTAACCATTGAATAGGAAAACATCATGTGAATTGAATTATTCACATTGACTAATTTTGTGATATGTTTATATGTAATGATGGAAATGATGCAGGTCTACAATAATAGGACAGTGAAATCTTACTTGATTCAGCAATTAAAGGAAAATGCGTTTCTAGCAAAATAGTAACTTTCTATTTGTTTAATAAAAAAATTACATTTCTTCAGTTTTTAAACTTATTTTAAGTAAATTAAAATTAATAATTCTGTTTCTCCATCACAGAGGCTATACTTTAATTGCTCAATAAACAAATATGGTTACTGGCTACTATACCTGATGATTCAGTCCTATAGGATAAAATTTGCTTCTTATAACAACACTTCGTAATTTAATAATTGATTCATTTTGCCCTCCCAACATTGCTTACAATAACCAGTATTGTTAAAAGCATGGAATATGAAATCTGACTTCCAAAAATCAAATCCAAGATCAAGATATTTGGTAAAATTATGAAAACTATAACCAATATAACTGCTGCTATTAAATGCACTGATGTATTATTCCTAATAAGTGTATTAGGACTAGTCAATACAAAGCAGGATAAGCTGCAATAGAATATGAGAGAGAACGCTTCCTCTAATATAGAAAAACTAGCTATTCCTTAAAGATATCCAAGTGATTTAAATGAAAAAATCATTTGGAGTGCCTGGGTGGCTCAGTGGGTTAGGTACCTGCCTTCGGTTTAAGTCATGATCTCAGGGTCCTGGGATGGAGCCAAGTATCTGGCAACCTGCTCAGTGGGGAGCCTGCTTCTCCCTCTACTATGTGCTTGTGCTCCATCTCGCTATCTCTCTGTCTTTATCAAATAATTAATTAATTAATAAGATCTTTTAAAAGATGAAAAATAAAATAATGTCAGTAATTCTCAATTAATCTTTTTTTTGTTTGAACCTAGTTAGAATTATAATGGGAATTTTTCCCTGTGTAAAATTGACAATCTAATTCTAAAGTTAATTTAGGAAGCAAAAAAAAAAAAAGACAAATATAAAGACGATTTGAAAGAATAAGAAAAATAAGAAAAGGGAGGGATGATTAACAAGAGAAATATATTCAGATATAATGATTAAAATTGTAATCAAATAAAAATAGATTCTTAGGTCAATGAACTAGCTTCATATATCTTGAAACAGACAGTTGGATATGTGTAAATGTAGTATATGTTGAATACAGCTACTCAAATCAATGTAGAGAAGATAGAGTGTGAAAAAATACATTATGTTTTATAGCAATTAGCCATCTATTTTATTAAGAATGTGAAGGAATAAGTGTGAGTTATTACATTCATACACATAAATTTCAGAACATTTCAGTATCAGAGCAATAACAAAAAAAATCAACAAACTGATGAAAACATGAGTTGATTATGAAAAGCTATGTTTAAAATATTGGACCAGGTTATAATTTGTTGATTTTTAAAATAAGAGTTTCCAGTATTAGGAAATAAAGATGACTTACAACTATTGATCCTAGAGATATTAAAAAACAAAGTTATATTATAAATGACTTTATACCAATAAATTTCATAACTTACATGGGAAAATTCCTAGAAAGACACTACCCCTCTCACTGAAGAAAAAACCTGATAACCCATTTACTACTATATATATACATATATATATAATTTAAATACATAATTTAAAACATTCTTATGAAGAAAACCACTGGCCAGATTGTTTCATTGTTGAATGCTACCCTACATTTGAGAAAAAAAAATTCTACACAAAAATTTCTAGTATTAAAACAGAAAAGAACACTTCTGTGAATCATTATATAAGTTTGCTATCTTGATACCAAAACTAGACAAAAATATAAGCAAAGGGAACTGCAGACCAATATCCTTCATGAACATAAATGTAAATATCCTTAATTAAGTATTAGTAAATAAATTCCAGAAATTTATAAGAACGGTCATATATTATGTTACAGTTAGGATTACTCTAGGAATGCATGATGCATTCAACATTTAAAAATGAATTGTTTTTCATTATATGAAGAGATAAAAATAATTTATGGACAGTTCTATAGACGTAGACATAAACAGTTGACAAAATTCAACAGCAGTTTAGTCAGTTTGGGAATATTAACCCAGCCACATATACTTAGGCACTTTTCTGAATATTTGCTACAGTTATTAGAAATTCAAAAATATATAGGAATTATAGCTAAATGACATCAATGGGTGGATGTCTGTTGAGATACAAGAAAATATCACATATGAGACTTTTTGTTATCCTTGGTTTCTCACTTGTGAAATTATGTTCACAGATGTACTACTGACTCATATAGAATGTACCAGTAGGACCAATAAATTTTCCTTCTTTAGGCAGATACTGAGTGTGTTGGGTCATATTAAACCTGAGGTACCTGTGGAGAAGTGAGTAGTCAGGATATCAGAGATGTAAACCTCAGAGAAGTTTGAAATGGGGATATAATATATTTAATAAATATATATTTAAAAATATAAATTATATGTTGTTATATATAAATACATATATAAATGTGAAGGAATATATATATTATTTTATATTTATGTAGAAAACACTCATATTTAAGGAGACCTATTTCAGTGGAATGTTGTTGAGTGTGGGATGTGTTGAGGAGTGAGATGAGAAGTAATGGAAGTGGCAGTACTTAATGGAAGTCTTAATATTAAGGTTTTAAGAGTTTAGTAAAGATAACTGATGTACAGAAAGTTATTTTTTCCTTTTCTTTAATATTTTTCATTGTTGTTAAAGAAGACTTCTTGTTCAAGATAAGTTATTATTGATATTATTTCCTTAAGCCTCTTTTTTGAAACTTATGACAACAAATAAGCGAAGAAATAAAGAAGGAAGGAAGGAAGGAAACCAAAAAAGAGAGAGGAAGAAAGGAAAAGGAACAATTTTCATGTTTTAGTAAACAGGAAAGAAGGTGTCATCCATAATCGTAAAATGGTATTTGTATGGGCCATATACTAGAATAGATGGATCAAAAATGAAGGAAATATTGAGATAAAACTGTACTTCCTCAGGTTTTAAGCAGTAAAGACAATTATTCTTTTTAGAGATTTTATTTACCTTTTGAAAGAAAGAGATCGTGAGCAGGAGAGAAGGGCAAAGTGAGAGGGAGAGACAGGCTCCCTATGTGGAGCAGGAAGCCTGACTTAGGGCTTGGTCCCAGGACCCTGGGATCAGGCAGACATTTAACTGACTAAGCCACCCAGGTGCCCCCTAAAGCTAATTATTATTTAATTAAACATTACCAAACAGAAATATGTATCTGGGGCACCTGGATGGCTGATTTGGTTACATGTCTAATTCTTGATTTTTGGCTCAGGTCTTGATCTCAATGTTGTGAAACTGAGCCCCATGTTAGGCTCTGCACTGGGCAGGGAATCTGCTTAAGATTCTCTCCTTCTGCTCCTTCCTCCTCATCTAAAGGAAAGAAAGAGAGAGAGAGAGAGAGAGAAAGGAAAGGGAAGGGAGGGGAAGGGAAGGGAAAGGGAAGGAAAGGAAAAAATATCCAAAAATTATTGACTAAAACAATGAGATCAAGAAGTATGGACAAGCCCCAATGTAGAGACCTACTTCTATGTGAATACATGATTGTGGATAGAAGATAATATCATGTTTAATAGTCTGTAGCTTAGACTTCCAGACTTTTTCAAGGTGAAGAAAGAAGAGATGAGGTAGCAAAGGCCAGATAACATCAAGTACTTGTGGTTACAGGAAGCTTTTCCAGAACCACAGTGAATATTAAATGCTAAACCTTGAATGAAGATGAGCTTGTAGGGCAAAGGAAATCATATTTGGTGAGATGTAGTTGGGTACAACAAATGTGAATGAAACTGTAATTTTTTCTCTCATTCTTCATCATAATGGTTTTCAGGAAAACTGCGCCCATTCAAAAAGAGTAATAATGATAAAACAACTTTTAAGCAACTTATTCATTGCTTTTGTGGGGAAAAAGGCAGGAACAAACACTTGCAAATGGGAGACAAAAATATTTTTCCCAAGATGATTTTCAGTGAAATAAGAGTAGAGTTCAGGAGAAATATTTCTAAAATTTCAAGGAAATTCCAGGCTTTTTTTTTTAAAGAATCTTAAAAAGAGATTCTGAGAAAAGAGACATATTAAAAGAAGCAGAGGTGAAATATAAAAATTTATATAAAAATTTAAATGGTAAGAGTTAAAAATTTATATAAAAATTTAAATGGTAAGAGTTAATGGTAAGGAAATTAGGAATAATATAGCAACTATGACTGAAAATACCGTTAAGAAATTATAAGACTTAAAATGGGAGAGACATATACAATAATTATAGTGTAGATAATAGATGTGGAAGACTACAAAATAAAATAAATATAAAACTTGTGTTCCTGAAGAAGAAAGAAAATGGAACTAAAAACAAAAAACAAAAAACCTAAACTAGCACTGTATATATAAAGGTGTAAAAGATGGACATACAGACATTAGTGGGAATGGTGGAGTAAGGACCTCCAAAACTCCTCTTCTCAATAAAAGCAATCAATACATTGGCAAAAATTGTCATAACCAACATTTTCAAAACTTAGAAAGTCAATCAAAACTTGCAACAATCCTGGGAGCTTTTACTCAAAAGAATGGTTAAATTCATTAAGAATGGTGAGATTTGTGTCATTGTAACTTTTTCTCTTTTAGTCCTTTTTTCTTCAGCTCTGGGATAGCTTTGAAAACCAACAGCCAGAAATGATGCTGTAAACCAGCAGCCTAGAGGCCTAGGAGAGAACAAAACAGAATTTAATCTCCTCCAAAGCCCCATGTCCAGAGAGTAGTCATTATTGGATCTGTATAAAACTTCCTTGGAAAACCGTACTCACCTGGCTTGTCTTTATTTGATCTCACTCAGAGGTAGTCTTAAGCTAACAAATAGCTTTACCTTGGGTGCATTTTTAGAAACAATCAGCAGCAATTGGTTAACATTGCAACTGCCTCAGATTATAATAAAAGTTGGGGGAAATGTCAGACTGACACTTATTCAAAAGGAAAAAAAAACTAGAGAAGGAGATGTCCAGAGGGGACTTTGAAAGACTCCAACATATTTCTGAGAATCTAGAAAACTACATGGACACGTAAGACTTTGCATGTCCACAAATGTGTATATATCCTGAGGAAAGTTGAGAAGGCCCTTAGCTCTCACCTGTAGCTGACTTTGAGTCTTTATAGAGTCAAAAATGAAATCTAAAAAAAGAAAAGAAAAGAAAGAAATCTAATTAGAGCCATAAACTGCCTTCCTGAGCAATGAAGGTGTACCTTAAAGTGCACACGGAGTCCCTTGGCAAATGCTAGAAGACTTATTATTTGGGGCATGTAAGGTAATATTTGAAGTCATTAGCTGACCACTTAAGCTAACTGAGCTATGACTTTAATAGCCACTGCCAACAAAGAATTTAGGGTTTACAGAATTAGTTCAGGAAAGCAAATTTTTAAATAAACAGCAATAACAAACCAAATGGAGAAGGGAGAATCTGATTTCCAGACTTGTCACATTGTATTATTTAAAATTTCAAATTCAATAAAAAAGATGAGATATGTAAAGAAACAAATTATGGCCCATACACAGCAAAAAGAAGCAGTCGATAGAAACTGTTCTAGAGTCAGCCCAAATTAAGTTGTCTGTTTTAAATATGTTTAAAAACATGGAAACCATTTCTAAAGAGCTATTGGAAAATATGAGAGAGATATCTCAACAAATAAAACTTATCAATAAAGATACAGAAGCTATGAAAGAGAACCAAATAAAATTATCAAATTGGAAAGTACAATAACTAAAATGAAAAGATTTACTCAATGAATTTGAGCTAGCAGAAGAAAGAATTGTGACCTTGATAATACACAATAACACAATTAGAGATAACAGATACATATTATAGAAAACCCTCACATCTGTAGGATATATATTCTTGTCAAGTATACGTGGAACCTTTTTCCAGATAGACCATATATGAAATTATAAAACACATTTTAAGTCTAAAAGGATTGTAATCATACAAAGTATGTTCTTAAACCCCAGTGCCAGGGAGTTAAAAAATAACAGAAAGAAATTTGAAATAATAATTTTGTGGATGTTGAAGATAACAATCGTATGAACTACTATATGATCCAATAATTCCCTGAGTATTTATCTGAAAAACTGAAAGCATCAAAATGAAGAGGTATAGATACACCCCTATGTTTATTGCAGCATTATATACAATAGCTAAGGTAAGGTGCAACCTAATGTCTCTTGATGGAGGAATAGATAAAGAAGATATGGTATATATAATTAATGGATGTTACCCAATCATTAAAACTATTGAAATCTTGTCTCGGAGCACCTAGGTTTCTCAGTGGGTTAAAGCCTCTGCCTTCGGCTCAGGTCAAGATCTCAGGGTCCTGGGATCGAGCCCCCGCATCAGGGTCTCTGCTCAGCGGGGAGCCTGCTTCCCCCTCTCTCTCTGCCTGCCCCTCTGCCTACTTGTGATCTCTCTCTCTGTCAAATAAATAAAATCTTAAAAAAAAAAAGAAATCTTATCTCTTATGACAACATGAGACAATATATATCTAGAAGGTATTATGGCAAATGAAATATATCAGAGAAAGACAAATACAATACCATTTCACTTATGTGTGGAACCAAAACCAAAACAAACAAACAAAAAACAACAACAACAAAAAACTCATGAACAAACCAAACAGAAAGAGACACAGAATCTAACCTGTTGGTTACCTGAGGAGGAGGGTTTCTTGAGGGTAGGCAAAATGAGTGAAGGCGATTAAGAGCCACCAAGTGCCAGTTATGAAATAAATAAGTGACGGTGATATATGCATAGGGAATATAGCCAATAATATTATAAAAACTTTGATGACAGATGGCAACTAGAATTGTCATGGGGATCATTTCACAATGTATAATATTCAATCATTGTAATGATTGAAATCCTGAAACTAATAAGATATCATATGTTAATTATCTTTCAGGTAAAAGAAAAAATGAAAACTAAAACCCAAAAAACCTGAAAGTCCGTGTTAAGAAACCAGAAAAATAAAAGCAAACTACACTCACAACAAATGGAAAGAAGAAATGATAAAATTAAAACAAAAAATATAATGAAATAGAGAATACAAACACAGTAAATATATTGAAACAAACTTATTAAGAAAATAATGAAATTTACGGACGTTTATTTAATAAACATGCCTGCGCTAAACAGATAGGATAATTTGAGTGCAGGTGTTGCTGTACTTACATGTCTGATAATTGAGAGAGTTGATAACAGCTCCAGATATCTGTAGAAAATACAATATTAGGTCATCCTCTGCCAATAAGAAAGTCATGTGGTAGGGATCCAGATGGATGCATAGAGATCTGAAGAAAAATAGATAAGAGTGTAATGGCTATTGCATTTTGTAATTCAGGGGCCAGAAAATCACAGTAGACTGCATGGGCAAGCTAGGTTAATGACCATGAATACTTAGCTTCTACATATCTGTTCTGACATGCAATTTTATCCACTAGTATAAAACTGCCTGAGTATAAATAAGCACAGAGAAATCAGATACTTGTGATTTTTCCCAATTTTTTTTGTTATCTATGTATGTATGTATTTATGTATGTATTAAATAGTTTGATCAGACAACATGAGATGAAAGGAGTAATAGAGTATTTTTATTGAAAATCTGAGACTCAAGGATATTGATTTACTTACAGAAGGACATAGCTAGTAAGTGATGAAGCTGAAATGTGTATGAAGAGACAGTCTGACAAAAAGAAAAATGGTCTGAGCACCTCACCACTATTCCTCCCATAGGAAAACTGACAGGGATTAACATGGCACCTACTGCTCAGATTCCATCATCATGTTTCTTTCTCTCTTTCAGAACAGAGGTAGGTAATTGTTTTGATAGGATCTTCCACTCTGAGCATAGAAAACACTTATCTTTATGATGGTGCCAATGCAGTGATTTACCCATGCTTGTCCAAGGCCACTTGAGAGTCATGATGCAGAACTCTAAAGTATAAAAGTAATTTTTTGAGCAACAAAGCAATGACATATGAATAAATGCACTGCATATGAATGTCAAAATATCAGGGACAGCATATGTGCACAATAGACTATTAAAACTATCTTTGGAGTTCTAAAGTGTAATGTAGCAGATAACAGATAAAATAATGTGCATTATTTTTATTGAATAACATAAAAGAAATAAACCCTACACCAAAAAGATTCTTCTTCCAATATAGCAGTTAGAAACACATTTGTATTTTTCCTTATTTTATATAATAAAATCACAACAGTAGAGTAGTAAATGATGTTAGAGGTGTTAGTTCTTGAATAGGCATTTTTAAAGGTATATATAAAATGCATATCAGCCTATTCAGTGTTGCATTAAAATAACCAGTTACTAATGGAGATTCCTGGTAAACTGTCCTGACATATGTTAGGTACAATGTGAGTATAAATCAATTCTGCAAAGTCCTGCTAAAAAAAAAGACTGAAGAGTAAAGTTTTGCCTCTTGCCTCTACAATGATGTTCGGGCAGATTGTTTATGTTTCAATGCAAGAAAATAACAAATCTTTCAGCAGGGATCTGGACCCATTACTGTTTTTATCCTTCTGTTTGAACCACAGCCTAGGGCATATTTTAGTCCTGACATTTTGTTACTTTTTTTTTAAAATCTGACTTGAATATTTTAAAGAGGTAATTAGATGTACATATGGTCAGTTTGTGCAAAATTTCCCGTGTACACATGCCCTTTTTATGGGTTATATTGCATTCTTCCTAGGATTTGAAGTGAATACAGGAGTGTGACAAATTAGGATGGAAAAATAAGGTCCCAATAAAGCATTAGATGCAGAGTGTGCCTTCCAGATATTCTAGTGCCCTCAGTATGGTAATGTGCAAATTTTACCTTATAAAGAGCATAGGATCTCAATATATCATATTTGGAGGGATGGTACTATGGTGAAATTGTCTCTAGTCATCAGCTGTTATTTGCATCCTCAATATTTCAGTGTAGCATTAATATTTTTCCAAATTTACTGAGATATAATTCACATATAATACTGTGTAAGTTTAAGTTATACGACATGTTGATTTGATAGTGTGAAATGATTACCAGAGTAACATAAGTTAATATTTCCATGACCTCATAGAATTACTATTTCTTTTTTTGTGGTGATAACATTTAAGATCTGCTTTCTTAATGACTTTCATAAATATAACACAGTATCGTAAACTATAATTACCATGCTGTATATTACATCCCAGAACCTTGGTCAACATTTTTGACCAACATTTTGACCAACATTTCCCCCACTCCCAACCCCAGCAAACACCATTCTACTTTCTCATTCTATGAGTTCAGCTTTTTAAAATTCCACATATATGTGAGATTATACAGTATTAGTCCTCTGTCTGATTTATTTCATTTAGCATAATGTGCTCAAGTTCCATCCATGTTGTTGCAAATGGCAAGATTTTCTTCATCTTACAACTGAATGATATCAACTTATGTATCATCTTCTTTATCCATTTATCTGTAGAATACTTTGGTTGTTTCTATAACTTGCTGCAATAAACATGGGAATGTGATATCTCTTTGAGAGAGCGATTTTATTTCCTTTAGATATATGCCCAGAAGTAGGACTGCTCGATCATATGGTAGTTGTGATTTGGTTTTGAGGAACCTCCGTACTGTTTTCCATAGTGACCGAACCAATTCACATTCCCACCAACAATGCCCAGGGTTTCCCTTTTCTCCACATCTTGCTAACACTTATCCCTTGTCTGTTTTTTTTTTCTCTCTCTCTCTTTTATAAGGTTTTATCTATTCATTTGACAGAAAGAGAGAAAGGAAGAACACACAAGCACAGGGAGAGGGGAGCAGCAGGAAAAGAGAGGGAGAAGCTCTCTATTGAGCAGGGAGCCCAGTGCAGGGCTCGATCCCAGGACTGGGATCAGGACCCCAGTCGAATGCAGATGCTTAACCGATTGAGCCACCCGTGCCCCTTTTTTTGTTCTTTTTTGATAGCCATTCTACCTGAAATGATATCTCTTTGTGGTTTTGATTTACATTTTCCTGATGATTAGTGATTTCGAGGGTCTCTTCATGTAAATGTTGGCCGTTTGTATACCTTCTTTGGAAAAATGTCTATTTACTTCCTCTGCCCATTTTTTAATCATTGTCTTTGCAATTGGGTTCTATGAGTTCTTTATATATTTTGGATGTTAACCCTTTATCAGGCAAATGATTAGCAAATATTTCTTCCATTTTGTGGGTTACCTTACATTTCATAGGTTGCCTGTTGCTATGCAGAGCCTTTTAATTTGATGTAGTCTTATTTATTTATTCATTTATTTATGTATTCTTTTTTTATTTTATTAATATATAATGTATTGTTTGCTTCAGGGGTACAGGTCTCTGAATCATCACTCCCGCACAATTCAGAGCACTCACTATAGCACATAACTTCCCCAGGATCCATCACCCAGCCACCCTATCCCTCTCCCCTTGCTTCCCAGAAGCCCTCTTTTGTTTCATGAGATTAAGAGTCTCTTATGGTTTTTCTCTCTCCTCGGTCTCATTTTGTTTCAATTTTTCCCTCCCTTCCCCACATGACCCCCTCCCCTGCCTCTCAAATTCCTCATATCAGAGGTCATATGATAATTGTCTTTCTCAGATTGATTTATTTCGCTTAGCATAATACCCTCTAGCTCTGTCCACATATTTGCAAATGGCAAGATTTTATTATTTTTGATGGCTGCACACACACACACACACACACACACACACACACACACACACCACATCTTCTTTATCCATTCATCTGTTGATGGACATTTAGGCTCTTTCCATAGTTTGGCTATTGGCTATTGTATCTTTAGGGTAAATACCAAGTAGTGTGATTGCTGGGTCATATGGTAGCTCTGTTTTCAACTTTTTGAGGAACCTCCATATGTTTTCCACAGTGCTCCACCCACTTGCATTCTCACCAATAGTGTAGGAGGGTTCCTTTTCTCTGCATCCTTCTCAAAGCCTGTCGTTTCCTGACTGGTTTATTTTAACCATTTTGACTGGTGTGAGGTGGTATCTCACTGTGGTTTTGATTTGTATTTCCCTTATACCAGGTGATGTTGAGCACTTTTTCATGTGTCTGTTGGCCATTTGGGTCTCTTCTTTGCAGAAATGTCTGTACATGTCTTCTGCCCATTTCTTGATTGGATTATTTGTTCTTTGGGTGTTGAGTTTGACAAGTTCTTTACAGATTTTGGATACTAGCCCTTTATCTGATATGTTATTTGCTAATATCTTCTCCCATTCTGTCGATTATCTTTTGGTTTTGTTGACTATTTCCTTTGCTGTGTGAATTTTGATCTTGATGAAGTCCCCAATAGTTCATTTTTGCCCTTGGTTCCCTTGCCTTTTGGTGATGTTTCCAGGAAGAAGTTACTGTGGCTAAGGTCGAAGAGGTTGCTGCCTGTGTTCTCCTCAAGGATTTGGATGGATTCCTGTCTCACATTGAGGTCTTTCATCCATTTTGGATCTATTTTTATGTGTGGCGTAAAGAAATGCTCCAGTTTCATTCTTCTGCATGTGGCTGTCCAATTTTCCCAACACCATTTGTTGAAGACTGTCTTTTTTCCATTGGACATTCTTTCCTGCTTTGTTGAAGATTAATTGACCATAGAGTTGAGGGTCCATTTCTGGGCTCTCTGTTCTGTTCCATTGATCGATGTGTCTGTTTTTGTGCCAGTAACATACTGTCTTGATTACAGCTTTGTAATAGAGCTTGAAGTGTGGACTTATGATGCCACCAACTTTGGTTTTCTGTTTCAGCATTCCTTGAGATCTTTTCGAGTTCCATATAAATTTTAGGATTATTTGTTCCATTTCTTTGAAATAAATGGATGGTATTTTGATAGAGATTGCATTAAATGTATAGATTGCTTTAGGTAGCATAGACATTTTCACAATATTTATTCTTCCAATCCATGAACAAGGAACATTTTTCCATTTCGTTGTGTCTTCCTCAATTTCTTTCATGAGCACTTTGTAGTTTTCTGAGTACAGATTCTTTGCCTCTTTGGTTAGGTTTATTCCTGGGTATCTTATGGTTTTGGGTGCAATTGTAAATGAAATTGACTCCTTAATTTTACTTTCTTCTGTTTTGCTGTTGGTGTATAGAAATACAACTGATTTCTGTGCATTAATTTTATATCCTGACACTTGTTTGAATTCCTGTATGAGTTCTAGCAGTCTTGGAGTGGAGTC
>CM052813.1:45388648-45430235 GCA_028533885.1 Nasua narica | reverse complement strand
GCTTTGATGATGTTGAGATATATACCCTCTATGCCAACACTGTGAAGAGTTTTGATCAGGAAAGGATGTTGTATTTTGTCAAATGCTTTTTCAGCATCAGTTGAGAGTATCATATGGTTCTTGTTCTTTCTTTTATTAATGTATTGTATCACATTGATTGATTTGCAGATGTTGAACCAGCCTTGCAGCCCAGAAATAAATCCCACTTGGTCGTGGTGAATAATCCTTTTAATGTACTGTTGGATCCTATTGGTTAGTATTTTGTTGAGAATTTTACATCCATATTCATCAAGGATATTGGTATGTAATTCTCCTTTTTAGGTGTCTTCGTCTGGTTTTGGGATCAAGGTAATGCTGGTCTTATAAAATGAGCTTGGAAGTTTTCCTTCTATTTCTATTTTTTGTAACAGTTTCAGGAGAATACATATTAATTCTTCTTTAAATGTTTGGTAGAATTCCCCTAGGAAGTCATCTGGCCCTGGGCTCTCATTTGTTGGGAGATTTTGATGACTCCTTCAATCTCCTTACTGATTATCAGTCTGTTCAGGTTTTCTATTTCTTCCTGGTTCAGCTTTGGTAGTTTATACATGTCTAGGAATGCATCCATTTCTTCCAGATTGTCAAATTTGCTGGCATATAGTTGCTCATAATATGTTCTTATAAATGTTTGTATTTCTTTGGTGTTGTTTGTGATCTCTCCTCTTTCATTTATGATTTCATTAATTTGAGTCCTTTCTCTTTTCTTTTTGATAAGTCTGACCAGAGGTTTATCAATTTTATTAATTCTTTAAAAGAACCAGCTCCTAGTTTCATTGATCTGTTTTATTGTTCTTTGGTTTCCATTTCATTGATTTTTGCTCTGATCTTTATTAGTTCTCTTCTTCTGCTGGGTTTAGGCTTTCTTGCTGTTCTTTCTCCAGCTCCTTTAGGTGTAGGCTTAGGTTGTGTACTTGAGACCTTCTTTGTTTCTTGAAAAAGCCTTGTATTGCTACATACTTTCCTCTCAGGACCGCCTTTGCTGTGTCCCAAAGATTTTGAGCTGTTGTGTTTTCATTTTCATTGGTTTCCATGAATTTTTTAAATTACTCTTTAATTTCCTGGTTGACCCATTCATTCTTTAGTAGGATGCTCTTTAGCCTCCATGTATTTGAGTTCTTTCCAACTTTCCTCTTGTGGTTGAGTTCTAGTTTCAGAGCATTGTGGTAATATGCAGGGAATGATCCCAATCTTTTGGTAACAGTTGAGACCTGATTTGTACCCTAGGATGTTATCTATTCTGGAGAATGTTCCATGTGCACTAGAGAAGAACCCATATTCTGTTGCTTTGGGACAGAATGTCCTTAATATATCTGTGATGTCCATCTGGTCCAGTGTGTCATTTAAAGTTTTTATTTCCTTTTTGATCTTTTGCTTAGATGATCTGTCCATTTCAGTGTGTGGGGGGGTGTTCAAGTCCCCTACTATTATTGTGTTATTGTCGATGTGTTTCTTTGATTTTGTTATTAATTGGTTTAATTGTACAATTAATTGTATAATTGGCTGCTCCCATGTTAGGGGCATAGATATTTTAAATTATTAGATCTTCTTGTTGGACAGACCCCTTACATATGATATAGTGTCCTTCCTCATCTCTTATTATATAGTCTTTGTCTTAAAAAGTAAATTTTTGAGGGACGCCTGGGTGGCTCAGTTGGTTAAGCAGCTGCCTTCGGCTCAGGTCATGATCCCGGCGTCCTGGGATCGAGTCCCGCATCGGGCTCCTTGCTCGGCAGGGAGCCTGCTTCCTCCTCTGTCTCTGCCTGCCTCCCTGCCTACTTGGGATCTCTCTCTGTCAAATAAATAAATAAAATCTTTAAAAAAAAAAAAAAAGTAAATTTTTGAGTATAAGGATATAAGGATATAAGTTGAAATACCAGGATCACTGTGGCAGATGGTAGAGGAAGAAATTTAAAAGCTTTGAGAAGTGGCCATTCTGAAATAGATAAACTATGTAAGTCTAGAAGACACACCAGATTGCCCAGAGGGTTCCTTATTTACAAAGTATATAAGGTATGTGTTGGTAAAAAATTTACTGGTGGCTCTTTTCTCTGTGGCAGGATTATATGTGGAAGAGGCCATTACAAAACAAGGCTCACTGAAAGCAATGACAGTGATAAAACACTAACATTACAGAGGCCATGTTGTTAACCCAAGAAGTCAGATGGATATAATTATTATAAATGACATAGTTGGAGTGACAGCCAAAGGATCAAGAACTGCAAAGCATTAATGACATGGATAAAAGTACACAAAATCCCTGGGACCAAATATGTATAGTCATCCCCAAAAAGTGCAATTCAGCTTTGTCATCAGAAGACCCAAGGTTGCATAACCGGGAGCCTTAGAACAGTTACCAAAATAAGAAGTGGTGATCCCTTGCCCAGCTTCTAGTTCTGAGCCAGTCTCCAATTTCAAAACCTATTGGGCCAAAAGGAAACTGAGTCCCAGTAGAAGAAAAGAAACTTGTAACATCATAGCAGGTGTGTGCTAGAATTATTTCCCAGTCCTTTATAAAGAGATGTTAAACCATTTACTCAGGTAACTGTACAAGGTAATATAAAGTACCCAAAGGTTTTGAGGATTATGAAACATAGGCCTGGTTTGACATTGACACTGATGGGCCTTATCAAAGTTGGGATAAATTAGAGCTGGATAATATCTGAAGTTCTGGACAAGGTATGGTTCACTTTGGATTTACTAGATCCTCAGATTCACTTTATGATTACATACCCATTTCCAAAAGTATAATTGGGATGTGTATACTTGATAGTTGGCATAACCCTCCCCCACCCGTTGGGTTCATGGCCTTCAAGGTAAGGGTTATTATACTAGAAGACAGTATGTGAAAGCCTCTAAAACTGCCACCACTAGTCATTACAGTAAATAAAAACTATTACTTTATCTTTAGGGGATTCTGGAAATGAGGGTCACCTTTAAAGAGCTAATGATGCATGGTGGTTGTCCTCATTATGTCCTTATTTTGTTAACAACTTTGGTCCTTCAAAATCAGATAAATACTGGCGTAGACGGCAGCCTACAAACTCAATGAAATGAACCGTCACCACACCTCCCCAACAGCTGAAGCCGCTCTGTGAGATGTGTATTTTGATTGGAGTAGATTTAAAATGCCTCAGGCACATAATATGTGGCCACTGATTTGACAAATGCATTCTTTTTTATTCAGATCAGAAAAAGGGATGAGAAATTTTGCTATCACATAGAGTGGACAAAAATGTGCATTTATGGTTTTATCCCAGAGGTATGTTAATTATCCAGCTCTATGTCATAATATAGTCTGAAGAGGTCTGAACTATCTGAATATTCTGTCGAATACTATATTGTTCAACCTCCTTCATATTATGCTCAGCAAGTTAGATGAACAAGAAGTGGCTAGCACCTTGGAGAACTGGATAAGACAGAAATATTTCAGAAATGAAAGATAATCCTTATGAAGAATCGGTAGCCTGTGGCATCAGTAAAACTTTTAAGGGTCCAACGATCAGATATGAACTAGAATATCCCTTTCAACGTATGAGTTAATTTATTATACCTTGAATTTCCTACCATGAAGACGGAAGTATAGTAAATATATTACCCAGTAATCCTTTTCAGATTCTGGAGGGACCATATCCCATATATTGAAATACTATTTCAACTCATATACTCGGTAACATGAAAGACAACCACTTGAATGGGACCTACAGAATAAAAGGGCTTTACAGCACATTCAGGCTGAGCTGCAAGCATCACTATTGCTTGGGCCATAGAAGTAGGCAGACCCTGTGGTATCTGAGGTAGTGGTTAGAAAAGGTGCCATATGAGGCTTATGGCAAGTCATAGTCATAGGATTGGCTCCTAAGATAATAGAACAACACCAGGCTATTTGTAACTAAAAACTATATTCATTTTATTTTTTAACTAATTAATCAAATATATATATAACTTTTTTACCTTTTTAAAAAAGTTGAACACCATTATAAATACACTTTTTGACATGATCTAAATTTTGGATTTCTATTTTTTAATTTAATTTTTTTCTTTGTAAAGTATTTAAATTCAGTTTGTTAATATACACTGTAATAATAGTTTCAGATGTATAATGTAGTGATTCAGTACTTGCACCCAACACCCAGTACTTATCACAACAAGTACACTCCTTAATCCTCATCACCTGTTTCACCCATTCCCTCACTCACCTCCCCTCTGGTAACTATCAGTTTGTTCACTATAGTTAACAGTCTGTTTCTTGGTTTGCCTTTCTCTCTTTTTCTTTACTCTTCCTCATATGTTTTGTTTCTTAAATTCTACATATGAGTGAAATCATATGGTATTTGTCTTTCTCTGACTAACTTATTTTGCTTAGCATACTGCTCTCTAGCTCCACCCGTGTCATTGCAAATGACAAGATTTCATTCTTTTTTATGGCTGAGTAATATTCCATTGAGTAAATAAATATATATATTTCACTATATGTATATGTTATATATAAGATACATATATGGAATCAGTTCAATCTGTGTATATATCAGATACATATATATACATATCTTACTTCTTTATCCATTCGGAAGTTGTTGGACACTTGAAGTGATTCCATAATTTGCCTATTATAGATAAGGCTGATATAAATGTCAAGGTGCATGTATCCCTTTGAATTAGTGTATTTGTATTCTTCAAGTAATTGTAGTTCAATTGCTGAGTAGTAGTTCTATTTTTAACCATTCAGTAGTTAAAATTGTAGCACTAATTCTATTTTAACTTTTTGAGGAGCCTCTGTACTGTTGTCCATAGTGGCTGCACCAGTTTGCATTCCCACCAACAGTGTGATAGGGTTCGCCTGTCTCGACATCTTTGCCAAAACCTGTTATATCTTGTGTTGTTGATTTTAGCCATTCTGACAGGTGTGAAGTGATTGCTCATAATTTTTATTTTTATTTCTCTGATGATCACTGATATTGAACATCTTTTCAATAGCATCAGTTGGCTATCTACATGTCTTCTTTGGAAAAATGTCTGTTCATGTCTTCTGTCCATTTTTAATTGGATCATTATTTTTTTTCTGAGATCCTCACTTTTAATCTGCGTATGTATTTAGATCTAAAATGAATCTCTTTTAAGAGTGCTTGGGTGGCTCAGTCAGTTGAGCTTCCAACTCTTGGTTTCGGCTCAGGTCATGATCTTGGGATCATGGGATCAACTCCTACATTGGGCTCTGCACTTAGTGGGGAGTCTGCTTGGGATTCTCTCTCTTATTCTCCCTCTGCCCATCTCCCACTGGTTCTCTCTCTGTCGCTTAAATAAATAAAGCTTTAAAAATAAATAAAATAAAATCTCTTTTAGGCAGCATATAGGTGGGTGTTGGGTTTTTTATCCAATCTTATATTCTATATCTTTTGATCAGAGTGTTCATTCCATTTACATTCAAAGTAATTATTGACAGATATTTATTTAGTGCCATCAAATTACTTGTTTTGTCATTGTTTCTGGAGATTTCTCTGATTTCTTCTTGTCTTTGTCACTTTGATCTCTCCTTTTCACTCAGAGTCCACTTTAATATTGCTTATAGGGCTGGTTTCATGGTCATGATCTCCTTAAGTTGTTTTCTGTTTTGTTTTGGTATTTATTTATTTATTTATTTGTTTATTTATTTATTTATTTATTTATTTATTTATTTATTTATTTATTTTGGCTAGAAAACTTTTTCTTTCCTTCTATTCTGAATGGTAGCCTTGATGGATAGAGTATTATTGGCTGCACATTCTTCTCATTCAGCACTTTGAATATCATGGGCCTCCCAAGTTTCTGTTGAGAAATCTCCAGGTAGCTTTATGGGAATTCCCTTGTAAGTTAAGGACTTATTTTTGTCTTACTGCTTTTAAGATATTTTATTTATCACTATAATTTGCAAATTTAATTATAATATGTTGGTGTTGGCCTGCTTTTGTTAATTTTGATGGAAGTTCTCTATGCCTCCTGGATATGGATGTCTGCTTCCTTCCCCAAGTTAGGTAAATTTTCCGTTATTATTTCTTAAAATATAATTTCTGCCCCCTTTTCTCTCTCTTTTTCTCCCTGTACTTCTGTAATATAAACATTATTACAGTTGATAGAGTCACTGAGTTCCCTAACTCTATTTTTGTGTTGCATAATTATTCTTTCTTTTGCTCAGCCTCAATATTTTCATTTATTGTCTTTTATTGAATTCTCCATCCTCCATTGATTCTTTTTAACTCTCTTATCTCCGTGATTAGGGTCTCACTGATGTCTTGTATGCCTTTCTCAAGCCCAGTGAGTATTCTTATGATTGTTGCTTTAAATTCTCCATCAGCCATATTACTTATGTCTGTTGCACATAGATCTCTGGCTGTGGCCTTATCTTGTTCTTGCATTTGGGATTCCTCCTTCTTGGCATTTTGTCTAAGTCTCTGCCTTCATCTTTGAATTAGAAAGGCCAGTTAGGTCTTCTGCTCCTGGCAGTAATGACTTTATGAAGAAGAGGTTGTATAGTGTCCAGGGCCTGGCACTTCAGGCAGGGTCTCTGGTGTGTGCTATGTGCACTCTGCTGCTGTGTTTAGCTGCTCTATTCTTCAGGTCAGTCATCTGCAGACTCTCCCCTTGCGTGCTATGGGCACTGTTTGGTACCTGGCCTGAATATGACAAGTTTTAAGTACGTGTGCTCTCTTCTGACACCAACTCCACCAGAACTGAGGCCTTGCAGAACTCTCTGGTCAGGAGACATGGTGTGGGCAGGGGTTTATGCTAATCTGGCAGAGGGGCCCTCTGCACTGTGACTGAGGCAATCTTTTTTCTTTTTTTTTAAAACATTTATTTTTATTATGTTATCACCATACAGTATATCATTAGTTTTAGATTTAGCATTCCATGATTCATTGTTTGTGTGTAACAGTGCTCCAATAACAATAGCAGTGCTCCATGTAATACGTGCCCTCCTTAATACCCATCACTAGGCTAACCCACCCCCCAAAGTGACTGAGGCAATCTTAACAGAGAAGGGCATTCCCACCAACACACAGGGGTAGGGCTTGGTGTGAGCAAGTTAGTCAGCCATGCCTGTGCTCAGCTGCTTTCTGCAAGTGGCTCTGTGTTTACCCTGAGGGGTATGGGGGGAAAATGGCACTGGCCAGCTCCTTTGTTCTTGGAGAAGTGTCTCCACGAGCTCTGCCTCTCAGGGATGCTGTCCATGAGGAACAATTTCCCCACTTTACGCCCCAGACATTCCTCAGATTTCTGTTGCCATGCTGTCTGCCTCTGGCTTGTTTACTAGCCTTCTCTCCTGGAGCAGTGCCTTGCCCTCTAGGTTCTATCTCAGCCAAGCCCACTGGCCTTTAATAACTCATAAAGTTCAGCCCCTCTCATTTTCTAAGCCAGTGACTTTGGGGAAATGTTCCTGTGAGTTCCCCTGTGTGCTCTTCTCTCTTTCATCCTTCTCCATGACCACAACTCCCTCCCCACCACAGCACAGGTGAACCATTTCTCCCCTAAACTATATCTCTGTACTTCCTACCTTCTTTGATGTGGACTCTTCTCTTCTTTTAGCTGTGTGGTTTGTTCTGTCGGTCTTCAGGTCAATTTCAGGGTATTTAGGATGATTTTTGATCTTCTATTGAAGGCCGAGAAATAATGACTTGCAATCAAGATCAGGCATCTTTTTTATGCAGATGACTTGTAATTAGGATCAGGAATCTTCTTTTTTATGCAAAGCCAAAATAATATAACATTTGGTATTTAAAAATGACTGCATCAACAGCAATAACAAATGACTGGAACAAGTACTTTGAAAATTAGTTTATCCTCTGTTATTTGAATAATTGTGGGTTAGTAAGAAAGAAGAAAGCAAAACATGGTCAAATTAGTTGAAAGTAAATAATAATAGACTTGAAACTTGCAAACTGCCTTTGAGTTTTACATGAAAATATAAATAAATTATAGAAGTTATTTATTATCCTGAATTAATGTTATAAAGTGATCAATGACTTAAAGCCTTGAAGATCACATTTATGGTTATGTCAGTGTTTCAATTGATTTCATCTTTGGTGGTTATACAATATTCCATATGATGATAAGGAATCTATATGAAGTTGTTTTGGGAGATAAAATTATTTAAAAGATGCCCATCAGAGATGATAGTCTAATGGAGAAAATAAGCATTTTTTTCCTTCTATATGGTTTACCATAAACTGTGGAAACTAATGTAGGAAAAAAGCCCTTGGACTACGAATGGTGACATTTGAGAAGGTCTTCAAAAAATGTTCTAAACTAAAAAAAAAAAATGTTCTAAACTGTCTAGAGAACATAAATATGCATGGTCATCTAGGGGGAAAAATAACAAAAATTTGATACATGAAAGAGAAGTTTGAGATTGTAAAGATATAAAAATATATAAAATAGGAAATCACCCTGTCTGACATCATTGGAAATGTCTTATTTAATTTGAAATAATATTATTTTTCTGGAATTTATTTCCATTTTAAAGTTGATGAACTATCACACAGAAGGTATTGGAGTCAGGACTCTAACTCCAAAACTATTGATTATTCTACTTTATCACTTTTAATTTGTATTAAGGAACACACATTTATGTTAGATTTGCATGTTAGTTTAATATGCTTAGCATATCACATATTTTAGCTACGTAAAAAATAACTCAGTAGGGTAATGATGTTAATTATATTAGAAAGTTAATAATAAAACTACAGTTGTCATGATGATGACAGTTGAATTCCAGTCATAATCTCTGTGAAGAATACACCCTTCAATGTCTAAGGTAGAAACAAATCTTTGCAATGGAGCATGTTTTAAAGGATTAATTCAGTGAATGCCAAGACTATTTAAAAATGACTTGAATTGATTTGGCTTCTCACACAGAAAAGTAATCCTCTCCTACCAGTTTTACCATTAATATATCCTAACTCCCACTAAGAATTACAGTGCCTTAAAAATTAAGTCTACTTTAATTACAATAGATTTTAGTTCATTCTAGCAGTGAATAGTCCAGTGGTACAGGGAATTCAAGGTTTACATGTTCTTCCCTTATCATAAGCAGAAATAGTAGAGAGATTGCCTGTGAATGGAATAGGAAGGAAAGGAGGAAAAAAAGCAATCGCTGTTCTCCAGTATTTGAACAGACAGTTGCAATTAGCTTTCTAATGAGTTTGGACAGAGCCTAAGAAGAGATAGGAGCTGTGTATTCTATACGTGAGTAGGATTCTCGTAGAAAGTCATTCTTTGCTCAGGTTCATTGCTTCTTTCACTATTACAGGAAGTCTTTCTCTTTCCATTTGCATCAAAATGCTCACTCCACTCCAGTGACTAGTCCTTGTTCAGTGGGATCTAATTTTAATGCTTATTTTCTATGATGTCAAAGAGCTGTGCAATTGGACCTATATTACTTCCCTTGCTTCCCAATAGTTTAACATCAGAAGCAATTTTAAAACTGGACGAAAAATGCATTTTTAGCATAATTATATTTTCATATAATGTGCTTAGTTATTCAGGACTCTGTCATTCACATTTTCTATATGTATAAAGAAATAGATGTAGTGAGCATGTAGTTTAGAAAGACAAGCCTCTGAGATAAATTCTGTTCCATGATCTCTTACAAAAAATACTTAGAACACAATAATAGGTAATCTGTATTGTTTTTCAGTTAGCACAGATACAACTGAATTATGTAATTATCAATCTGTTTATTTATTAAAAAGCAGTGCAGGTCTCACCAGTCCCTCAAAAATCTTTTTCTCATTCATTTTATGATATGCCAGTTTGCGATTTAAGAAAACTTGAGCAAACGTAATCTCTCTAACAGGAAATCACAAAATGAGGGTACATTTCATGTCATTATGTACTGAGAGATTTCAACTAAAGATTCTGTTTTTACAATTTCCTCCTATTGAAAATAGTTTCTAAAATCCGAGAAAAGAGGCACTTAAACTGAAATAAAAGAAAATCAAACAAACAAGAAAACCCACTAACATTATCTGTTTCACACAGTGCTATAATTTGCCATATTCTTGTATATTTAATGTGTTTTTGGTTACTTCCTATTATGTCTGTTGGTGTTAGAGTGATTCATACTATTTACATTAAGCCTCAAGGAAATAAAAACAAATAGATTTTCTTATAATGAACTGCATCTTATTCTTTGAGTGATAAAGAAGCCTGATATTGATTCCCATACCCAGCACTTTTGAAGAATATCAAACTGTTACTCTGCAAAACATACTATATATTTAATTTAGTCTTCAATTAACAATATATGGAGCATCAGTATAACCTTTTCATTAATATTTAGACTCAGATATCATTGCAGAATTCTGATACTCATAACTATACATTCTTAGTCAATAGCTTACATAATCTGTGTAGTGAAAACATTGAATCTTATAATTGCAGGACTAAATATGCTTAAATCTTATCCTTAAAAATGTATATAGCCTTGAATCTGAGCCACATAAAGGATTATCTTAGAAATCTCCGGGTAGGGGACACCTGGGTGGCTCAGTCATTAAGCATCTGCCTTTGGCTCAGGTCATGATCCCAAGGTTCTGGAATGGAGCCTGCTTTGGGTTTCTTGCAACAAGAATCCTGCTTTTCCCTCTCCCACTCCCCCTGCTTGTGTTCCCTCTCTCACTGTGTCTCTCTCTGTCAAATAAATAAGATCTTAAAAAAAAAAAGAAATCTCAGTGTAGATTAATACAAAGATAATTAATAAGAGAATAAATTATAAACAAATATATTTTAAAAGTATGCACTAAATCTAATTAAAGGAGTCAGTTGATTAAACTATAGTTCATGCACATAATAAATTATAATGCAGGTATTAAAATATAATAATGACAGAATTTTTAAATACTTTAAAATTTTACATTTAGCTTACTTTTATATTATTTTTTATTTTTACTTTTAAATAGGTACTTGAAGAGACACAATGAATAGACTACAGAAACTTTATCTTCCATGTGGTTCACATTATACCAACAATTTTTGTGAATACAAGTGAACACACACATATACCTATTCACAAATGTTTGAATTGAAATGCACCAATTTTTTACATTAGAATGTATATCTCTATATTGTAGAAGTACAGTTGATTTTTAAAATTGGTTCTTTACTCTTTTCTATATTTTGTGCCTTTCTTATCAATGGATATATATTACTTGTCTATTACTTTTAGTTTAAAAAGAATACAAAAAATGAGAAGGTGAATTGATGAGTTACTTATTTTCATTTAAAGAAAATAAACTCTTAGCACTTAGAGTCTTACTTTGTAAATTAATTTCAGATGAGTGAATTCTCCTTTTATGCTATTTTGACCATTCCCAATACTGATATGATCAGTGATAATAGAGTGGTGGCCCCCATTTCCCATATTTGATTAAATTTGTATACCATACTTAGGAAATGCATCATATGTGCTTTGGATTTGTATTACTCTAGTGTTTATATATTTATACTAAATCATAATTTTGATAAAATAATTAAAGTGATATGAATTTGACTTTCACTAGAATCAACTTTTGCAAGTTATTTTTTAAATATTAGAGTGAACATGTATCTAATCAATAAATACTTGCTGAACAAGTATATGCCAGTCTTGGTCCTTAGAGCTACAAATAGAAGCAAGAGTAAGATTTATCACCTCCTAGCAGTGCCTCTAATATCAAGGGGAATCTGATACATGAATTCCTCTTGATATGGCATTATTATATTTCTGCACAATTAGAGAAGTGTGTGTGAGGTATGGTAGCAAAGCAGAAAAATAGATGATTTATTCTGAGAAAATGAGAGGCAGGAGCTGGATCTATAAGGGAAATTTGTAGTCATCAAAGGTCATTTTGGACAAGTAGGGTAAACCAATGTACAAAGAGATGTGAAAAAAATTAGAATATTAGATATATTCTCTATCATTAAAGAATTTACTTTATGGTTATGTATTTATGTGTGTATGTGTGTGTTTGAGATTACATTTATGGGCAATCTCTGTACCCAGAACTGTCAAAAGATACATTTTATTCACATATAATAGAACATTTCATGCATAAATTTATCCATATAATTTGGATTAAATTGTTCTAAGTGATTGTAACTTCCAAAATGAGCTCATTCCTGCATTTTTACAATTTCCTTTCATTGGAAAGAAATGATGTAATTATCCTGTATATGTGTAAAACTATGACAAGTTGTACAAAGCAAGCAATTTTCATAGGTGAAATTATACTCTCAATTATATGTTCATAGTTATGCAAAGAAACCTTTGTTAATGACATTCATTTCACAAGTGATAGTCTCTAGGTTTGTATTACTTTGTTTAATGCCAGCGTGAACATTTAAAATTAGTAACACTGATGCATTTATCATTCAAATAATACAAACATAGGACTAGAACTAGAATTTTACTTATTTTTTCATTTACTGATAAGACAATGAAAAACAAAATGAAAATTGATATTAGATTGTTTCTAAAAGGGGAGTAGACAGGAACAAATTGATTTATTCTAGTACTAATTATAAAAAGAACGTAAGAACAGTAAACTATATTAAGATTTTTAAAAACTGATTTCTTCGTAACTACCCAGTTTTCCTTTCCCACCAGCCTCTGGGAACCACCATACCACTCTCGATTATATGAATTTGACTATTTTAGTTACCTCTTTTTTTTTCCTGAAGTGAGTTCCCCAACGTGAGGCTTGAATTCACCACCCTGAGATCAAGACCTGAGCTGAGATCAAGACCAACTGAGCCACACAGGTGCCCTGTTAGATACTTCTGAAGTAGAATTGTATAGTACAATTGTATAGGAATTGTCTTTCTGTGACCAGGTTCTGGTCATCTTCAAGGTTCATCCATATTGTGGCATAAAGTGGAATATTTCTTTTCCTTATTTTGAGGCTGGGAAGTTTTCCACTCTGTGTCAGTATCATTTTCTGTATCCATTTATCTGTAGATGGACATTTAGGTTCCTATCATATCTTGGCTACTATGAATATTGCTGCGGTGAACAAGGCAGTGCTTTTATCTCTTTGAGATCCTGATTTCAGTTCTTTCGGATAAATAATCAGAAGTGGGATTGCTGGATCATATGGTGTAGTTCTATTTTTAATATTTTGAGGCACCTCAATACTGTTTTATTATAGGAACTGTAACATTTTGCTTAAGATGGATAAACTCTTGAGATTGGCTGCACAGCATCGTACCTAGAGCCAATAATAATGCATTGTGCATTTAAAAAAGGATTAAGAAGGTAGATTTTTGGTAAAAGATTAAGTGTTCATACCAACAAAAGATAAACATTTTAAAGAAAAACAAAAGCTTTTGTCAATGAACTGAAATTATTTGAAAATATTGATTGCAGATTGATTGTAGATTGAGCAATTTAGGAGATGAAATTGCATTATCTTTAAAAGGCTATCAGTAATAAGCTCAGTAGCCATCAGTTTGAGGAAGCAAATTTTTCTGGCAGAAATTGGAATTATAATAATTACTCTCATATGTTAATAAAAAAATTAAAAAAAAATAATTACTCTCAATTAGTTAATTTACTAATAGTTATTCTCTGTAGAGCAGTATTTACTCCATGTTTAAGCAACATTATGAGAACAGTTAAAAAATCCAATGATTTGTATTTTTTAAAGATGTAGAGGGAACAATTTTTTGTTATGATTTTCATTAAAATGTATTTATAGAAGATTCCCCAATTTATAAGTATATCCCCCACGATGATTTGTTTTGCAAAGTGAATGTATGCATATAACCAGCAACCAGGATGTTAGTGGCATTCCAGAACATGCTTTTATATTTCATCCATCCATGCTACTCTCCTCCTCCAACTCCCCGTAACCTCTATGTTGAGCGCTAATAGCCTGAATTGCTTTTGTGTATTTAAAAAAGAAATATAATTTTAAGTTAAAAAAAAGAAGATGAGCAAGAATACATTTGCTAGAATTAAAGGATAAAAAACCAGTTGAGCATTCCTGGAATGCTATGTATTTGGGTAAATATGACATTGCATCTGGTATACTTTCATATAGACTCCATTCCAAAAAGATAATTCCTTAAATCCCCTATGACAATTTTAGTTCAATTTAAAATGCATAAAAAATGTTACATAAACCCCATAGGCAGAGGACAGATATTGATTCCCATTCATGCATTCATTCATTCATTAATCAAAACTTAGCAGAAGATTATGTGCAAAGTTGTATGAGTTAAGAAACCCCAACTAACATTCATTTTCCTGCTCTCAAGAGGCTCAGAGAAGAGGTCCAGAAGGACATGTAAATAAATATTTGTAATTTAAAGAATTGAATGTCATTATGGTCTAGAGATATTTACAGATGGCAGAATAAAAGAGATAAGTTAGCAGCAAAATGAAACAATGAAAACTTTGTTTTCTTTAAAGATACCACCTGACTAACATTTTAAATGAAATTAAGATGTAAAGGCTATTTAATATTAAAGTATATAGCAGATTATTAGCTTATATAAATTTAAGTATTAGATTTAAATAAATGTTATATACATATGGGTTAAGATATATTGCATAGATAAATACGAATAATAACCTTTGCTTTTACAATTTAAGAGGATTTGTATAGCTCCTAAATATTTTTGTTGGCTACAAAGTACAAAACTGTAAAATATAAAATGTCAGAAAGATGAGTCAGTACACAGAGAGAAGACAATAAAGAAACAATTTTCCATAAACATTATTTTGATATTAATTGTTAAGGAAGAATAAAATTTTATGGTGAGTGGTTTTCCACTTGTGTAACTATGCTGGATTATTAAATGAAGTATAACATGTAAGGTGCTCTTTGTAAACCTAAAAGGCCTTGTATATTTTTATTCCTTTTAAAGAAACTTTTAATTATTAATAATTATTCTCTCAGTATAAAATCACCTAAAAAGTAGAAGAAACAGGATGGTAGGTAAAGCGAAAGACAAACCTAAGAATGTGTTTCATATATTAAAGATATCTGTACCAACATGTTTATTGTAGCATTATTTACAATACCCAAGACATAGGAGCAACCTAAATGTTTATCATTGGGGGAATGGGTAAAGAAAGTATGGTGTAGGGATGCCTGGGTGGCTCATTTGGTTAAGCATCTGCCTGAGTCCTGGGATCAAGTACTGTATCGGACTCCTTGCTCAGCAGGGAGTCAGCTTCTCCCTCTCCCTCTGCTGCCCCCCATCCCCCTTGTGCTCACTCTCTCTCTGACAAATAAATAGATGAAACCTAAAACATAATAATAATAATAATAATAATAATAATAATAATAATAATAATAATAAAATAGAAAGAAGAAAGAAAAGAAAAGAGAAAACCTTGCCAGGTGACACCATGGATATACCTTGAAGATACTGTGCTACATGAAATAAGCCAGAGAGAGAAAGGCAAATATATGATCTCGCTTATATGTGGAATCTAAAAACAGACAAACAAAACAAAGCAAAACAAAACAAAAGGAACTCATAGATAAAATGAACAGATTGGTGAGTGCCCGGAGGAGAGGATGAGGAATGGGTGAAGGGGATCAAAGGGTAAAACTTCCAGTTATAAAATAAATAAGTTCCAGGATATAATGAACAGCATGATGACTATAGTTAATAATATTACATTGTGTATTTGAAAATTGCCAAGAGAGATTTTAAAAGTTCTTATCGGAAGGAAAAACAAAATTGAATCTGCATGGTGATGGATGTTGACTAGATTTATTGTGTTGATCATTTTGTAATACATACAAATATCAAATCATTATACTGTACACCTGAAACTAATGGTGTCAATTATAATTCAGTTTAAAAAATCATATTCCAGGGCACCTGGGTGGCTCAGTGGGTTAAAGCCTCTACCTTCGGCTCAGGTCATGATCTCAGAGTCCTGGGATCGAGCCCCACATCTGCTCTCTTCTCAGTGGGGAGCCTCCTTCCCTGTCTCTCTCTGCCTGCCTCTCCGTCTACTTGTGATCTCTGTGTGTCAAATAAATAAAATCTTAAAAAAATTATATTCTAAAAAACTTTTCAAAAGTATGTGAAAGGAAAAGTGGAACAAAAAAAGAATTTTGTTGAGTCTAAAGTCACGTCTCTACTTGCAAACAGACCAAAAAGTACATTAATATGGAGTCGTATTTAGAAAGATTATTCTTCATTGGAATAAATAAAAATATGGAATTTGAAATGGATGAAATCTATGACATCAGCTGAAAAAAAACCTCTTAATATTAAATAATTAAATATTTGAATAGTATTTTGTGTTATTTGTGAGCTAACATCTAGGTTAGTGTCAGTTAAATGTAGATTTTAATAGCGCCTAGTGAAGACCTCTGTACACAATACTTTCTAAATAAACATGGTTGTTTGAGGAACCTTTGGATAATATTAAAGCAGTTAATCTTAGGAATGTAGGTACAAAGGTATAGTAAGATTTTTAGCCGAGACTTGTGTGGGTTGGTATCTACCAATAAGTACCAATGGAGTGGGACAGGAATATTCAAATCATCAGACATTAAAATACTAAAGAAGAAGAAAATAGAAACTGTTCAAAATGGAGAATACAGGGAATATACCCATATATTGAATTGCATGTAATTTTTAATTCCTTTTGTTCGTTGGATGAATTTTCTCTTTAAAAGTCTTTTTTTGTTGTTTCAGTAAACAATGGGAAGTACTGAAAATAATATTTCAAAATAGTTCATATATTGACAGTTTCAAAATTTAGGTTAAGAGAAAAAGTAATGCACGTTTTTACTAATAAATATTCAATGTTCTATAATCAGAAATTAAATACCCCTAATTCAGTAAAACAGGTACAAGGTGGGGACTAGAAAAGCAGACAGTAAGTGACTTAGTTGACATGTAGAAATTAGATTCAAACTTTTGATTCTTAGACAATATACTTTAGGGGTACCTGGGTGGCTCAGTTGGTTAAGTGTCTGCCTTTGGCTCAGGTCATTATCCCCCAATCCTGGGATGAAGCCCCTATTCAGTGGAGCCCCACTTGGAGCCCCTATTCAGTGAATTACTGGGAAGTTTGCTTCCCCTCTCTCTCTGCCCCTCCCCCTGGTCGTGCTTTCTCTCTCACTCTCTCTCAAATAATAAAGATCTTTTAAAAAAGATATACTTCAGCTATGAATAAGTAATTACCTTATGATTATTAATAATTTTATTTTCAATTAAACTCTATTAATGATATAAGAATAAGTAATGGCCTTAAACTATTAATGATTTCATGTATTAATAATTATCAATTTTATTAATAGCTAATTATTAACAATATATACTACTTTTTTCTGTATTTACCTATCTATAATTCTCCCTTACCATAAATCTGTTTATTTCCAGTGACTAACTTGTCTGCTCTCCTTTTAAGTCAGTGTTAAAGTTTTAACTCTTTGACTAGATAAGACAGGTCAGTGAGAGGCAGATCAAAGGAACCATCCACCATCATCCATGCATTAAAGATAAATTATTTCTCTATCTCTTTCTTTTATCAGTATTAGTCGTGGGTCCTCTGTCATTTATTCTATTGCAAATATAATCCTCGGATTAAGCCCTGCATCCATGGGCTCTCTGCTTAGCAGGAAGCCTGCTTCCTCCTCTCTCTCTGCCTGCCTCTCTGCCTACTTGTGATCTCTCTCTCTCTGTCAAATAAATAAATAAAATCTTTTTAAAAATCTGTATTTATTGAGGGAAGGGTATTTAACTAAACTTTTAACATTTTGTTACTGATAGCATATGCAGAAGACTTTTTTAAATTAAGTAAAGAGATAGACAAAAATTGGCATTAATGATTCTGGAAGAGTAAAATGTGAATCATAAGCTATAAGTGTTAAATAAGGGAATATAAGTTTGAAGTAAGGATAAGTTTAAAGTCAGGATACGCAGAGGAACAAAATATAGTTGAGATCATGGGAATTGAAAATAAATCTGTGAGGATACTTAGAAAAATAAGAGAAAGCACAAGGCCAGGATGGTGAAAGAAACATTTTTAAGTGTCAGACAGTAGAACAGGAGCCATGAAAAAAAGTCAGAAAAGAAGTAAAATGAAACTTGCTCAGAAATAGTCATAAAAACTTGGAATTGTTCTTAAAGAAACACTAGCATTAGGATGGAAATGACGAATGGTGACATGCTTTACCCTGGAAATAGAATTAATAAATAAACAGGGTTGGGTTATAAACCATAAAACAAGTTGTTGTAACTTCGTTGAATTAGCATGCATTACATGGAGCACAGGATGCTGGATGGTGAAATCAGTTTAACAACAGACTAGAAGAGAATGTGAACTAGACAAGTTTATTACTCATAGGTCATGGAGGAAGTACACAGCACCCTTTGAGGAACCATTCTGGGGGGTCAAGGCAGGTTGCAGGCAGAGAGAGAGGGAGCATCTGGGCACATGCCTTATTTGAAGTCTATGGGTGGAGTGCTGGGGTTCTTGGGCTAAGACTGGATTGGTCAGTTCAAACCAGAAGGAGGAGGGTTTCGGGAAACTCCTTATGGGTGCAAAAGGGGAAGGTCGTAGCAGGCAGGAGAGACTGTTGATCACAAGGGCTTTTTGGAAAGTCATATCAGGATCTTACATTTGCTTGTGACTTGGCAGTGTCCTCCATATGGCAGGCTCTTGAGTGAGGGGGCCAGTGTCAGTGTAAGGTCCCTGCAGGCTTTTTGGCCAAACAAAATGAATACTGAGACAGTAATAGCATGGAATGACTTAGCCAAACTCTCACCACAAGCAGTAAGTTTTAGGGGCTGGCTATACAATTTGCAGACCTCAGTCCAAAATAAAAATATGGGCCCATTATTTTAAAATTCAGGAAAAATACTGTTAATGATACTACAAAATAAAGCTTTTTTCCTTTTCTTCTGTGGTCTCTATCCTTCAAACTTTCATAGTACTTTTCACTTGCTACTTAAAGTCACTCAAAATAATGTAAAATTAAAATTTTAAATAATTAGCATGAATTTCACTCTTCATCTTTATATTGTAGAATTCCAATTTTAAATGCAAATGTAAGAGCATTTTGCTTACAATGTGGAATAACCAAATAACACAATTTGTATTTTGTAGCTCATGCATACAGGTTTATTTTTTTCTTTCTTTTTTTTTTTTTAAAGATTTTATTTATTTATTTATTTATTTGAGAGAGAGAGAGAGAGAATGAGAGAGGGGAAGAGGTCAGATGGAGAAGCAGACTCCCTGCTGAGGAGGGAGCCCGATGCGGGACTCGATCCAGGGACTCCAGGATCATGACCTGAGCCGAAGGCAGTTGCTTGACAACTGAGCCACCCAGGCGCCCAGGTTTATTTTTTTCTTACCAGAACTATAGAAATGCTCCACAAAACTAATTCAGCAGTTTATATTTCACTACTTGATTAATGTAAATTTTATCATCACTCTCTACCTCCAGCCCACTGATGAAGTAAGGAAGGACAGAAAAGAAAAGGAGCTACAAGTTATCTTTGTAACAGACACAGTAACTGTGTCACCATAGTTACTCTGCTCATGCTCTTCTTTCATTGTCCCAACAGACTTCACTAACAAAACACAGTTCAAAGATTAAGTTGTTAGGCATTCAAAGACAGGGAAGGTAGAGCCTTAAACACAGTGTGGGACCTTTCTAAGTCCCTCTGTGGCACTGCATAGGTCACGTGTCCATGAAGCTGGCCTGGATCCCATTCGAGTAGCCACAGCAGTCTGGATGATAGGAATTTATGAAATGTAGCTGCCTGGTTTACTTTTCATTTACTCCAGAGTTGATTATACGTGGTAATAGTACATTCTGGAGCTTCAGTACATTTTTTGAGTGTTCCCAACCCATTTGCTCTGCTTCCTGTAGATTCCCATTTGTTTTTGTTCGTTCAGTTTGTTTGTTTTTGTGTTTTAGTTTGGGCTGACTATGATTAGACACAACATTTAAATACAATATGAGTGATGTAATCTACTTTCAGATTATTTTGAATTTTCAAGTGCTTTCAATTTGGCTGAAGCAAAAGGAGCAAATGTTGATTCTAAGCTGAGTCTGCAATCCCAGGTATTTAAGAAGAAACCACTTTTACCAGAAAAGAAGTAAACAGTTATGTAATAATTATCTTCAGTTAGGTCGACAAATCTAGGGATGAAGATTCTGTGAGGCAGGTTTTTATATTCATTCCTTGATGGTAACAACGCTTTAAAACTTAGGAGCCTATTTTACTAAATAGAGCTTTTTGAAAGCTATGCACTAATTTAAGATTTATGAACTTATGAAGCACTTTGCAAGAACATATTTGTCTATTTTTTATACTTACAGTATAAAATTTATTTGTGCTGAGTATAGGAAATAGGTAAAAAATGAGACTGTCTTTTTAAAATTGATGCATTTTACTTATTTACCCCGTAGTTAGACTAAGTTATGATCTAGAAACATTGGTTAAACCAATCCATGTATTTACAACAAAAAATAACTTTCATGGGAATTCTTTGTAATGATATACAATGTAAAAGACATTTTTCTTTATTTCTTCTTTCGTCTCTTTGGAGTGTTTGGAAACCTGGATGTGGATGTTAGAGTAAGGAATTTATCTTATAATATTCTCCTAAACTGCTCTTGGTAGCCGTACTATTTATAAGAATTCCAAGAACTGGGCCTTTTTGAGAATTCAAATGGTAATCATGAGAAAGAGGATATTAGGCTTTTTCAAGATGGCTGTTTCAATTCAACATTAATGAAAAACATAGATAGTTTTGTGACAGAAAACACTTCCAAAGATCTGTTCTTACCCACTCTCTTTTGTTTAGCTTGTTGATTAATATTGTTTAATAATGATATTCTCCTTTAATCCATATACTTTAAAAATTTTTTTTTAGTTTTTATTTTATTTTTTTTAAAGATTTTATTTATTTATTTGACAGCAAGATCACAAGTAGGCGAGAGGCAGGCAGAGAGAGAGGGGGAAGCAGGCTCCCCGCTGAGCAGAGAGCCCAATGTGGGGCTCGATCCCAGGACCTTGAGATCATAACCTGAGCCAAAGGCAGAGGCTTAACCCACTGAGCCACCCAGGTGCCCCAATCCACATATTTTCTATAATTCAAGTAGAATTAGTGTTTTCTGGGAAAGTTTGAGTCTTTGGTTGTATATTAATTTTTTCCTTTCCTCATTTTCATTTTTATTCAGTATTACTTAATGGCAACTTTAAAATTTTCTTTATGGATAGAAAGGAAGTGACAATATAGTTTATAATTGAAATAATGAGTTGCCTATTTTGTTGAACTAATCACTGTTCATTTTTCTTCATTGTTGATTATTTGGGGGTCATATAAATAATGTTAATTATTTGGGGTCATATAAATATAAAAAAGAAAGCTTTTTTAAAAAACAGTCACAGGTGCCTGGGTGGCTCAGATGGTTAAGCATCTGCCATTAGCTCAGGTCATGATCCTGGGGTCCTGGGATTGAGTCCCACATCAGGCTCCCTGCTCCTTGGGGAACCTGCTTCTCCCTCTGCCTCGCTCTCTCTCTGTCTCTCATGAATAAATAAATAAAATCTTTTTAAAAATGACTTCAAAAATTTTAAAAAATAAAAAAATTGAATTTTGAAGGTATTTAAGTTTTATAAAAAGGAATTACCTATCTTTTTACTTTTAATTATAATTAGATGAATTCATGAAAAATTTAAAAAGCTAAAATGTTGATTAACCTAAAATAAGTTGAATATATCTTTATATTAATGGATAATGATAAAATACATATTAAACTATTATGAGCTTGTGACTGAGAAAAACTGGTCATATATCAAATTTGTAGTCTTTTAAAATGGAAAATAAGACAGGAAAAATTAGAAAAAAGAATCTAAACATTTCTGAAAAATAGAATAAAATACTTAAACAGTTGAACAAATGCTTACCTTATTACTCTGAACCTTTTGATAGTAGACAAAGTAGAAAATAGAAAAAATAGGTTATATTTTCTATTATTTTTTGCTTAAATTATTCTTTAAAACATCTTTTTTTCCTCAAATAGCTTTTCTCCATTTTTTTACACAAATTGTGGGCAAGAAGATAATATGGTATTAGCTACTACAATTAAAGTCTGCTAATAGTCAAATGAGTTTAATAAAAATATAAATTATCAGGTTAAGTCCATTTCTATTTCAAGTGTTATTGGACCTTGACTAGGACCATGCCTGCAATTATGTCACCCCCATATTCTGAAGCATTCAGTGAGTTGTAGAAAAGGATTCCTTAGTATTAGTCTTGAATTCACATTAGAATTATATCTATAACTTTGAGGAAAACAAAATTTATGTTTAAACCAACATAAGTTTCTTTTATAGAAGTAAAAAATGTAGATTCTATATGGTCTGCCATTCAATTTATCTCTAACATTGAGAAAAGTACTCAATTGCAATCAAGTTTATTATTAAGATTTGTCACTTAGGGTCACTGCATTATGATTTAGAATATATTTCCAAATGTCTCCATTACCCAAGGCCTGCTTCTCTTTTTTTAGTTATCTTGAAGCTTTGACAAAAACTAAATTTTTTAAACTATCTTTGTTACAAATTCTATATTAAGAGTGAACTATATTCTCAGCATCCTTGGATCCCAGTTATCCCTACTTGTGAACTGGTGGGAATTTTAATACCTATGCTGAAGATATACAAGTTATTCTTATTAAAAATAGACAACCAAAAATGAAAAGAGATGCATATATATTGAAAGGTATAATTAGAAAGCAAAATTTCCATTACTTTCAAACATATAGAATGATTTAGACTTCTACTTTAATTAGGATGTATAATGCTGCAAAAGACTTTACCTCTTTACCATATAAGGAATCTGGACAAGCTGCATTATCATATTTCATTTACTTACTGAGACAACAAATCACAGAGCAAATCTGTGGACTGTATCTGGACCGTCTACAGTTCATCTCTCACCATGTGTTGTATATATGAAAAATCACCAGACAAGTGAAGAAAAAGGAACAATATGATTCTATGTCAAGAAAAAAAAAAAAAAAGCCAGGTGCCTGGGTGGCTCAGTCGGTTAAGCATCTGCCTTTTTTTTTTTTTAAAGATTTTTATTTATTTATTAGAGAGCGAGAGACTGAGAATGAGAAGGGAGAAGGTCAGAGGGAGAAGCAGACTTCCCACAGAGCCGGGAGTCCGATATGGGACTCGATCCCCGGACTCCGGGATCATGACCTGAACCGAAGGCAGTCGCTCAACCAACTGAGCCACCCAGGCGCCCAAGCATCTGCCTTCTTTTGGGTCCTGATCCCAGGACCCTGGGATTGAGTCCTACATTGAGCTCCCTGCTCAGTGGGGGAGGCTGCTTCTCCCTCTGCCTGCCGCTCCCCCTGCTTGTGCGTTCTCTCTCTCTGTCAAATAAATAAACAAAATCTTTAAAAAAAAAGAAAATGAAATAGAAAGCAGTAAATGGAAGTTATAACAGGCAAGACTTTTAAAGCAGCCTTTGTAAGACTTAGGTTCAAAGACTTAAGGAAACATTTACCATAATGGATAAACAGAGGAAGAATTTCAACTGGTGAACATAACCATAAAGAGTCAGAAAAGTTCTTGGGGCGCCTGGGTGGCTCAGTTGTTAAGCAACTGCCTTCAGCTCAGGTCATGATCCTGGAGTCCCTGGATTGAGTCCCGCACGGGGCTCCCTGCTCAGCGGGGAGTCTGCTTCTCCCTCTGACCTCTCCCTCTCGTGCTTCCTCTCTCTCTCTCTGTCTCTCTCTGTCTCTCTCTGTCTCTCTCAAATAAATAAAATCTAAAAAAAAAGGAGTCAAAAAAGTTCTAGACATGAAAGGAGCAATATATAAAGTAGAAGAATCTTACTGGATAAAACGAACAGTGAATTGTAGTTGGTGGAAGAAAGTATCAGCAAATTAAAGATAACTAAAAGGAAATTATTCAATCTCAGGAACAGAGAGAAAAAAATTGACAAAAAAGGGTACATAATCGGGGACTATTTTGGAAATTATCACACTGTATAACGTGGGATTTCCAGAATGAAGATAGAATGTAGCATAAAAATATTTGAAAAACTGGTATGCAAATATTTCCCAAATCTGCTGAAAAACAACAGCCAAAACATGCCCAAGTTGACTGCATTCCAATATTAAATTAGTCCTTTAGCAAAGGACTAAAACTCTAGGTGCATTATAATCAAAGGGCTGAAAAATAAATCTTTAAGGAATCCAGAGCAAAATTAGAACAGTGATTGCCACTAGGTGGAGGTTAGATTGTCCGGATACTTGCAGAAGGGAATTGCTGGTTGTAGTGGAAAAATTCAATGCCCCAAGTTTGCCTAGTGATTATATGGGCATATACAATTTTTAAAATTCATCAAGTTGAATACAAGATGTGTACATTGTATTGTACATATATACTTTGCTAACAAAAATATTCTATTACTCTGTAATGTTACATAAAATCAAAGGAACAATACTTTTTTTATTGAATGTTTTGTTGATTAAGCATTATCATAATCACTTGATTACATGGGTTATCTGAGGAGTAGTCTTCAGAGTTACAAAGGTAAGAAGCAGTGAATTAGTTAGGACTTAGTTCCTTTTTGTCATCGAATTTATCAACCTGAGTTTCATTTTGATATATAATTTATTAGCATGATAAAATGTTAACGAATGATTTTACTCTTTTGCAAACTCTCAAACTTGGTACAAATTTTACACTACAGTTATGTAAACACTTTACATGTCTAGGGTCAGAAAGTGTGCTTGTTTGTGTTCATTTCTCTATTGAATGCTTCTTTACTTACTCCCAGAGTATTGATGGTCCATTCTCTGATACATATATTTTAACTGTAACTTCTAAATCTACCTTATGTAGAACAAACTGAAAGTCATTTTCACAAACTTAAAACTTGCAACTTCTTACTTACTTTGGAGCAATTGGAAATGTCCAGTCTTGGAAATGCTTTTAACAATTAAATTTTGACTTCTTGTTACAGGCATTATGAGAGATTAATCTTCCTCCTGTTTTGGGATTTCCCCCCCCCATCAGTATTAGAGACAGCATTTTTTTTCTTTAAAAATAAGAGCATAGTCAGCTGTAAGAACATAATCATGACAATGGATATCAAGTAAGTCCATATATGCATCTGACTTTTAGTCTATTCTGAATTATACCATCGCTTTAAATTTTGAAACTTTACTCCCAGCTAAGCCGATATTATTAAAAGAGGCAGTTTCAGAACTGCAAGGCTATATTATCATAGCATTTCTAAAACTCAATCTCAAATAAATCTATCACAACATAATTCTGTCAAGACAATCAAGACGCATAGATACTGGATAATATGAATTTGTAGATCAGAAGTTTCCAAAATGGGAGTAGTATGAGAGAAATAGAGCTGTAGTAAGATATGCCGAAAAACACAGAAACCTAGATTCCAACTTTACTGTAATTAAATAAATCAGCATGTGGATGGACCTCCAGTTTGGGGATATGCTCAGGAGCCTACAACATATCTGAATACTCCTTAAGCAAATCCATTCTTTGAGGTATAGAAAACAACCATTTTGTTTTTCCCTGTAAATCAATGAAAGCATACAACCATAAAATCATAAAATCACAAAGAAACTTAAAAATGAGCTTAGTCACCTAGTTTTACAAAATAGGAAACCAAGGTAATGAAATAGTTTTTTTAAAGTTAAAATTTATATGGATATATACATACACAAAGCAACTATATTTTGAAAACTGATTTCATGAAACTTATTCTTAGTCACGCCTATACTGAGATCTACATTAAAGAAACAGAAATCTTGGGGCGCCTAGGTGGTTCAGCCAGTTAAACAACTTCCTTTGGCTCAAGTCATCATCTCAGGGTCCTGGGATCCAGCCCTGCATGGGGCTCCCTGATCGGCTGGAAGTCTGCCTCTCTCTCTCCAAGTGCCCTACCCCCTGGCTCATGCTCTCTCTCAAATAAATAAAACCTTAAAAAATATATATTTCTTTCAGGAATAGAAGACATTGCAATGACACAATTCTGGACAATTTTATTTAACTTTATAACTTAATATAATTATATATGTATGTAGCTAGAGACAGTATCAAGGCATAAAAACAATCCAATATGGTTTTAAGCTCTTCTTAAGTCTTTGTGCAATGACATGGAAATCTACATCAAAAGCAAAACCTTGCCTATCAATTTAATACAAGACAATATATAAAGTTTTTAAAAAGTCACCTTAGCACAGTTCTTACCATACAGTCTACAGTGTGATTTTAAGTTTGGTTGGCAACACCTGCTATTTTATATTTCTGGTTTTGATCAGATCATAGAATTGCCAGATTCTAGTCAAATAGCAACTGCTATCACTATGAAATGCTCTTTAATTTTTCATAAACATAAAAAGGGTCCAGAGCGTTAATGCTGCCTTTGATCTAAGCAATTTTTAATATTCTAATAAAAATCCATAAAAAGAATGAGCTTGGAAGTGGTGTGCTAAATGCAATAAGAATTATATATGTTATTGCATTTATAAAATACTGTGTTAAATGGAACAGCTATAGCTCTGTTTATTTTGCATCATATAAGGCAAAATAAATGTGTATTCTGACTCGTATAAAAATGTTTTTAGATGTAAAACAATATAAACCATTCTAGATTGGTTTATAGCCATTGGTCTATAGCCATTCTAGATTATAGAGTATCATTTATATGAAACGAAGATGAATCATATATCGGAAAATAATAGTTTAACTGAAATCAATACAAAATGTATAAAAATACATTATGAATCTGGTTCTAAAAATTTTTTAAATGACCAATGATTAAATTGTCATTCCATTAGACTTGGGAAAAAAGTACTGATTTAAAAAGCCATTTTTTAATAAACTATGATGTATGTAAAAGAAATTATTGCTTAGAGGTAAGCTGAAATTCCATAAACCACTTTACATTTGAATTCAATGCTTAAGTACTTTGGGCTTTATATCCTAGGAAATTATCAAATTAGAAGAAGCAAAATAGGTCTATCATTGTCAAATTCAATTTTCCGTGTGTGTGTGTGTGTGTGTGTGTGTGTGTTGGATTTGCAATTTAAAAATACATTAAATATGGATGTCTAATCTATTTGCCAAGACTTAAAACAAGTAAATGGTTTAGGGTAGCAGAGTCTGAATTCCTGTGAGTGTATTCTGTCACATTCAGAGGGAGAGATTTTTAACACAAACATCAAACTTTCAAAATGAGATAGATTTTATTCTTTTCAAGATTTTATTTGAGATAGAGAACAAGCACAAGTAGGGGGAGGGTCAAAGGGAGAGGAAGAAGTAGACTCCCCACTAAGCAGGGGAGCCCAATACAGGGTGATCCCAGAACTCTGGGATCATGACCTGAGCAGAAGGCAGACGTCAACGGGCTGAGCCACCCAGGCACCCCCAAATTAGGTCGATTTTAATTAGAGCATTAACATAGAACAAAGGATATGTAATATAATAGTTTATATATATTTTTTTTAAGATTTTTTTATTTATTTATTAGGAAAGACAGAGAGTGAGAGAGAGAGCATGAGAAGGGAGAGGGTCAGAGTGAGAAGCGGACTCCCCAAGGAGCTGGGAGCCCGATGTGGGACTCGATCCCGGGACTCCGGGATCATGACCTGAGCTGAAGGCAGTCGCCCAACCAACTGAGCCACCCAGGTGCCCCAATAGTTTATATTTTTAAGAGAATGGTAGTTAAATAGAATGAAGAGCATGCTATTTGAAGCTGAAGGACCTGAAGTGTAAGTTTTATGCCAGCTACCACCTCATATGTGAAGTATAATTTTATAGATGAAAGAGACAATAGAAAATTTCATGGGAATGTTGGTTATTTTGCAAATGGGAAAGCGTAATGATTGAGGAATACTTCTTATGTGGTACGAAGAGTAGCAGACAAAAAGAAGAGAGGACGTGTATTTTGTGTGTTAAGATAATGCTAGGTGATGGAATGGGATGGGATGGGATGGTTTGGAACTAATACTGTTACCAGGGAGAGGAGGAGCACTGTACTTACATTTGAGTAGAATGACAGGAGAGGAGTAGCATTTTAAGATTAGTGCTGCTTGCATGACTATTTTAGGGTATAACACAAAGGCAGAAATCAAAGAGGATAATTAGTATTTTTCTTTTTTCAGTCAAAACATAAAGTAATAAAACCAAAAACTGAACTTGAAGGAGGAATGGAGTAAGAGACGGGGAAGCTTTAATGAATAAATCTTATTAGGAAATCTTTTAAAGGAAGAAATGGCTAATTTAGTAACAGATTAGGTGATAAAGAAAAGGGAGGGGCACCTGGGTGGCTCAGTCAGTTGAGCATCCTGACTCTTGATGTTGGCTTAGGTCATGATCTCAGAGTCCTGAGATCAAGCCCAGTGTTGGGCTACAGGCTTGGCGGGACGTCTGCTTGGGTTTCTCTCTCTCTCCCTCTGCCACCCAACCCCATGCACTCTTGAGGATTCTCTCTGGAGTTTTGTTTACATTTAGTTTTATGTATCTTTTTAAAAAAGATTTTATTTATTTGAGTGAGAGAGAGAGAGAGCATGAGCAAGAGGAGGGGCAGAGGGAGAGGTAGACTCCTGGCTGAGCAGGGGGCCAGACATGGGGCTTGATCCCAGGACCCAGGGATCACGACCTGAACTGAAGGCAGATGCTTAACTGCATCACCCAGATGCCCCCAGTTCTATGTATCTTTTAAACTATCTTTAAGAAGTTTTCTTAATCTGTGGACCGTTTAGAGATGTGTGAATTTCCAATTGCTTGAAAATTTTCCTGTTGTTTCTCTCATTGATTTATCATTACATAACATGCCTTATATGATTTCATTTTTAAAAAATTAATTGAGATTTGTTTTGTGAACTACAATATGGTCTATTTTGGTGAATATCTTAGAATTGTGAATTATTTGCCTAGTAGTTCCATCAGTTACTCTGAGTGGAATATTGGATATACTTTTTCACTTTCTGTCTTTTAGTTGGTAGCTTTAGAACATTTACATTTAAAGTAATTATTAATACATTAGATTTAAGTCCCACATTTGTATCTGCTTGACTTGTTTCATTATTTCACATGCCTTTGTTTTCCTTTTCTTGCTTTCCTGTGGGTTACTTGGGAATTTCTGCAGAATTCCGTCTTTTTACATTTATGGTATTTCTAAATAAAGCACTTTGTTTCATTTCCTTAGTGGTTGCTCTAGGGACAAAATACGTAACTTATCACAGCCTATTCTTCTTGACACTTTCCAACTTTTAGTAAATGTTGAAATCTTATTTCCACTTAGTTTCCTCTCCTCTCCCCATTTCTTAAATGTAGTTGTGTCAATAGATTGTCTTGCATACTTTGAAAACCACAGTATATGTCATGATTTGCTAGAACCATCAAATATGATCTAAGAAATTCATGAAAAGAATAGCCTATTATATTTACTCTTGTAGTCCCTAATCTTTTACTTGTTTTTTTGGTTGGTTTGGTTTGGTTTGGTGTGGGGTTTTTTTTTTTTTGTTTGGTCTTTTTGTTTTTTTGTGTGTGTTTTGCCACTCCAGCTCCCATTACCTTTCTAACTAGACAGGTTCCTTTAGCCATTTTTTAAGGGAAGATCTGCTAGTGACAAATTAATTTTCCTTCTGAGATTGTCTTTATTTCTCTCTTACTCCTTGTTATGCCCAGATTTTGAGATCCCCAAAGACCACCAGGGAGCTGATTCCGATGCAAAATCAAAAGAGCCCTTTATTCGAGCTAGCTCGAGTTTAGTCTCCCACACTCACCAATGCAGTGGCATAATGTAGAGAAAGAGAGCAAGTTTCAAAAAGCGCAGCAGTTTTATAGGGGGCAGGGACCAATGAGATTGTAACACACATAGAAAGTTGCATAGTCATGTTAGGTCACACGCAGGTGGCCAACTGAATTGCAATTTACCCTATAGTAGCTGTTTGAACTAGCCTATCACTCTGGTCAGAATTGGCACGCAAGTTTGGTGGGCAAAAGGCGGGGTTTACATTCTTTGGCGGTTAGGGGTTCTGCATTCCTATTGGCTAACTCTAACTCACAGGTGGGCTGGGCAAAATTCTGACATTCTGTGGTTTTTTTCTCAGAAGCAGGTCATGTGGGGGTTATACACAAGATGGCAGGTGTAGCACAAAACGGAGTTAGCCCTGCTCTCCTCCTTCACTCCTAAAGTATAGTTTTGCCACCTTAAATAATTTTTGTCTGGCTGTTGAACAATATTGTCTCACTTCCTACTGGTCTGCCTGGTTTCAAATGAAAAATCTGAAGTCATTTAAGTTAGCGTGTTCCCACGGGTGGTATGTTATTTCTTTCTGTTTGCTTTTAACATTTCTTTCTCTGTCTTTAGTCCAAAAGTTTAACTAAGGGGTGTATTGGCTTGGATATCTTCGGATTTATCCTGTTTGCAGTTCTCTCTGCCTCCTGAGCCTCTGACTATGTCTTCATCAAATTTGAGAAGTTTTTAGCCATTGTTTCTTCACACTTTTTGTCAGTTTCATGTCTCTCCTGTCTTTTTGGGACACCAAAGTATAAATGTTAGTTCCTATATTCAATAAAACCCTGAGCCTCTGTTAATTTTCTTTTCAATCTATCTTCTTTCTCTCTTTAAAATTAAGTAATTTATATTGATCATCATAAATTTCCTTCAGTCTTCTGTCATTTCCATTCTAGAATTGAAACCATCCAACAAGATTTTTATTTTGGAAATTTAATTAGTATTTTTTCAGTCCTATAGTATTCATTTGTTTATCTTTTAAAAACTTCTTTCTTTGGTGAGAGTTTTTTTTCCCTTCATTTGTTTCAGAAGAATGTGCAATTGATTGTTGAAGCATTTTTTTTTTAAATTCTTAGTTAGCTAATTCCAGTATCAGACGTTTCACTTGAGCTCAGATGAGATTTCTGCTGGTGCAAACTGTGGGGAAGAAGGTATTTTTCTGGTCCACAGTGTCTGTAGGCTGGAGGAGGGTGCTGATAGAGTCCAGAAACTTGTGACAGAGAGTGTTTCCCCTGACTTTTACCCTGGCCATCCAGTGCCGATGGTCTTCCCACTCTATCTTTGCCAGTGGTACTGGGGAGAAAGCACTCACTTGGACAGCCTTCTGACACTGGGTGGAGGACCAGGAGCTGTGGGGTTGGGTGATTCTTTGTTACGGGGTAGAGCTTCAGGAGATCATGGAAGGAATTACCTTCTGCCATTGGGTGGAGGATTTGTTGTACCTGACCTGAATCATCATTTGCAGCTACCTAGAAGGCAGGAGTTACTGTGTCTGGATGACCACTACTCTAATGTAGAGGATAGGGAAACATTGGTTTAAGGTTGCGTTTTGCAAGTGAGAGGAGGTCTGGGAGATCCTGGGCTTGCTGTCACCACCAGTCCTATAAGAGGAGCTTGTCTTCTGTCTATAAACGTGAGGCATGGATTGAGTCAGCCTGCCCAGTTCCAGCGTTGTGCTGTTGTGGGAACATCTTGGGACAAAGGTTAGACTTTGTTCTTCTGGCAGATTCAGGATACTGCTGACACTAGCTATAGAGCTTCCCATTAGGCACCTCCATAATTCCTCTTTTTATTTTGGGCGAAGAGTAGTGGCTTTTACTTTTCATTTGTTCCTTTCTTCACCCCCCTTCCTCTTTTCCTTCCTTCCCTTATTCTTCCTTTGTTCTCTCACTTTCTCTGTCTCTTTCTCCCCACCCCAACTCTTTCCTGCTCCTTCTCTCACTGTCTCTTTTTTCCCTATGCCTTTTGGCCATTCATTGTTGCGGTCTCTCTGCTGCTCAGTTTGTTCTATATAGATTTAACAACCTCATGGTACTCACCACAGTATTACTCTTTAAGTCTCAACATTCTTAGTCAGTCTACTATCTTCTTTCCAGCTTTTAGTTTATCTCTGTCTTTCTATTTTCTGTGATTGTTTCCCGGAGTATTAACTTGTATTTCAAGTGAAAGAACAGAGGAACGTGAGTCTATATCATTTTGTTCCAGAACTGAAAAGTGTACTCTATCTTTTATATTTTAAAAAGTCAATATGTATCAAGAGTAAAGTTGCATACACTCATTCAGCAAACACCAAAATAAATGCTATCATTGTATTGTAATTGATCTAGATACTATTTATTAAAAAATAAAAATATTGTATATAACTATTAATTCCTTTATCTTACCTTTTCTTCACAGAGCTCTCTTTTCCTCCCTAGAGGCAATCACTATGATGAATTATGTGTTGAGCTGATGATTTCATACTTTTATTATAAAAATATACATTCACATACAATATTATTATTTGAACTTTTAGAAAAATGAAAGGTGGTATCATACTATGTATAGTATCAGCAGTCAACCAATCAGTCTTACATCTGCTCCCCCACTTTTCTCAGATACCACACATGGAATTACAAGAATGACTGAAGAAAACTTCAGTCAGCTTTTTCACTTTTTCTAAAATAGCATTAAAACCTAAGAATGAGGCAGATTGTAACAGCCGTAGACCTATGCCATTTATGCTGTGCATGTTGTTTGCTTTACTGCCTGGTACTCTGCTTGTTGGTCTTCCATTTTCATAACTCTTTATACAGGAAGCAGGCATCAGTCTCTGTACTCATATATGTCCCCCAAATTCCAAAAGACACATGTCATTCTATCCCCCAGAGCTTCCATCTTATTCTGATCTTTCCTGTGAATGCAAAATGGTAGGCTTGGAGATCCCACTAAAAAAAATACATTCAACATGAATTTCCTCACCTTTGTTCCCTTTGACTCTCCCACCTTTTCACAGTTTTCTTTTATAAACTGTAAGGCAGTAATTTTCTAATAGTTGTAGGTGATAGAATATGTTCCATTGTAGTAGAAAAAGGAGCAAGAAAAAGAAATCCTACCTTAATATTTGGGTCCTATCTATCTAATATGAACTGCACATATTTATGGATAACATTTAGGGTACCCCGTTTATAGCTTTCAAGATTTAATTTAAAAAAAAATATCTGTCTGCAAGTACTTTTCTGGTTAATAGGGTGGTAAGAAGCACAAAGCTCACATTTTGAAACTCCAAGGTTCTAATGAATAATGAAGACTTTAACTTTAAAATGACTTGCATTAAAATTAGAGCCATCACGTCTTAGAATTCCACTGGGAGATCTTGTCTCATTTTGAATGTCGTGATGACTAAAATTCCTCACCCACCTCACTATTCCCCAGCCTCCACGAAGTCTTTGAAATGAAATTTCCTGTGAGTTCTTCAGCTATTCTGACTTGTAATGGGGGAGATATATTTAGTCATTACCTTACAATTAGAGTGAAATAGCAAACTCACTCTGACTGAAGAATACATCCTTTGTTCTCATCAAAATGTCCTGTGCAGATTATCTAATGGCACTAAAAATGGTACCATGCTCAAAGCCATATTTCCCCACCCCCAAAAAGAGTTCCACAGCAAGCTTTAGTCTATAGTCTCAGTCTCTATACAAAAATGCCCAGCTGCCTATTTCCTAGGGTTAGAATTTAACTGTGTGTGTGTGTGGGGGGGGGGGGGTTGTTTGTTTGTTTTTTGTGTTTGTTTTTTGGCTCTAGTATTCCTATTTAAGGTTATTTCTGGTATATACTCTGAAAAGCTGTTCTTTAGGAAAAGGAGATGTTTTCAAATGTGCTGTTCTCATTTCCTCTCATTGTTTTACATTTGGAAGAATTGTGTTAATGCTTTTACTAGTTAACTTTACAAATGTGTCTGAAAATTGTCCCCTCTATGCTCCTGGGAAGGGGGTACGTGTGTAGCACATTTGTGCACAATTTATAATACTGTGCATTTCTAAGTCTGGCAAGCACATCAAAGGAAATATGAGTGTTAATGTGACATTTTGACTTTGTGAGCTAGAAGGTCACTTGAGTAATTAGTGCTAGATAAACCCACAGGACATGCTATGCTAGTGTGATCATTCTAGCAATACCCACTGTGACTAACAAGCACAAAGTTGAAGAAACTTATTTATGAATTATGAAAATCTTCTTAGCTATATTTTAAATACTTGAGGCTTGTTTAAACTTCAGTACTCTTTGAGAGAAAGGACTTTGCCTAACTTGATAAATGGCGCTAAGAATTACAGAGTGTTATGTACATCGGATATAATTTGAAGGTAGCTAAAAATATTATTAATGGTGTTGACCTTTGTGCTCTCCAAAATAGAGATTTTAATAATGATTTTTATTTTAAAATATTTTTTATCATAAATTTTGTTTTTTAAAAAAGTTCTTATGACTTCCTGGGAAGTGCGAGTAGACTTGGGGGATTACTTTATTCCAGGTAATCAGCAAACATTTACCACTTTCAGTTGAGCTTAATTACATATCTTACCTATTCTTTTGTATTAATTTATACCTTAGATTTATTTATAGGATTTTACATTACTTTCTGGTTACATAAATGTGAAATAACATAAAATAATTATAATAGAAACCTGTAATAATGAGAAGAACAAACATATGCCAATGTAGAACATTTACTTTAAAGAGATTCTGTAAATTCTGAGTCTTGAAGTTAATGGAATACATATCGGTTCACCAATGTTATTTTCCCCAAATCAAAGGGCCACATGTAGGATGTATTATTCTAAAGACTACATTATAATCAAATATATAAACTTGGGTGATAATCAGCAAAACAGAAGAGGAGGGAGCTTAACGTAGGCTAGATCTTATTCCTTGGCCTGGGAAACAGAAAAGAAGATGAGCCCTTACTTTGGTAGTAAAATTTATTTATTCCTCTGTTTAAATTTTTGCGGTTCTAATTTTATAAAATATAATTAGAGAAGGAATATATGAATACAGTTTTGTTTTATATAATATACATATGTATGTGTATATGTCTATCTGTATATGCATGCATAAATATGTATGTATGGATATGTATATATACATATTACATGTTAGAGCTGAACCAAAAATTCTCCTTGTCACTATGTTTTATCTGTGGGATAGAACATTATAAAGCAAGGATCATGGTACTGGTGAATATGAAAGCATTTAGGACAGAGTGTATCCTCAAATTAGTATGCATATATCACACTCTCTAATTTGTGAGCTCTGGTATCAGTTGTACATTTCTTTTGGAAAAGTTGTATTTAAGAATGATGAAATTGATTTCCAGGTGCTTTCAATATGAGTTTGTGTCTGTTGACAATAAATCAATAACTCCTTCTGACGTGACTCTTATAATAGTAAGAAACTTGGCAGTAATTTACTTTCTTAGTGGCAGACAGATAGCTATGCCTTGGATTGAAAGTACTACTCAGACTAAATGTTGTTCCGGTGAGCATTATTTTCTTGGACCGAAAGTGAATGTCCACTTATGTGATGAAGAAAAGCAGTTGTCATTTTGGAAAAGAAAACAAAAGGAAGTAGTAAGGGCACTAGTCATGTACACCAAGGTAAACAGAGAAAGAAACTGATGGATTGAATTGTAATCGATAGAGAAAATGCAGATGGCAGCTCAGAATATGAATAATTTTATTAACACATGAGAATTAGCACCTGAGAGAACATTGCATGTTGGTCTCTGTGGGTCTCTTAACCCTTTTGAATTGGTTTATATTTTCAATACCTCCTCTATGAAGTAGATATTATGGCCTTAAATTACAGATGAGGAAACTAAGTCAACTAAGAACTCACACCATGACAATGGCAGAATGAGGAATTAAATTCCAAGTAAAATACTGGTAAATTCCATAGTTGAGATAAATCACTAATATAGTACAAGAAACTAATGATTTACTCTTCCCAACTAATAATCTGTGATGCACATAAAGACATTCTGCAGGGTATGACACATGCCAAGTAAATACATGTTTTACATATTTGAATTTTAAGTTACTAATGCTTTAGCAGAAAAAAATTTGTATTCATTTTAGTGGGGCTGTGGAGGCTTTATTTATTAGTTATCTTTGACTCTCAAACTTCACACAAAAAGATGGGTTCTTCTTAACTCCACTTTGTGTCAGGTTCTGCTCTGCATACTGTAAATATTTTCTAATAAATCCCATGTCCATGGCTATGTTTCCTTCTTCTTCTCTCTTAGATTATGTTTTTTTCAATTCTAATAAATTTACAATATTTATCTAGAAATTGTGGATAGCTAGAGGATAGTGTGTTATGGAACTACCTGAGAGGTAATAGTTTATTTGGGGACTAAGAATCATAGAGATGACTTTCACTTATTCATGTCTCTAGAGTTTAGTTTCTCAATAAATATCCCGAATAGGCTTGATTGTTTTTACCTTTCAGGACTTTGTCCTAGTTTAAAGGTTTAGCATTCAGTAGTGGCCAGATTAATTTGGAAAATCTGTTTTATTGACTTTGACCACAGATACAGCATAGCTGTTTATAACAAGTTAAACAAAGACAGCCCAAAGTATTAGTAATGAACTTTTGCAAAAATTTGTGTAATCTAAGTACTTCCAACATCAAAGTCCCTTCTTAGTATCTTTCATCACATAGCAACCTACATTCTATAATGATCAAATCTAGTCATTAAAATGGCTCATTGCATGACTTCACACATGCTCAATAATTTCATATTATTTTGGAGTGAGGGATGAATTTCCTGGGGTGCCGGAGTCTTCATATTAATTGTGTCTCTGTTATTATTCTGCTAACTTGTAATTGAGTATAATTTTCTGTGCCCCGTTGTTAATGTTAATATTATTCCACTGGCTGTCTGAACAATCCAAATTCTTCTTATTTAGATGTTGACATATCTTTCACCTGATCTCTTTCTTGTCCTCTTGCATGATAGAAAATTCTGACCACTAAAGCCACATATAAACAGAACAGATGTGTGGCAAAAACTATCCTGGGTCTAATACTTTGCACTCGAGCATTATCAGCTATTCCCTGAGTGTGAGTGGGACTTATGACCTATACTTACTGTGGGTCCTCAAAGAGATGTTACTTACCCCTTGATGAATGCAAAAGGGAGTTCTAACAAGCAAACTGTGCAAGTGTGTGTGTGGAACACAGACATCCAGGGTACATATCTTTATGTCACTGCTTCTCAAACTTTAGTGTACACACAAATTACCCAGGGCTCTTATTAAAATGTTAGTTCTGATTCAGTAGATGTGGGATAGAACTCAAGAATGTGCATTACTACCAAACCTCCAGGTAACACCGATACTGTTTGACCAAGAACCAATATTATGCACATTTCTGTAGACATCACATGGACTTTAAACTACTTGAATATGATGACTTTTTCTTTAATCTCAGTGTTCTCCTATCTTGTCACAATACCCAAGAGCTGCTCGAGAAATTTGGTTTGCATAATAGGTGAATGAAGAAACAGGTGAATTATAAGTGCAAATATATTCTCTTTGTTCTGATCTTATTTAATAATTGTAACTAAAGGTAGTCTTTTTTTTTTCAATTTCTCTGTGAAGAATAGTATAACAAAGTGGGGACAATCCAGTATAGAAGAAGAAGACAGTATGATGCAATAGGAAGGCAGTATGGCAGTTGATTGAGAGCACAGATTCTGGAATCAGATTATTTGGGTTTCAATCCTGGCTCCTGAAATTACTGAAAGTATGATATTATATAAGTAATATAATCTGTTAGTGTCTCAGATTTTCATTTATAAAGTGAGGGTGAAAAAGAAATTCCACTCACAGGCTAGATTTCAATAATTCATGTAAAATACTTAAGAGAGTGCCTGGCCAATAGCACATAATACGTAATAGCTATTTTTACAACTGAAATATTAATGATTACTCTTCAAAAATTTCAGTTGTGTTCCAAGTGAAGATAACAAGGTTCACAGTCTATCCTATTATCCTTTACCTATCCTATAGAATCCTATTGAATCAATATTTCTATTCAGACAACTAAGGAATATTCCTAGAGGCTTTTCCATTGGCAAAATTATGCTCACCTAGTGACCAATGCTACAGAATATTTCTCTTTATACAACTAAGGTCTATTTCTAGAGACTTTTTCCATTGGCAAAATTATGCTAGCCTTTATTTTTTAAAACACTATCATATAGATAGGGTCAAACCACAAGTTGGGTGTGAATATTTAGAACAAGTTAAAGGCAGATGCATTTCAAAACAATGCATATTACAATTACTTATCTTAAACCTTCACTTTTGCATATGTATTTAATTGATTGAATTACAGTTCATAGGTGCATTTGAAGTGGACTATGGATATGTTCTTTATAAACTAATTGGCAAGGTTCACTGTGCGGTATGTTTAAGACAGTTACCTGGTGCTATAGTATAAAATTTCTTTTTCTTGCTGAGTCATTGTTACAGTGACACCAAATTTAATAAGTTATCTGGTTGAGTCCCTGTCTTATTTTCACTTTAATTTTTGCCAAAATTAACTCATTGTGTGTTATTAAAGAATTATCTAACACTCACAAACTTTTAAAGAAACTAGAGTCTAGCTTGCATCTCATTTTAAAAGTGATGAGGAAAGGGAATACTATATATAGATAAGCTTGGGGTAGAAATATCTTATTTTTATGCATAAATAAAAATGCTCAGAAATAATAGAGTGATGCAAAGTGTAATGATGACTGAAGAGCCTGACTGTTATGAAGATCATCAGCTTTTGAGCGGTGATCATACTAGCTTTTTGCCTTTGAGCAGTTTCTATAATCTCTCCGGACCACTTTATTTATTTGTTTGATTAATGTGGCAATGAATTAAGTAATCTAGGATCCCTCTCAGGTCTTTTCGCATAATAATGTTCACCAGTTAGCTTCCCCCTCTCCCTGCTTTCTCCAGGCATTTATGTCTGAAAGCTGTTCTCTTTCTGTCTCTAAAAAAGTTCCCAGTGGGAGTGCCTGGGTGGCAGTCGACTGAGTGTCTGCCTTCAGCTCAGGTCAGGATCTCAGGGTCCTGAGATCGAGCTCTGCATCAGCTCCCTGCTCAGGGGGAAGTCTTATTCTCCCTCTCCCTCTGCCCCTCCTCCCGACTTGTGTGCGCTCTCTCTCTCTCTCTCTCAAATAAGTAAAATCTTAAAAAAAAATCCAATGTATCTTTTTCTTTCCTTTTTTACTGCTACAGCTTCAACTCTCATCTTCATTAAGTTATTCTAGTAGAGTCCAAATTAGTCTTCCTTCACCTGCTCTTACCCTAGAACAATCGCTATGCCACAAAGTAGCCAAAGCCACTTTTAAAAAGATGGATCAGACTACACTATTCCCTTGCACAAAACTTCTAATAATTTTCCAATACATTTAGAAGAAAATCTATTTCGTACCATGACCTACAGTAACTTGCCTCTTCTTGCCCTCTTCTACATCATTAACTTATATTTCCAATACTCTCCCACTCACTTGTTATGTCCCAGGCACATTGGATTTGAACTTGGTAAGCATTTCCTTCTCAGAGGCTTTGGGTGTAAAGTTTGCTTTACATAGAACACTCTTCCCCTTTATTGTCACTAGACTAGAACTGCTTTGTCATGAAGGTCTCAAATTAAATAGCACCTACTTAATGAGGCCTCTCTTCACCATCAAAAGTAAATTAGACTTTTAATAGAGCTTTAAAATATACAGTTTGAAAGTTGTCATTCTCATCTGTACAACAAGAAAAAGGATGACAAACCAAAAATCAGGGAATTTGGGAGTCCCATCAAAGAACTGAGTTTGCAGGGCAAATATGTATCCCAAAATCTGGACAAACAGGCAAATCTAGAGAGAGCAAAGCTCCATTTACCCATGATAGAAACTTCTAGAGAAATATATGGGTGGAAAAATTAAATAGTAATTTTGAAAAACTTGCTAGGGGCTGAGTGTGTAGTCGTGAGAGAGTGAGAAACTCCTAGGGGCTGCCGTCATAGGTGTGGGAGGTCACACTTTATCTTCATGAATGCCACAATGTTCTTAAAGGGAAAATTTGGAAAAGACCCCTCCTGGCTATGACAGTGAGAGTGAGAAAGTAACCCTTGTGAAATATGTCCAGATTCTTCTCCATTAGAAAGCCCTACTACTCTAGGAGAAAGACTTGTTCAGAGTTTGGTTCTGGAGTGATAACGAGAAGGCATTCTTTTCACTCCAGGCCTCTCCCATCTTCCTGTCTGAACTAAATGAAGGAGAGGAGAAAGCAATACAGCAAGAAACATGTGTAAAGTTCACAGACCAGAGCCCCTCACCCTCACTTTACCACCACATCAACAAGTCTCTAGTATATAAAAGCATGTTACAGCTCAAATTGCTGCAAGATGTAGACACTATGTGATAGATGAATATTTGGTGAAACCCACACAAAGGAGAGGAGACCAAAACAAAGGAATTTTAAGCCTCTGTCATCTACCGCTAAAGCAAATATTAAACACAACCTAAATTCCAGGTAGATCAACATTAATTTCCCCATTAGAGGCCTATTTACCTCAGTTCCTATTATCTAATACAGGTCCAACTTTCAACAAAAAATTATAAGGCATGCTGAAAGCAAGCAAAACACAGTCTAAAGAATTAAAAGCAAGTGTCAGAACCAGACTTAGTTGTGATGTGTATATTGGAGTTATCAAACATGGAATTTAAAGTAAATATGATTAATGTTAAAGGCTGTAATTGAAAAAAATAGACAACATGAATGGACACATGGATATATAAGCAGAAGTTTAAATTCTAAGAAATAATGAAAGAAAGTGCTAGAAATCAAAAGCCCTGAAACAGAAATATAAAATGCCTTTGATGGCCTCATCGGTACATGAAATATGGCTGAAGAAATAAGTAGTTAACTTGAAGATAGATCAACAGAAATTTCCAAAAATGAAGAGAACATCTAAGAACTGTGGGACAGTTTCAAAATGTGTGATGTGTGTAACTAGAATATCCAAAGGAGAAGGAAGAGAAAATAGGACAGAAAAATATTTGGAGTCTTTAGAACAAGAACTGTCAAAATTGATGAAAGATACTACACTACATATCCAGGAAGCTCAGAGAGCACAAAACAAAATAGTATAAGTGTAACTACACTAGTCATATCATAGTCAAAGCACAGAAAATATAAAAATAAAATCTTGAAAAAAACTGGAGTTGGTAGGGAGGTGGGGAACATTATCTATAGAGAAGCAAGGATAGGAATTACATCAGACTTTTCATCAAAATGACATCAAAAACTTTGAGAGCAAGAGAATGGAGTGAAATACTTAAAGTGATAAAAGAAGAAAAACATACACCAGCATAGAATATGCGGTGAAATTCTCCTCAAAAATTGAAGGAGAAATAAAAGCTTTCTCAGACAATAACCAAGAAAATTCATTGCTAGAACACATGCTTTTCAAGGCGTGTAACAAGTTTCTTTGGATAGAGAGAAATACAGTTTTTTTTTATTTTTTTATTTTTTTATTTGTTTTGCTTTCAGCATAACAAGTTATCTTTTTTTATTTTTATTTTTTTATTAACATATAATGTATTATTTACCCCAGGGTACAAGTCTGTGAATCATCAGGCTTACACATTACACAGCATTTGCCATAGCACATACCCTCCCCAGTGTCCATATCCCTATCCACCCCCCC
>CM052813.1:45278357-45388148 GCA_028533885.1 Nasua narica | reverse complement strand
GCACTGCCGCGCCGCTCCTCCCCAAGGAGGAAGGAGGGGGTCTCTCTGGAATGCCTTATGTGGTCCCCGCTCGAAGGACCGCGGCCACGGTCTAGGGTAAGCTCCAGCTGATAACGCACTGCGCGGCTCTTTCTCTGCCGCCGGCTTCTCCGCCCTGATATCTGGGAGCTCTGCCGCACTCAGACACCCCCGGTCTCTTTATGATCTCGCGGGTCCTGAAACCACTCTGTTCCCACAAGGGCCAGACCTCTGGCCTAGCCTCTGGAGGGATGTCCCTCAGCGGAGCAGACTCTAAAAGTTCTGATTTTGTGCTCTGTGGCTCTGGGGCATCAGGGAGCCAGCCCCTCCCCCCGCGGTCTCTCTTCACGTCGCTTTGGAATCACTTTTCCAAACATCCTACCTTTCCGAAGGTGGTCGATTTTCTGCTCCTAGAATTGCTCTTCTTCCTCTCTTCTCCCTCCTGTTGAGTATGCTGGCTTTTAAAATGATTTATTAACTATCTAGATGAACTTCTGGGTTCCGACTCTATCTCAACCTCCTACTTCTCTGCCATCTTGCTCCTCCCTCGAGAGAAATACAGTTTTAGGTAAGAAAGACTACTGCAGAAAAATAAATGAAGGTGAAATAAAGAACTTGAGTTTCCTTATTCTTAATTGATTTTAGAATACATCAATTTGTTTAAACTAATGAAAGTGGCAATTTATTAAATGGTTATAGCCTATGGATAAGTGAAATAAGCCAATTGTTTCAATGTCACAAAAGACAGGAGAGATGAATTGGGAATATTTTGTTTTTTGATATCTAGACTACACATGAGGCAAAATAGTATTAATTGAAGGTAGACTTAAATTACTTAAAACTGTATACTGTAAACTCTAGGGCAAAGACTATTTTTTTTAAAGAAGTATCATTGATTCACTTAGAAAAGAGATAAAATGGAATCTTAACATATTCAATAAAAACAAGAGAAAGCAGAAAAGCTCTTGGAATGAGTAGAAAACAGGTAAAAATATAGTATATGTTAATGCGAGTGTGTTAAATCTTACATTAAATATGATTATCTAAATACACCAATTGAAAAAGAGTATTAGAATGGATTTATTTATATAAAATGCATATATGTATATATAAACCCAAGAATATGCTGCCAAAACTCACTTTAAATATGATTCTGAAAAATTAAAATTAAAAGGATGAAGAAAGATACACCATACTAAAACCTTCTAAACAAAATAAAATAGCTACAGTAATTTCACACAATCCAGTCTTTATAACACGGATATTTATTGGAAATAAAGAGAAGAAATATACAATGATCAAGGGGTCACTTCTCTCCAAAACACTATAATCTTAAATGAGAACACACTAATCAACAGAACATCAAAATATGTAAGGCAAAAGAAGAAACAGATAAATCTACAACCTTGGTTAAGGACCTCAAAACTGTTCCTCATCAGTAATTTGTAGATCAAGGAGACAGAAAATCAATAAGTATATAGTTGACCTGAACAGCAATATCAATCAATGTGATCTAATTGACATTTATAGAATGCTCTGTTCAGCAACAAAAGAGTATATATTCTTTTCAGGCTCTCGCAAAACAGTCGTTCACCAAGAGAGACCATATACCAAGCCATAAAACACAACTTAATAAATTGAAAAGAATAGAAATCATATAGTGTATGTTCTCAGACAGAAATGAAATTAAGGGCCCCTGGGTGGCACAGTTGGTTGAGCGACTGCCTTCAGCTCAGGTCATGATCCCGGAGTCCCGGAATCCATTGAGTCCCACATCGGGCTCCCAGCTCCATGGGGAGTCCGCTTCTCACTCTGACCTTCTCCCTTCTCATGCTCATGCTCTCTCTCACTCTCTCTCTCTCTTTCCTAATCAATCAATAAAAAAAATCTTTAAAAAAAAAAGATGAAATTAAACTAGGAATCAATAACTGAAAGATAGTTGGAAAATTCTGAAATATTTGGAAATGATGCAACAGACTCTCAAATGATACATGAATCAATGAAGTCTCAAGTGAACTTAAAAACCATGTCAAACCAAATGGAAATAGAATTTAAAACTTCTGGGATGCAGCCAACAAGCAAACAAAACAGTTGTTACATAAAAACTTAGAGCATTAAACACATATATTGGAAAATATTTGGATTACTAAGCTAAGTTTCTAATTCCCTCTATAGTCTCAGAACCTAGAACAGTCCTTCACACAAGCTTGTTCCTGAAGTCATCACATTGGCAGTAAGATACTGTTTTAATTATCTGTAATAATAACCTTAACACAACATTAACACAACATTAGGTCTTTCTGGGAAAGTACTTTTCGTTGGCCTCCAAAGTTAAATGAAGTGCATCGTACTTAGAGAATGTAAGAATAAATCTATCTGCTGAAGAATATAATTTTATTTGACCATTTTTAGTATCGACTAGTTTAATAATATTGAGTCAATATTGTAAGCTACACATTTGGCCTATTTAACAGTATTTTAATTATTTGACTGTTATTTGTAGATAGATTTCTTTCTTTCACAGTAATTTTACTTTATTTTTTTTTCTTCCCTTTCCCTACCTCAATTTGCATTTAGAACGCTTGTTATAGAAGTACACAGACAGAAGTTTTGTAAGAGGCATGAAATGCCAGAGAGGCTGTAGAAATAAGCCTTTAGAGGCTTTAGAGAGCAAGCAGAAGCTCCTTCTAATATAAAGTTCTGCCTATCATCTTATTGTAAAATCCAGCTGTTGTCTATGGAGGAAACAACAAAGCTCCTCACTACTCAATGAGGTCAGGTCCTCTTGAATATTCTCCCTGGTTTTTATTTTTGGTGCATGATCTAGTGATCTGTAGGTTTAAGATCATAGGCTCTCATCCTTGGCCGACTAAGCAGATTATAAACCAAGAGACAAAGTGGACAAAGACATGCGCCGCCCTGGGTTGTATTTTTTTTTCATCTTTCATAAGCTCCTTCAAATAAGTTCTACAGATCAAATAACAAAGTGTATCTAATTCTTTATATTTGTTGTCATAACGTATGTCATCTTATGTTTTGAACTGTCATAATTTCTTATCTGCAGCATTAGTTTGGAAGAAGCTAAAAAAATAGTTCCTCATAGCTGCACAATGAGTGACATTATCTGTCTCCTTTCAGAAATTTTGTTTTTAATTTCAGGAGCAATACATGCTTGTTTAACAGATTCCAGCTGTGTGAATTAGAAATTTAAATTTCTCTTCACTTGGCCCCATGCAACTTTACTGCTTTCTTCAGAGACAGCCTAATACCTACCAGTTTGGTTTGTGTAATTGATGACTTTTTACTGTGCTTCTTTATATCTACATACATACACATAATGTTGTACATATTTTATATTTAATTACTAACATAGCTGTAAATTATTCAGTGCTGGTGAAGTCATACAGTATGTTTGACCATTTCTGTAATAAGCCACTGTGATAAATGTATAAACTGCCACAGTACACACAACACATACACACATATATGTTGTATATAAGAATTTCCATAATATAGGTTCCTAGAGACATAGAAGTACCAAATTATATGTAAGTTTATACTAAGAATAGCTGATATTATATTGAATGTTTACATTAATTTGGAAAAAAAACTGATGTCTTTAAAATTAAATTGTCTCATCCAGATAATCTTTTGTTTCTGCATGTATTCTGCATGTCCTACAGAAATTTTTTTTTCCTACAGAAATTTTTATTAGTTCCCCTATAAATAACTTTTTGGTTTATTACTAATTACTTTAAAAGTGTGTTGCCATGTTTTTTATGTTACGCTAAATTCTACTATGGATATTTCATGTTATCATAAATGCAGTTAACAACTGCTATACTTTAAATATTATTGCCCATACCATTTTAGGCAGAAGGATTTTTTTCAATTTTTTGATGATATAAAATTGATAAATATATACGCAGTTTATGCCTTTTGGAGGGAAGGGAGTGGGAATACAGTCACTTGAAATCTCATTTTATTTTAGAAAGGGATTTGGGGGAAAGTGCCTCAAATAATATTTATTCAAATAATCAGATTGCTGGTGTGTCTGGAACATAGTGGGCGGAAGATAATGTGTGTTGATGTAACTATATGAATGAGTGACTGAGTAATGATTAAGTTAATGAGTAGGTATCTGAATATTTCTACCAAACTACGCACAGGTTACTATAGCTAAGATTATCTTTTAACCACAATCTATTCTACCTTACTTCTAAGGCAACATGATTAGACTTTTTTTATTATTTCTTGGAGTTATATCTGACTATAAAAGTAACAGCTCCAGTGGAAGTAGAAATATAGGCCCTGAGGTTGGTATGGTATCTTCATTCTTTCTCCCATTTCCATTGGCTGCAACCTAAACATAATGGAGAGCCCTTATAAAGCATGCACTCTCCTAGGTGATGACACAGCTACACAAAGTAAGCTATCTAGGACTCTGGAACAGGACTGCTTGCAAACTTAGGACACTCATCCTCAGAGTTGGACATGACAGCAGGAAAACAAAAAAAAAAAAAACACAAACATTCCAACAAGCAACAACAACAGCAAAACAATCTTTCATTGGGTCTTTTTGTGACAGTGCCCTGCCTTAGTATAATAGTGTAATACCACTTATTTTAGCCTCTCAATGTTATTACCTACTTGATTCTCCTCTATCTGAAATACCTCTGGTTTGATTTCATGACACTATACTTTCCATTTTCCCCCTGTATCAGGAGCCATTGCTTCTTTACCTTCTTTGCTACCTCCACTTCTCTACCTAAATTCTAAGCCCAGAGCTTAGAGGTTGGCTTCCTTATCTTTTCTACAAACACTTTGGCCTAAAAATATCTCATTCATACTTATGACTCAGAATACCACAGTTTATGAAAATAGTTCGAATTTCATTTCCAGTCTTAACTGTGGGGTTCGAGATTCATATATCCATCACATTACTTAAAAAGTATGATGTAGTCTATAAAGGCATCGATCCTCAAGCAACACACCTCATACTTGGTAAATGTGTGAGTTGGGGCAAATCAGTTACCACTTACTATCATAGTTTTTCCTCATTGTTAATATTGTCGTAGTAAAAGCTCTTATTTCACGTGGCTGTATTGAGAATGAAATGAGTTTATGTAATCCATTTGTCTATAAAACACTTATAAATCTTTTAAAACACTGATCAGTTCCTTGATCACAAGTAGTGGTATGCAGAATAACATAATGGTGGATCTGGCATTTTGTAAGTCTATGACTGATGTTTTTGGCAGAGGCATTGTGTGCAAGGAAGGCAAATCTGTATGTAGAGTAAACATCTATTCCTGTAAGAAGATAGCATGAGAGAAGTGGTCCAATGTCATCAACCTGCCATCAGGTAGCTGGCTGATTACATTGGCGAATGGTGTCATTGTGTAGGGTACTTTGCTGGCAGATTGGACACCCAGCAGTGGTTATAATCAGGTTGACCTTGGTGAGTAGGTTTCCTTGTGGCTGAACCCATGTGTAACCTCCATATCTGCTACGGTGGCCACTTCATGAGCCCATTAGGCAATGACAGAGGTAGCTGGGGAACGAGGCTGACTGGTAGCCACAGGATGGGTCATCTTGTTCACTTGATTATTAATACCTCCTTCTGCTGAGGTCACCCTTTGATAAGCATCCACAAGGGGTGCTGTTATGGCTCCGTTAAATTGAGAAACTCAAGCAGTTCTTTTGGAGTATAGTGTACCTGCCTATGTGCCATAGTTCATATCCCATGTTTAGGTGCCTGCTGGGACTTGAGTCTAGTAAGAGGCAGAACAAAGAGGTGAGGTATGACTAGGTTGCAGAATCCATCCCCTCAATGGAGCAGAGAGTCCACTTCTACCGCGGATGAAGAGGGTTCTTCACTGGGTGGGAGTAGAGAGGACTCCTCCCCTGGCAATCACTCATCAGAATTTAGGATGAGTGCCCCCGCTTCACCAGGATCTTCCCACACATCCCATTCCAACTGTCAGGATCCCCATTCCTTTTTTCTAAGGCAGTTAGGGAGAATCCCGTCAACTAAATAGTAGTAGATTTTTTACTCTTTTTTTGTTTTTGTTTTTATGGCTATATTTGATAGGCTTAAAATGTTTACAGCAGTATACTCCCATTTTCTTGCTCGTATGGTAGGGCTGACTTACTGGAGGGTTTAATTTAAAATTAGTTTTTTCAGCATCGGCTTCACTTGTCTCTATGCCTCTGCCCTCCATAGGTCTCTCTCCATGTCCTGTGGTAAGCCACTCACCGCTGCTTTGTACCTGGTGCTAAGGTTCCTGCTGCAGCAATGGAAGTAGGCTCTGTGTTTGCGGCACAGCCTCAGCCTAAAGTAGGTTCTTTGTGCTTGGATCTCAGGATGGGACTTTGTTAATGTTCCAGATTGTCTCCCAGTGGCAGCCAAACTGTTCCTTGTGTCAGTGTTTGTTCCTGGTATGGGCCTTCCTACTCTTCCTCCAGTGTTATTAGACTTCAGACTGGCCCAGGATGCTTTTCTGCTCCTCTTCCCAGGATTATAGTTTTTCTTCCCCTCCCTTTTTAAGGGATTCTTCTGGTGTTGTAGCAATTTCAGGGTTTCCTTCCACTCCTCTACCAGCTAAGGCTTTTGTTTAATATGACAGAAGGTTTGCAGGGTTTTTCTGAAGTGGTAGCCATTCATTTTCATACCCGAACCACGGAAAGGCACTCTCCAGTTCTTCCTCATGGACTTTTCTAGCAAGCACCTAATGGCAGCTTATGGAAAGGGACTGTGAATTAATGCAAAATCCTCCTGTGTCTGGATACCCGTTTGCCCTGTGAACTGACACATCAGTTCACGCTTGAACCCAAAGCGTTCATTAATATTTTACCTTATTTCTTCTTACTACTTGTAATGTGGTTTCCCTTGCCTTTGAAACTCTACAAAAGTTCTAGCAGTTCATACATCCATTCAGTTATAGTTACAATTATAGTAATATATTTTGATATATATTTTTGATACATAATTCAATATATAAGGAATTGCCTCATGCATTATAAAGGCTAAGACATCCCATGATCCACCATCTGAAAGCCCGAGGTACAGGAAAGCCGCTGGTGTAGTTTCCGTTCAATCCCAAAGGCCTAAGAGCCAAGAGAGGTGATGGCATAAATGTCAGTCTAAATGGAGGAGAAGACCAATGCCCTAGCTCATCCAGTCTGGCAGAGAACAAAGTCTTCTTTCCTCTGTCTTTTTGTTTATTCCACCCTCAACAGATTGAATAACAGGCACCCACATTAGGAAGGGCAGTCTGCTCTACTCAGCCTGCAGATTGAAATCCTGATCTTACCCAGAAACAAAATCTCAGACACACCCAAAAATAATGTTTGAGCAAATATTCGGATGGTCTGTGCCACAAAATTAACCATCACATTCCCCTTGGTCTTTAACTAATTTAGTAGCCAGTGTTCTGAGCTCTCTGATGAGCTCAAGAAAATTCTGATTGGTAGATCAACTTTTTTTGTTATTTTAGGAGCAATGCACTGTCTAGCTTTCTACATACTAGGTGTCAGAGGAAATCCCAGATTTGTCTTTTAAAAGCATAAATGATATCATGGTATGCCCCTGCTTACAATCAGCCAGTGAATTCCCATTGTGCTTAACACAAAATTCAAACTTGTTACCATGGTTCTGATTGATGTTTTTCATGCTTTTTTCTCCTAGCTCTGCCACTGACCTTTTTAACCTTTCTTTCTTCTCACTCACTCAGTTCTAATCTGTTGTCCTACCTACAGTCTACTATCAGTTCTTCAAATATGCCAAGTATTTATCATCTGACAGTCTTTGCACATGTTCTGTTGAAAATTCTTTTTTCAGATTTAAAATTACTTTATTTATTCCAATAGTTAATCTCAGTTCTTAGTTTAAATATTATCCTAAAAGCTGTAAGACACTTTAAGTCCAAGCAAATTAAGTTTGCTTTCTTTAGAGGATAGTTTCTAATAATTGCATTTCTTTTTATGTGAACACTTAATTTATTTGTTTTCCCAAAGCAAGCATCTTGAGAATTGATACCAATTACATCTTGTTCAACATTAAGACTACAGGGTCTCGAATAGTTTTCCATGCATAGTAGGCCATTGACAAATATTTATTGGCTTCTTTGGTAAGATGAATCCTGTCATTTTTGAAATTCTAATTATGTATCCCCTTGTTTCATTGGAACCAAGGACGATCTTGAAGAAAATAACTTTCCCATAGAATGATTCATCATAAAGATTAATTAAAAGACCAAATAACATGTGGTATAGCTTTTGTTTCTGTTACCCTTGACATAGCTTTTTGTAATCCCATATGCTTAAAGCTATTAATTATTCCCCCTTTTACTTTACCGTGTCTGTTGTGTCTATTTATACTGCATGGATTCTCAGAGGAAAACACAAAGAGGCCAGATGTGATAACAAAATACACACACCATATGAGAAATTGTTGAGTATTTTGCAATGTAGATTTCATTGAAAGTTATTCATATACCAATGTCATATGTTCACCAAACTTATATTTTAAGACAAACCCATTGACTTATTCTTTTTTTTTAAGATTTTATTTATTTGACAGAGAGATAGCACAAGTAAGCATAGTGGCAGGCAGAAGGAGAGAGAGAAGCAGGCTCTCTGCTGAGCAGGGAGCCCGATGTGGGGCTCGATCCCAGGACCCTGGGATCATGGCCTGAGCCAAGGGCAGAGGCTTAACCAACTGAGCCACCCAGGTGCCCCAGCACTGAATTATTCTTTAACACATACGTAAGCCATACGTATGTGTATTGATTTTTAATAACGTTTAAACTAGGCAGAAGTTCTTTAACAGTGGTATCTGTTTGATATCATAAATTTGACAGTATAAATTTGCACTAAGTGATTCCTGACAATTTAGGAGCAATGTAGATTTGGAAATTATTTCTAAAATCTTTTGCTCTTGGAGCACCTAGGTGGCTCAGTCATTAAGTGTGTTTGGCTAAGGTCATAATCTCAGGGTCCTGGGATTGAGCCCCATGTTAGGCTCCCTGCTCAATGGGGAACCCGCTTCTCCCTCCCTATTATCCCTCCCTCTGCTTATGCTCTCTCTCTCTCAAATAAATAAGTAAAATCTTAAAAAAAAAGAATGTGTACATTTATTAAGGCCCTGAAGCTTCAAAATAGCTATGTTATTTCTCTTGAATAGAACATAAGTAGATGAGTATTTTTTTTAAGTAAAGCATGATTTGTGGTCTCATTATAGAATAAGTTAGCCATTACTATCTTTCACTATGATATTAAGTAGACCTTATTTTTTTAAATTTAAAAAGAACTACAAAAATTATTCTTTTGACACTGACTTTCTAGATTGTATGCAAAAAGTTACAAGGTAGTTTTGGCTTAAAATATATGTTTAAGATGTATATTTTATGTATTTCAGATGTATTTCAGATATTTCAGATTATGTAAGTATTCCAGATTCATTACACACAGAATTTACTCTTTTGAAGAGTGATATTGAATAATAGATGAGCAAATGCACTGGGAAGAGCTAAGGTAGATACTAGTCTTTGCTTTTACAACCTATGTGCACTAGGGAGGTCCCTTAGCTTCTTTGAGCATAAGTAATGACAACAAAATGGTTCTCATCCATGTTTGTCTGACTCACAAGCTATTGTGAGAAGTAAATGAGATAAAGGGTATAAAATCAATTTATAAATATGAAACTATGAAAATGCAGGTATTCATATTTGTTCAGAAAACTGAGTTTTCCAGATTTATGTTTCATAAGGGTGGAATTTAAGGGCAATGCTTTTTAAAATCTTATTAGGGTAAGAACACTGGGAGCAACATGTTCCATTGTTTAATATTTTAGTTCGGGATAGAGCTAACAGAAATCAGTTTCTTCTAGACTAGGTGGTTTAGAAAAAAATAACTTCATATTTATACATAAAAATTAGATACTGATATCCTTTGCCTATTTTGAACTTCCAATAATATTAATACTACAACTCTTACAGTGTGCCATGTGCAACCCATTTTCCTTTAGAGCTATTTTGAGCCAGAGATTGGCTGTAAGAAAAGCCTGGGCACACACAACTCTATCTTGAGTAAGCATCAGGTGTGAAAAATATATATTTGTGCTTTTCTCTAAAGATGAAGGTTTAAGTCTCATAATGGTAGATAAAAAAAAATCATAACTTTACTTCTTAGTTTGTTTTGGATTTGTTTGGTGTATAGCCCAAAAGATCTTGCTATAGAACAAATATACTTTTTTTTTCCTGCTGGATACTATGACTCGAATCTTATAAGGCAGACATAATAACATGACATGCTTCTCAATACCTTTGATCCTATTTGATAAAAAACAAATCTTAAGTTTCCCATATTTCTAATGAAACTACAGCTGAGTCTGCACCAGAGATTCAGAAACCCTAAAGATCAGACAGCCAGGAAAAAGCTCTCTAGCACTCACTGGTACATCAGTGCTCTGAAGAAAAGGATGTGTATGAAAGCAAGCCAAGCTTACCCGGGTGATTTCAGTTGAATAACTTAGAAACATAATGAAATAAGTAAGAACTAAGACACTAGCCGAGACTACATTTTCAAGAGGTATTTTTCTTTTTCAACAACTTCTTTTGTGTATTCTTTCTACCTTTATTCTCAACTAACTGTATTTATAAATAGTTAGGACAACTAGTTAAGAGTCCAGGTTCACCAGAAACAACTTCCAGGAACAACTGATTAGCTAGGATGTGAGATTCAAAGGATCTTTACCACTTAGGTTTAATTGGAGAGGCTCTGAATGTTGCACTATTAAAAAATTCCTGTTGGACAAGGAATCTCCCTAGTTGTCATGTGATCCTCATATTCTCTAAAATGTGAAGAAAATTAGCTGATCACCTCAGCATTTAAAAAGCCAAAGTGCCAGTCTCAAATACATGGTTTTGATTTATTATTTTATTTTATTTTATTTTATTTTATTTTATTTTATTTTATTTTATTTTATTTTATTTTATTTTATTTTATTTTATAAGATTTCATTTATTCATTTGAGATAGAGAGCATTAGCAGGGTGAGAGGCAGAGGCCGAGGGAGAAACAGACCCCACCGAGCTGGGAGCCCGACGTGGGACTCAATTCTAGGACCTGAGGATCACAACCTGAACTGAAGGCAGCTGCTCAACTGACTGAGCCACCCAGGAGCTCCTCAAATACTTGGCTTTGATTTAAAATCGTGCAGGTGGATTTACTCTTACTGTTCAGATCATCTTGCCTCTTACCTCTCTGGTTAAATTTCCTCAAAAGACACCTACTATTTTCAGAGCAAACTAAATAGATCTCTGTATGATTGAACTCTATAGTCAGGATAAACTCTAAGGGGGGAAAAAGGTAGCCACAATATAACACTAATATTTTGATTCTCTGCCTCTTGGTTGAAACATTTCTTTTAGGGCATGGAAAAAGAAATGAGAGACCAAGAAAATTATCAAAAGCTTACCTCATATGAACGTTAAGATGGTTTTTACTCAGACAGTTCTTACTTAAGAATGGCTCTGAGGGAAATATCAATTGTCAAGGTTACTTACAGGAAAAAAAAAAACAACAACATTCTAAAATGAAGATGATGAGTTTAAATTCTACATCTGTGAAATGCTAGCTGGATGATCTTAGGTTAAGTAATTTTATTTACAATACAAGCACCTTCTATCTTATAAGTATGCGGAGTGGAATAACTAAATAACTGAAATAGCAATAATAACTAAAATGCAAATTTTTCAAGATTTTATTTATTTATTTGTCAGGGAGAGAGAGATCACAAGTAGGCAGAGAGGCAGGCAGAGAGAGAGGGGGAAGCAGGCTCCTGAGAGGAGAGAGCTGAGCAGAGAGCCCGATGAGGGGCTCCATCCCAGGACCCTGAGATCATGACCTGGAGCTGAAAACAGACGTTTAACCCATTGAGCCACCCAGGCTCCCTAAAATGCAAATTTAAAAAACAGATCTTTTTGAAGTGTTTATTATATTCTTGGCATTATGTTTATTTATTGAGCATGGCACTTTATTTATCTGTAAATACCTTATACAGTGCCTGAAAATAAGGGCTTTTTAATATTTTTGTTACTCTCTGTATGAAGTCATAGATTACCTCATCTATCATGACTCCGTGTCAAGAAAATACAATGTAGTATAATTATCTGGGGTTTTTTTTCTATCTTCACTATTAGGCTATGAGCGCTCAGAAAGTAGGAAAAAGGTGGTTTTATCTTTGAACTTTCAGGGAACTTTTGGCAGACTTTTAGGATATATCATCTCCTCAATAATGTTTGTTTAGTGAATAAATACAAAGAATTAAGTCTGGATTAGTAAACTCCAGGAAGTAGATTTAGTAAAAGATAATGCTTTATCAAGAAACACTGTGAGGAAACAATTACATAGACAGAGCAAAGCAAGGCCCGTTCAAATGCTGTTCAACTGGCATAGAAAGAAGTATTACGGATTCGGAGAAGGAAGGCACTACTACTATGAGTCTGATTAGATTTGAAAAAAGAGCTCAACAAGTAGGACCTCAAGATCTGAAATAGAGAATAAACTATTTTATTGTTTGTTTATTTAAACAAACAAGGCAGGAGAAAGCAATATCAAAACTTGTCAGGAAGACAAAGTGACCATCACATCCTCAGAGCGTAAGGAGCAGACTCCTGTGTCTTCCTACAATATCTGTGAGGGCAGGAATGGGAGATTAGGTTGAAATGGAAATTTTGATCGGGTTTGACCATGTTTCTAATAGTTATCTATGGGTATCTTTTGAGCAAGAGTTTGCTATAAAGATTGTGTGTGTGTGTGTGAGAGAGAGAGACAGAGAGAGAGAGACTATCCAGTTTTGATTAAGACAGAAGGAGTGGGAAATAATTTGGGGACCTAGGACCCTTTAAGTGCCTATTAAAATTCTGTATTTGTGGACATACAAACCTAGGCTTACAAGATAATACTGAGAACACAAAGGGAAGCATAGATACAGGAGGTAATGAAGACACAGAAAGAGTTGATGAAATAATCCAAAAAGCTAGAAATATACTTCTATCTAAATGGGAATGCATTAGCAAAAATTTCATCATAAATTCAATGATTTTTTAATGTGACGGCTTAATGTTTCTCACATGCATCTGCCAAATATAATTTTAGGGTGGTAATAATAGTTGTTATAGGAACAAAAGAGATGTCTGTGGTCAAATAAGCTTAGAAATTGACAATTTAAAAAATAAAACTGATTTCTTAACTCAGTGATCACTGTGATACTCTAAGAAATTAGTACAGTAATTCCTATTATTTTTAAAACTGTTTGGCTACATTAAACTAACCCCTTACTGCTCCTGTTTGTCAGAGCATTTCATATGGGTTTAATCTAGTTTTAGAAATTCTGATCTACATTACAAAGAATAATACATTTTTTTCTTACAGTCTATTCTCAAACTGACACTTTTATTTTTCAGCTGCAGTTGATTTTATTGCCCTACCTGTCTCCTGTAAGTCTTAAAGGATTTTTTCCAGCTTTAAAATTATTGGAGAACAATGAGTCAAATTTTCATATGGAAAAGAACCTTAAACTTTAAGGAAGTAGCTTTTCATGTTGTTTCTAGCAGAAAACCAGTCAATGAGACATTCACTGCCATGAAAATTTTTTTGTACATCTTGTTTTTAACATATTTGAATTCATATTTTCAATATTATAAGGAAGAGGACGTGGGAATTTTTTAATGTGTTTCTATTAAAATTTATTTTTTTAAGAAGTTTTATTTATTTGACAGAGAGACAGCACAAGCAGGCAGAGTAGCAGGTAGAGGGAGAGGGAAAAGCAGGCTCTCTTCTGAGCAGGGAGCCCGATGTGGGGCTTGATCCCAGGACCCTGTGAAAATGCCTGAGCCAAAGGCAGTCACTTAAATGACTGAGCCACTCAGGTGCTCCTCCACTGAAATTTAGTAAGTTTTCACTGTGTCATAAAGTGCTTAAGTTAACAATTTGTTATAATTATCCTTACTTATTTTTCTTTTCTTGAAGGTTTATATCATTTATTTAAGAGTGCTCTAACATAACTGAACTTCACTTCTATAAATCACATTTTTCACTATTTATTTCAGGTATTATATCAAGTGATTAGTGAGGTATATTTCAGAATTCCTCTCTATGTACTCCAAATGACCCAAAGGATATTCTTCAAATTTTGTCCCTAGGACCCATTCCATTCAGTCTAAAATGCTGGGTTCATTATGGATCAAATACAATATCTGTTAAATAAGTCTGTTATGACTTAAAATTAAATGACATCTGTATTCTCAACACTGGCTTTTCATCTTCTGTAGAGTTCAAAGGCTAAGTGGCAGGACATTCCTATACCCACAGAGCCCTGAGTCCCAGGAAACACTTGAAAAACAATAACTAGTGAAGGCATTGGTTGGTCCCCTTAAGTGCTCAACTACTCTCAAGGTATACAGGCAGTTAGTCACAAATTAAGCTATTTACATATCAGTGTTGGTCACAGTGATAATCTGAATATTAATTAGTTAATATGGCTATCCTCTCAAATAATTCAGGCCTGTCTAGCAAGTCAGACTTTCACCTCTGGAACTGACTATAGATAGTGTGTCCAGATAATACATACTTCTACTTTTATTTCAAATAATTGCTTGAAATGAAAATATTTTTGTCATTTTTAATAAAGGTATTTTTTTACATTTTTATTTTTTTCGAATTGAATTTAGAAGCCTTAAAACCATCTTTGTAACATAATTGCTAAGGATGAGAATGGATATTTTATTTTTTCCCTTTTTGGCCAAAGTTGTTCATAAGCAGTGAGCATTACATTTTAACACACAGAAATAGAAGATTATATTTCCTCCCAAGATGATCTTTATTTTGAGTATTTGTTTAAGCCTTTGAAAGCAAGAGCTTTCTGTGCGTTTTAGAGTATTTGTAGTTGTCAACATGTTTTAAAATTATTCTTTGCCTAAAAAAAAAGCAGCATTTTCGTGATTGTATATATCCTGCAATCCCCATCCCTAATTGCACAATAATACAATAAAATTCATTGGTAACATTTTACAAACTATGTCCTCTTCAAGAGAGGCTGTATGCAGATGCCCAATAGGAGACACATTTGCCGATAGCCAAAATATCTTTCTATGAGTTCACTGGCACCTGGGAAAGATGGTAAAAACCGAACTATCACAGAGAAGAAACATCGGGGCCCCACGAGATATGACTACACAAAGGCTGAATGCGACTACATAATTCTGTGGTTGGCATGTGGAAAATTTTCAAGTGTTTGTGGAACTGCATTGAGGAGAGAGACAGGGCTTCAGCATAGTTGATGGAGAGAAGAGGCTCTCCCATCCCCCACCTGTATTCCAGGATACTTTGTTCTTTGAGACTTTCAATCGTGGAGTGGGGCACAAAGGAGAGCAGTAGTGTGCGCTCATAGGCGGCATCTGTCTTGATCTCCAGCTCTTGCACATTCTGAACACTGCTTATATTTGCTTTTTGGAGTGTATGACCATGCCTACCATCATTGCAGCAGATATCTCAAAAGGGATCTCTCACTCACTGTCTTGTTCCTGTTAACTTCTCCCAGATCTATTGTTAACTTTGTTCTTACATTAAATATTTTTTGGACAATCACATCTGCTTCAAGTGCTTCAAATACATTCCCCTTCACTATATCTTCTTAGCTCCAGAAAAACATAGCCAAGTCCAGATTGTCTGTCTCTAATAAGATGCTTCGTAGACACTTAGAACACAGTAGTTCTAAAATCGTATCATCCATGAAACTCTAGCCCTTAAATATGCTTCTTTTCTTGAAATTCTGTAAGACTCAGTATTAATGCTATTTAGTCACTCAGGGCAAATAAACAATCAATATTAATACTCTCTTCTCCATATCAATAGGTGACTAAATTCTAATCATTATACTTTACGGATTTTTAATATGATGTATCTCTGTTATCCTCATTTGTCCTATTCCAATTATCCTTATGGATAATTCTCATACTTCACATTACAACTTATTTTGCAGTTCTTGCAAAGAGAATAAACTTGGCATATGCAGAGAACAGGGAGAGAAAGGGATGCCTTGAGGATAACGGGATGTCTTGAAGATAATAAAAGGTAGGAAGAGTAAGGAGGTCAGGGAGTGGCAGATGCTGTGTGGGTTAACTCTTAAAGGACCAAATGAGGGGCGTCTGGACGGCTCAGTCATTAAGTGTGTGCCTTAGGCTCAGGTCATGATCCCAGGGTCCTGGGATTGAGCCCCACATCGGACGCCCTGCTCTACAGGAAGCCTGCTTCTCTCTCTCTCTCTCCTACTCCCCCTGCTTGTGTTCCCTCTCTTGCTGTGTCTCTCTTTATCAAATAAATAAATCTTAAAAAAAAAAAGGACCAAATTAGTAGATTTTGTTACAAATGTAACAGGGGAAATGTTTTTAAGCAGGGGGAAATATCATTGGACTTATGCTTTATAAGGATCATCTAGTTGTATGTATGGAAGAAGGACTGAATAGGGTGTTGGAAAAGACCTAAGAAGATGGTTAATAAGTATGTGGGACAAATGAATTAACATGATTCTATAAAAGTTTTATAATTGTTTACTAAATTAACTCAGCTAATATTTAGAGATATTTTGTCATGTAATAAAGATAAAAGTTTAGCACCCCTACTCTCAGGATACTTACAGACTGATGGAGGAGTCCTTGCAGAGATTTCAGTGTGGAGATGTTCAGGGAATAAAGAAAACTTTACTGAAAGAGAAGGCACTTGAGCCCAATTGCGAAGTTTTTGCATGAGTAGAATTATGTAAAGACTTATCAGGAAAAGTATATGAAAAATGATATGGATGCAGAAATAAGGACATTCAAAGGACCTCAAATCAGTGTATTTACAGTGACATACAACTAAAGACCCTAGAGGGAAATCAAATTCTGGGCCCCCCTGATTACCTATTGTGTAGTCTCTGGTCAGTTACTAAATTGATACACTGGTTTCATCTACAAAATTAGAATAAGTATATTCACTAACCTAGAAACTCCCTTTAAGGATGAAAAGTTTGTAAAATTTTTAGTACAGTGCTTGACAGAGACCAAATAATCAATAAATGGTACAATAAATGGTACTATAACTTATTACTATGGCTGGTGCAGTGAGGAATGTTTGTGGTAGAAGACGGTTTAAAGTAGTTGAGAGGAGGTGAAGTGATGCAGGCAACCTTTGGAGATGATGGATATGTTTATTACTCTGATGGTGGTGATTTTATCACAAGTGTATGCATATGTCCAAACTCATCAAATTATATACATTACATATGTGAAGTGATTCATATATTAATTATGCCTCAGAAAAGCTATGAAAAGACTAAAATATAAGTAATAAAGTGGATAATATATATAGCAAACTGTAAACCACAATAACAAACAATTAAATCTTTAAAAAAAAAGAGTGAGAAAAAAAAACTAGATCAAATAGGATTGGTCATGTTTGCTACGTTAGTATTGACTTCATCATGAAAAAGAAACTGGCAGCCATTCACAGATTCTATACAAAATTTATACATACAGATTTCTTGGAAAAATCATGTGAATCACATCGTGGAGAATGTTACATGGCAGGAGGAGGGCTTCGATCAAACTGCCGGGTTAGAAATCCGTGCTAACTTACGTGTGAACTACTGAAAGTCTGCAGTACATTACAGTTTATTGAAACAAAAAGCGGATATGCAAAGAAATATTTAGGACACATACATTACAGTTCTTGGAATTACATTGAATTTCCATTTTTAAGTCACTGCCAGGACATAAAAATGAAGAAATGGAGTATTTGTTAGTAGTGTGAATTGACTGAAATTCCATGAGATTAAATAATAGGTCAAAAGTCATTCAGAAAAAAGAAGAGTAGTAACTTAATTTTGATCTGACCCTACGTCCATATTCATTGCCTTGTTCTTTTCCCCCACTCATCAGTTTGGTCATTAATCTCCCTAGAAGAAATGCTTTCTTCACCCCTTGATCCATCCAGACAATTTGTATAAACTGCTACTAAAGCTTTAGTCTCATTGTGTTTCAATTATTTGTTTGGTGGGTTTTTTTTTTTTTCTAAATAGTTTGGAAATGTCTAGAATTTTGCAGTAATAATATTCATTTTATATAAGCACTGTGGGTTCTCAGGTTTTATAGAATAAATAAACTGATAGATGAAAGAGTTAAAAGTATGGTGGCCAGTAACCAGGAAAGTAGGATACCTTATAGAATCTATTGTAAAATGGCACCATTATGTCCTACTGTTCAAAGGACAGGTCGAACTATCTGAATTCACAACTCTGCCCTCTTGTAGGTAAGCTTTGCCCTGTGGAGAGAAAATATCTTATGTCTTTAGAAGACTGTGCTGAAGTTCAGCCTATGCCATTCAGTATCACAGCAGGAATATCACAGCCCATCACTTATAAAAGTTAATGTACCATCCTTCACAAGATCCTCTCTAGACTAATATTGCCAAAGGTTAAATGACATTAATACAGAAGTTCATGACTGCATAATGCAGTTTATAATCCTGAGGACATACTTTAACAGCAACAACCATTCTTCTCATATTCCCCTTGTCTTTTAGATATAAAAATTGCTCTTGTGGAAAATTGTCATTTCCCAGAGGTACAGTTCTTGGTGATGGAGCTACATAGGGCACAGAATAGCTAAAACCTGAGTAAGGAAGAAAACAGTAGATAAAGAAAGCAACTGCATTCTAAGGACAGTTCAAGTCTAATGGTTGGTTTTCTTATGTGCTGTCTTCTCTACAAAACAGAGAATGTGCAACTAGGTTTTATTTTTTTTTCTAAATTCCCGTGAGTACATCCTGTGTTTGTGCATGTTTACATTTGTGTTATAGATCTTGATGTTTTTCTAGTTATTATCTTCTGATGAGAGCAGATACTAAAAATCTCTTAATGATCCTGGATTCGAAGGGACTGTGATTTTGTTGACACACACATCTTAGAGAGAGAGAGACAGGAACTCATCTGAAACTTATCATTCAAGACAAGGGCATTTGTTACATTTCTGAGCTCTTGCCTACCAGGAAGGAAATGTAAAGTGTTCAAGGAAACTCTTCAGGCTGTAAATTCTAGGTTACAGACAAGAGTAAGTGATCTTTAGGATCTTATTAGTCTGGGTGTTCCTTGGCATTGCAGTAAGGAGGGCACTTTATTAACAAATGTCCCATTTTACTAATCTAAGGGCTGATGAGGAAACAGAACCACTTTGCTATATTAACTAATTATTTCCTCTTCTTACAATGTCATCACATTGCAGAATAGTGACCCTAGTCAGTGTGCTTAATAAAACCACTTAAAACTTAAAAATATAACAGCATATACCAAATCATAGTTAGAAAATGGCTCTCCAAAATGTGTCTTTTTATGTCTATTTTATCATAGTTTTTGAACTATGATTGCCAACTGAGATCATGATCAGTGGTTATAAATTATTAGAAGCAAATGAATAGCAGACGTAATTCACAGAAGTATTTAAAAATAAATAGTCAAACTCAAATATTTTAGAAATATTCAATATTTAGAAATATTCAAGTTTTTTATTTTCTCATGACACAATTTCCCCATTTAGTTCTTTGAATTAAACAAGATAGATTTATGTTATATCAAGAATGTCAGAAGAGAATTCTTAGAACCATGTCATTTTAAAATAGAGTTCTAGGGGCGCCTAGATGATTCAGTTGGTTAAGCGTCTGACTCTTGATTTTGGCTCAGGTCATGATCTCTGGGTTGTGAGATCAAGCCCTGTGTCAGGCTGCACACTGGGTATGGAATCCGCTTAAGATTATCTCTCTCTTTCTCCCTTTGTTCCTCCTCGCAAAAAAAGAGTTCTAAGTTCGCATCACTTTAGGAAAATCTAGATTAAATTAAGTTACACAGATCCGGTGATGGTTTAACAGTATATGCATAATTTGGGGAGCCTTGGTGGCTCAGTTAGTAAGCCATCTAACTCTTGATTTTGGCTCAGGTCATGATCTCAGAGTCCTAGAGATTGAGGCCAGAGTCGACTCCTCCCTGGGCCTGGCACCTGCTAAAATTCTCTCTCCCTCTGCCCCTCTCCCTGCTCATGTGTTCTCTCTCTTTCTCTTTCTCTCTCTAAAATAAGTAAATAAATCTTAAAAACAAAAACAAAACAGTATATCCATGATCCTTTTCTCTTCTTCCCCTTAAGAGATAGGGATAAAACTCTCTTTTCATCAATATGGATTGCACTTGGTTCACTGGCTTCCAATGAATAGTGTATGGCAAAAATGTGTAAATGCCCAGATTAGTTTATAAAAGATGTTGTAGCTTCCTCCTGACTTCACTCTATTGACTGCTTGCTTTGGAAGAATTTAAGTACCATGTCATGAAGACTTAAGCAGCTCTGTGGAGAAATCCATGTAACAACTGAGTCCTTATGCCAGTGATCTGCACTGAATTGCCAGATGAATGACTGAGCCACCTTGAAATCAGATTCTCCAGCTTCAGTCAAGCCCTCAGATGACAGTCTCACCAGGGACTGATCCAGAATCACTCCCCCAAACTGCTCCCAGATTTCTGATCTAGAGAAACTGTGAGAGATATTACACATGTACTGTTTTTTAATGCTAAATTTTGAAGTAACAAAAATATACAGCAGTAGATAATAAATACAGATCTTTTTAGTCCAAAACTTCTCAGAGACTTTAATATGTTGATTTGCTGCTTTTTGGTTTTTATTTTTTTAAGGGAGCTCCACACTATGGGTGCCCAATGTGGCCCTTGAACTCACGACCCTGAGATCAAGACCTGAGCAGAGATCAAGAGTCAGACACGTGGGGCACCTGGGTAGCTCAGTGGGTTAAAGCCTCCACCTTCGGCTCAGGTCATGATCTCCGGGTCTTGGAATCGAGCCCCGCATCGGGCTCTTTGCTCGGTGGGGAGCCTGCTTCCCACTTTCTCTCTGCCTGCCTCTCTGCCTGCTTGTGATCTCTCTCTCTCTCTCTCTCTCTGTCAAATAAATAAATAAATAAATCTTTAAAAAAAAAAGTCAGACACTTAACCAAGTTACCCAGGCACTCCTAATACATTGATTTTTATTCTAAAGGAAAGACCTACAATGCATTGTGTAGTATAAATACATTTAACCATAGTACCCATTCCTCAAGCTCATTTCTTAGAATTATAATTTTGCAGAACATTCTTTGCATAAAAAGTATATGTATAAAAAATAATATTTATTGGCAGCTAATATGTGCCAATAATTTTATATGTATAATATCATTTAATCTCATCAAATATATTAATATTTATCCCCTTTAATGCTTAATAATATAAGGCTAAAAGAGAAAAGTATTTTTTACCTGATAAACCATAGTTATTTTTCATGCACTGTGGTTTAAACTCAAGTTTTAATTAATTTAATGACATAGAGACATAAGAGGTGAATATTTTTTTAAGATTTTATCTATTTACTTGACAGAGAGAGAGAGAGAGAGCACAGGCAGCAAGAGCAGCAGGCAGAGGGAGAGGAAGAAGCAGGCTCCCTACAGAGCAAGAAGTTGGATGTGGGACTCAATCCCAGGACCTGGGGTTCATGACATAAGCAGAAGGTAGACGCTTAACCAATTGAGCCACCCAGGTGCCCCAAAAGAGGTGAGTTTTTAACTAACTAGATTTGGGCATAAGTTTTTTTTAAGTTAAATAGAGGTGGCTGGGATTGTTCATATGTATGCTCTTTTTAAGCACCAAAAGTAATTAATTGTACTATGGAACTGAAAATCAGAAAAACAATTTTAATTGATATTCCATTTCAATACACATGTAAATGTTAAATGTTAAAATAAACTCACATTTTGCAATGCCGAGAACCCACTCTTTTGAATCATAAGTCATAGTTTTAAATTACTGTTCCAACATTTAGTAGCTATGTCAGATGCTTCTACTGGCAAGTAAAAGACATTCTGATGATGTATTAAAGATACCTATAATCTCAAATAATCAGAGGTCCAGAGGTAATCTGTTATAGGATAAATGGATACAATTAATGTAAAGTAAATTAATAGTGCAAGAGTCTAATCAACTTCCGTGTAATTCTCTTGACTTGTGTTGTATGGTTGCTACTTGGATACATCAGCTCCCAGCATCATGTCTGATCACAAATATGTGCAAAGCCTAGAAGATAGTCTTTACAGGGTGCCTGGGTGGCTCAGTGGGTTAAAGCTCTGCCTTCGGCTCAGGTCAAGATCTCAGGGTCCTGGGATCAAGCCCCGTCTTGGGCTCTCTGCTCAGCAGGGACCCTGCTTCCCCCTCTCTCTGCCTGCCTTTCTGCCTACTTGTGCTCTCTCTCTCTCTCTGTCAAATAAATAAAATCTTTAAAAAAAAAAAAAGAAGATAGTCTTTACTTTGTGTTGTTTATAAAAGCAAAGAAAACATACCCCAAAGTCTTCCTCCTATCTCATTAGTTTAGGCTAGGTCATCTCTATGATAAGAGGAATAGAATTACCAAACTGGTTTTTAGTAATTAACATTTAACCCCTTTGTTTGGGGAGGTACCATGAAACATGTATATTCCAATAACTCATCAACATTAGAGTTGCATTTTTTAAACAAGGAATTTGGTGACATAAACCCAAAATTTAGTCAACCAATGTCTGTTGAAATATTGATGTTGAACATTACACAATTTGAATATTCCCTTTTCTTCATTTTCCTTACATGTTAAATGAGAATAATGCCTGTCTCAAAGGGCTATTACGATTATTACATGGGACAGTATGCTTTTTAATATGCCTCAGGACAGTCTATATGTGTAGAATGAATCCATCCATACATAATCCATGTCTGGGTGAATAAATGAATACAAGAATTTGGGTTTTCTTTTATTAACAAAGACTGGCTTTCCCTTCCATTGTCCTAAATTGGTGAAATTTAATTCTGTTTGAGGTTTTAGGGCATACCTATGGTAATTTTCTGAATTCATTTTCCCAATTTGTATTTTCTTTCCTTTGCATCACTCCTCCCTGGAACCTTAAATGAAACGAAAAGGCAAATTTATCTACATGCCAAATCCTATTCATGTCCCTCACTTTCCTTTTCAAGACCTGTGACATGAAAGTACAGGTTGCTGCCTTGCTGCCAAAGTTCACTTGAGCATAGTTGTATTATTATCTGTGAGAACAGGAAGTCTGATGCTTCTGCACACCCAGGAGAACGCACAGTAAATGCTCTAGCTTGTACCGAGTGGGACATGAACTGAGCAGAGATCCATGCCAACATCAGAAAGTGACTGGTGTTGCTATTAGAAACACAATTATGAGTTTCTGCCTTGAATGGTAGAATTGCCATTTTAAAACTAGTAGATCTGATGAGAAGTCATACGTTCTGTGTGTATAATTCGGAAAAAAAAGAAAATCCACGACCTTGAAAGTATGAAATCTTAAGGGATTTTGTGAAGGATTGCTGGAATTACAGTGTGAGATCATTGGAATGTCATTATGGCGGGCATTTGATTAGTTATCTTCCCAGTGGAGGAACCAGGAAATTGCTTTCAGGCTGGTTGTTTCTATTTTGCTTAGATACCCTTACTTAGCAATACCTAGAGGTATTATTTAAATTCAGAAATTTAAGGACATAAATATAATTGATTAGGCAAATTAAACCTACACCATGGTAGGAACTAAAGACAACTTGGCAAGTAACTTAAAAGCATATAATTTATATAGCCAATTAAACATAATTAGAAAACTCTAAGCTGGCTTTGCTTTGCCAATCATTCTTTTAATATGATTCTCTTAAAAACCAGAGACATGAGTGACTACAAGATTATAGTTTCAAAATGTAATGAACACTATTCCTACATATGTTTTGGAATACAAAAAAATTTTGCCATTCAGTAAGTGTCACCAGAACTGCTTATTATAAACTCCAGGGAAATTCACAACATTTGTATATTGGAACGTCTGTTTAGTGTTATTCAAAAGAGACAGGTTCAATATTATTTAACACAGCATTGCTGAAACTCACTTGACAAATTAATATTTTCCATTCATATCATATCATCTTTATAACTCCCTGAAGGAACTATTTATACTCCCCCTCTCTCTAATGAAACCATTGAATCTCTTTTTGTCAAAATTATCAATGACCTTCAGGTTATTAGATTTAATGAATATTTTTCAAGTATAATCTTCTATGACATCTAAGCCTTATTTGATACAGTCACTCACTCAAAAAAAAAAAAAGTTCCTCACTTGGGTTCTTGAGCCCACTCTCCTGGTTTTCTTGCCCCTCGGGCTCCTTTGTAGTTCCAGATTTCGAAGACCCCGTAAAGTCACAGTTCCTCAGGGCTCTTTTGTTGGTTTTTAACTTTTGTTTATTTATTATCATTACAAATTCTATTATATGTTGATTATCCCTATATTTTATGTTATCTCCAGTCTGAAATTAAGACAAGTTTGTTAAACTATCATCTCCTTTTGTGTGCCTAATTGATTCCTCTAACTCAGCCTAGTTAGCTAGTCTCCTAATCTTGTCCCCATGAGCCTGATCCACCTGCATATTCCTTCTCCTCAGGTATTAGTAACTGTCAGAACACAAACCTCAAGGCCATCCTTGGTATCTCTCTCTCTCTGTCCCTTTCTGGTTCCCCCATCACACCTTATATCCAACTCCTATACAAATCTGATTGGCCATTCTGGTCCAAGCTACCATTATCTCTTACTTTTGACTTATGTACTCTAATAACTTCCTAACAGTTCTGAGCATATCAGATCACTCTTTAGCATAGAAACCTATATCCTGCACTGGTTCACCATTTTACTGAGATGAAAGGCCTGTGTATAGGACTGGTGCTACATAGTCTGGTCTCGTTCCACCATTTTCAACTCATGTCTTATTTACTCCCCCTTGTACACTCTACCCAGCCACACTGGCTTCCTCTGTCTGGTTCAATGACATGTTTCAAGTGCTTATCTCAGTTCCTAGTGCATGAGAGATGGTCAGTATGTATTTGTTGAATACATTATTCAAAATTTATTCATTAATTTAACACTTAATAATATCTCCTAGGAGAAAAATACAGAATTTTTTTTTAAAGATTTTATTTATTTATTTGAGAGAGAGAGAGATCACAAGTAGGCAGAGAGGCAGGCAGAGAGAGAGGAGGAAGCAGGCTCCCTGCTGAGCAGAGAGCCCGATGCGGGGCTCGATCCCAGGACCCCGAGATCATGACCTGAGCTGAAGGCAGAGGCTGTAACCCACTGAGCCACCCAGGCGCCCCCAGAATTTTTTATACAACAATGAAAATATGTGTAACAAAGTGAATGATATACTCCTCACTAGAATTACAAATAAAATGAGATTCAGCTTTCATTGTTATTAATATTGTAGTGTTTTTCTCAATAAAATATAATACAGAAATGCAATGCAAAATTTTTATAAATTATAGTTTTAGATAATATGAATGAAGACAAAGTCACAATAAATTTACAGAAAATATGTGAGTAAATAGAGGAAGTAAGTAAAAATTCTAGGATGCATTCATTTTTCCATTTTTTCCAGTTTTATTGAGATATAATTAACATATAACAGTGTATGAGTAAAAGGTATATACCGTGATTTGATATATATAATGAAATGATCACCATTATAATTTTAGTTAACATTTATCACCTCACATAATTAGAAATTTGTTTTCTTTTTTTTTTTAAGATTTTATTTATTTATTTGACAGGGAGAGAGATGACAAGTAGGCAGAGAGGCAGGCAGAGAGAGAGGGGGAAGCAGGCTCCCCGCTGAGCAGAGAGCCCGATGTGGAACTCAATCCCAGGACCCTGGGATCATGACCTGAGCCGAAGGCAGATGCTTAATGGCTGAGCCACCCAGGTGCCCAGAAATTTGTTTTCTTGTGATGAGAACTTTTAAGATAGAAGTTCTTTATGTATTTTGGATATTAGCGACTTGTCAGATGCTTGCCTTGCAAAAATTTTCTCCCATTTCCTAAGTTGCCTTTTCATTTTGTTATTTCTTTTTTATTGCAGAAGCCTTTGAGTTTAATGTAGTCTCACTTGTTTATCTTTTATTTTGTTGCATCTGCTTTAGGTGTCATATCCAAAAAAGTCATTGTCAAGACTAATGTCAAGGAGCTGTTCCCCTATGTTTTCTTCTAGGAGGTTTATGGTTTCCACTCTTACCTTTCAGTCTATAGTCTATTTTGAGTTAATTTTTATCCGTGGTGTAAAGTAGGGGTCTAGTTTTATTTTTTATTATGTGAATATCCTGTTTTTCCAGCACTATTTATTTAACATCTTTTGTCCACTGAGTATTCTTGACTCCCTTGTCAGATATTAGTTGATCATATATGTCTAAGTTTATTTCCGTGTTCTCCATTCTCTTTTGTTGATCTGTGTCCATCTTTATACCACTATCACACTGTTTGGATTACTACAGTTTTTTTTTAAATATAGTTTCAAAGGTAAGCAAAAATATATCTAACATCATATATATCAATGAATCCACATGAATAAAAATGGCCATATATTTTAGAAAGGCATAATCACAAGAATTGACTGCAGTGGATATTCAGTGGCAGGAGAGAAAGATTTTTATTTGTATGTAATTAATGTGGTTGTGAGGAGGTCATTGGGGCCTGCCTTTCTGTATCTGTAAATTGAGGGAATAGAAACCTATCCGCGGTTGAAACTCTATTCAGCAATGTCTCAGCTGATATAAAGAAGCTTGTGAGCCCGAAGAGAGGTGAAGTATATAACAGAAAAAATAGGAGAGGGTTAGCTTCCCCTTCCATAGCTTCTCCCAAAGACATTATGCCCTTTTAGTTACAAGTTATTTTGGTATGAAATCTTCTTCTAAGAAAACTTAGTCTAAAATCCAAAGTCTGGATTATATGATACCTAAGATATCTTGAGATTCAAACATTTTTCAATGAATTGAGTTACCTATAGCCCACGATGTATGATAAATTATGCCTAATGATATAGCAATAAATATAGATACAGGAGTGGATTTCTTCACTCAAGGAACCCGTAACCTTTTCTTGCACAGTATGATATTAAAAGTAGAGAATATTTATAGTTTTACTGATGAGTACAGAAGGGAAAAGACTATCATTCACTGCCTGAAAGAAAAGCTGTATTATTTTGTTTGAGCAATCAGTCTTTTCCTAGGAAGAAAAGAAAAGCCAAGAGCTATTCTTACATAGACTTCAAGGAAGTGGGGCCCCTCAAGGACTGGCAGATTTTGAGAAGTGAGAGGGCTCAGGGATTCGTTGAACCCTAACTGTGAAAGCATGTTATCAAGTGGAATGTCTTTCTAATTGGCTGACGTTTAAAAGTCTGGACTTTGGAAAAAGACTGTTACTGCTTGACTGATTTCTAAGAACTTTACTACCGAAGGAAGTTGTCATTGATCAAATATGATGGGCTTATAACTGACTCAGGTTGTTACTTATTGCTATGGCCAAAAGCAATCGGTCTTTTCCTACGAAGACAGAAATGTATTATTCTCAAGAGAAAGAGAAAACGTGTGTTTCCTTCCACATCCAGTAGTGTGTCGAAATCATGTTTTCTCACCACTTTCTCTTTTTATTAAAACCCAAAACCAAAACATGGGTAGAATTCTGGTCAAATTTAAAAATTTGTGTAATGTCTGAATCGAGAAGAAGGGTTAGCATGCTGTTGGTTGGCAAATTATTTTGTTTCTTCACATTCGGGGGATATGAATGGAGCAATACAAGTAAGAACATAGGTTATGGCAATAAGAATGATCATATTTTTGGGCGCCTGGGTGGCTCAGTTGGTTGAGCAACTGCCTTTGGCTCAGGTCATGATCCCGGAGTCCCGGGATCGAGTCCCATGTCAGACTCCCAGCTCTGCGGGAGGTCTGCTTCTCCCTCTGACTTTCTCCCCTCTCATTCTCAGTCTCTTGCTCTCTAATAAATAAATAAATAAAATCTTAAAAAAAAAAAAAGAATGATCATATTTTCAAATAAGCAATCTGCAAACATGGCATAGCTTTGGTACTTGTCATAATATGAAACTTTGGGTATTAGCATAAGAAATGTTCAAAGAAGGTAAAACAATGAAAAAGATAAGAAGACTGAGATCTTGTTCTGGATGTTATACTCATTTTAACAATAGACAACATTACGTTGAGGAAATATAAGAATTACGTTGCATCAGCATAACTTCAAATGGCTTTAAGACACAAAACATGTGAACATGTATAGCATCTTTTTATAATTCATTAGTGAGTAGAGATATCTTCAGAGAACATATTCTTATTTGATTCCTACATAGAGGATATATAGTCTTAATTCATTTACCAAAAAATTCCTGTTGTGATTTTTTTTCTCTAGGGGACTCAAAAATTCCTTTCAAGACCAGGCCACAGAAAATCCAGACTAAGGTATTTTTATTTTTATTATTTTTTTTAGTGTTTTAAAAACATTCTGTGTTCATATGATTACAGGATTATAGTTCAAAAGATTTGCCCAAATATATATAAATATACATATATGCAAACATACATCAAATATGTATGTACATATATATACATGTACATTTTCTAAATATATATAAATAAAAATTTGCTAGAAAATATAGGTTTTCAGCAATTATATATTTGTTTTATACATTGTACCATTTTGACACACCTAAAATATCAGACAGAATTTATTATTTATATTTATTTATTTGTTCTTTCAGTTTTCTAATTTGAACTTTTTTGAATTATATAAATTATGCACTGATTATATATTTAAGGTTCTACAATAATAATTCAATTTTAATTGTCTCTTATAATTATAAAACAAGATTACCTTCATCTTTTCTTATTTTAAAAATATTGTTATAAATCAATAAAATGAAAAAATCAATCAATCAATCAATATAGTGGATAAATAAAGATGTTTTATATTAACTGAACCACCGAAGAATAGTACCTAAGCTATATAGTCAGGCTACTTGGGTTGAAATCCTAGCTTCCCATCCATTTGGTATATTTTATTGGGCAAATTATGTTTCCAAACATTTGTTTCCTCAGCTATAGAACATAGACAATGCTAGTACCTACATCAAAAGATTTTAATTAGTGTTAAATGGGAAGATTACTGTAAAACATTTCACTGACTACTTACACATAGTAAGCAATCAATAAATGGTAACTTTAAAAAAATATATAGGCACAATTGAGTTTACTCAAATTTCAATTTTTAATTGGATAAAAATTAACATAGTGATATAGTTTTCCACCTATCCAATGGGCCACAGTCTAAAATTCCAATAATAGAGTATTGGGAAATAGTCATATATATTAGCGAGTGTATAAATTAGTTGAATGCAATAAAATTCATTCTGCACAAACAGCAGGAAATAATTTATTGTGAGTTTACTGGCTATCACACCAAATTGCTGGAAATGTTGAGAGTAGCTTAGGGGCTACTCATCATCAGAACCACAAGCAAAACATGTCATAGAATCAGCTTAGTGAGCATATCACTGTTCAGAACTCTGAGCCCTAGATTCAGTGGACCCAATCTTAGAGGCACTAGACACTCATCATCTCTGCAGGCATTATGACAATGCCACCAAAATTGATGGCTATAATCTTGCCCTATAGTTTGGTTATTGCTGTGACACTCATTTTTTTCAGTATTCACTGCTGTTCTGTATCACTTACTCTGATTCAAAGCCCAGTATAGGTCACAAACCCTTATGTTCATCTCATGAAAAGCTCAAAAGTGAATATTTATTTTCTTTAGTGGGAGGTTCATTAAATACACCAGACATTTGCTGCCATGTCCCCCCTTAGCAAATTTGCTTATCTATAAGCAACAGAGTGCAGGCAGACCAAGAAGCAAGTAGAAGCCTGGTGCTTTCTGTACTATCATAGGGCAAAAACATAAACCTTGAAGGTCAGGGCATCAAAGATGGGTAAAAACTGAGAGGCCAAGGTTCAGAAGAAAAGAGAACAGAGAGAATAGTTTGATATTCAATACCACTTATCCTTCTGTGGCATTTTCATATTTTTTATCTGGATAGAATAAGAGACCAAGACAGCAAACAGAAAGAGAAAGATGAGCAGTGGAAACTAAGCAGAATCTTTGGTTGTCTTATAGAGTTTGGTTTGAAACAGTACGGAAGATACCCAGTATGAGTACCTCTAATCAGTATTCCAGAGCTCTAGTTGAGTCCCCTAAAAACTATGTACTACTAGTAAAAAACCATAAAGAGATCAGTCCCATGCAGAACCTGAATTTCAGATTCTACCACACCTTTAGAATTGTCAGATAAGAATTAAATGCTTTCTAGAAGAAGATAATATCATTCAGAACCTGTAAAGTTGTTCAAATTCAGTGACCATTATTACACGGAAAATTAGTAGACATCTAAATGCAGTACTAAGTTATCTAAAGCCAACAAAAGTACATTAAACAAAAATAGACTCCTATATGATCAAGATTTGGGAGTTAACTAAAAACAGTAAAAGAGCTGTAACTCACTCCCTACCTATTATCTACCTAACAAGATGAAAACTTTCATTAGAGATCTGGAATACAGCAAATAATAAATTGAATAATCTAAAAATAAGAAAATGCAGTGTTTAATAAACTTAATAACTAGTTTTAACAGCAGATTGGAAGAAGAAAAAGAGAGTACTAAACTGTAAGACAGGTAAGTACAGCCACGAAGGAAATGGAGTAAAGAGTATAAGATACATTTGGGACAAAAAGTGTCAACTCTCCTGATTAAAGTACTAGGAGATAAGGCCAAGTGGAGTGAGGCAGGACAAAAAACATCAACAATAACAACAACAAAAACCAAAAATCAAAAAAATCAAGAGATTAAGGGGAAGCTACCGTCACCAATTATGATGAATACAAAGAAAACGACACCCAGGAATATTCTTGTAAATTGCTAACAAACATACAAACAAAGAACAGAAAATTTGAAAAGCAGAGAAAAAACAACCCTATCTTCCAATGGGTGATTATAAGACTGATGGTTGAATTTTCAACTCATCATCAAAAAACTTCACCTGTATGTGGAGTTTATAGCCTCATGTTTTATTATATTTCATTTAGAAATCACTCATTAAGTATTAATTTCGGTTACCATATTCTTTTGAGCAATAAATATTTCTTTTATCAGTAGGATGATCTTGAGCTGTAATGCATTTCTTCTTCTCCATAAATAAAGGTTTTACCAGCACAGTTGCCATGAGTGCTGCTGGCATTCAGCATTGAGCTATAAACCCTTATTAGGGATTACTCCCTTGATGTTGCATGATTGCCTCAGTTGCAGATCATCACCAAAGGTCATGACCTCATCGTTGATTGGTTCACATCCAGTGATTGCTCAACACAGGTAAAAATATCCTGCTTTCGGGCCTGATCTCTGGACGTCTCTGGTGGGTTTTTCCATCTTCAGCACTCCTTGCAAAGATAACTGAGCCATCCTGTTGGAAATGTTTTGCAGCTTGACTTCTTCCTATGACTCAACTCCCTTTTCCTCATCCAAGGCTGTTGACCCCAAGAGAATTTGTTTAATAAATCTCCTGCTCTCTACTTTCTGCTGCAGAGTCTACCTTTCGAGGAAACCAACCCGTGACTAGTAAGTTCCATATTTTTTTTTATCCCACTAATTGGGGCATACCTTATTAGTGGTTAAGTTGAAATAAATTTTGTATTATGTTTCTGCTGTCAAGCTAGTGATGATATTTTGCTATAGATAGTCATATAGAAACTAGAATAAAATTTTTATAGTCAAGTGGTAATATTAAATAGGAATATTGGAGTGTTAGCAGAACAAAGATAAAAGAACTGCACATTGGAATCTTTGTAGCCAACTAAGTGTATCAGCCTGGTAAGGTGTATTACATTCGGCAAAAAAGAAAAGAGAATTGATTTCCACGCATCTGCACGAGAGCTTTAAGAAGCTATTGACTATCACTAAGAAATGCTTTATTGGAACTGTCAAAAGTTCAGAAATAATAGAAGTAAAACCAGTGAATCACCGAAATAGTAATTAGTAAAAGTTTATTGTGCACACACCAAAAGGACAGTTGGCCAACAGGGAGTACTCAAACCAAACATGGAGTGAGGCTCAGGGATATGTTGTTCTCAAGCAGCTTAGACCCTGCGGAGGTACTAGCTGTTTGTTCTTCATAGCCATTGGTTATAATACTAATTTTTTTCTTTAAATGACAGGGAATTTGTTAGAGGTTACTTCATATCCTTTTGGGGAAACAATTTAAGTTTTGCTGATTATTTCCAGAGGCGTAAACAAGAAATGACCCAGGTGAAGTTAGTCTTGCAAAATTGTTAAATTAAGTGTTGCTTGTGTAACTAAACTGGTTATGTCTGCTCAGGGAATTTCCAAAGCTGGTCTCTGTTTATTTTTATTTTAACATATCAATGATGTCACAGGTATTGAGAGATTTAAGCAACACATATACAGATTAGAAGAATATATTTATGTCTAAAAGGGTGTTGTCGTGAATTGTTCTTTTTTTGTTTAGCGTTTGAGAAATACAGTGTTAATATTTTTTACTTTTACAATCAAGTTTGTATTGGTTAACTATTTTTGAACAATTTTATTGAGGTATAATTTACATACCATATAATTCACCCATTTGTCAACTGCAATTCAGGGTTCTCTTAGTATAGTCACAGATCTGTGCAACCATCCCCACAGTTAATTGTAGAACATTTTAATCACCTCAAAAAAAACCCTGGGACCTACGACGATCATCCCCGTATCCCTTCCAGTCCCGTGCTATCCCTAAGCAACTACAAATCTACTTTTCATCTCTCTGTATTTTTCTGTTCTAGACATTTCATATCAATGTAGTCATGTAGTATGTGGTTTTTTGGGGACTACTTTCACTTACCATATGTTTTCAAGATTTATCCATCTTGTAGCATATATCAGTATTTCATTCCTTTTATGTCTAAATATTCATAGCATGTGGATGCCATATATTGTTTATCCATTCTGTTATTCAATCTGATTGTTTCTGCCTTTGGCTATATAAATAGTGTTGTTATAAACATTCATGTCCAAGTTTTTGTCTGGACATATGTATTCATTTCTCTTGGGTGTATACCTACAAGTAGGATGACTGGGTCATGTGGAAACAATATCCTTCAGCATTACAGGAACTACCAAAGAATTTTCCAAAGTGATTGCAACATTTTACGTTCCCACCAACAGTGTATCAGTGTTCTTATTTCTCTATATTTTCAACAACTCTTGGAGTTGTCCAACTATAAGACTGTAAGAATCATAGTGGATATGAAATGGTATCTCACTTTTTTCTCAATTCACATTCCCCTGATGACTAATTATGCCCAGGATGTGTTCATATGCTTGTTGACCATTTCGCTGCCTTCCTGGAAGAAATATTTATTCATATCATTTGTCATCTCTTAATTGGATCATTTGCATTTTTATTACTGAGTTGTCAAAGTTCTTCCTATATCCTGGATACAAGTCCCTTACCAAAGAAATTATTTGCATTTTTTTTCCTGTACCCTGGGATTTCTTTTCACTTTCTTGATATGAAGTACTAAGTTTTTAATGTCGATCCATCCAACTTCTTTATTTTTTGTTTATTGCCATGTTGTGTCATTTCTAAGAAAACTTAAAGGTACTCTAGCTCCCACTCTTAAATTTAGGTCTTTGATCAATTTTCAGTGAATTTTTGCTTGTGGTGTGAGGTAAGAGACTAACTTCATTATTTTGCATGTAGCTATTGAGTTTTCCAGCACCATTTATAGAAAAGACTTCTTTTCTTATTTGATGGTCTTGGCACCTTGTAGAAAACCAACTGACCATACACGTGTGGACATTTTGAATTTTTATTTCTATTTCATTTATCTATATTTTCTGCCCTTATATTGGTACCAAACTGTCTTGATTAGCACTGCTTTATAGCAAGCTTTGAAATAAAAAGTGTGAGGTCTGATACTTTATTTTGTTTTTCAAGATTGTTTTGGCCTTCTCAGTTCCCTTAAAACTCTATGAATTTTAGAATCAGCTTGTTCATTTCTACAATGAAGTAAGCTGAGATTCTGATAAGGAACATGTTAACTCTGTAGTTAAGTTTGGTGAGTATTGCCATCTTAACAAAGTAAGTCTTCCCATTATGAACATGGAATGTTTTTCCAGTTATTTAGATATGATTTAATTTCTCTCAATATTTTGTTTTCAGATTATAAGGTTTTTACTTCCTTTGTTAAATTTGTGCCTAGTATTTTTTTCTTTTTTTATTATTACGAAAGGGATATTGTTCTTAATTTCAATTTCAGATTATTCAGTGCAAGTGCATAGAAAGATTATTTGTATGGAAAGATGGTATGGGATGATTATCTTTGCCTAATTAAATGTTTTCAATGAGGCAGTTCTTCAAAATCTTCAGTGTTTTGGGTAGTATATACCTTTTCACAAGAAAAGGAATGAAATCAGAGAAGACAACATAAGACTATAAGCCTGAGGGCGCCTGGGTGGCTCAGTTGGTTAAGCAACTGCCTTCGGCTCAGGTCATGATCCCGGAGTCCCGGGATCCAGTCCCACATCGGGCTCCCACCTCCATGGGGAGTCTGTTTCTCACTCTGACCTTCTCCCTTCTCATGCTCTCTCTCACTTTCAATCTTTCCTAATAAATAAATAAATAAAATCTTTAAAAAAAAAGACTATAAGCCTGAAAGAGATATTGATTAAAAAATATCTTTACAAACACATGGGAGTTTAATGACAAGAGGATGCTTTATGAAGTGCATTAAATGTGTTTAAGTAGAAAAGCATTTTCTGCTTATTCCCTCATTCATTCAAGATATTTAAGTACTAGAAGGAATGAATTTTCAGTCAGTTAAGCAACTGCCTTCAGCTCAGGTCATAATCCCAGGGTCCTGGGATGGAGCCCCGCTTCTGGCTCCCCACTCAACAGGAAGCCTGTTTCCCCCTCTCTCTCTGCCCCTCCATCCCGCTTGGGTCCACTCTGTTTCAAAAAATGAAACAAAACAAAAACAAAAAAAAACAAACACCTTAAAATAAAAAAAGGTTACTGGGAACTTAATAATGAGTCAAATTCCTGTTTTTATATGCATTCTTGTTTAATTTTCTTTGTCATTCACTGGATTATAAACAATGTGAGCTAAATGATTGTTTTGTTTGCTCTACATGATACAACACCATAAGTTATGATAATATATAAGAGTGATACAAAGTTAGGATATGGAGCTTTTGAGAATTTATTCTTAATCTGAAAACTTTAAGAGTGAGTGTGGTAAGCAAAATAATGATGTTCACATCCTAATCCTGGGAACCTATGGATATGTTACATGGAAAAGGGGACTTTGCAAATAAGATTAAGTAATTTGAGATTGGATCCCCATTATCTGGGTGGGCCTATGTAATTTCAAATGCTCTAATAAGTGAAAAAGAGAGAGAGAGAGAGGCACTAGTGTCAGTGTCAGAATGGAATGATGTGAGAAAGTCAAGACATTTCTGGTTTTGAAGATAGAGCTGAAAGCTAAGAAGTAGGAGCAGGCTCTGGAGGCTGCAGAGGCAAAGACATGGATTCTCCCCTACAACCCTCAAAATCAGCACACCCCTGCCAACACCATGACTGTACCCAGTAAGACCCTGTTTAGACTTCTGCCATGCAGAACTGTAAGATAGCAAATTTGTCTTGTTTAAGTCACCAAGTTTGTGACTATAATTTTTTATAGTATACTATAATTTTTTATAGTATACTATAATTTTTTATAGTAGCAGGACGTTATGAATACAATGAATAAGAGTTAAGCAAGGTGGCCTTGTCCTGGTAGAGCGATTGACACATGTCAAGAGTGTAGAGAAGAGAGGACATGCCCTATTCCAATTTTAAGAGTAGTATACAACAGTTGGAACATATACTTTGAGTGAGGAGAAGTAACTTAAAAGCAGAAACCAGTTTTTGAAGGATCTTGTGACTCTTGTAAGGAACTAAACTTTTTTTTATTTTAAGGTGTTTGGTTTTTTTGTTTTTGTTTTTGTTTTGTTTTATTTTTTGAAACAGAGTGGACCCAAGCGGGATGGAGGGGCAGAGAGAGAGGGGGAAACAGGCTTCCTGTTGAGTGGGGAGCCAGAAGCGGGGCTCCATCCCAGGACCCTGGGATTATGACCTGAGCTGAAGGCAATTGCTTAACTGACTGAACCACCCAGGCACCTCAGGAGCTGAACTTTTAATAAGGACAGGAGAGCTTCTGAAAACTGTTAGAGTGGGGAATAACTTGATCTCATTTTTGTTTTAGAAAGGTCATTTTGAATCCAGTGCAGATTAATGGTAGCCCGAATTACATCCAGCTGTTGTTGTTACATTCAGACCACAGATATTAATGACCTAAATTCAGGTAGTTGCTGTTGTAAAGATAATGAGAAAGATAAGGAGTTAGAATTAAGCACACATAGTGAAAATGGACAAAGAGGTATCAATGATGATACCAAATGTCCTTCCTTGGGTGTTGGTGGGTGGTAGAATTATCAAATGATATCTTAAGAATAAGCAGGTCTGGGAGAATAGCAGTTAAGTTCAATGATAGAAACATCATGTAATAGGTATTTCCAAGCTGATATTTCAAGTTAGATATATGGGTGTGAATAACAAAAAAAAAAAATGAAGGTTCAAGTTTGAATGTATAAAAGGTCATTGAACCACTGAGGACATATTGTATACTTTGCCAAAAAGACAGCAGAGATATGGGTCTAGACCCATAACACAACCCTGGGAACACTAATATTGAAGAAATTTTTTTTAACCCTAAATTTTAATCTGATTGTGTTACTTTTGCTCTGTTGTACAGCAGGTTTTGGAGTCAGAGAAAATAGGATATAAACCATGCCTCTATATTAACAAGTCAAGTTCTTTGACTACTTCGAAACTGTTTTCATATTTTTAAATAGGTATAGCAATTTCCAACCTGATGTTTGTGTGAGAACAAAATAGGGGAAAGTAATTTGATGCCTAACAAAATTACTCATTTATAAAACTGAGCACTGATTTAGTGACATACTGTCATGATCACTAAACAGAGGTTTGTATTTATCTATCTATCCATCTATTTATTTATTTATTTAAAGTTTTGTTTTTTGTTATTTGAGTATAGCTGACACACAATGTTAAATTAGTTTTGAGTGTACAGCTTAGTGATGCAATAAGTTGATACATTGTGCTCTGCTTAATACAAATGTGGTTATCATATGTCACCATACAACAATATTGTATCATCATTGGCTGCAATCTCTGTATTGTCCCTTTTATCCCATGACTTACTATCCTACAACTGGAAGCTTGTATCTCCCACTCCCCTTCGCTTATTTTGCTCAACCTGCCCTACCCCTACCCAACACATCTGGCAACTATCAGTTTATTCTCTTTATTTACATGTCTGTTTGGGCTTTCTGTTTGTTTGTTTTATTCATTTGTATTTTTTTAATCATACAGTATTTGTCTTTTTCAGTCTGAGTTATTTCACTTAGTATAATACCCTCTAGATCCATCCATGTTGTCACAAATGGGAAGATCTTGTTCTTTCATATGGCTGAATAATATTCCACCAAATAAAGTTTTTTTGCTCTTAAATAGGTAATGAAATGGCAAAGTCCTACATATACAATATGACTTAATTTATTTAATGCAATCCATTTTTATGGAATCACAAGCAATGATTCAAAACATGTCTATTGTTCCAACATATACATTAGTATTTTATATTGGTTTTGACACAGGACATGTGTTCAAATTATTGCACTGCTTGAGATTAGCCAGTCTTGCAAAGTTTATTAAAAACACGATCAAGTAATTGATTTGGGAGCCACAGAAATACAACCTAGCACAGTAAGATCCCTCTTCTGCTCTTTTTATTACTTGTGCCTGTGAAGTGTGATTGTTAAATATTTGATTGATCACAACTTCCCTAAAGGTACCAGAGGTTATAAAGCATAAATACCACCTTTTATCTTCCCCAAATATTGCATTTTCAGTGTCTTACCTCTCCCATATAAAGTTTTTCCAATTACTGTAACTCGGGCATCTAATAACTCTCCATTCCCTGTGTCACTATTATAATTTTTTTACACTGAATTTAGAATTGAATCACTATGGAGTCTTCTTTCTTCAGTTAAATTGTAAGATCTTTAACTGTAGCAGTTATGCTTTACCATTATGAGTATATTTTACAGTTGGAAGCACAGGGGTGGATACATAATAGATACGTTTTGATTAAGAAGTAAGCATAACCCCAGGTATATTTTTATCTAAGCAAGTATATGGGAATATTGACCTATAATTTGTCATTTGTTTTATTCAGTTTTCTAATAGTTACATGAAACAGAGATTGTAACAGGAATTCAAATAACCAAGATTGTTTGACATAAAAACTAGCAAAAAACAAACTTTATTTAATAGCCATGGAATAATTGCATCATTAATCCAAACAAAGCTACAAGAAATAATGACTTACGTGGAATTAAAATTTAAAGTGCATATATGCACACGGGAGCATGTACATACTCCTATGTATGTATTGTCTAACTTATTTAACTTCCAAATGGAGATAGAGTAAAAAGAGTTGAAACTTTGATCAGAATTCATACATATATGTAGTTTTTCTTACACTGCTCACTGTGCCAGTTGACGATTACAACCCATTCCCATAGGATCTTTCAAACCACCACGTATCTCATTAGTTCTAGTGTTGTTAGATAAGAGGTAACTTTACTGAGATGTAGAAAAAAAAAGCCTTTATAGTAGATGCAAGAGTACAAATAATGCTTCTACAATTTTATAATAAATGTATATTATATCAGTCAGCTCAAACTGCCATAACAAAATATCATAGACTGGATAACTGAAGTGACAGAAATTTATTTCTCACAATTCTGGAGACTGAAAGTCCAAGACCAAGACGCCGTCAGCATCATTGTCTGTTGAAGGCTTTTTCCGTGGGTTGAAGATGGCGGTGTCTTCACATGGCCTTCCTCAGTGCAGCAGTGGGAGACAGAGAAAACAAGCTTTTTTCTGGAAGGGAATTAATTAATTAATCCCATCAAGAAGGTCTCAGTCTCATGACCTCATCTGAACCCTCTGACTTCCAAAGACCCATCTCCAAACACCACCACATTAGAAGTTAGCATATAAATAGATGAATTTGTGCAGAATAATTCAATTTGTAGAATATGTATTTCAAAAGCTATTAAAGCCTTCAGACCTTGAGAAAATTTTTTAAGCAAGAGTTAGAAACAGAGTAGTAAAAAATTAAGGTAGGTGTAGCTTCATAATTACAAATTTTGTTATGGCTTTAGGAGGTTGACTAGAAAGTGACACTTTATGTCACAAGGAAGAGTCTGACAAGAATACACTAAATAATTTTCAAGATTCTGTCTAATAGGTTTATTCAGTGGTCTGATAGTGGTTGTGAGTGAAATATTTGCCCAAATATCTATTTTTTAGTGTGATAAATTATTACTTGTTTTCATCTATGACTGGAAATGATGAATTTAAATTAGTTTTTGAGGGACGCCAAGGTGGCTCAGTAGGTTGAGCCTCTGCCTTCGGCTCGGGCCCTGATCTCAGGGTCCTGGGATCAAGCCCCACATCGGGTTCTCTGCTCAGCAGGGAGCATGCTTCCCCCTCTCTCTCTGCCTGCCTCTCTGCCTACTTGTGATCTCTCTCTCTGTCAAATAAATAAATAAAATCTTAAAAAAATTAGTTTTTGAAATAATTTTTTTATATGAAAACATGAAATCAGTAAAGGAGAGAATTGACAAAGTCTTGACTAATTCACAGAGAGAATATATGACCTGAAAAAGTCAAAAGAATAAGTAAAAATGAGAATTTTTCAATAATATTAAAATTACAGTCCTAAAATTATAAAACATCTCCAAACATAAGGAAAATATGAGCACCTGTAGTTAAAATAGTTTATACATATGAAAAGTAAATGAACAATTCATAAAAGAAATTAATAGATAAGGGGCGCCTGGGTGGCTCAGTAGGTTAAAACCTCTGCCTTCAGCTCTGGTCATGATCTCAGGGTCCTGGGATCGAGCCCCGCATCGGGCTTTCTGCTCAGTGGGGAGCCTGCTTCCTCCTCTCTCTCTGCCTGCCTCTCTCCCTACATGTGATCTCTCTCTCTCTGTCAAATAAATAAAATCTTAAAAAAAAATTAATAGATAAGCTTATGTATTGAAAATGTACCATAATACCAATAATTGCTTAAAACCAAATATCTATCAGGAGAATTATGGAAGAAATTCTCAATTTTTCCTCATGTGTAGAAACTGACAGTTTAGCATATATGCATCATAGCCTGGTTCTATTAGTAATAACTGTTACATTGAACATTTTTTAAAATAACAGGAATTTACAAGAGCTATTATGAGTCCAATTTAATGATTAAAATTGCTGTTTTTTGTAAGGCTGGATCTTGTCATTTCATATTAGAATGAAGACATTTTAATATTTGTTTTCATGTTTCCAATTTGATGTGTTAGGTATTAGAGCATTATATTAAATCACACTTTTCCCATCCACATTGTTCTTGCTTCTTTCTCCTTCCGTTTTACTGTATTACCCTGCATCTTCTTTTAACATGCTAATTTTGGTTTATATATATTTGTTATTCCTCATGCTGGAAGAAAGCTGTCATTAGCAGGTGGGAAGTATTATTTTCGTCATTTTTGTCATGTTGCCAGTATACCAGAAAAATTGCTCATCTAATGAGGATGGACAGCAAATACAGAGACTGCAGTCTAGAAAATCAATTTAAAGGATCACTTTTCATTTATTATCTGATTGTAAAACAGTATAATGATATTACACATCATGTCAAAATTGTAGTAAACAATTCCAATAACTCAGTACTGTGCTAAAGCATTTTTTACTAGTTCGTATGACATTAAAAAGTAATTATCAGCAACTATGAAAATAGAATGTGTCCAGTGTTCAAACTTAATAGGTAATTTAATATACTAAAATGGGTATGATATTTCTCATGCCAGAAGTATCTGAAAATATGCAAATTTCTAACACTGTCACTTTTAAAAACCCCATATTTGGATGGATTTGAATTAACCGTACTCTAGAATTAATCAGGGGGTTGGAGGATAGGAAGAATATATCTTCAAATGAAAATAATTCTATTTAAAGCTAATCTTAATCTAGGCCAATGATAAGCAATTTTTGACTACTTTCTCTAGGACTTGAAATATGCACAACATAATAAAAATCTAACAGTGATAACCTTCCTCAGGTTAATTTTTCCATGTTGTGAGGTACAGTCGTATACACACCTGTTCTGATTCTCCAATCTGTTTACCTTAATATCACGTTTTCATCATAGATAATATTCTTTTAAATATTATCTATGTGGGTTCATAGATATGTGGGCTATATGGGCTCAGTGGGTTAAAACCTCTGCCTTCGGCTCAGGTCATGATCTCGGGGTCCTGGAATCGAATCCCGCATCGGGCTTTCTGCTCAGCAGGGAGCCTTGCTTCCCCCTCTCTCTCTGCCTGCCTCTCTGCCTACTTGTGATCTCTCTCCCTCTGTCAAATAAATAAATAAACAAATCTTAAATATATATATATATGTTTAAAAAAATTAAAAAAATAAAAATCAGGGCGCCTGGGTGGCTCAGTTGGTTAAGCGACTGCCTTCGGCTCAGGTCATGATCCCGGAGTCCCGGGATGGAGTCCCATATCGGACTCCCGGCTCTGCGGGAAGTCTGCTTCTCCCTCTGACCTTCTCTCCTCTCATTCTCAGTCTCTCTCTCTAATGAATAAATAAATAAAAAATCTTTAAAAAAAAAATAAAATAAAAATCAGTCTTGTTTTCACAGTTTATAAAAGCTCATGATACTTGCAAGAAGCGGTAGTATTGCAGAGTTGAGGATTAAATACTAATGTTTAATAAGGGGGCTTCCAAATGTACCCTGATCATTAAGTTATATTAGACAATTTTAATAAAACTTTTATAACCTAAGTGTGAATATCATACCACTAGATGGAGTTTTGCATTTTGTATTGGAGTATTTGATACATGCTATAGAATTTCAAAAAAAAAAATATGTACTTACTACCAGGAAACGTTGACCAACATAGATTAGATTTTTCTGAGCACTATTAGGATCTGTAATAAAATTTAGTTTTAATTTCTACTTTTAATAAGTATCATATAAGTGATTAAAAGAACACTCTCAAAACAGTGCATAGCATTAATCTTGAAAAGATGACATTATTAAGTTAGTGTGGGAACCCGTTGAGTTTAATGGCATTTTAGACCTAATACTCTGGAATGACACTTGCCTTTTCTTCAAGGTTGTTTTAGCGACAACTGACCTGAAGATTAAAAGAACTATTTCACCTGGTTAGTCATTGTTATCAGCAGCTAGCACCTGGGCCACATGTGTGCTGGTGACAGGCGCCATAACTCACACCATTTCCTTTCCAGCACTTGATCTGATGGTGTTTCAGGAAATACCACACTGGATCTGGCGAAATTTGGGGAAAGTAGCTGTAGCTAGTATTCATGGCACAACATCTAAGATTCTTACTAGATGGTATACATTGATGTCATCGTGCAAAAAAAATTCGGTATTGGCTAAAGTAAGAGGATAGAAAAACTCCATGTATTAACAAGATTCGATAGCAGAGAGAAACAAGAAAGTATAAATAAGGTCGTAGGTTGAAAAAAAAAATTGGCTTTATAAATTAACACAGTCTTAAAAATTTCAACATCTTAAATCTCTAAAATTTCTGTAGTTGAATTCAGTAACTAATTTAAAGAAGCTTCTTAAATAGTTTCCTAAAGTAAATGGAAATAGCTCATTCCTAGAGAATAGAGAGGTGAAGAACCTGGAATCTATGGAAATGGAAATTTACTTAGAAGTCAATGTCTGAGTGAAATGAGAAATATAAATTCATACATTTTATGCATAATAATTTATTTTTATACATGTTTTATACAGCAAATGCTTAAGTAGTGATTCTAGGATTGTTTGTAGGGCATTTTAGGGACTGAACATATGAATGTTCAGGTGTCTTCTGTGTTCTCTTCAAAGTTAGAAAACAGAGTCTGAAAAGGAATGGAAAACTTAAAACTGGCTAATCGGTTTCTTATTGGAGTAGAACAGGGGATTATAACCACCTGGGGTAAATGCATACCAGTTCATCTCTGCTTGAAATGACCTCCTCTACAAGCTTGCTGCATTCCTATCTTTCAGAAAGGAAGTTACTGAAAACTTAAAGAAGTGTGAGATTGCACCATGTAAAGGGTACTGTCCCAGACCGAAATTAACATACCATTTATATGTTGCAAAAGAAGTGAAAAACCTGTCAATTCTGGGCTAACATTTATCTGCCTGTTCCTCCTCTGTCAGTCCTTAATTGTTTGATGCTTTATAACTCAAGGTATGAACTCAATTCAGTCTATTATATCTTGGGCCAAGAATTCTTAATAATAAGCCAAAATAACAGCATGTTAAACACTCAGCTTTTAAGGGAACATAAGAGAAAATAAATTATAAATAGATAGTTTAGAATTATAGAAACCTTCCTAAAAATTGGATTATAATGCTGTTATTTTTACATCCTGTTTTGGGATAGATATTCAAAAATCTTTATTGAACAAAATAGAAAAAAAATACTGATCTATTTATACAAAACTGGTATACAGATAAGTAGTATAGTGGATCATGTAACCCAGAAATATTTTATTCAATCCATTAATTTCTGCGTATTTCTCATTCATAGTTTCAGAAGTGACATCAACTCCTACAATTTATTTCCTTTCTCAAATTGTTCTCCTTGAGATATAAGCAAATGCATAATGAGTGTTACTTCCTTTTGAGAATGACTTAAAATGTTCTAGGTAGAATGCAAATCAAAATTTATTTAAAATAAAGGAGAAGAATATACATATTGAAAGTCCACAAAACTCAATGACTTTGAATTTAAAATTCACAGGAAAATAAGCATTAGAGCTAATATTGAGACTTCAAATGAAAATAATTATAGTTGAATAATCTCAATTTAATATATACCTAAATAGCACATTTAAGAATTAAGAAGACTTGGATTTATGACTAGAAAGTGTGAGAAAGGCAACCAATGCTAATATGATTGTATCCATCATATTTTAATAACAACATTAATAAATTTCCATTTCAAAATAATTTAAAATGCTCTAGATAACAGCCTTTGGAAATGCTTTCCTCAACCAAATTTCCTCAACCTCTAACCAAAATTCCTTTGAAAACAGAAATTGAAAAAAATAACTCAGTGATAGAAATTTTCGTTAATTATAATACTCAGTGACCGGGATGCCTAGGTGGATCAGTGGGTTAGGCCATCTGCCTTTGGCTTGGGTGGTGATCCCAGGGTCCTTGAATTGAGTCCCATGTCAGGCTCCTTGCTCAGTGGGGAACCTGCTTCTCCTTCTGCCAGCCACTCCCCCTGCTTGTGTTCTCTCTCTGTCTCTCTGACAAATAAATAAATAAATAAAATAATTTTAAAAAGTAAAATAAAACTCAGTGACCAAATAGTAAAATAAAAATAGTAGACCAAGTTATTACATTTATAAAAATGAACATCTGAAATAACTAGACAGAAATAAGTTTCTGGTTTATAAATACAGTTATTAAATTATCTGCTAAGTTCTGTGTAAATGTTTTGAGGCTCTAGAGAAAATGGATGATTTCCTCAGAAATTATAAATTATATAAACTGATGTAATATTAACTAGAGGGATAATGAACTAAAGAAATAATTTTTAAAGACTAAAAAATATAACATATATAACACTGAATATTCTACTGGAAAGTATATTCAATGCAGTTAGAGCAAAGAAAGAAACAATGTGGAGATTTTAAACCTAAATACAAAAATTAACCTCAAATGTCCAGACAATGAGTTTGAAGAAAGAAGTGAAAGCACAGACTCCATTTATATCAGAATAGAAGACTTAAATGGGAGCAATTTTAAAATTTTACAATAAGCATGTATAACCCCGTTTAAAAATCAAACACAGTTTTTAAAAAAAAGACAGTGGTTTTGGACATAAATAAAATGCCATACTATTTATAGCAACAAAATATAAATACTGAATATTTTAAAATTTTAAAAAAAATCAAAGAAATTTGACTTTTGTGGTTATAATCTATAAATCTATAAAAGCTTTTAAAGAGGATTTAAATAAATGGAATGACATACCAAGTATCTGGAAAAGAGCACTCATTATTGTAAAGGTATCTGTTCTCTCTAAATCAATCTATAAACAAAATGAGAAGTCTAAAGACTTTTGAGAATGGAACCTAGAAACTTGATTCTAGAATTTATCTTTCTTGATCAAATATACACATGTACTATAAAAGTAAGTCACTACAGAGAAAGTTGCTGGTCCTAATTGGCAAAAAGAACAATCGGGATAAAAATTTTTTCTGTAGGGAGACTAAAGTCTAGGAACAAGTTCAAATATTGGAGCAAATGATGAGGGCTCCTTATTCAATTTCATTTGACTGACTACCAAACCAGTAAAAACAGATTTTAAGTAAATACTTAAAGTTAAGTATACACATAAGAGAATGTGGGATACTTCTAATGCTCATTCTCTCTTTTCTGTTACATCGGGGTGCCTGTGAGTACAGCTTCATCCTAACTTTGTCTGGAAGTCCTGCATTTCAATCCAGATTCTGAAAGGGCCCAAAGTGGGATGAGCTGGGATGGTAGGTGATGGATGGGCTGTGTTCACAACCTTACTTGCTCCTGGATCTCTCCAAGGTATTTGAATCTTTGGCTCTTTGCCCAGAGATGGTAAAGATCTAGCCAACAGTGTTGCCAAAACACCCTAACTTTATTGAGGTGACCAACATAGTGCATTTTGTGCATTTTTGGAGCCCAGTTCATAGTCTTGGAATTCATAGACAGATCCAGCTTAGTTGTGGCATTGCCTAGAGACTGATTTGGATGCAGCAGATGCCATAGGCTCACTCCACAGAGGGCTATGAAACTCCATCTACCTATTCCCCTAATGGGAGAGTGTTCTTTTCTTTTCTTTTCTTTTGTTCTCTTTTTTCTCTTTCTCTCTCTTTTTTATTTTTTATTTTTTTTACTTCTAGGCAGGTCCTTAATAGTTCCTGAATGCCAGGCCCAGAAACCCTGGGCAGATTGACTTAAACACGAATATGGAAACTCCCCTGAATCAGATGGCATGGGAGGCTAACCCAAGGGAGCAGGGTGTGAAGGAGGTGGTGGGGTGGTCACAGGTGAGAGTTTCAGTCCCACCAATCTCACTTCTAGCTGGCTGCTATCTTTATTTCCAAATGGTTTCTTTCTAGAACTCCTTCTGGAATGTCAGGCTTGGTCTGGGTTCAAATGCAATACTACTGAAAAAAAATCCCTGAATCCGCAAGGCACTCTTGAAGAAGACCCCACAGAATCTGTACACAGATCACTTACTCCAAATGACCAAGACCCTCCCATGTGTTCTCATCCCAATTATTTCTAGAACATGATGTAGCTAAGAGTGGCTATGGAAATTACACTGGTGTTGGTCTTGATTTCTGGCTCTGGGATTCAAGACCTTCTATTGCTCATACTAGTGGAAATCATTAGCAGTTAGGGACTGTTGAAGGTAAAGCAGGTAGCTAACCAGCTGGTAGTGACATTGGAATTGGTATTGGATATAGGTTCTGGCTCTGGGAATCTATATTCAGTACAATGACTAAAATACCCATTTTAAATAATGACTAAAATACACATTTCAATGTAGTTGTTGATGAACAGCAAAGACATGCCTAGGTTCAAAATATCCCAAGACTTGATATTTAGTTAATGGGGAGGGAATCATCATAAGACATTATTGAACCTAATGTATTTAAGATATTATTATATATACCTATCTAGATAGAAAATGATGAAATAAAATTTGCTATTAAAATCAAACTCATTTGTAATATAAAACAACATATGCTTATTACAGAGAAGTTAAAATATAAGGAAATGATAGTGAAAGTACTACCACTTCTAGTCCTTCTACAGAAGTTTCATTTTGATTTTCTTAGTATTGTATTTATTTTGATTAGTAGAACAAGTTTCTAGAAACCAAATAAGCTAAGACTTTTAAAGAAATAACAAATGTTTATTTTTAAAATAAAAAATAAAGAACAGCATTAATCACAAAAGAAAATCATGCACAGTACCAGTTACTACTTAAGGATCATTTTCTTCTGCATATATCTTTACTTAGGTAAAATGATTCTGTATGCCCTCACATTTTTTTTTTAAGATTTATACATTTGTTTTTAGAGAGGAAGAGAAAGAAAGAGAGCAGGGTCAGGGGGCAGAGGGAGAGAGAGAGAATCTCCAGCAGACTCTGAGTGCAAAGCACTAAGGGGGGCTTAATCCCAGGACCCTGAGATCATAACCTGAGCTGAAACCAAGAGTTGGAGGCTCAAACTCCAACTGAGCTACCCAGGTGTCTCTATATGTCCTGACTTTTAAGCACATTGAAAACAAATATATTTTCAAATGCTCCCTGGAAGAAAATACAGAGATGTTTATGATAATGATCAGTGTGTGTCTGGTGGTTTACTAGTCTTTGTTAATTAAAATAAATAGCCCCCCCCCAAAAGTACATAATTTATATTTAAAATCCCTGACAATAGAAATGACTGTTAATTTTTAATTTTGTTCCCTATAGCAGTGATGTTTTTATAAAGGAATGCAAGTAACAAGAGGTTAGACTTTCAATAGTGGGTTCTAGAACAAAAGGGATCAGCTCTGATTTTAGTAGTCATTAAGTATGTACTAAGATTCCATCTATATGATAAAATAAGGATATGCTTATTGGATCACACCACTTGGTAAGAGGAAGGATAGAGAAACAGAAGCAGATGAAGAAGAGCAAACAGGGTCAAATCTTCTTCTTGAAAATCTTCTTTGGTTACAAAAAGCATTATAACATAAATTAGACCCAGAATCTTTAGTCATAGGGAATTGACAATTTCTCCTGCCTTCAGTAGCATTCCTTTTTGTGTAATTGGCATCCCTTTGCATGTATTTCAATAATTAAACAGAACATACCTTTAACTAGATTTTTTTTTTTTTTTACTATTTTTCTAGTTCCATAGAATATTGGGTTGTTCTAGCTTTGCAAGAAATTTGGAATTGGAGTTATTCCTCTAACAATAAGTCTTTGTTTTACCAATTAAACAAATTATACCTGACTTTTCTTTCTCTGTATGCTACATGTAATGATATATATGACAAACTATATATACGTATATATACAGTAGCTATCTATGTTATATAATCAAATAACTAGGGGAAGGCATATTTACATTATCTTAGAATTCTGCATCTCATACACAAATTACACACACTTCATATCACTTGTTTATATGTTATTTTTATTGTATTTATAATTAATATATATTTTATTCTCTTATTTATTACCCACACTAGAATTTAAGATCCACAAAGGCAGAATTTTTGTTGTTGTTGTTTACTATTCTATCCTCCAATCCTTGGTTATGGCTAGCTCATAGTATGTATTCAATAAATATTTGTTGATTGAATTAATAAATGAGGACAATATAATTCCCAATTTATTGAATAAGAAATACTGAAAGTAGTTGTTTAGTCACTTTTTCAGTGTTTCAAATAATAAAGAATAGAGCTAGAAAATGAATCCAAGTTTATCTCAATCTAAAGTTGCTATTTCATCCCTAAACCAAGATCAATGCCTGCAAATGTGGAATTCACCTGTATTTTAATTCTCTAAGGGTGCATATTGAGGCCAAAAATGAAAAACGGGTGTATGTATAAGCCATATGCAAGAAAACTTAAAACATTTCTTACTGGTTCTGCAGTATCATTATTTTGTAATTCAGTTGGCTGGTCATTATATCAGAATATGACTCCTAAATTCTACCAAAATTTTCTTTATCAGTTCAAGATCACTAGTGAATCCTATTTCTTATATCTATTCTGTTCACAGGAAATGAAATAATGAAATATACGTTGACACTAACTATGCTATCCTGTCAGAAACTGTCTTTCATTGCTGTTCTTTTTATTTTATACTTACAATATACTTAAGATGGTGAAAGAATACAGAGGAACAGATTTAATGTCACTGAAGGCTCCCTATAGAATCTTAAATAGCACATAGACTCTTCTTTGGAAAAGCAGATACAAGATTGCAACCATTAAGAGGCCGTGAAAAAGAGGACAAAGAACTTAACAAACATTTAGATTCCCCCACAAAGCATTTCATCTTTGTCAGAATTTAATTTAAAACATTTCTGACATTCAATTATTCACTGTAGACAGACTCTGAATCAGATCATCTGCTACCAAAGCTAAATTATCAAATAGAGAGACATAAACCTGAGTGTTTTCTGCATAATGATAGCCCATAATGATAAAAAATTCTTCCTAAAGGCATCATGTACTGTAGATATTAAGACAAGATCTTAGAAGGAAATGGAGACCTACAAAAAAAATCTGCTTGCGTACTCCTGAACATAGAAATACCTCGAAAATAAAGTTGAAACTCTTAGAAAGATTTTAATTGGATCTAAGCTTGATTTAATACATTTCATGTTGTTATTTTACCAGTGTCATCCATTTATTAACACCCTTTCAAATTGTCTTATCTATTTGCATTTTATCTTGTTGACATGTTTTAATGAATATTCAAATCTGATGTATTAAAATAGATTAACAACTAAATATAGCAATACTGCCACAGACTCAAGGCAATATTATCAGGCATTAAAATGGAATCTCTATTAACCACATGTGGCTTATACATATCACAGCGGGCTCAAATGTCACAGAAGGGTGTTTCCCAAATCACAGTCAGATATTCTACTATTCCAGAGCCTAAACTTTCCCTTAATATAGGTTTCATTTCCATAGTCTAGCTGCCTATGACTATTAGGTACAAGATGGCAGACTCCTAATCTCAGAAAACTTGAATTATCTTGAACACTTGATTTAATTTTAAGTATTTTAATTTTAAGTATCTTGGCCAGTGTTATCTATCTGCTGATAAAATGATAATTGGAGTGAACAATAGTTATCATCCTCATTGGCAAATCAGGTCTTTTCTTATCAGAACCAATCATTCTTTTAAAGATTGAACAATGTCTTCACTCACAGCTCCTGAAGGGTACAAACCATAGGATGACTTTGTAAGTGAACCACATCCCTTCCATTCTTTGCCATTGCTCTCACCTGAATAGAGTACACATCCCTTTTAACATAGAATGTTTCTAATCCTTCAGAGCCATATTTGATATCAATGAAAGTGACTGTCATATAACCAGAATCCCTGTTTGCTAAAAAAAAAAAAAAAAAAATAGAACTAGGATATACAAAAAGAAAAATTTAAATTTAATTTAGTTTAATTTAATTTAATTTAAAGATACAGTAGTGTTGAATATCATCACCAAGTCTTCATAAGGTACCAGGAGAGCCTCTTTCGGGAGTGTTCTGACTTTGTCTTCTCCCATTGATAAACCAAATGCACAGCTGTACACAAAGCAATTTCATCTGAAAGAAATCCGTAAACTAACTGGATGAATCCAACACATTAGGCAAGTGGGAAAATACTCATATTGAAATGGGTAGGAAAGGCTCCATCCTCTTGCCATAAACCACACCACTGGTATAGTGCCAAACAATCAACAGGGAGCCCCTCCACCCAACTCCCAGGATTGCTGACTGTGATTCTTCCCAGAGCCTGAAAGAGCTGGTGGCCACTTTGTCAGCATTCTCCCTTGAGCTCATTCCAACAATAAAACCATATTGCCAACATCTCCCTAGAAGTAGCTTGTCCAAATATCTTGTCCTCCAACTCTTACATTTCCTACCAAAGGAATGGGCCCTCAAATCACCTAGCTCTGATATCTTAGAGGCCTTACTTTTACAAATCTCATAGGACTAAAACAAGGAAGCAGGTGTTAATGAGCATGAGAGCACTAGCTTTAGCTATCCTCCCAAGGCTCAGTGCAAAAGAAGCAAGCAAAAATGCCCATCTCCTAGGTTTTCACTGGAAGAGATTTGTTGGCACATTTTAAAAGCTACTTTCAAAGGATCTGGCTTATAATTAGCATGCATATGGGATTTACTGCAAACCTCTCAGGAGCCTGAAAGCACCAGTAGGCATTTCTCCTACCTTCTCCCTCTGGCTCACTCCAGCAGTAAGACCAAGTTGCTAGTATCTCTGTAGAAGAAACTTGTCCATACATTGACACATTTTACAGTTACCATCCAAGGAAGGATGGCCAGTCAAATCACCTAGGTCTGATTGATAGTCAAAGGGTCTTGCATTCACAAGTTCCATAACACCAAAAGAAGACACAGTTTTTAAACCTCAAACCCCACTCTTCTCTTCCAGCTATACGCCAAGGCTCAGCCTAGATGGAAAATGCAGAAACTTATTATCTCCCAGTTTCTCCCTGAAAGAGGCTTAATTATATACTTCACTAACTGCCATCTGAGGGCCCAGCTTCTAATCATCCAGCTTCTAGGTGTTCACAGAGATTCTCAACTTTGGGACACTAACAGGTTTGGGCACATTCTTAACTATTGGAAAGCCAGCAAGAATAAAGATGGTGGTTTAGACAATTAAAAACTTTCAAGAAACAACCAGGAGCTCAGCCTGGGTTTATCGACATGGTTCTTCTCCTATACAAGACCAGTCTGTCAAGACTGGTAGAGGTGGCTGTGCTATCCAATGTGTAGAAACCAACACAAAGAGTCAAGGAAAATGAAAAATAGTGGAGTATGTTCCAAACAGAAGAACAAGGTAATTCTCCAGACAATGATCTTAGTGAAAGATAAGTGATTTATTCTATAGAGAGTTCTAAATTACAGGCATAAAGATATTCATCAAGGTCAGGATACTAATGTATGAACAAAGTGAGAACTTCAGTAAAGACATAGAAATATAAAGGCATATTGGACAGAAGTCATAGAACTAAAGAGTATAATGAACTGAAAAATTCATTGTAGAGGTTCAGCATTAGACTAGTTAAAATTAAAGAAAGGATCAGTGAGCTCAAAGACAGGATGCTGGGATTCATCAAATCAGAGGAGCAAAGTGAGCTTAAAGGACTTATGAGATGCCATCAGATAGATCACTAGGCACACCATAAGTAACCCAAAAGAAGAAAGAGAAAAAGGGGCAGAAAGCTTTTTCAGAGAAATAATAGCTATATAAATTTCCCTACCTGAGGAGAGAAACAGAGATGCAGAACTAGCAAGCTCATAATTTACCAAATAAGACAAACCCATACACACCCACACCATGTCATATTATAATTAAATTGTGAAAAGTTAAAAACAGTTTTAAAAGCAACAGATCAAAGCAGCTTGTTACATACAAGGGAATGCCCCTAAGACTGTCAGTTACATACTTAGGGAATGCCCCTAAGACTGTTTCAACAGAAACTTGCAGGCCAGAGGGAAAGATTTTGTTATAAAACACCACATGTTTGTTCATCAAACCACACAAATAAATTGTCTTACGGCTCTGTATTTCAGTGACCCCACACTGTCTAAAATCAAGAGGTTAGCAGTCTATATTCCATTCTGGATGCTCTAAGGAAGGATCCATCTACTTGTTCATTCAAAGGGTTAGCAGAATTTGTTCCTTTTGGTCTCAGGACTGAAAACATAATAAAACCACTGAGTCATACACGTTAAAAGAGTGAATTATATGGCAAGTGCATTACACTTTGATAGAGATTTTTTTAAAAAAGATGCTGAACCAGGGCTCCTGGGTGGCTCAGTGGGTTAAAGCCTCTGCCTTCAGCTCAGGTCATGATCTCAGGGTCCTGGGATCGAGCCCTGCATTGGGCTCTCTGCTCAGCAGGGAGCCTGCTTCCCTTTCTCTCTCTGCCTGCCTCTCTGCCTACTTGTGATCTCTGTCAAATACATAAATAAACATTTAAATAAATAAATCTTTTTTTTTACAAAAAAAGATGCTGAGCCACCTATGTGTGTATATATAGTAATCAATGTTGACAAATATATATAATGGTTCAAGGGATCTTTGATAATTGAGTTATCACTCATGGTGCTTGCTCTCTACATTAGCATCATCATTATATTTATATATATATATATATATTCTTTCATGGAATCACTTAAAAGTGTGTCATAATCTTCACGTACAACTAAAGTACTACTTAGACCAGTATATGGCAAAAATTATATGAGAATGATTAATTTCATTAATTATGAAATTACGTCATAAAAAGATGATATTGTTTCCTGATTAGATGGTCAATGAAAGCTACTTAAAGGATGTGATGGCTTCCAGCCAGAGTGAAGAATAAAACTCTGTCATGACACTTTTCAAACTGTGAGGGACTGTCAACTGTATGGCACTGTGCTGGTAAGAATGACAACAGTAGTAATGATGAAAATGTTTGTTGGAAGCAGAATAAACTGGAAATGTGACACATGGGATCCTGCACAAATCTCTACAGGAGAGTAAAAACATAATTAGGTTGGCAGCTTGAAAATGGAAAGTGAGCAATGCCTTTTGGAGATGTTATGAAGAAATTATTGGAAGTTACTGTTCTACTTTCCACAATCGTGTTTTTTCTTCCTCATTAGAAGTTTAAGGAATAAATGGTACAATTAACATAAAATCTTGCATCATATCTGATGAAGTACACATTATGATGCATGTACTATTTTTTTTAAAGATTTATTTTGGAGAGAAAGAGAGAATGTATATATAAGTCAAGGAGAGGGAGAGAGAATCTCCAGCAGACTCCCAACTGAGGGTAGAGCCTGATGTGGAGCTCAATCTCATGACCCTGAGTTCATGACCTGAGCTGAAATCAAGAATCAGACGCTTAACTGACTGAACCACTCAGACACCCCATGCACGCACTATTAAAATCATACAGAAAAAAAAAGTTCTATCATTTGAATGTTATGACCTAATTATATGACTTAAATTTTCTTCAAGCAAACTAGGGGTTTTGAAATATCACAAAATGACTCTCAGAAAGTGAAAGGGAAAAAAAGACCAAGTGTGAGGGAACAATTATCCCTGTGTGTCCTTAACTGTACAAAACTAGTCCTCCCTGAACCCTTCACACAATAATATGCATTATTTTACTTCGTAACTGATAAATCATTTGCAAAGCTTAGAATTTACTTCCGAGTTTGCAGTTTAGGCACAAATCTTTGAAATGTCACCTGCACAGATGGCTGAAACAAGAGGGGCTGGATTTATAAGAAATGAGTAAATGAGTATGAAGAGCAATGGCATGCAGTAAATATTATGTCATGAAAACGTGTGTGGTTATGTTAAAGGAAAATCACTATTGCATTGAGAATTAGAGTAGAATTGCTATTCCTTGCTTTAAAAAAAAAGACAAATTTGTCTTTTAGGTTAAAACTCATATTTGAAAGGGCATTTAAAAATGAAAGGGAAGTTTAGTACTTTGAGTGTCCGGTTCCCACTGGCTAAGAACAGTCAGAACAGGTCAGTTTGACATAGACTTTCCAAGGATCAGTGAAAGGAATATATGAAAATATAACTGGTAATAATTGAGCCTGTAGTGGCAATTGACTATAACCAAGAATTCTGAAGTACATTTAAAAAACACCTGTGGATTGGTGTAAAATTCAAAATATATCAAAAAAGAATGGTGTTCTTGGGAGCCTCTCCAATCCCATACTATCTTCTTGTTTTTCCTAAACTTCTTTTCATAATAATCTTGTTTTAATCCTCCTTTTAAAGCAATACTTTAAGCAACGTTAAGTGTTTAACATGTTAATATTTTAAAACCTCTGTCGTTTGTGTTTCTGTATTTTTAATTTGCAATATAATTTATTTTAAAAGTGATTTAGGAAAGTTGAATCTCATGAAACTTTAATTTGTATTTGTGCCATGGCCTCAAAGCTTGATTTATCTTATATCTCAGTCAGTCTTAAGAAATTTAAACAAGTCACCTAACTTCCATGAACCTCAGTTTCCCCAGTGAGAGATTATATTTAATATAACTGCAAAAGTAATCCATATCATCTCATGATTCTGAGATATATTGCCTGAATCTCCTCAAATATATATATATTTGAAGATATTCAAATATATATGTTATATTCAGATATATAATGCCTGAATCTCCTCAAGACTGGCTGTCATTTTGGTAATACTCTTTGTACAAAACCTCTTAAAAATGTACAATGCATTCCATATTTGGACAGCCCTGACTTTAGCAAACTCTTATACAATGATGAATGTAGTGCATTGGCTAATAATTGATTAATAATACATTACCCATTAATAGACACTGATTATTTACATTAATTGAGGTTAAGACTAAAATATACAAGTTCAATTTTTGTTTTAAAGAGAAGATATTTATGTAACATACATAAAAAAATAGCTACATAAAGTAAATGTCACTATATACAAGGTATTTAAGTTTACCATACCAAGTGTACCATAAGTTAAAATGTCAAACTGAACTCAGACTGTGTAACTTATTAGCCAATTTACATATTAAGCCATATCAGATTTCTCCAGATATACCTTTCAAGACTTTGCTAAGCATTTTTTTTCTTTTTTTCTGACTCATTGACTTCCAAGATTTAAATATGCCAGTTTATTCTCTCTGTTCTTCTAAATCCCACTCCTCTATCAATGACTACAACATTGCATATACCTCTTCTGCAAATGGTTTTTCCTCAATCTGAAAAAAATAACTCTTGGTCTAGAATTATTATATTTATTTCCAAATTATGGAGTCTTTGTTCTGATCAGGATAGTAATTGACATATATACTACTTAATGGGGTGTTCCCATTAAAGAATTTAGAGTAAAGGTATCTTTGCCTCACTCTCCTTAGTAACATTTAGGATAAAAGAAAAACGTATTATACTTTTGGGAAAATTAGAAAACATCCAGTTGCTAAAAATTGATATAAAAGAAAAGTTGTTATGTTTTTTGTTTTAAGATTTATTTGTTTATTTTGAGACAGAGAGAAAGAGAGAGGGAGGGCAGGGGCAGATAGGGACAGAGAGAGAGAACCAAGCAGATGCCATACTGAGTGCAGAGCCCAATGCTACACTCAGTCTCAGGACCCTGAGATCATGACCTGAGCTGAAACCAAGAGTCTGAGGCTTAACTGACTGTGCTACCCATGCACCCCAATAAGAGCTTTTAAAATCAGTAAAAATTGGGTGCCTGGGTGGCTCAGCTGGTTAAGCAACTGCCTTCAGCTCAGGTTATGATCCTGGGGTTCTGGGATGGAGTCCTGCATCAAGATCCATGCTCAGCAGGGAGTCTGCCTCTTTCTCTGACCTTCCCCCTTCTCATGTGCTCTCTCTCTCTCATTCTCTCTCAAATAAATAATTAAATAAATAAATAAATAAATAAATAAATAAATAAAATCTTAAAAAAAAATCAGTAAAAATTGTACTTGACTAAGGGCATATAGATGCCTTGTAGATCATCAGAAGCAGGAAGATTCCTTTTTAAAAAAATACGAGAAACCTTTGGAAATTCATTTTAATAACCCATTGCTTGAAAATCAATGCCAGCGTGTTAGAGTCAGCTGCCCAAATAACCTTGATTCTTTTCTGAAACTATGAAGCAGAAATAAATGGCTGAGCTAGTGGATGATATATTCATATACTATCTTTGTATATACATAGTCTAGGTATGAAAAAATAAGGGAGAAAATGTACCAATAACTTGTAAACTTGTATCGTGGTCATATGGTATAAATAAATGGTAAATCACTATGTAAGGGATTCTTGACACGCACAGTTTGTAAGATAATATTTGAGATATCTAATTGAAATCTAAGTTGCTAAATTGCTCCATCCCCACGCCAACACTCTCATTCAACATGTAATTGGCCTTGGCCCCTAAAATAATGCTCCCACTTACAGTCTACTCTAAGGGAAGAAACATAACAAGTGAAGGGAAAATATTCTGAGAATAGGTGTTAATTTGGGATAAATATTTTACCATGAAATAAAGAAAACTTAAATAAAACCTCTTTAAAACATATCCCAAAAAAGGATCAAACAGGAGAGGTTAAGACAAAAAGAGGAGAGAAAAAATTGAGTTGTAGAACTCAGAAAAAATTTAAAAGAAAATAAAAACAAAATGAACACAGCATGAGAAGCCTCAAAAAGGAGAAACAGACATCCAAAAACATCAGAAGCACAGAGGACAGGCTCAAGGCAAACAAGGCAAAATTCATTGAAAAGAAAGAAAGTTTTAGAATAAAAATAGATATAAAAGGCAGATAAAGGAGGGGTGCCTGAGTGGCTCAGTGAATTAAAGCCTCTGCCTTCGGCTCAGGTCATGATCTCAGGGTCCTGGAATCGAGCCCTACATTGGGCTCTCTGCTAGGCAGGGAGCCTACTTCCCCCTCTCTCTCTGTTACTTGTGATCTCTCTCTCTCTCTCTGTCAAATAAATAAATAAATAAAATCTTAAAAATAAAAAAGATAAAGGAGAATCTATGTGTGCATAATCTATATACTCAATGAATAGAAAATTTGATGTTCCATTCCAAAATAAACCAGAAAAAAAGCTTTTTCTTGAATCAGAGTCCTAAATCTATAGTCTTAAAGAACATATTTTTAAAGGAAGTGTTAAAAAATGATTAATATAATGGGCACCTTGGTGGCACAGTCATTTAAGTGTCTGACTCTTGGTTTCAGCTCAGGTTATGGTCTCATGGTCATGGGACCAAGCCCCACATTGGGCTCTGCAATCAGTGCAGAGTTTGCTTGAGATTCTGTCTCCCTCCTTTTGCCCCTCCAACTCGTACTGTTTCTCTCTCTCTCCCTTAAATAAATAAATCTTTTAAAAATGATTAATATCAGAAACTATTAAAGTACATAACTTCCAGTCTTAGAGGTTAATGAAAAACTTGCACAGTAATTAAAGCCAAGAAAAACAACAAAAGCGTTCATAGGACAAAACCTTTTGGGTTTTCTTTTTTTCCTATAGAAAACTTACTGTCTATAAGCAAGTTCCAGAAAGTCACCAATGAAGAAAAATGAGAGAAAATGCATTTTTTTCTGGTTTTATTGAGAAACAGCTGACATATGTCACTCTAAGGCATACAGCATGATACTTTGATTTCCATGTTTTATGAAATAATCATCACAGTAGCTTTAGTTATCATCCATCATCGCATATTGATACAATAAAAAGAAAAGGGAAAATATTTCCTCTTGTGATGAGAACTCGGGATTTGCACTCTTAACAACTTCCCTATCTATCATACAGCAGAGTTAGCTATAGTCATGGTGTACATTACGTCCCCAGTACTTACTTATCTTAAAACTGAATGTTAGTACCTTTTGACCACTTTCCTCCAATTCCCCTTCTTCCCACCCATCACTTCTGGTAACCACAAATTTGGGACTCTTCTTCTGTGAGTTTGGTGGGAGTTTTGTTTTGTTTGATTTGTTTCTTTTGTTGTTTTTCAGATTCCACATTTAAGTGAGAGCATGCAGTATTTGTCTTTGTCTGACTTATTCCAGTTAGCATACAGCCTTCAAGGTCAATCCATGTCATCACAGATTGTAGGAGTTCCTTATTTTTTGTGGCTTTTTTTGGCTGAATCATATTCCATTGAAATATATGCCACAATTTCTTTATCCATTTGTCCGTTTGGTGGACAACTTACATTCTTTGTATGTCTTGGCTATTGTAAATAATGTAGTTATGAACATGGAGCTGCAGATATCCTTTCGAGTTAGTGTTTTCATTTCCTTTGGATAAATTCCCAGAAGTAGAATTATTGGATCAGATGGTGTAATTATTTGAGAAACCTCCATACTGTTTCCATAGTGGCTGTACCAATTTACATTCCCAACAGTGCACAAGGGATCACTTTCCTCCACATCCTTGTCAACACTTGTTGTTTCTTCTTTTCTACTGATGGCCATCCTAACAGGCATGACATGATATTTCATTGTGGTTTTGATTTGCATTTTCCTAATGATTAGCAATGGTGAGCATCTAGAAAATAAATTTTGACTTAGAAATTTTATGGCTAGCTGAGCTGCCATTCTTTCATCAAGACCACATAGGTTGTGTTTTCCAGCATGCACAAGCATAAGAACTAGTACATCCATGAACACATTTTGGGGGAAAAAATTGCTTCTAAAGATGAATTTAAGTCAACTAAAGTTATGAAAGAAGTGTGTCCTGGAAAAATGATAAAACTGTCTATTAAAGTGTAGATCAGAAGTTAACTCTGGATAGTCAATCACTAAACAAAATATAAGCAGAACTTAAGTGTGTGTATGTGAATGACTGTACTTGTTATTTGATAACTATTATTGAGTGGGTATTTTAAATTTTCTCATTTATGCTTATAAAAGATTTAGTTCTTTACCTTGTCTTCTGTGGGGCCCATGCCTAGCTATTCTTTAGTAGTTAGGAGTGACAAATTTCAAAAGTAAAATAGGGAAAAAAAAAAAACCTGTTGATGTAGAAGTTAATGGAGAAGTGAAAAATAGGTGTGTGGGTTTGGCCTTGGGGAGAAACTGGCTTTTAAAAAGGAAAAATATAACCAAAACAAACAAACATAATTAAGCTTTAAAAAAGAGGCATTTTTTTGATAAAGAGAGGTACTGTGGTAGATGTGGATTATAATAAAAGTTAATGAGTGATTTAAAAATCTTAGAACTATTGCCATGTGCTATAAAATTATTGGTGTTGGAAACCTGAAAATAAAGAGTTTCTGTCATTTTGAAATTATTTCGGATACTGGGCCACATTGCTGTTGTTTTTTCGATTGTGGAAGGAGTTCTACCAGACCAGACAACTTGAGTCATGGCTTTAATCTGGTTACATACTGTAACGATAATTTAGGAATGTAATTGACATTCCTGGAGCATTGCAAGTGATCTGAAAGTTCCCATTTTCTATTTCTGGAGGTCAATCAGTTAAGTTGAATTTTATAAATTAAATAATAGAATTTTAGGGACATTGTTTAAAGGTGAGATAACCACTAGAAGTATTCAGAATAATAAAGTAGATAATAAAAATTGGGTTTTTAGATTAGGAAAGGATAATTAGAATTATATAATTAGTTTGTAGCAATGTGGTTGTACCAATGAATATTTGTTGATAATGCAAGCTGCTAGACCCTTTGCCAAGCTAGTCACCCTGGCACCTCCCAGACTCCATGCACCTCCGTGTTCTGGCTCTGTAGGAAAGCCTACTCCAGACTTACAGCAGGCAGCTGCTATCCTGGCCTCTTCGTGCCTGGGCCATGGTAGTTATAAAGATTTTGAATAATAGTCTTGAAATTAGGTTAAAAATACCTCATTTTCAGAAAAGAAAATCTATAGATAGCTTAAAAATACAGATATATGAAGTAAATAGGCTGTAGACCATCCATATCAGTATGATGAAAACAGGAATATTCATTCAGAGCTTTATAATTTTCAAAGCATTTCTGCACGCATTATTCTATGTGATTCTCAGAACAAACTCTTGGGGACAGTCCAAATGCATAAGTAGATGGCAGAGCTGAGATTAGAGTCTAGATCTATTATCACTTAAATCTGTAAAATATTTAATCTGTGAGGCACTGGCTGTTTATATATACTTTTGATAAGATAAGACATTCCTACTTCAGTGGGTTAAGATAGTATCCATTAAAAAACAGGAAAGCAAAAGACAAGGTAAAATATGTAATATGAATTAAAGAAGGAAAACATTGTCTAGTATGTTCTATCTTCCTGTCTTCCTATCTTTCAGTCTACTGCTTGAGATTAGGTATCACATGGTATAGTTCTTGATATTCAATATTCTCAATAGTGAGTAACTCAGTAGATGTTCAACTGTGTGCTGATCATTCGTAATTCTGCTTTATTTCAAGGTTGTAAACTTATTTTAGCTATTATTTAAGAGAGGACAAAACAGCAAAATCTATGGCTAGTTGTACACACATACACACACACGCCCAACCTCCCCTCCCCCCCGCACACACACAACTGTTTGCCACCTCAAATGCTCAAAAGTCTCCTGTAAAATACGTTGGCTTGTTTTCACTAGCTGAATTAACTTTTAGAGTTAAAAGTTATTTATCATATCTTTTCGTACACCTGAACTTTAGATACAAAATAGAAAATTTTCTATAAACTTTCTTAGTAACAACATTTAAATTTGAACTATAACAGGATATTCGTGAATTAAAGTTACATTTCAAAGCAATCATAATTTTATAGTCGTTTTTTAATTTTAATTCCACCATAGTTAACATACAGTGTCATATTAGTTTCAGATATACAATTCTATAGATTCAACAATTCTATACATTACCCAGTGCTCATCATAATAAGTGTACTCTTTTTTTTAAATTCTAGTATAGCTAACATACAGTATTATGTTAGTTTCAGGTGTTCAATATAGTGATTGGAGAGTTCCATATATCACTCAGTGCTCATCGAGATAATGGTACTCTTCATCTCCATGACCTATTTCACCCATCTGCTCCACTCACCTCCCCTCTGGTGACCATCAGTTTGTTCTCTATAGTTAAGAGTCTGTTTTTTGCTTTGTCTCTTTTTTCTGTTTGTTATTTTGTTATGTTTCTTAAATTCCACGAGTGAAATCATATTTTATAGTCATTTTTGAGTAAAATCTTTATCTGCTTTTACCGACATAAATCTGCTTGAATGTTTTGCAGACATGCATTATGTCATTTTCATTATTTATATTTGATGTCTGCTATTGGTACAATAATGTCTATGTGCAGTATACTGAAACAGCTTTCAAATATGAACAAAAATAAATTTTAGAAAGATAAATGGAAAAAATGGTATGGATTTAGTGAATGTGGCTAAGTACTACACGTTCCCCCAAAGTAGCATTAATAGTGGTATATCAACAACTAAGACCTCATGTCCTTAGAGAGCATATAAATCACGAACAGAAAAGGTAGAAATAAAAGAAGAACGCAAGCAGGCTATATAACGAAAGTGTGTAACAAAATCTTAGACCCCTGTCATTTGGGAGAGTTTAACTAAAGAACATGTTTATCGTATTAAGGAATGAGATAAGAATATGACTTTGTGAAGGAGATTGCATATGCTGGAGATATATGGGAGCTATCTAAGACCAAGAGAACTATTATATCAGAGTTTGAGGTGAGCACAGATTGGGCTGGCTTTTACTTCAGATGCCAATTCTGACAAATTGCTGGTGTTTACTTTCTGGGTACTCTGTACTGACATGCATTAATGAAAGAGTGCCATTATTAATTATTTCACCATGGTCAAGTAAAGAATCATGGCAATTTTCTTGCTATACCAATTACAGAGAATATACAGGGTATACTAGTTTTCCCACTTAGCTAGTTTAGCTTGAAAGAGGTAAGATTAGTGGTAGTCAAAATACAAAGGTTAGGCACTGTTTAAAAGAAAGCAAAATTATTGACAATTTTAAAGGTGATTTGCCCTTCCAACTCTATGGCTATGCTCCCAAAGGCATGTTCCATATCTTATATATAATTCTAAATCCCCAGTAACTGACACAGTGTCTAGCTTGCAGAATTGTTTCTGCTTGGAATATACCTTCTTTCCAAATCTTTCCCATAGGGTTATGCAAAGTAAGTTTCCTATGAAATTATATATACAGAAGTAATTCTAGAAGTGTAAAACATTCTGTAGGGCCTATATTGATAATAGAGTAACTATATTATTGGACTGCTTATGACTCTTCTGAGACTATTAATGCCCAGAGAAGAGGAATCATCATCTTGTGGACCCATTATGACTCCTAATTGAGCTATATACAGTCTCGGATATACTGTGGATTTCTATAAAAACATAGAGAATATAAAACACACCCTGAGTCTTTGGTAGAAACTCAACTTCATATCACTGCTTAACTTTATGTAAAGTATTCATCTAACAATGAGATCAGGATCATAGCTATCATAGTAAATATTCCTTTGGGAAACAAGCCCCTCATTCTCAATTTCTTCTCATCCTTAGGTGTCTCTTCAAAGCAAAAATGCAGTACAGTGTTAGGAAATGCAAAACAAAACAGAGTCCTGTTAGAAGTAATAGTAAAACAGCACAGTACTTATTTTAAGGAAGCGATTTCAATTATTTACTTCAGTTGAAGTGGGTAAAAATGTCCCTTTATCCAATTACAGTTTTTTGTAAACACATTGTCTTGCCAAAAAATTGGAGAAATTAAAGACAAATAATTTTAGAAACAAATAGGCATTTTTAATGCTTATTATAAATGTGTAAACCAAAGATTTGCAATTAAGAAAATGAGAGTTCCTGTTTGGGTCACTCTGCTTTATATGAGTGTCAACAGTACCCTCTGAGTCTCTGATGGAGATGATCTGGATTGTGAAGTGGGACTGAGGATGTAGATATACCATATAAAATGATAAAGCATCGATTCTTCACATCATGTCAGCCCAACCTCAGAGACTGTGCACCTGCTTTCTCGCCTTTCACTTCACGGAAGGATTATGAAAGCATATCATATTTTTGAAGGAAATACATAGCTAGCCGAACACTTCTTGTTCATAACACATTTATTTAAAAGTAACAGGAATGGTAGGCTCTTCAAAATGATTTTTAGTATTAGTACCATATTCCGAAGAAAAGTTTGAGCTCTTTTGCTTTTTAGATACCTGAATGTCAGTAAGCTGGTTTGGCTTTTAGTAAAGTACTTATTAACTCCGTTCTAATTATTGTCTCACCATCATAACTCTTTAACTATCATTATAGCCAAACAGCCAACTGTGCAAGGAGGAGACTGATGTCAAGCTCGAATCTTTGTACAACTCCCTATTGTACACTATTGTCCCTTTAATATTTCATAGGCCTATATGTAGCTGTTAAATTATTCAAGCCACCTCCGTTTCTTGAACATCATATCTTTTTTTATATGGGTTTTGTCAAAGGGCCTGAAATGTGGTCGTCTACAGGAAGCCTGATGATGCATTAAGATGCATGAGCAGGACTCAGGATGAACTGACAGTCTTTTCCAGACCATTAAAATGGCACTCTCTGTGTGCACCTTTGCTAGGGGAGAGGATACCTGCCCTGGGAAAAATAGCACTTCAACAAAGTATTGCTTTTCCCAAAGCAAATTAGTAAAGTCTTCTCTGATAAAAAACCATACAGATACTTGTGTCTTAAATATTTCCTCCAAAATCTTCTCATTTATTTTAGTCTAAATTATTAAATAGAAAGAGATGTCTCCTGTGTCTGTCTCTTTGTGTCTCCTGCAGTTTTAGAGGGTCGCTTAAGGCTCATAAACAAGCAACATTGAACTATTTTGCCTTTTGTAATAATGTATTTTCCAACTAGAAGTACACTAAAACCAATTGTAAATTTGAATCCTGAGTTGTCAATGCATAAAAGAAGGTAGAACCTGAACTCAAATTTAATAAATGCCTAATAAGAGGTCAATGAGTGTGCTGCACACTCCATCAAACATTATGGCAATATATTTGTCAAAACAGTCTTCAGAAAGAAGACTGTCTAAAATTATTACCTTACGGATAAAGAAAATGAGGCTCAAAGTAGCAAATTTCTTGCTTAAATTCACACAGCAATTAGTGGCAGAGCTGGGAATAAAAATTATCTTTTCCTCCAAAAGAAGCTATATACATGTTTGCCACTCTGCACTCTCTCATTATTACCATCATTACCGCAAATCAGCTACATTGAAAGCTAATTAAAACAATCTTAAGCAGGTTATCCATTTATTGTGGGCATGGTCTGCTCAGACTCACGCTCTTATAAATAAGGAAATCTCAATTCTAAATGGTAGTGATAATTTGCCATGATTGCCCAGTGTTTTCAATTTATGTCTAAATATTGTTTATACTAGCCAGTGTCCTGGTTCAGTCACAGTAAATATTACTTCTGACTCATATTTTGTCTTAGTCCTTGACATTTCTTTAGTTACATAATTCAGGTACAAATATCTTAGTTGCTTATTTGAATTTTCCAGTGTTTACTATAGGAGTATAATTAAAAATATTTATTCTGTTTCAGAAATATACAGTATTGTTCTGAAACTTTGCCATCAGTTGCTTGCTGGAGTATATCTAAACTGCATTATTTTTGTGGTAAACCTGGAGTCATGTGAAAGGAAGAAATATGTTAAGAACTACAAGCAGTGTGATTTTCATTTCAGTATTTTATTACCACAATGGCCATTCTGAAGATCTCCCTTTAACTATTAAAGATGGCTTGTGGGAGGAGAGGTTATAATTTGTTAATAAATTTATTGGTTAATAAGTATTTTTTAAATATTGTGTTTATACCATACTAAATTCCAAAAGTTTCACACTTGAAATGTTAGTAATTTATTTGATGAATCTCAAAATCATCACTAGGTATGTTCTGTTGGTGCATAACAATTGTGAAATGAATCCTTTCTGTTCTTATATGTAAATTAAGGTGCTAATTTTGTCAATATGTCATTTCTTCTCAGTTTGATCTATGAGTTCATATACTAATTAAAATCCCAGCAAGTTATTTTGTGGCTATGACCAAACTGATTCTAAAGTTGATATGGACAAATAAAAAACCCAGGACAGCCAATATAGTGTTGAAGGAGAAGAACAAATTTGCAAAACTTGACATTACCTGACTTCAGTTTTTACTGTATAAAGCGACAGTAATGAAGACAATGTGGTACTGGAGAAAAAAAGATCAATGCAACCAAATACAAGTCAGAAAAAGACCTATACAAATGTGGTCACTTGATTTTTGGCAAAAGATCAAAGGCAATACCATGGAGTGAAGATACTCGCTTCAACAAGTAGTGCTGGAAAAACTTGACGTCCACATGAAAAAAAAAATCTATCTGGAGACCCTCTACAGAAACTGACTTAAAATGAATCACAGACTCAAATGTAAAATGCAAAACTATACAACTTCTAGAAGATAACATAGGAGAAAACTTAGATGACCTCGAGTGACCTTGAGTCAATGACTCAATGATCTTTTTAGATACGAACACCAAAGGCATGATCCATGAAAGAAAGAATTCATAAGCTGGACTTCTCTTCTGTGAAAGACAGTGTCAAAGGAATGAGAAGATAAGTCACAGACTAGGAGAAAGTATTTGCATAAGACACAGCTGACAAAGGACAGTTATACAAAATATACAAAGAACTCTTAAAGCTCAACAATAAGAAAACAACCCAAGGAAAAAGTGGGCCAAAGACCTTCACAGACACATCATCAAAGAAGATGCCGCCTATAGATCATATGTCATTGGGGAAATATTAAATACCTATTACAATGGCCAAGATCCAGATCCCTGACAACACTAAATGCTGGTGAGGATGTGAACAACAGAAACTGTCGTTCTTTACTCTAGAAATGTAAAATGATACACTCACTTTGGAAGACAGTGGTTACTTTAAAAACTTAGTGTAGTCTTACCATACAATCCACCAGTTGCACTCCTTGGTATTTACCCAGTGGAGTTGAAAACATAGGCCCACACAAACGCCTGCACACAGATGTTTATAGAAGCTTTATTTATAATTGCCAAAACTTGGAAGCAAGCAAGAGATTTCTGGCATGGCTAGATAAACAGCCAGACAATGGGGTATTATTCAGTGCTAAGAGGAAAAGAGCTATCAAACCATGAAAAAACATGGAAGAAACTTAAATGCATATTACTAAGTGAAAGAAGCCAATATGAAAATGCTACATCCTGTATGATTCCAACTATATGATGCTCTAGATAAAACAAAACCATGCAGACAAGTGAAAAAGAGCAGTGGTTGCTAGAGGTTGGAGGCATAGGATGGAGGAATGAATGGGCAGAGTACACACAATTTTTAGGACAATGGAAACACTTTGTATGCTACCATAATGATGGATACATAGAGTTATACATTTGCTCAAACCCAGAAAATGTTCAACACCTAAAGTGAACACTGATGTAAACTACGGACAGTGATTATGCTGTGCCATTGTAGGTTCCTCAGTTGTAACAAATTTTCCACCCTGACTAGGGGGTTGTTTGCTAGAAGTCTAGGCACATATGAGGGCAAGAAGAGGAGTATATGAAAATCATTGTACCTGCCTCCAATTTTGCTATAAATCTGAAAGTGCTCTAAAGATTGAAAACTTTGTAAAAAGTCTTTTTTTTAAAGATTTTATTTATTTATTTATTTGAGAGAGAGAGAGAATGAGAGAGAGGGAGAGGTCAGATGGAGAAGCAGACTCCCCAGTGAGGAGGGAGCCCGATGCGGGACTCGATCCCAGGACTCCAGGATCATGACCTGAGCTGAAGGCATTTGCCTAACAACTGAGCCACCCAGGAGCTCTTTAAAAAGTCTTTAATTACAATAAATCAAGGTGCTTTCAATTTATCTTTGAAGAAAGAACAATAGGCTTGAGGTCAGAAGTCCTTGATTTAAGTTCAGACATTGTACCTTACTTATATAAGTTACTTTCTGAGATATTAATGCAATTATCCTGAGAATTCATTCACTCATTTATTCATAATGGATCTCATTTACTATCTAACAGCTATGATGCTATTTTCTGGACCACAAAAATCAATTAGACATGTTTCTTATTTCCAAGGAATTGGAAATCACAGTCTAATAAGGAAACAGATTCATATGACTAAAAGCTGTTCAGTGTCATCATCAAAAAATTGGGATGCTAAGTCCCATTGTAGGGATCAAGTGAGACAATAATTATGAAAGCACTTTCTAAACTTTAAAGGGTCTATCATCTAATATATATGAGTTATGAAATAATTTTATACAATTTAAATTTTGTAAGCCCCACTATTAACAAAAAAATGCAAATAAAAAAATCAATAAGTTCCTAACACAGGGGGAAGTATGTTTAAAGTATATTATTGAGAGTTTGTCGAAAGAATTAACAAACATACTACACAATAAAGTGTTTTTATAATTGAGCAAAAAATTTCAAATGATATTTCTTAATGTTAATAAGCATGTGTCAGGACTATAAACATACCTGAAAACTGTGGTTTTTACACATAATTACTCAAAGTTATTTTATGAAAAAAGCAATTCTTCATTGCGACATTTACAATAGCCAACTTATTTATTTAATGCTTGTCTACTAATATGGATAAAACTATACTAAAGGAACATTTAAAAAAATCATATTTACATGAAGAGATTGAGAGATGGACAGATAAGAGACATAAATTATATAAATGTGTATATATATATGTAGTTAAAACACTTATTTTTAGGAATATAAATAATTTTGGGATGGCTGGGTGGCTCTGTTAGCTAAGCATCTGCCTTTAGCTCAGGTCATGATCCCAGGGTCCTAGAATCAAGTCCCATGTGGGACTTCTTGATCAGCAGGCAAGGAGCCTGCTTCTCCCTCTGCCTGCTATTCCCCTGCTTGTGTTCTCTCTCTCTGTCAAATAAATAAATAAAATCTTTTTTAAAAAGAATACAAATAATTTAAACAACTTTTATAGGAAAATAAGAAATTTGTATTTTTAAATACTATTTACAATGTTATTCCCATTATGGTTATTTATTAATGTATATATTAAGTGTGATTTACGTGCCAGTTTTTAGACCTTGCAGATAGAAATGTGAGCAAATTTGGCAAAGCACCTGCTGTTATGGAGATTGCATTATTTTAATGGCAAACAGGCAGTAATCAAATGGCCAGTCAATACAGAGTACTGCAGATAGTGATCTGTGCTATGGAGTGGAACAAATCTATATTTTTAGGGGGAAGAGGGTGGTGGATGTGGGTACCCAAAGAAATTATTTCACATAGTGTGATCAGGGATAGCTTCACTGATTAATGCCTTTTTAGGCGTAACTAAAAGGAATGAAGAAACAAACTATACAGGCATCTGGCAAATAGTATTCCAGGCATAGGAAATAGCAAGTACAAAAGTCCTGCTTTTAGAGCCTACTTTTCCTGAGAAAGCAACAAGAATAGTGTGGCTGAAGCCGAATAAGGGAAAAGGAGACCTTATGAAACTTGCAACTTTCAACTTGAAATGTTATCCATTTAGACTCTTCCATATTTCCAGAGGACATTAGAGCAGTAGAGTGCTAGTAAATATTTAGCAGACAGCTCCAGCAGGAGCGGGAAAGGGGAGGGGGGGGAGGGGGCATGGGGGGAGGGGGGTGGGGGGTAGGGGGTAAGGGGAGCTGACTTATAGCATTTACCAGTTCCCATATTGTAAACACATGCACTATGGAGATTTTAACCTATCAGTATGATGTCATTGAACATGGGGTTGCAAAAAGGTACCCCCAATCAGTTCTTGAGAGCCAGTATGAGCCAGCTCCAACACACTCTTGCTTTCAGGTCTCTGTAGCTATAATAAACTCCCATAAATACACAGGAGAATATTGCCTAATGTCGTGTATAAAAATTGAGCAATTGTTGACATTTTGAATAAATGAAATGAGGATAGTCCTATAATTGTTGGGGACTAACAGCTAAGATTGTAAATATTTACTGAGTGTAGAGCATTGTATATGGAAGACAAATGCAGAATTCAAGATGCATCTTTAATCTTGTCACTTTTGTGATAACTGACTTGGAAAAATATTAAGACTCTGAAGTCATTATCTTCACTGAATGACATCAAGGAGACTTCACTTTAATGATCATGATATGATGCAGATCAACTTTAATGAGTAAATTGCTTAGCAAAAGGTGACTGGACATGCTAATAGGAATTCAGTTGATAAATAGATGGAAATTATTATGACAAAGTGGTGATTTTTCTAGCCTCAGTCATTCATTTTACTTCATCAAATGTGTTCAGTTGTAAAGAAAATTAACAAAAATAGAAAATATTGAAAATGTTTCATCATAGAACATAAAGAAATTATGTGAGGAATAAAGGGGGATTTTATTTTTAATTTAGCCTAAGAATCTGCATCAAAAAGGGGGACAAAAAAGGATTTGGGGAAGATTTTAAGATAATGTCTGTGGAAATAGCATATTTTTTTGCTTTTTCATTTAAAATATTTTAGGCTTGGGTAATTCAAACAATTTATAGATATTTTTATCCCCATAGCCATATATACATGTATATTTATAACCAAATAAATCTGTGCACATATATATACATTAAACTATAATAAAATCATAGTTATACTTCTAATTCCAGTTGAACACCAGGTCTATTTCAGCCTTTCCCCTTTCCATATTTATAATTTCCTACTCTAGTGGTAAGTATCTTGGATCTTTATTGTCCACAATATATTTACTCATGTTCTCAGTTCCAGAATACACATAGAATATTGCTGAAATTATTTCATAAGCATAAAAATACAGTTAAAACATCATGTTCAAAATTTACTTTTTCCTTCCCTACAATTAGTTTCATTTGTTTTGCTTATATTGCATTTTATTCCATTGGTCCTATCTTTGTTGATTTTCATTCTTTTTGGGTATGTGAAAGATTACCATGATTCTAAAAATGAGAAGTATATATAAAAAGTTACATTCCAGAAATTATCCTTCATTCTATCCCTGTTCCCATTACCCTATCCTTTCAGTGCCATTCTTTTTCACCTCTTGCATGTAACCAACTTCATTATTTTTTCTATTCACCCTTCCTGTTTTTTTTGTACAAATAAGTAAATACTGTATATTTTTCTAAATTTACTTTTGTACTTAGAAAAAATATATAGCGGGGCGCCTGGGTGGCTCAGTGGGTTAAAGCTTCTACATTCAGCTCAGGTCATGATCTCAGGGTCCTGGGATCAAGCCCCGCATTGGGCTCTCTGCTCAGCAGGGAGCCTGATTCCTCCTCTCTCTCTCTTTGCCTGCCTCTCTCCCTACTTGTGATCTCTCTCTCTCTGTCAAATAAATAAATAAAATCTTAAAAAAAAAAGAAAAAGAAAAAATATATAGCATACTGTACATGCACTTTGACCTTTATATACTAAATAGACCATTATAATGATAATGTTAATATTTAAATATGAATTTGGGGCACCTGAGTGATTCCGTTGCTTGAGGGTCCAACTCTTTTTTTTCCCTAAGATTTTATTTATTTAATTATTTTAAAGAATTTATTATTTGAGAGAGACTGAGAGAGAGAGAGTAAGAGAGAGTAAGAACATGAGAGGGGAGAAGGTCTGAGGGAGAAGCAGGCTCCCCGTGGAGCTGGGAGCCCAATGTGGGACTCGATCTTGGGACTCTGGGATCATGACCGGAAGGGAAGGCAGTTGCTTAACAAACTGCGCCACCCAGGCACCCTTATTTATTGAATTTAAGAGAGAGATCATAAAGCAGCACAAGCAGGGAAGGAGCAGAGGGAGAAGCAGACTCCCTACTGAGCATGGAGCCCAGTGGGAATCTTGATCCTGGGACTCCAGGATCATAACCTGAGCCAAAGGCAGATGCTTAAATGACTAAGCCACCCAGGCACCCCAAGGGTTCAACTCTACTGTCTTAGTCTTTATTTCTGTGTCAATGGTCTCACTCATTCCTTTCCACTTTTTTTCTTAAATCCAATGAGTATCTTTATGATCCTTTAAATTCTCTATCAGGCATGTTACTTACATCTGTTTCATTTAGCTCTCTGTTAGCTCTCTGGCCATGGCCTTCTCTTATTCTTTCATTTGGGACAAATCCTGTCTTCTCATTTTGTCTAAGTCTCTGTGCCTATTTCTCTATGTTGGAAAGTCAGCTATGCCTCCTGTTCTTGAAGGTAATGGCCTTATGATGAAGAGGTGTTGTAGTGCCTTGCAATGCAGTGTCCCCTATTTCCAGGGCCTGGTACTTCTGGGAGTGTCTTCATTGTGTGCCCTGTATGCTCTCTGTTGTGTCCTGGCCACTTTATCCTTCAGACCAGTTGTTTGCAGAGGCTGTCTCTGCCTATGGGGGACAGTGTTTTGTCCCTGGCCTGAATATGTTGAGTTTTAATTGGATGTGTTCTGGTCGGCTTGTGAAATGGGACCTGGCGCTGCCACTACAGGAGCTGAGTCCACAAACTCCCAGGTCAGGACACGTGTTGGCAGGGATTTGGACTGGTCTTCTGGGGGAGGAGTCCTGATGCTTGGGACTGAGGCAAGTTAGACTGGAAAGGGTGATTCCACTGGAGTTTAGGGTAGTGAGGATTGGTGTAAGAAGTTAGTTAGCTAGTATTGGAGCCATGCTGGTTCCTGCAGGTGGCCCTGTGCTTATACTGGGGGGCAAAGGAGGAAAATGGCACTAGCCACTTCCTTTGTTCCTAGAGGGGTCTCTCTGTGAATGCTGCCTCTCTGCCTCTCTGGGACATACTCTGGGATGAGCAAATAACCTCCCCACTGTGTGTCCCAGGCACTCTTTAGATTGTTGTTTCCATGCTATATGTCTTTGGTCTGTTTGCCCTCCCTTTTCCAAGAGCAACCCCAATGCCTCCAGGCTCTTTCTGAGCCAAGCCCACTGACCTTCAGAACTCCAGGCTTTAAGCCTTGCACGTTGCAGGAACTTCTGAGATTTGACCTATATCACTTTCCAAGTCAATTGCTCGGGGATTCAGCTTCCCTATATGGGTTCCCCTGTGTGTTAGTCTGTCTCTTACCCTTGTCCACAGCCATGGATCCCTCCCCAGTGCAGCAGCCAAGATGCATTTCTTTCTAAAACTGCATCTCCACACTTCCTACCTTCTTTATGGCTTCTTCTCTCCCTTCAGTTGTGGAGTTTGTTCTACCAGTCTTCAGATAAATTTCTGGGGTATTTGAGATGATTTGGTAATTATCTAGTTGTATTCGTGGGATGAGGTAAGCCTTGGATCCTCCTACTCCACCACCATCTTTTGGTCTAAATAGGTAATTCTTTATTTTTGTTAAAAAACAAAACAAAACAAAAAAACAGGTAAGTTATGGATGATGCAGTATTTGGGGCAAACTTACACAAAAGTGTGTGTATGTGCATGTGTTTTTAATTCAAATTTAACTGGGCAACCTAAAATTTATCCGATAAACCTTTAATAAACCTTAAAAATGATTTGTTGAAAAAATAAATCTACAATATAAGTGAATCACAAGCAAATCCAACCAAAAGGAAAAATTTAAAAAAAGAAACTATAAATGCAATAATTGAGAATGGCAAAAGTAAATAATAATCAGGAACTTATAATGTGAATTTACTCTGCACAATCTCGCTGGAAAGCACATTCTTAAAAAAGATTAAGCTCTCAAAATTTACTTCCATAGAGATAGAAAAGTCTAAATCCACCAAACAGGATACAAAAAGGAGAGACTACTAAATAAATAACAAAATCTAAACAAATGTAATACTGTAGTAGAAATGAAGTTAAAAAAAAGCATATCCAACAGAAAGCACCAGGCTCAGATAAATTCCCAGAGGAATTTTAAGAATAAGGTATTCATAAATCTACTTAAACTCCAGAGCACAGAAAGGAAATGAAAACTTCCACATTTATTATATGAAGCTAGTGCATATTTATTGTAAAACATCAAAAGATTGTATCATAAATGAAAACTACAAGCAAACTCACTTAAGAATATCAATGCAAAATCTCACATAAAAGATTTGTGAATAGACCAAGAACATACTAAAGAATATAGCGTGTCATGACTAAATGGAATTTATTCCAGGAAAGTAGATGTGGCTCAGTGTGAAGAAACACATTAATATAATGCACCCCATTGTTAAGGGTAAGTAAAATATCATATGATAATTTTTAGTTACCTACTAGGTATTTAACATTATTAACCTCTATAAATGTTAAAAACTTTCAAGAAATAAAAACTGATAGATTATCCTTAATCTATACACAATACATATATATACCCATGCATTTATAAACACATGCACACAGGATTATAGCAGTGGATGGGACAGCATATTCCATAACTATGAACCACTAGAGGTTTTCCACTGAATTCGGATGCAAACCAGAATACCAACTATCTCTCATTCTATTTATCATGGGAATTGACTATTATTATTAGATAATAGAAAACATCCCATTCAGTAACTCCATACCTTCATGTTTAAAGAAACATATTGTCATTTAGTATGTGAAAACTTCCATGGTGCGCATTTGATCTACTTACATTTCTAGACTAACTTTCAATGGTTTCCTTTCACATTCACCAAGCAGTGATATTTTAATATTCTTAGCATTATGTTCACCTCCCTACCTTTGTTCATATTGTTTCCTCTGTCTGAAATCATTTTTTCAGTTTTCGTCTCTACTTGATAAAATCCTGCCGGTATGTCTAGGCCTGTTTCTATATCAGAGAGGACTCTGTGTATGTGTGAGATCTTGCATTCTCCCTCTTTTCTTTATATACTTGTAACTTTGTGTACTGAAATTCAGTGTGTCTGTTTTCTTTTCTTCACTAGATTTAAAACTCATTGCAAGTTTGGAGGAGTTTGGGTTATTCAAAAGCAGTTTGTTTGTTATCTAGGCAAGGAAGAATTCTTCTTCCTTGGGGGTTGACAGCCGTAGATTACCCTGACCATTCATTTTTTACTTTGTATCTGGAGTAACTGAGAGTTCACCATGGTGGGTAAATCACTAAATATTAGGCCATTCAACTAATAGACACTTTCATCCACCGAGGTACATTTAATCCTTTTGCTTTCATCTGTTCTTGTCAAAATTGGTTTCTCAATAGCTGTAATTTTTATTTTGAGTATAGAAAGACAGTAAGTACTGTATTTATAAGATATTTTGATTACAGTATTTAAAAAGTTATACATGTGAAACGAATTGCTGACCTTAAAAATATTAAGCTGAGAAAAAAGACCAGCACAAAAGAATACATATTATATGATTGAATTTGTATCAATGCTAAAGAAGATGTAACTAATTTATAATGGCAGAAGCAAATCAGTGGCAGACTGGAGTTGATTGATTAAAGAAAGGCAAGGAGGACATTCCAGAGTGATGATATGTCTGCAGTTTGGAGTTGTTATAAATAGGTGAATACATTTGTCAAAATTTATTGGACTGTACATGTAAAATGGGTATGTTTTATTATATGTAAGTTAAACTTGAAAATTTAGTTAAAAACATATCAAAGCAAGAAAAAAACCTATCAAAGCAATTTACCTTGTTTTAAGTATTGATGACAAAGAGTTTCTATAAAGAAATAAATAATTAGTGATTAATAGTTACCTTTAAAGCAAGTATTTTAAGAAAAAACAAATCCTATATATCTAACCTAAAATTACATGAAATATATATAAAATTTATCATTTATGTCTTAAGACAGAAATGGATTATGTTGAAATCTAAAGTATAATAAATTAGCTTGAAAATATTTTCTTAAATTTGTACAAAAAGAATATTTATTTCAAAAATACCTTTCCTACAAAAAAAAAGTTACAAAGTCAACATTGTACAGTTATTCTTAAAAACATTCAATTTATGTAATAATGTATCCTCTATGGGACATTTTTAGCTTTATTTCGTATATCATTTTAATAACATGTTAATTTGTTGGCTGGCGACAGAAATTGGTTGTCCTTAGAAGAGTGCAATTATCATTTTTAACTTTGTTACATTTATATTCTTTCAAATGTTTAAAAATGCCTCTTTTTTTTTCTCCATAATAAAACCCAGTAGGTAGTAAATTTTGAGGTTATTATATCAGGCACTGACTAGAATCTTAATGTGGGGTAATTTTACCTCTCAGCAAATGTAACAATTACCATTCACTTGTACTGCCTAGAGTGTACTAGTTTTCAAGCATAGAATATTTCAAATAAGAAAATAATTTGCAAGTTAGTCAAATGAGGTGGATATTATATTTACTAGCTATCAAGGTAGGTTATTAGCAAATGCTACAGCCATCTAAAACCATTTTATAATTTTATACAAAAACTACTGCTATGCAAAACAAGGAAATGAAAAAATGATGACTAAAATGAAAGGAAATTCTTTTTATTTGCAATAACAAAAAAAGTTAGCTAAGTTGGGATATATCTGTGTTTAGGATAGTTGAAGAGCAACAATAATAAAAAGTAACCATTTATATTTTACTCAATATAGCAACTAAAACTGGGGGGGAAGCTAACATACAAGACAATTTTTGAAGATGAGTAAGACAAACTACCGGTCTATAAATAACTATAATAAAAGTAGAAGTATAATGTACATGAAAATATATTACACATAAAAATCTTTACTGTGAGATGTATCAGATATCTAAAATATTTTAAAAATGAGTATTTCAGATACTGATTGAGAAAGAATCTGTGAAGAGTTCTGTTTTAGTAATGTGAATTGGATTATTTCAAATGAATACTTTTTAAGAGAATGAGCAAATGGTTAAGAAAAAAATCTGTTTCATGGTATCCGAAAGTTGACTGCTTCAATTTTGAGAGGGAGGTGATGAAGCATAGCATTTGACACCACATTTCAACAACGCAAGTTTTGAAGATCCTATTGAGAGACTTGAAACCTTAAGCAGATATTTCTGCACTCTCACACAGATGGAGAAACAAATAGCGAAGAGCAGAACCTGTCATAGAACTAATGAATATGCTATATTTTTAGTAAGGACCCAGAAGAGAAATGTTCTAGGAGTAACTGAAACAGACCATTGCTCAGGAGAACTGAAAACAGTTTACCATAGTTTCAGTCCCTGGTTAGGTTAAGAGGATTTTCACCAAGCCTGACTTTATAACAAAATATAAGCGAATATCCTACTATGACCTAAAGGATGTGTAAAAGTCTTCATGTACTACATTCAACTGTCAATCAAAAATCATGAGACACACAAGAGGACTCAAACTGAAATGAAGAAAATGGCAGTAATTAGAAAGAGACTTGGGAATTAAGCTGATTGAGTTAAGGGATACAGATTTTAAAATAATTGTTATTAACATGTTCAAGGAAATAGAGAATGTCAGGAGTAAGATGAGAAACATGAAGATAAACCAAATGGAAATTCAAGGACAAAAATAACTTGGACTCTGTAAAATGTGTTTAATAGCTTGTTTAACATAGCTAAAATGAGTTATTCTTCTGAAAGGTATTTCAGAAGAAAAATATTTATATTGAAGGAGAGACAAAAATACAAAAAATAATATGAGAGAAAATAGCTTGTTTTCCTCCTTCAAGTCTTCTAACGGAAGTTCACAAAAGCCAGCCAAATCTTGTCTTTGCCATTACTTTTGGCCTTAAGTATTTAAATGCAACCTTTTGCATAGCAAGTGTTTGCTGGTCCACTCAGTATCCATCACTATGCACCAAAGATGAAGGTCTTAGTGTTTGTATGTGACAGCCTGCCAGGTGTCTTCTCACTCACATCTGCCAGCAATGGTTTTTTTGTTTCTTTGTTTGCTTTTAAGATTTATTTATTTATTTGAGAGAGAGAGAGCGCGCAAGAGCTCCCAAGCTCAAGGAGGGGCAGAGGGAGATGGAAATAGAATATCCAGCAGACTCCTCACTGAGCATGAAGCCGGAAGCAGAACTCAATCCTAGGCCCCTGAGATCATGACCTGAGCCAAAAAACCAAGAGTTGGACGCTCAACCCACTGAGCCATCCAGGCGCCCCCTGTGTGGCCTTTGTTACCAGTTGATTATCAGAATTCCAGAAGGAAATATTGAGGTCTTTTTCCCAAAGCAACATCTTTCTGGAGCTAACTGTTTTAGTTTAGGTTCCCCTCAAACCGGACACAGAAACAGACTTGCAGGATTTGAGACACATGAGAAAATATTGAAAGTAAGAGAGGGAAGAAAGAAGAAGGAATAATTTGCAGCAGTGAGCAACTAGAATCCAGTCTTCTGAGAATCCTCTGTGACTTAGGTATAACACAACTCAGAACTGTCCTTCATGAGGCAAGAACACTGGGTGTTTATCTACTGCCTTTCATTCCCAGAAGCTGAGAGCTATGCTTAGCAACGCTTTCAGGTTGTGCCTATACAGAACTGTGCAAGATCCCTCCGGGTCAGAGAAACCCCTGCTAGAGAAGAGAACGAGGTTTTGGGGCCCCAGCTGAGGACCCTTTAGCCAGCCAGGGGTAGTAAATTTTCATAGGCACATGCAGACTCATATGGTTAAATGCTTAACAGCTTAAATGCCCATCAATAATAGAATGGAAAATAAATTATGAAACATTTGTATAATGGCAGACTCTACAGCAACGAAAATAATCTGCTGGGACCAGCAAGAATGTTGATGACTCTCACAAACATAATATTGAGCAACAGAAGTCAAACGTCCCATAATATATGTGGCCCTTCTTCAATTTATATGAAGTTTAGAAATGGGCAAAGCACATCTGTGGTGTTAAAAGTCAGGATGGTGGTAAAACTTGGAGAAGAAAGACTGGTAATTATTAGGAAGACACACAAGAGGGTCTGTCTGGTTGTACTGGTAACATGAGGTTTTAACTCGGTAATTGACTCACATGTTTTCACTTTGGGATAACTCACTGAGCTGCACACTTATAATTTGTACAGTTTTCCATATGTAAATTATGCTTCAATAATAAGTTTTCTGGTATTATATATTGTTCTAGCTTTTAAATAAGTCCTTAATCTCTTTCTGTCTAGTAGCTAGCTTGCCAGAATAGAGATATTACTCCTCTTGAAGTTGATGAACAGCCTAAAAATTGCAAAATTCATTGTACTTTTCTCAATCTATATCTCATCCCTTTACCTCTTCCACTGACAAATCCATTGTCAAATGCATTTTGCTTCTTATAATTTTCTCCTCTCTTGGCTTCTATCATATTATGTTTTACTGATTTACTTCTTATCACCTCTTTATTTCTCATAAAATACCCATTTTTAAAGCCTTCCACAAGGGTAAACATACTCCTATTTGCCGCAAAAATATCCTTGATTTCTCCACTGAGAGTAGTCTTTATTCTCCGATACTGATGTAGAATTTGTTATGTAGATAGATTTTGGTAAGCAATGAAAAAAAGTAAATTCTTATGGAATGAAGTTTTATCTATGTGTATAACCTGAATGCGTTACAGAAATACATAAATGTGCATTTATAATAACTGCCCCATAATGCTATCATGACTATATTCCAATCTAATAAGATATTGTCAAAAATTGACCTCTGTGCCAAAATATAACGTGAAGAGTTTGGGATGAAGAAGAACAGTGGCTTTATTGCTTTGCTGGGCAAAGGGCCTGCAGCAGGTTATGGCCTTCAGAAAACTGTAGATTTGCCAGGAGGAAGAGGTTGGGGGATTTCATAGGGGAATATAGGGGTTTAGCTGATTTTGACGGGAATTGTATACTTGCTGCCAGCCTCCTTCCTCGTGTCTTTAGGTTGGTACCAGGTTCCTAAAACAAAAGGCTAAGAAGAGAGGAGGGGAGGATTGTGGAAAAGAAGAAAAAAATTACTTTAAAATCAAGCTTCCCTAAAGCATTAGTCCAGCCATTTTGATTTTTGTTTAATTTCAGCTTTTCAGCGGTTTCAGTATTGCCAGAAGAGTTGTTCAAGGTCAAATGCCACCCTGATGTTAATGAAAAGGCTTTGTTCCATTACATTGTGATAAGAGAGATATTCTTACCCTATATGATGATATAAAATAATACTCAGGAAATTACTGAATCATCAAATAAGTCTTTCATTCTATAATGAAAGATCATTGTACCGTCAATAATTCTTATTTTCTTATATATTTCACTTGCTAATGCCATTTTACAATGTTGTAATGAACACTATGCATTTTTTAATATTTAGAACTAATGCCTTAGTTCACATTTTGTTAATTCTTTTTACGGGAACAAAGTTTATTAGTCTAAAGAATGTTTACTTATTTTACACATTTAAATATTTATCAGTTTTAATAATCACTTTTATAATATTTGTCATTAAATTTATGACATGTATATAACATATATGAATAATTCATTATGCAATATGATATAAATTTAACGTAGCCACGCAATAATATATAAAGATATTAATAGGCACACACATAAAAGAAATATCAGTATTCCACATCTCTAATAGTCAATAATAAGCAAGGCAAAACTATCATAATGAGTTATCAGTCCTCATCTTTTAGACTGTAAAAATATTGATATTATCTACAGCTTTCAAGAATGTAGACAAAAGTGCCTTTTCACATGCTATTAGCAGGAGTATAAATCATTTAAGCCATATTGTGAAAATTTATCCAATCTAGCTGAACTTAGTTACACTTACTTTTCCTATTAAACTGCATGTCTTCTAGATGTGTATTACTAATTTCCGTGAGCATGGTCTTTCCTGATGCTATTGATGTAAAAAAAAAAAAAAGGAGGAAGAAAGAAGGGGAAGGGGGAGGGAGAGGAAGAGGGAGAAAGAGAAGGAGAAAATGCCAATGATCCTCTTCTGGCTTAACAAAGAAAACTTAAAACTAATGATACTTCTGGTAAACTCAGATGACAATTTAGATATTACTACATGGCAACAAATTAGTGACTATTACAGACTTCTAAAGTTTAAAGGTTTTTTTTATAAAATGTAATTTCTTAAGACTGGATATCTTAAATTGCTACATTTTCATAAATTTTTCTTCTAAGAACAATTTGATTCTGAAGGATATCTGCTTTCCAGCAGCATTATGAAATCAAGTTTTTTCAACTTCTTGTCTTGCTAATATTTCTTTAACTATATAGTGGAATGACGCAATTTTAAGACTAAGTACTGGAAAACCATTACTTAGAGAAAGAATCAGACTTAAGAAGCCCAACATTTCAATACAGAAAATGAAGGGCAGAGAGAAAATTTGAACAAATGGAATATGAATCATGTAAACTCTCCTGTAATATGTACATAAGTAGACATAGATAGTTGTAGATCTAGGCATTATAGACTTACGTACATAGTACTTCATTGTAACATCTGAATGTAGATGTCCATTTAAATCTAAATGTCCCATCTAAATGCCAACTGATAAAGGATTGCTTGTATAAATTATGGCTTGTCAAAATTCAGTCAAAACAAAGGCTTTATACGTGCATAGTACATTTCATTAAAAAAAGTACATTGCACAACAGTATGAACGTTTTGCTTCATTCAACCTATTAAGACTCTACCAATAATGGCCATCTTACTTCTATACGATAATCCCTATTTCAGTCACATCCCAACACACTTTTCTCTTCCTTCTTCGAGTCCAGGAGTTCTCCCATCTCTCAGAATGCAGGTTTACAGACATATATCAATGATTCTGGATTGATTGATCTTCTTGTTTCCGAATTTCCCAAATGAATATTAGAGTCATGACACAATATATGTGCTTTAAGACCTAGAAAGAGAAAGCCCATAAAACTATACAGTGGAAGTTTATCTCACAATGTTTTTGCTTTAACCAAGGAAAAAATAATGTAATATATAATTATATATGTAAATATATAAATAAATGTGTGTGTGTGTGTGTGTGTAAAAGGAAACCTGAAAGAAAAGAACCAGTGTCCTTAAATAAGGAGCACTACCTGAGATGAAATGACAGTATCTTTCTGGAGCTCGCATAACTGGTGTGCTAGTTGGAAGTCATTGATTAAAAAGCCTTGAAAATGTAGGTCTATAGAATTCAAATGCCTCCATCTTATGTATAGATTTTCTTTTTAAACTACTGATAAAACATGGACCGACTTATATGTGTTAGTTTATGTCTTAGTTATTACATATGTATTTTATTTATGTATAATACAATGCATGAAAATTTAGTAATATATTTAAAAGAATCAAAAAGGATTTCAACTCAATGAATTAAACATTTCAACGTTTTCTAGTTTTAATTTTTTCATGAGGCAAACAGTTTTAAATTATGTATTATTTTGAATAAATGATAATGACATTATTCAATATTCTATTTAGGCATTTTAATTACAAGAAATTGCAAGGTCTCCTCCCCAACTCATTAAGGATCATGACTCTTCTTCTTCAGCTCTTTATTTACCAGCACAGATTGATTCCCATGAGCTTTGGTTGGGCTGCCCTTGGGAATAGGCCCACTCTCTAGTTGACTTAGCTGTCAAGGCAGGTTCATGTCAAACAAACAATAGCCATTAGGTATAAAATACTGGAGGCTGGACAGGTTCGCTTGGAGATGATGAACAACTTACATAGTTCCAGCGTTCTATATTTATCTATATTCTTAACAGTTATAATGTTGTCAATTGGAATAAGATTTCAAAAAGAGGAGAATGAACAAAATATTCTTTTGACTATCTTATTCCATTATCATTCATGAAATAGAAGAGATTATAAACATTGAAAACAGATGCTTTGCATTTCAAATGTTAAATCATACAGGGGCATATAAAACAATGCACTCTATCCACTTGAAATTTCACATCTTTATTAGTAAGGATGTAATCTTTGCAACATTTTCTGAAGAAGCATTGTAGAAATTAAGGGAATAAAGCAAGCCAACACAATCTCATTAGAAGTAAGGAATAGATAGAAGTAGATTAACCTGAAACATTGGTAACTTCAGAATGGACCAAAAGAGGTGTTCAGGTACGGTCAATTGATTGATCTGAAGATTATTGTAGTGTAGTACTTTCTCAACTGGTATAATAGAAATACGTTACCAGAAAAACTGGTAAAGTAAAAAATGGGCTGAAAAGCTTTTTTGAACAACTGATAGCTTTAGCCATTTTAAAAGCTAATGGTGAAAAGAGTGTGCATCCGTGACTATTTAATTTTTTTTAAAGTAGTGTCAATATGAGATGGAATCTCAATTTCTAATAAGATGAGAGAAATATAAACCAAATTAAAATTCTGTGGATCATTAGTGTAGAACAGGAATTTTAACAGGAATTCCTTCAATCCTGTGTGTACACATTAGAAAAAAAAAGAGGTTGTGGCAGAATTATTATCCAAAACTAGAAGGTCAAAAATGTGACTGCTTATCAGTGGTGGGGGTTGGGGGAGTAAATTTAGGAAAACTAGTATTTGAAAATATTGAAAGCAAGTTATTAAGGTGGATCCTAAAGGGATCCCAAAAGGTGGAATCACATTTATTTTATTTCAGAGGCTTTTAATTTTATCCCACTTCTGAGCATTAATACTCACTTCAAAGTCTAAACCTCCTCATAAGTGACTGGGTCCTGTCCTCTCCCGTCCAACTCTGTGGTAAGAAGGAAGTGATGCAGGGTTGAAGTTGGGGTGAAAGTCATAATGCTAAGATAGTCACAATATCTTGGTTCAAATTTGGAATATATAAGAATGTATGAGTGCAAAATGTTGGTTTTGATGGTGTGTGGAATGAAATGAAAACTAGCAACCAGAACCATGCTGAGAAAGGTTAAAAATGACTAAAGAACAGAAATACTCATTTGGAGAATAAATTTTCATCTTCAGTTTTTATTTTATGAGAGCAAAGCTTTTCAAAATAGTGCTTTATAGTTTAAACATAAAATGACTTTTATTAAATTAAGAGCATAAATCTAAATGACATGACATATCCAAGTATTGATTTCTGTCATTGAGAAGTTAAATAATGTAACAACCAGGATTTGAACCAGGCCTGCCATCCTCTTTGGGATCTGATGTGCTAACCTTATTCCTTTAACAATAGAAAAGAATTAATTCCATATGACCCAATAACTAGAATCCAACACTATAAACTCTAATTCCTTCTTAATGACTCTGTACAGATTCTGTTTTTAAAGTTATAACTCTGCTTTCCTTTGATTTGTTAACACTTGACTTGGTTAAATTCAGTTCTACTAACAAGAGTTCCTAACCCATTAAATGACTGATGAACAAACTCTAATCCCAGTAAAATGTTAATCATAATAATCATATTTTTCCTCCCTTCTCACATTCTACCTGGTTATCATTTATCTCATATATAAATACTATTTATATATTGGTATGTATCATCTAAGATATTTTCTTTTTGCATATTCTAAATGATAGATGATAAAATTATGAAATATGTTCTATGAGGCAAAAATCAAGTTTTCACCCAAAAGCTCCTTTTTTGGTATTCTAAATCCATTATGTACGTACTTAAGCTCCTATGAACATGAAGCTGTAGGTTTATCACTATGTGCTGAAAATACTATTTATTCTGGGTAAAGAATACTCATGTTTAATGTAAAATCTGCTACCAAAGAGATGTGACCATTCATTTGGTATGTATTTGTTAAATACTTCTTTTCCCGTATAGTTTTTTTTTAACTGCTATGTCTTAAAATAATTGCCACAAATTTAGCAATTTAAAACAACGCAAACTTGTTATCTCACAGTTTCCACGGGTCAGGAGCTTAGGTGCAGGTTAATTGCGTGCTCTGCACGGGATCCAGCCGGACTCACATAAAAAGGTGTCCATTGAGGCTGGTATCTTATCTAAGGCCCAGGGTCGTCTTACCTCATTGGTTGCTGGCAGAACTCAGATTTTTTTTAATTCATAGGACTGAGGTCTTCTGTTGCTGGAGGCTGCCCACCATTCCCTGCCATTTGGCCCTCTCTCACAGCATGACAATTTGCTTGTTCAGAATAAACTAAGATGCTCTTAAAAGAGCATCTTTTGCTTCAGACTTGCAGATCTTCTTTTAAGGGGCTCATCTAAATAGGTCAGGCTCCCACAGGATCATTTCTCTTTGATTAACTTAAAATTCACAGACTGGAGACCTAAATAGGTCTGAAAAATTCCTCAGGGATTTATGTTTTGCCATATAACATGACCTAACAAAGGGAATGACTATCCCATCGTATTCATATTACACTTAAAAGCACCTATTACTGCAGGGCCTATATACCAGGGGACAAGGATCTTGAAGAATGTTATAAGTTAAATGTGTCATCTCAAAATTCTTATGTTAAAGTCCTTACCCTAGTACCTCACAACATGACCTTATTTAGAGATAAATTAGGTTTAAATGAGTTCAGTAGGGCAGGTATGACTAGTGTGACTAGTATGACTAGTATGACTAGTGTCCTTACCAATAGGAGAAATTTGGACACATACAGCTCCAAGGAGAATGCCATGTGAAAATGAAGACAGCCATATATAAGCCAAGAAGAGAGGCCTGAAACAGATTCTTTCTGTTTAATTTATTCTGGGGACAATGGTATGTTGCTGCCGACAACCAAACTTTCTGACACAATGAGTGTACCAATTGAGAAGCAGTTACCTACTCTAAAATCCAATTCTTACTGGATTAAATAGGGAATTTGATAACCCACAAAGAGTTGAAGTCTAGAGAAAAAAATTACCTAAAGTATTAATAGAATCTGGAAATAGAGTATGCCAACGAGAATGTGTATTCTTTCACAGGTCTTCAATGATTTTTTTCATTTCTAAGTCTGGGCCCCTTAATATATGCGTAAGTTACTATCAGACTTGTGTGGTTTCTCTTATTCATATCCAGCAGAAGAGAAACAACTGCCATCTAAAACTTGGAAAAATTATAATTCCAATAGAATTATTAAGCAGATTTAGCATAGATGTCCACACAAGGTTAAAGAAATCATGATTCAAATTTTATGAACTAATTAGCTAAAATTAAAAATGTAAGAGTGTTAGACAGCCAAACTTGTTGTTTACTTCAATAAGTAAGAAGTTAGAGCAAACAGAACTAGATGATCGTGATTACCATTTCCTTCAGGCGATGACAAGACCTGCTGAATTTTTTTCTGATTTGCGGTAGAATAAACTTCTTAAAGAAGAAACTGCTACATTTCCACATAGTAGTGTCTCATTTATGAATATTATTAGAAATAAAAACCAACAAGAGTCCCCCTTATCTAAGACTTCTGCTTAAAACTGTTTATGCAATCTATTAGAAGTTTCTCTTACTTAAATCAAATTTTAGGTATAAGAAGTCTACACTGTCTTAAATAATTTTTAATATGCTTCTACTGATTTGTAAAACATCCTCTCTCATTCACATGAATTTTACATTGAATTTATTAATTTGGTTCCAAAAGAATAACTTTTCTTCAAATTAGAAGGATGTTTGTTGTACCACTTCCTAATCATACATCATATATGATTATATTTATTATAATTTTATATAACTTCTATTATTAAATAAATATACTTAAAAATGTCATATTCAATAGACTTAGGGATGAGAATACAAGGAACATGGGTCTCATTTTAGATTCTATTCTGGTATTGACATCTTTGAAACATTTAATTATAAAACATAACATTCCAAAGTAGAATAAGAAGATAATTACCTCTTTCAACTATTATTTTTGTTATTGCAGTCCTGTAAGTGGAGTACAAAAATAGTAAGTTCTTAGTTAGGAAATAAAGAAATAAATAAAAGAGAAAAAACTACACAAAGCTTTCCAAACTTCTCTGACATCTTGAGATAGGAAATAATAATACTGTTTTTTCGTAGATGCAATAGTATTACAAATAATGCTATCCAAATTTTTATAAATACAAAATTGTATTTTGTATTTTGAGGCATTTTCATCTGCATTTATCTGGAAATTACATTACCAGTTACTTCTTTACACTTCTAGCTTAAAACAGTTTATTTGTATCTTAAAATGCGAGTGGCTCATAAGTAGGGCTCTCCCAATGACTGAAACATTACAAAATGTCTTAGAGTTAAGCCATCTGGGAGTAAATTCTCATTTTTCTTCTTGCCTACTTAGTATAAAAAAAAATGAGATTGGGAAAAAGAAGAAATAGTAAATTAATTCCAAGATGACATCAACAGCAAGGACATCTGCTATAATTTACCATAAACAAAATCAAAACTGCTTTCTCTCTACTTAGTCACATACACATACCAAATGAAGTTTAGAGTAAGCATCTTCTGTCAGCTGACTTTAGGCACTAGAGCTTTTCTCAGCACACAAATTTACTTTTTCAAAAAGTATGTTTCAATTTCAACAGGGAACCTCAAGTTATGTCTCTTTTATTTGTTTGCTTTTTAAAAAATAAAATAAAACATGATGTTAAGTGATAGATGTCAGACATGAAATGCCACATATATTTATTTCCATTCATATCAATCGCAGAATATGCAAGTCCATAGAGATAGGAAGCAGATTGTTGGTTTCCAGGGGCTGAGGGAAAGTGGAATGGAGTTGATAGTCCATAGGGGTTTCTCTTTGGGGTGAGGAAAATATCCTGGAAATAGATAGTAGTGATGGCTGCACAACACTGAATAAATTAAACACCACTTAATTGTATGCTTTAAAATGGTTGTAATGGTAAATTTTTTTTAAGATTTTATTTATTTATTTGGAAAGAGAGAGAGTGAGAGAGAGCATGAAAGGGAGAAGGTCAGAGTGAGAAGCGGACTCCCCATGGAGCTGGGAGCCCGATGTGGGACTCGATCTCGGGACTCCGGGATCATGACCTGAGCCGAAGGCAGTTGCTTAACCAATTGAGCCACCCAGGCGCCCCTAAATTTTATATTATGTATATTTTAGGTAGGTAGAGCTGTAAGTAGATATAGATTCTGTCTGTTGGTAGAAGTATAAGTATACTCTTCAGTAAGTGTGCTGAAACGTTAAGGAGAATGTGAGAAGTAACATTTAATATTGTCTTACTTAACAATACAGAAGGTGCTTTAAAAATAGGAGTTTATTTAGCTTGTACAGTATTAAAAAGGACAACTAGATGAGACTATTAACAACTGAAATATTTTTACATAAAAAGGTAGAACATTATATTTTGAAAAGAAAAATACACCAAAGCTAGAACAACTTTCTTAATTTTTCTTTTTTGAGAGAGAGAGAACAAACAGGGAGGAAGTCAGAGAGAAAGGGAAAAGCAGACCCTCTGCTGAGAAAGAGCCTAATGTGGGGCTCAATCCCAGGATCCTGAGATCAGGACGTGAGCCAAAGGCAGACACTTAATCGACTGAGACACCCAGGTGCCCCTGGAACAACTTTCTTAAATACCAACTATCTACAGGAGCTATGGCTCAAGAATTAGTACATATTTTTAAATTAATTTGCAGGATTCTAATAATTATGCCACATTTCAACAGATTGAACCTCAATGTCATTCATCGGTAGCATGAAATCTACAGCATCAATTTGAATAGGAAAAAATGTGAATACATTATAAACGAGTCTAATGCTTTGGAAGGTGATCTTTAGAATCACTCACATAGGTCATATTTTAGTTCCTACCCTCTTTCTTCACCATGTATTGGAATATAAGATATATGAAAGGATATGCTAGCATATTATCAACCAAGTCATTCATGGAACATAATTACCTATCTTATAAAAATATTGCTCTACATAATTATACTGTCTCAGAGTTGAAAAAGGTTTATCACTATACATAGAATGCTTAATTTATAGGGCCATTTCCAAACCAGATTAAAGTTATGTCAATGATAGTAGCCCAACAACCTCGGTCAATATTGAATATGCTCTTTTCAAATGTACTGAAGAAAGTTGGAAGAGCCAAGCAAAAATATCTCTTCCCTATATGCCATCCCTGTTGAATGAAATATAGAGCGTCGTTTATGCTTTCTCCCTCCCCTTCTATTGCCCGGAATTTATAATAGACATGCTGAAATTTATGCCTAGTTTTGCTGTTTTGAGATTTCCTTTCCTACCGCTGGAGTGGTTTCCAGCATCCATGGCTTTGTTGTTTGGTCTAGGAATAAGCAGATGGATCCATCCTAGGCCAATAATATTTTCAGGAACATAGAAATTAAGAGTAAGAGACAGTCTGGAATATCCAGAAATACCTGCTATTAGAGTCTCCAAGAATAAACTAATTCTAATCATTCCTAAAATATGGCTGTTCAGTTGTGTTTTGTTTTGCTTTGTTTTGGGGTTTTTTTAAGATTATTTATTTATTTGTTTATTTATTTATTTGACAGAGAGAGAGAGAGAGAGAGATCACAAGTAGGCAGAGGGGCAGGCAGAGGGGGGGAAGCAGGCTCCCTGCTGAGCAGAGAGCCTGATATGGGGCTCAATATGGGGCTTAATCCCAGGACCCTGAGATCATGACCTGAGCCAAGGAAGAGGCTACTACCTACTGAGCCACCCAGGTGCCCCTTTGTTTTGGGTTTTTGTTTGTTTGTTTGTTTCAGGAAATACCCAAGTATTCTTAAATTAAGTTTTATCTTTTTCACTTACAGTTGCTTATATCCATTTTTCCCTGTACTTTCTTTTTTTTTTTCTTTTTTTTTTCCCTGTACTTTCTTTGTTCTTCCTTTCAATAGAGACTTTATATAAATTCATTCATATATACACATACATGTAAAAACAAATAGGCGAAGTAATTACATAACAATACACTCAAGTTGACAAAAAAATCCCATTTGGTTTGAGCTTTGAATTTGGAGATAAATATGTGAGAATCAAATTATTTAAATAAGCTTTGAAAAATAGGATATATTCTCCATTTTTCTGTGAATCAAATTCCAAGTATTTTTATGTTCACTGCTTAATATCCATTAATGAGAAGTTGAAATATATTTTTGTGTGTATACATACATATGTATTTGGAAAATATCTAAAATGACTTCAAAGTAGTTCATTGAATAATCATATATTTCATATTAAAATTATTGTCGGGTCTTTAAGTAAAAAATATTAAGCCACCTAATAATTTTTTTTAACTCTGAAAAAAACCTTTCCTGTTTTAGGGTAAAATTAGCACATATAACATTTTATTTTTTATTGTGAAAAAAGAAAACTTGTTCCCAGCTAGTTTGGTCAGCTAATAGAGAAATTAAATTTGAAATAAATAAAAGGAAATACTCTCTGATGTCATAGACATATTTGAATAAGATTGCAAAAAATCTATTTTTCTCACCATTAATTAAAAACTGAAACAATAGAGGAAATCGAATCTGCAACTTTTCAAATAGAAACACTTGTAACTTAAACAAGTTTAAATAAATCCTTAATGTTTATTTCATGGTATTATATTTTAAGGGATTATTGTTTAGGAGACAGCCTCTATAAAAAACACCCTCACACCTACTCTCTTTGGCTCATCATGGGTGTAACATTGTTTTTTGAAGTTCATTGTTTACCCATTGATGTGCTTTAGCAGGGTGGGCACAATGGTATCCTTGAAAGTATTAAGAAAATTTTGGGAAAAAATAATAATTCTCTCTGAATTTCAATTAGTTCATCCATAAAATGGAGAACAAGAGGGAAATAAAATTTTGTTATTTGATTGATTCCCTAACTTAATATTTGACTGTGTCTCGTGTTTCAGCCTAAAAAAAATTTCTCATTCCCATATACCTAGTAAAATAAGAAAGGCCAATGTCCTATCTGGCCATAATGTTTCTCTAATAGACCTTACTCTGTTACAGTTTTTTAGATAATAGACCTTGCTTTTCAGGTAGTGCGAAAGGACCTTTGTTTTGGTCCCCATATTCCATAATACAGATCTCCAAACAGAGAAAAGATTTTAACCAAATTTTATCTGTGATTATTCTCCATTTCACCTTTTTCTTACCCTTAAGAAGACTTTAAAATGTTTTAAATTGACTGTTGTTAGTAATAGGTCTTTTTACTAAGCAGCAGCTTTTTCTATCTTTATTCTTCAACATAATAGTCACCAAGTACGTTAATTTATTGCCTTACAATTTACAAAATATTTTTATCTGTAGTATCTAAGCCAAAACCTATTACAATTATGATAATCACCATGAACAATATTACTTTCATTACATAAAAATGTAAAGTGAGACTGAAGCTCACAAGGGATAAAAAGGGGATGAGCATGTATGTGGGGGAGGTTGGAATCAAAAGTTTTATCAGGGGTTATCTTGTAGCAGAAAAAAATGGCATTTCTCCCTTTATAAAATATATAGAGAATTTCTTTAAGGTGTGTTTGAGATTATCTAATCTTGGGATTGGGTTGAAAAAATAGATTATGTGTCATCCTTTGGCAGAAAAAAAGTTTCAGCTTTTCCACCTTGCAAATGTAGAAATATTTACTTATTGTAGTATACTTAGGATTCAGAAAGTGAGTGTGTTTTTGTTAAAAACTGTATCATGAGCGAAGATGTCTGTTAATTGAAAAGATAAGTTCAAAGAATATTCTGAGGTATTGAAATTACCCTTGTATTATTTAGGGTCGATAACACTAGCTACTGTAACATAAATCCCCCCAAATCTTAAGGACGGAACATAATAAAAAAATGATTTCTTGCTCATATCAAAGTATAACATAGCTCATCGGGGATCTCTGATGCATTTTTTCAAGGATCCAGTCTTTTCTCACTTGAGGTTCCAGGAGCATCTTCATCATTGACCTAATGAATGGGGAAGTAGAGGGAAATTGGTGAAGACATACATGATCTTAACTATCTTTGCCTGAAACTGACAATTTACTTCCTCTAACTCTTCACTGGAAGCAATAATCATATATCGACATCAGGATACAAGATCCCTGGCCACAATAGCTTAACTCTTTGCCCATGAAATAAAAATAAATAAATAAGTATTTACTGAGCACATACCATTGTCTCTAACACAGTTCGTCACAAAATATGCATTGTATTCCTGTTCCTGTTGCCCCACCAGGGCAACATTATGACTTTTGAAGGTTTTAAGTGTCCTGGGACACTTCCTTTTCCAAAATCATTACAATTATATTTTACAACTGCATTGGTATGAAGGTAATCATATTAATTTTATATATTAAATATTTTCTTTTACCTACTTTTTTCTTAGGATTTTAAAAGACAACAAAACATTTTTGTGGGCCCCTAAAATTATTGTGCTCCTAGGTCTTGTGCTTACTATGCCTAGAGGAAAAGTCAGTTGGCCCTGCTTCCCACACATAAAATCCTATCACCCACCTTTAAATAGAGGACTCAAAGCACCGTGCAATCACTCCATCAAGGTCAAAATCCAGGAGCTTCAGGTGATGTGTAGTCCTCTCCATGAGATATAGACATGGGTATTTTTATCTAGAAAAATTTGAAATAAAAGGGGGGATATTCTTCTGCACATTCTAAACCCAGTGTACCATGTTAAATCAGGGGCAGGAAAATTTTTGTGAAATCTTCCATTCAGAAAAAGTAGTAAGCAAGCCCAGTCATTACTGATTGACAGAATGGTAGATTTCTAGTGATATTAGAATATTATGGCATAATCATTAAGTGGTTTCTCAGACTTAGCAGTGGTATAAGTTTCCTTTTTTAGGCTCTGGTTCTGTTTCTTTTTATTTTCCTCTAACCCTGTGATCACTGGATTTGCCCTCAAGAGATTTATTTAATATCTTTCATGGACATATTTTCAAGATCATTTGAGAGAATATTTTCCTTAAGTGTGGTGCAGTATTCCCAGCTCACTTCCTACTCACTGCATGTTGTGTTAAGCCCTAATGAAAGGTAAGGATTAACCTGTCTAAAATTGATCACCTGCAGGCTAGTGTCCACCAAAGAAGTAGACTTTCTAAAGAGCAAGAGTACTTGGAAACTTCACCTTACTTCATGGAAATGAGCTTCAGATGGGTAGTTGAAGCAGTAATCCTTGTTGAATGGTGAACTGGCATATCAAGAATGAGCATCACTAGTTTGATGAGTCATAGAGCCAGGTCGAAAGCTTGAACCCAGTTCCCATCACTCCGGGGGAGGGGTTGATGTTCCATTAAATATTAACGCTGAAAGAGAGGAACAAGGCTAGAAGACAAGACTGGTACCAATCTACAGCAGAAACTGGGAATAGTCTTAGAGTCCAGTTTGTGATCATATTAGTGAAGAGACTTAGTGAAGAGTTATTTCCCAAATCACTTCTCTTGTTAACCCTAGAGCCCAAAGTCAAAGGGTCCTGTCACAGCGTGTGACATTCAGTACTAGTCAATATTAATATACTAACCCCATGCAGAGTATAATTTGCTATAATTTACCTCCTACTGTTTAGACCTCTGCAATTTCCTCCTGGTAAACATTGTTTTCAATCTTTATTTCCTATTTTTTTTAGATTTTTCTAACAATTCAAGGCTTCGATTCCTAGACTCTTTGAATATATTGTCATTTCAGCTTAGAAATTAACCATTCTCTTGAATGCATCTATTGCTTTTTGGACCCAAATGGCTAAAAATCATGGATTCACATTGAGACTTCATTCTAACTACTTAGCCAGAAGAGGCCAGATCCACAATCTTGAGGTTTGCCTCCTAAATTATCACAGGCAACTATTTTTCCAAATATTTCCAACCGAAAGACACGCATCACCAACTTTATAACTTTATAACCAACTTTATAATCTCAGTTTCTTCCTGCCCACTACCCAACTTCTAATCCAACACCAAATAGTTACTGTTTTTGTTACTCCAATTACTTATATAATTCCAGTATTGGTCATTGTATATAATGCTAGCTGTTGCAACAGATAAACCCTCAAATCTTAGTGATATAATCCATTAAAACATCACTTTCTAGTCCTTTTACTGACTATCCAACATAAGACAGATGTGTTGTATGAAGGGAGGTCTTCTGCAAACATCAGTTCAGGGATCAAAGTTCTCTTAAACTTCAACCTACAATTTCCAGATTAACCTGGAATTATAGCCAGGGAATGGAATGAGTTAATGGAAAAGGTATATCCATGTTTTAGTATTTTACCCTAGAAATGACCAATAATTTCCAATCTTATTCCATGGCAACATTTTGTCACTTAGATCAACATAGAAAAAAAAAAGCAGGGGGAAATAGGCTATTGGCCGAGAGGAAAAGAAAGCAGGTTTGTCAATGCATAGCAATGCATTTCCTTTCTAAGTTTACTAAACTAGTCGAATTGCTAATAATTAAATGTTTAAAGCACTGATGAGATCCAGGATGGAAACTGAATCAGCTCCAGATTAGTTTTCTGCTTCAGACAGGATGTACACCTGATTCTAAGTGACAGGACCAGGGAATAATATAAATCACCTCCTTCTTCCTGTAACACACACTCACCAAGTAGTGCAGCCATGAGATTATCCATTATCCAAGAGGAGTTAGTGACAATCTATCAATTACTTTTATTTCAATGGGAACTATTCCACATAATGAGTTACTTACCTGCCTTGTGTCCAAGAGTAAGAGAATCCAATAAGAAGGGGGAATATAGTTGGAATTCATACACAGTCACACACACCCTACTCAAATAGTAATGGTGGTGTTGGTGTCACATCAACAAAAAGGTACACAATGCAATAGGTTTCATCCACAACCCAATGTTACTTGGTTTGAGAATGAATAACAGGACTGACAAAACACAGCAACTCAGCAAGAAAGTAATAGCATAGTTAAAACCTTGACGCTTCTAAGTAGTTACTCAGTGTCCCAGTCACTCCTTTCTTGGGATGCATGTGGTTATGAGAAATGAGACAGGGTGAGCAGATACCATATAGTTTCAGGAAAGTCAGAAGCTTCAGGGTACTGTCTATGAAACCCTTAGCTATACACAACTAACTTCCATTCATGGGTACACTAGAGTCTTCTCAGTATCACTCATTACTAAATAAATAGCTTTGGTATTGAGGTATAGGTGTTTATACATACATAGTCATCTCTACTGAATTCTTATGAATATTGAATCTGGTTTGCTTTTATAAATTTTTTGACTGTTTCAAGGATAATTAAAAGAAATAACACCTCCAGTGTTTTTGAAACTAGAGAACAGATCAGAAACCAGATATTAAGCTTTTCCTTTAAGAGTCATTTCCACGTCTATTATGAAATATACAAATACCTCTTCTCCCCACACTGTTATTTGAATAAGGAATACAGTTAAGTTCTCATTTTAACTTTAAAGTGAGTGTGGTATTTATCTTCAAATATGATCTTGCCATGAACCACATCTTTCACTATCCATACCCTTGTGTAGTCCCTCCCATATTGAATCTTAGGCTGATCCTGCGATCATAAAGTGTGTCAGAGGAGATGATGATTCCATTCCAAACTAGCCTTTATGAGAATTGTCAACTGCTTACTGAGATTCTCACTTGGGAATAACCAATTGGCCCTATAAAAAAATCTGGTTACACTCTTGGAGAGCCCATATGCAGAGACCATGCATAAAGGTCATTTGGAGAGAGGGAGAGAGAGAGAAAGTCCTTTAACCACATGAAAGGGAACAAGAGAAATGGAGGCACAAACACTGGAGCATCCTACACCAACCTCCAGATGACTCCAGCCCCAGAAGCCTTCTGACTGCAACAGTTAAGAGACTCCAAGCAAGTAATAGACTTGTTTAGCTGGGTCCAGTCAATACATAAAATCATGAGAGATAATAAAAGGTTCCTTGTTGCACCCCACAATTCCTGTGGTGGTTTGTTCTACACCAGAAGATGACCAAAACAATAGGATGCAAAAATAAAATAGTATCAAATGAAAAGTCTTACTCTTTTGAGGCTAATGATATAACCAAGACGAGCCTGCAAAACTAGTTGGCCAAAAATTCTGGGACCTGGATACCAATCACAAGTAGGATTATATATATGAAAATTTACTATCGTAAAGTTTATTCTTCTTAATGTTGAGACAAATGAAAATGCTAGGGAATATTGAAATAGGGAATGTGTAATCTCTCAAAGCAGGGCAGAAATTATTTCACAATAGTCACACAACCCAAGAAAATAACAGTATCTTCCCACCCAGTATCTTCCAATTCAGAATCCAGTGCTTCTCCATTGTATCTTGCCATAATATAATACCAGGTTTTAAACTTCCAAAGTCTTTTAGCACATTGTTGTATTTACCTGAGAAGTGCTATAAATTTTGATCCTTAATGAATAGTGATTTAATTAAAACTACCATAATAACTAAAGTTATTTGAATATATATTTCCATGGGATAAGATTTTGATACAGAGAATGTATAGGGTTTTTGTATCCAGAATATATACATAAAGCAAAAACCCATCAATTCTCACTATATTCTCTCATTACTATTCTCTCATGCATGCTTATTTAAATTGCTAACAATTCATGGATCTGTGACAAAAGCAAATGTACACCATATCTAGTATCCTTTTTATTATTTCATGAAAAACAACCTGCTTGATTACTGCATGTTCTCTTTCCATTCCACAATTCTTTTATTTTATGGTTTGTAGCATGTTTGTGAGAGAGACTTTTGGAATTCATCCAGCTAAGTGGGGATGTAACATTCATTTTGAACTGAAGACTCCCAGATTCTTCAAAACCTGGTCTTTTCTTTCATAAATATTAGTGCAGAAGCTAGTCTCCAATAATTATTAGATGCAATTATCACCTTCTCTAGCATAACAAGTGTCTGTTCCAAGACAGACATCAAAGGATAAGGACAAAGCACTCATCTATTCAACTCCATGCTTTATTATTTGACATAATCAGCTTCATAATCCTGATCTCTAAGGTCCTTTGTTTTGTTCAAAGTTTAGATTAAATTAACTTGCACTTGATTTCTTATTTCCCCTTCTTACAAATTGTGTCTTGTCTTGCTCAGTGTGGCTTTTTTGTCATTAAACCTGAGAATTAACACAGAATTGATGCTTCTACCTATCACCAACACCTGTAGAGGGTTTTAACTGTTCGCACAATAACAGCCCCCATCCTACTGTCACTTAAGCATTCTTATGAAAGTTGTATTGATGGTTTATTATGTGGTGAAGATCAGAGAGATGGACTTTTACTTTTGTCCACATATCTAATACATGCTTACCAAAAAAGAAGTATTCCTGAATACTAAAACTTGCTGACTTCCATTTTATTTTATTTTTTTAAGATTTTTTTAAGGTAATCTCTACACCCAACGTGGGATTTGAACTCATGACCCCAAAATTAAGAGTCACATGCTCTACCCACTGAGCCATCCAGGCATCCCATTGATTTTCATTGTAAATGATAGTGACAGAAAATAGAATTAATCAATTTCAAATATCAGTTAGCATCTTTTATGTAATGTACACCATCTATGTCATAGCTGGATTTAAATTGATATTTATCTCCTCTGATCGATTTTCCTCAGGTTATATATATGGAAATTATCTAAAAAGGTGAATCCTTGCAGGTTATCTGAATACTAATCTTATGTCATAAGAATTTTATAAAAAGATAAAACAGTCTTAGATAGTTTGAAAAGTTTTGTTTCATATTCTTGAACGTTGAAATGGGCCCCTTTCCTCTTTGAGAACTCCATATTTAATCTATTTAATCACCTTTCCTTTTTTCATGAAACATAAATATATTTCTGAATAATGGCAAAAAATATTTTTATATATTGCCAGTATGTGCTCTGCTCATTCATTCCTCCCTCCATCTCACCAACCACTGGCAACCACTGATCTTTTTACTGTCTCCATAGTTTCGCCTTTTCCAGAATGCATATCTTGCATATCTGCAATCATACAGTAGGTATCAAAAATTGGCTTATTTCACTTAGTAATATGCATTTAAAGTTTCCCTATATCTTCCCATGTCTTGATAGCTTATTTCTTTTTTTACATCTGAATAATATTCCATTGTCCAGATGTACCATAGTCTATTTATCCATTCACCTACTGGAGGCCATTTTGGTTGCTTCCAAGTTTAGGCAATTATAAATAAAGCTACTATAAACATCTGTATGTAGGCTTTTATGTAGATGTAAGTTTTTGACTTTTTAGGGTAAATACTAAGGTGTGCAATTACTGGATTGTATGAAAAAAGTATGTTCACTTTCTAAGAACCTGCCATACTGTCTTCCATTTGTTCAACATCTACTGAGTTAAATATTAATCATATCTAAGAAATATTTTAATGACATCTAAGCTGGGGTTAGACCGAACGACTAGGTACCATAGACTAGCCAAGTTGATACACAAATTAACTATGACATATGGCTCCCTTATTTACCTGTCTCTCTGAAATCCTAGGCCTTCTTCCTTTCCCTTAAGATGTTCTTTATTAATGAGCATTCTCTTTATTGCAATAGCCTGAGTAAAGTCATCTCCTTAATTGTCTGGGGCATTTTGTCTTTTACAACTCATTTCATGTTTCTTCAATGAATATTTTTATCAATGGAATTCAAAATACTAACAAACAAGGGGAAATGGCTACTTTGATTCCCCAAGATATTCCCTTTTAAAAATGATCTTTTTCCTGGGGTTCCCTGGGTGGCTCAGTTGGTTAAGTGTCTGCCTTTGGCTCAGGTCAAGAGGTTCAGGTCAAATTCAGCACCAGCCCGAGTTGGGCTCCCTCCCCCTCCCTTTCCCTGCCCTTCCCCCTGTTTGTGTTTTCTCTCTTGCTCTCTCTTCCTCTCTCTCAAACGAATAAATAAAAATCTTTTTTAAAAATTATCTTCTTCCTTAGACATTCCAAAAAATTAAAAGTAAGGAAAATATATTTTAGTCCCTTAAGAGAGGTTTTTCTACTGATTATCCATTTTTTCCAATCCATTTTTTTCTTATCCAATAAGCACTTGATTGAGTGCTTACTGATTAGTTTACTATTAATTAAATCTTTATTATCTATAGATTAATTTTCCAAAATTGTACATTTTTATGTTGTAATTTTTCCTTCTCTTACAATTATTACCTTTGGTTAAAAAGTCATATACTGATGTACCAATAATATTCTCAATAGTCTGTGCATTATTACTAATTTATTAACTTTATTATTGTTTTAATCTTTTGATTCTGATAAGGGTCTTATTTCAATAAATGTATGTTTTCTATATTTCATTTAAGATGAATTGCTGATGTCCTATTAATTTTGCATAAAATTTCCTGACCTCTCACTCAGTTCCTAGGCAGATGTGTTTGGGTATTTGTTTCTCTGTTGGGGAGGATGTAATTGAGGGTGGATGTTTAGCAAGTATGTTTTCTGGATTCTTTAAGCCCTTTATTTGTATTCAAAACCTACATTTTCTAGTTACTCCACTTTTAGTATTAGTTATTATTTTATATTTTCTGAATATTTTATAGGTTTCCAGTCATTCCCCTTAAAGACTTGGGTATATTTTCAGAAAACGTTGCTACTGTCTGATTTATCGAGAGCCCCCAGGGAAATTGTGACAGTAGCCATCTTACTTTTAACAAAAGCAATGAAAAAGAACTGAAATGCCTCCTGACCATTCCATCTAAAAGCCACTCAAATGAACACATTTCCCAGAAGAATCAGGTTTTTTATAAGAGATATCTGGCACTGATATATTATTCAATAAAACTAAGTGCTTCCCAAGGCAACCTTTCTAGAGCATTCCTCAAAAGAAGTACATTACCAACTGCTGAGAGAGCCCTGATTCTCAAGACAAACAAATTTGAAAATCAAGAATAGCATTAGGAACATATTTATTGGCATTTTGTTTTAATCGCAGGAGTAAGTGTAAAATATTTTAGCAGTTGCAAGTATGCATTTATGTGTTTAGGTGCATATCACATTATGAATTAGTTCCAGGTTTTTGTGGGTAGTTTAGGAATACAAACCACTATCTTTCCTGTATTTATTTTTCAACCTTTTTTTCCTGCTGAAAATGTTGTTTAACATAATCGTCCATTGTACTGTCTAATATTAAGAATACAACTTAAAGTAGGTAAATAATTTTCTGTTAAATGTTTTAAAATATTATTTTAGAACAATAAAAGTTGATTTTTATTTATACTTTAAAAAAAAGTGATCAGTGTGCCTAGGTGGTTCAGTTGGTTAAACATCTGCCTTTGGCTCAGGTCATGATTCCAGCATCCTGGGATCAAGCCCCATGTTGGGTCCACTGCTCAATGGGGAGTCTGCTTCTCCCTTTGCCCCTCCTCCCACTCATTCTTTCAATCTCTCTCTCTAATAAATAAAATCTTAAAGGAAAAAAAAAAAACAGTATCCATTCTTTGCAGTTCACTTTACTAATGGAGAAATAAACACATCAATAAATACAAACCTGTGTTTTAAATTTAATAAAGAACGTGGGGTGCCTGGGTGGCTCAGTGGGTTAAAGCCTCTGCCTTCGGCTCAGGTCATGATCTTAGGGTCCTGGGATCGAGCCCTACATCAGGCTCTCTGCTCAGCGGGGAGCCTGCTTCACCCCTCACTCTCTGCCTGCCTCTCTGCCTACTTGTGATCTCTCTCTCTCTGTCAAATAAATAAATAAAATCTTAAAATAAATAAATAAATAGATAGATAAATTTAGTTAAGAACGTTATGTGCATATGCAATATAGGTAGACAGTGGAGACAGAAAAGAAGGAAAACAATACTTGTAGAACTTTAACAAAAACGTGGTAAGTGTTACTTGATGGCTATTTTTGGTAATAGAATTGTAAATATGCTAAACCATAAAATCATTTCTAAATACTCTCATTGATAAAATGAAGTACTTTCCAGAATATTAGTGATACACTGCATGTTGTACCAAGAGTCTGTAATTTCATACAATACGAGTTTGAATATTTATGTTTCAAACCTTTAATATAGAATTAGTAACAATTGATTTTTGTGGATATGTGTTTTATATAAAACACACTAGGGGCACCTGGGTGACTCAGTTGATTAAGCATCTGCCTTTGGCTCGGGTCATGATTTCAGGGTCCTAGGATCCAGCCCTGCTGGGGCTTCCTGCTCAGAGGGGAGTCTGCTTCTCCCTCTCCCTCTGCCTGCCACTCTGCCTACCTTTGATCTTTCTCTCTCTCTCTCCCTCCTCTCTCTCTCTCTCTTGCTTGCTCGCTCTTTGTCAAATGAATAAATAAAATCTTTAAAAAAAATAAAACACACTATATCTAGTACTCTTGTTGTCATCCACTTATTTCTGTGTTGCTTCTACAACCAAGTAAAAGAATTAGCTTCTTTGGGGATCGCTAAGGAAGTGTTTGGAATGGCTGTGCAGCCCCAAACCATGGCTCCAACAGCACCCTCTCCCTACCAGCCCAACACAGACCCTTGGTCTATGCGAGCAGAGAAGTAAAAGAAGAAATCCATGGGATCATAAATTATCGACATATGGAGAGCAGCAGGACTGATGCTTTCTCATCCTTCCATTTTTAGTAAGTTAGGAGAATGTCTTTCTTTTTCCCCAAACCGATTGAAATGGAGCAACTCTAAAGAAATCATTTGGGGTAGTTGGTGGTTGGGGGAGGGGTTGCTTTAGGAGGGACGAGGCTGGCTTCTGCTCAGGACAGGCTGATACCTTGTGAGCAGGCAGGAGCCCAGGCAGGGATGTTAAACTTCTTGGTATTTTTCCTCATGTTCTTGCAAGTCAACCTGTCCTGTCTTCCTAATCTATTCAGATTTATATTTACCTTGTGATAGTTACTTCTAAATTAACCAAAAGCACGTACAGATGACCGTAAGTAAAGCATCGGAAGACATGTGCTTATTAGTGAAGTGTACTAGACCAGCCCAAATTATGTAAAACTGATACCAATTAATAAAGCTACTGAAGTTTAGACTAAAACTGATACCAATTAATAAAGCTACTGAAGTTTAGACTCTATTCTCTTCTGCTCATTTACTTATTTCATAGTTTTTGTCTTCAAAAGCATATTCTCTGAAACAAATATATCTAGAGGAGATGACCTTCAGTATTATCTTAATAAAAATAACAAGTGAGAATCCCACTATCAAAAGAATTTGCCATCCAATTATTAAGAAATGCTTACTAATCTGGAACATTAACTTCATGATAAGCTATGGTATTTACTACTAGAACATTACTAGAAAACATATTTTGAAAAAATAAGGTCCTAGCTTTCGCACCCTTTGACATGAAAGGAATAAGAACGGGTATCTTCTTACATCCTACATGCTAGTCTCTTTTTTTTTGTGATTGTTCACTATACAGTCTTTCTTACTTTTTAAGATAGTCAATGAATGAAAAAAATATTTTTTAAACAGTGAGTTGAAATAAATTAATTTTTTACTATAATATATACACTTTTATCTTATAGTTTTGAGATTCCCCCCCCCCCCAACTGCAGGAACATAGATCCTGGTATCTGTATGTATTGCATAATGCACAGCAAAAGAAATTGTTTTCTATGACTTGTGTCTCGTATGCTTTGGCTTGACTGGGGGGGCTCGAGCTCTTCTCTGCTCTTTGATTTTTCTGTTGTCTCACAGTTAATATGATAAGAGAAATGACATGATCCTTGCTTTGTTTGCTGCTATTTTTGTGGTGTTTTTGGTGTGTGTGTGTGTTTTTTAATAACATCTTGTATCTTTAAACCTGAAGAAAAGCTTTGCCTTTTCCTAAATTTCATTTACAATTGAGTATGCTTTGACAACCCAGCTGATGGTATATATTAACTCCTGTAAAGTGGAATCCTTACATGCAAATAAGTGGCTAATCAGTACTGTATGATGTGTATTGTTGCCATAGCCGGTAAAGTCGTACACGATTTAGTTGACAATGATGATTAAGTAGACTTCTAAGTTTAAAAATGAAATTAGGCCAAACAATATGTTATGCTATATAAAGCCATATATAGAACATCCCCTCTAGCACACATTTTACAAATAAGGGAAAGAAAGCCCAGGACTTTGAAGCTTTTGCATATAGTATGGTAGTTAGTGCCTCAGGGAGCCTGGATGTTGGCCTGCTGGTTTTTCATTTTGCTGTTCTCTCAAGTATATATAGATAAAAGCTAAGTGGAAAACAAAAAGAACTATAACCTAGAGTGACCAATATCTATTGTTTAATTTATATTTCGGAAAGAACAGTTAGGTTAAAATCTGGATACAAACAAACTACCTAAGACTATCTGTCCTCTAATTTTACAGAATAACATAACCATTAGGTAGGAAGTTCCTCAACTTTCTCTTCAATCTGCAGTTGTATCTATATTTCTGCTTATTATTTTCTCCTTCATTTTGGTTACAGTCAAGTAGAGGTTCTTGACCCAGTGCCAAGCACCTTCCTCCACGTGTGTGCTGCATCTCCCCACTGGACAAGAAACTTCTCTGGAACATCACCATCTCCTTCCTGGGTAGCATTCACCTTTCCTTCTTTGGGAAATGCCCCCGTGATCATTTCAACACAATCAACCCTCTTTCACTTTATAGGAAGTTCCCTTTAGATGTGCTACTGTTCACAACTACTGCCTTGACTAGTTTCTCTTCTTCACAGTCATCAGTCATCATGGAAGAATTGATATTTGCTAGCCCTCAGTCTTCCGCTCTTATCACTCCAAGTAGGAAAGTCTGCTCTGTAGTACTTAACTCAAATTGTTGTAAGGCCATCAGGGCCCTCCTGATTCTTAAACCCAGTAAAGTTAGTCAGTGCTACTCCTGCCTGATCCATCTAGCATCTAATGCCCTTCATCATTTCTTCTTCAACACTTACTTTTTTATTTTTTTTTTAAGTATTTGTTTATTTGAGAAAGAGAGAGAGAATGAGCAGGGAGAGAGGCAGAGGGAGAAGCAGACTCCCTGCTGAGCAGAGACCCCACCCCCCCTAATGCGGGGCTTGATTCCAGGACCCTGGAGATCATAACCTGAGCCGACGGCAAAGGCTTTAACCCACTGAGCCACCAGGCACCCCAACACTTTCTTTTTCATGACCATAACTAATTCTGTAATTCTGGTTATCTATTTCTTCTTTTTTTTTAACATCATTTTATATGCTCAGCATCCTAAACATACATATTAAATATTAATCTTCACATTTACTTTCAAGGTCTGTTGTCATCTTACACTTTTTAGGTGTCATTAATTATCATGGTGGCTTCAGTAATCATCTATATCCTGATGACTTCAAAGCCAATGGCTGCATTATCAGTGCTGATGTTTAAAACCATGAATCTAGCAACTTTGTGTGCATGCAGTTTTTGTTTTACAAATGCCATGAATCATGATTATAAAAATGAATGCAATTTGCCTTTTCAGTGGTGCTTCTATGATTGAGTATAACTTTTTATCATTATCAGTCACACCAGCTCGTTCCATCACAACCCTTATCAATAAATTACAAAGCCCCACTTACTTATTTATCTCATCTATTTTCTCTGAAAACATAGGCTATTCACTTAAATTCCCTGGATTAACCCAACAGCTTTCTAATTAATCCCACTGTCTCCAGTTTTCCTTCCCTCTCAGCCACATTTCACACTGAGATTAGATTCATCTTTGTAAATGCAAATATAACCATGTCACTCTGCTCCATAAAACCTTTGAAATGATTCCCCACCCTGCATAAGGTAAAAGCTGTAGATCCTGATTGTAAGGTTTTTCTCTACCCTTTTTATCTTTCCAGTTTACCGCTAATCACTACCTACTCTGCAAAATGGAATCATACTAAATGTTCTTCAGTTCTCTATCACTCATTCTCGCAAGTCTGTCCCATTGCTTATGGGTTAGTCCTGTCTGGAATATCTGTGTCTCTTCCTTTTACAGGCCATGCCCTCTATGTGCTACCTTAGCACGCTGCATTCCCTCTACTTTGGCCGGAAGTGTACCATAGGGTAATTACTGGATTGTCCTTCAATACTAAAATATACTGCTAGCATGATATCACGACCATGCCTATCTTATTGCTTATTCCCTCCCCTAAAGCTAATATAATGTCTGAGGATAGTAACAGCTAAGTAGATATTTTTCTGAATAATAGAATGAAATAATAGTAAATCTTTGCAGAAGAAATTAGCAAAGATTCTGAATTCTTTATTTGTTTTTCTATTTTAAATGGTCCAGTCTGGGAGTGCCTGGGTGACTCAGTCAACTAAGTGTCTGCCTTCAGTTCAGGTCATGATCCCAGGGTCCTGGGATAAAGCCTTAAGCTCCCTGCTCAGCAAGGAGTCTGTTTCTCCCTCTCCCTCTGCCACTCTCCCTGCTTATGTACTCTTTCTCTCACCCATAAAGAAATCTTTTAAAAAAATAATGAAGTAAATGGTTGAGTCTGTTATAGACTCATTCATTTCCTTGGGGAAATGAATCTGTATGAGATTTGGTATTCTCAATACTTCCACATTCTGTTCTTTCTCCTGAGAAGCAAATAGGGTTACTGGTTGTTGCTATTGTTTCCAGGCCAAGTGAGCTAAGATCTCTGAGCTCCAGCTATACGAAAGTTGATCTCTTTCTTGTGGGGTGTAGGAATGGTCAGTATCTAAAGTTCTGGAACTAAGAGTTTGTTTTTGTGGAACTATTATGTCATGTCAAAAAAAACCCCATTGTTTCAAGTTTCTCATTGGACAGTTTACTAACATCCTTTTTTATAATAAATTAAGGAAAAATCTACATATAAACATTCAAAAATGTAAATAAGTGTGTGTGTGTGTGTGTGTGTGTGTGTGTGTGTGTGTATGGAGTGTTTGGTTGAATGTCACTGTGCACCATTAATCCCCAACCTGAACAAAATAGTAAAATGCAAGAAATCAACCCTTGACTTAGACTCCAGCCCCAGCTTTTAACAATGCCTGAGGTCACCTTATAGCAAATGGCAGACGACCTCTTCTCTGCTTCCTTCACTGAGTTAATATGCCAAATTCAACATTTCATACTGTTTAGAGATCAGAGGTTCCCATTTGAAACAGAAGGCTAATATCTGAGGGGCCACAGATCTTCCCTTTAAATGACAAGTCTTTTTGGTATATTATTTGCATCAGGCTTCACACTCAAATTGTCTCAAGAAGTTGGTTTTTATAAAAGTATCAAATATATGGTTCCATAATCAGTTTTACTTTGCAACCAGAAAAATGTGTGTAATTTCTTATAGCTTATGAATTGACAAACCAGAAATAAAACCTCTATTAATCATCTAAACTACTTATCTACTTAATATGTTAAACTACTAAATAAATCTAATAATATAATCTGATCTTTTGTTGATAATTTGGAAGTTTTATCTGAAGTCCTGAGTTCTCTTCACTCTTTCATCATTAAGTGTTTTTTCCATAGCAATAATGTTTTTATTTCACATTTGACTGCAACAGACTTCCATCTAAACTTTGAGATATCAAACAGAGGTATGTCTGTTTTATTTTGATACAGCAATCTTAACATCCCCTGATATAGTCTTCTCAGTAAACATGTGTTGGGAAATGAGTTTCACTTGAAATAGCTACTTTAATTTTGCTTAACTCATCTTTTCCTATCCTGGTTTGTTTTCTTGCATACGACATCAGATGAAATATAAATAAAGATAATCCTCTAACTATGAGAATCACTTGATAATGTCCAAGGGGATCTTGGACTCTGCATAAATAAAAATGTTAAGGGAAACTGGAGCCATGTTAAAAACAGAATGATAGGATCTTTCCGAACTATGAAAACAGGAGGGATTGCTTTAGTATTTTGAGTCTTGCAAGACTTGATATATTGCAGAAACAAACAGATTGATAAAACAGGAACAACTTAATCTATTGAAACTACTAGAGGGTATTTTCAGTAAGTAACTGAGGAATAATTTAAATACTTCTAAAATATAAAAATCTTTTTCACTGCGTGTACGTTTGTGTGTGTGTGTATGTAGTGCGGGGGTAGTTAATGGAATACTTTTCATTTCACTAACTGCTAACACTTAGGGGGAAAAAAGATCAAAGAAAGTATTAGAAAACAAGGTATTACTGCATCTGTATGTTCTAGTGTATGCCTATTCATTAATTTCTGACCTCTGTACACTTCTCTCGGAAGACCATTGATGATAGAAACCACTCTTCCCTCCAAGGGTAACAATAAAAATGTGAACACCCTCTCTTTTCTTTTGCCACATCTCTGCTAATTAACCTGATCCTCTCCTAATAGCTAACAACTGCTCAAAATGCAACGTCTGCTTCTTAACTTACCCTGACATATAAGAGTCAGTGAGGATGAATGATGTCCGAGGGAAATGGGGGGAATGAGATGAAGATAATATCACAGGACAGATTCATCTCATCCCACCACCGAGCCCATAATGTGTGTTCATACATCTTACGTAGTTCACATCAGATACTCTTACTTTTATTGTCTCTCTTCCCAGAACAGTGTCTTTGCAATAAGAGCCCTGACCACAAAGGGACCGGAGTGGTCTTTCTGGGAGACCACGAAATAGCCTCCTTTTAAAAAAACAGTCTCATGTTATTATATAAAAATAGGGGTGTTATGTCTGATAACTCACCTAACCAGGTATCAGTTGACTAAGCAGAAATGTGTCCCTTGTCCTAGCCATAGTAACCATAGAGAAGTGGTTTGGGGGCACCTGGGTGACTCAGTTATTCAAGCATCTGATTCTGGATTTGGGCTCTGGCCATGATCTCGGGGTTGTGAGATCTAGCCCTAAGTCAGGCTCCGTGCTCAGTGGGGAGCCGGCTTAAGGTTCTCTCTTCCTCTGCCCCTCCCCACCACTTGCGTACACTTTCTCTCTCAAATAAATAAATGAAATTTTAAAAAGAAAAAAAAAGTGGTTTGGAACAAAACAACTCATCAGCCCAATTATATGTATCTTTTAAATATATATAAATTATATATATAATTTATATATATAATATATATATAAATGTGTGTGTGTGTACGTATATATATCTTATATATATACGTACACACACATTTTTTTTTCCTCACTGTTACATTAGCCTGTACATTTTTTGGAGAAAGAAAAAATATTAGTATGACCCCATTAAATATCTGGAGCTATTTGTCATGTTTTCTTCTAAAGATTCTTGAAGTTTTATTCTGTCCGTACGACTCTTGAAACATTATAAAAATGTTTTGTTTTCCTTTTTTTTAATTAAAAAAACATTTTTATCTATTTATTTGACAGAGAGAGATCAAGATCACAAGTAGGCAGAGAGGCAGGCAGAGAGAGAGAGGGGGAAGCAGGCTCCTCGCTTAGCAGAGAGCCCGATGTGGGGCTCAATCCCAGGACCCTGAGATCATGACCTGAGCTGAAGGCAAAGGCTTTAACCCACTGAGCCACCCAGATGCCCCTGTTTTATGGTTTTCCATGAGAGACTCTTAACTATAGGAAACAAACTGAGGGTTGCTGGAAGTGAGGTGGGGGTAGAATGGGGAAACTGGGTGATGGGCATTAAGGAGGACATGTGCTGTATTGAGCACTGGGTGTTACAGGCAACTGATGAATCACCAAACTACACATCTGAAACTAATGACATATGTTGGCTAATTGAATTTAAATTAAAAAGAAAAAATACGTAAAAAAAAAAAAGAAAAAATATGTTTGTTTGTTTTTTTAACACCGCGCCAGTTGTATTTCACTTTTATTGATCAGTTGGGTTATGGCTCTCAATTAATACAAACATAAAAATGTTGTTTTTAAATACAAATATTAAAAACGCATCACTCTTATTTTTCCCTTGATCATCTAAATTAAGTCTCTACAATGCAGCATATTGAATAATCAGTCTTAATATTATTATATCATTTATACCCATTTGGCATTTTTTTTAAGATTTTATTTATTTATTTGACAGAGAGAGATCACAAGTAGGCAGAGAGGCAGACAGAAAGAGAGGGGGAAGCAGGCTCACCACTGAGCAGAGACCCCGATGTGGGCCTTGATCCCAGGACCCTGAGATCAGGACCCAAGCCAAAGGCAGAGGCCTTAACCCACTGAGCCAACCAAGTGCCCCCATTTGTCATTTTTTTATAATTAAAGAAATTTTATTTTTTGAATATATATATATTTTGGCATACCGACTTCACATCTGGTGTAAAATCAGTTTGAATATTTTAATAGGTAAGGAAAGCCTGAGGTGTTTTTGATTAAAGAATTATGTTTTGGTATAATTGTGATTCCCAATATATCATTCATTTTTATCTATTCTTTGGAATTTTTATCTTTTTCTTTGGAAAACAACAGTATGTACTTACTAATACATTGATTAAGAAGATGATGTTCAAATTCACTTATGTTTTTGCTATAGAGAATCAAAGGTCCTTTAGGGACTAGGGATTCCTTTTGTATTTATGCAGAGCTGGCATTTTTCATCTAACGTGCCCTTATGAGAATTTTCAACAGATGCAAAGACTGGGGGTTCCCAATTATAGAGTTCTTTCAGTTATTCAATTAACTACACTTCTGAAGCTTTCTAATGCACTGTTCTGGAGATTTGAGACCTTCAGTCTGAAAAATTAACCGCCTGTTTTAGCTAGAATTTAGCACTGAATGCATACTATTACAAATTAAAGAAACAATTATAAAGAGAGAGAATAAACTATAATTTAAATTTTAAAGGACACATAAGTTGAGTGATAGAAAATGAAGTGCATTGTTATACATATAGTCGTAAATTGACCTGAAGCCACAAGAAAGAAATTGAAGCATGTAGAAACTACTTGCTATTAAAATGAACCACTGGGACTTCATCAAGATCAAAAGCTTTTGCACAGCAAAGGAAACTGTCAACAGAACCAAAAGACAACTGACAGAATGGGAGAAGATATTCACAAATGACATATCAGATAAAGGGTTAGTGTCCAAAATCTATAAAGAACTTGTCAAACTCAACACTCAAAGAACAAATAATCCAATCAAGAAATGGGCGGAAGATATGAACAGACAATTTCAGTAAAGAGGATATCCAAATGGCCAACAGACACATGAAAAAGTGCTCAACATCACTCGGCATCAGAGAAATACATATCAAAACCACAGTGAGATACCACCTCACACCAGTCAGAATGGCTACAATTAGCAAATCAGGGAACGACAGATGTTGGCGAGGATGCAGAGAAAGGGGAACCCTCCTACACTGTTGATGGGAATATAAGCTGGTACAGCCACTCTGGAAAACTGTATGGAGGTTCCTCAAAATGTTGAAAATAGAGCTACCCTACGACCCAGCAATCGCACTACTGGGTATTTACCCTCAAGATACAAATGTAGTGATCCGAAGGGTCACATGCACCCGAATGTTTATAGCAGCAATGTCCACAATAGCCAAACTATGGAAAGAACCTAGATGTC
>CM052813.1:45253701-45277857 GCA_028533885.1 Nasua narica | reverse complement strand
GATCGCTCTGATATGAAGAATTTGAGAGGCAGGGCAGGAGGTTATGGGGGGGGTGGGGAAGAGAAATGAAACAAGATGGGATGGGGAAGGAGACAAACCATAAAAGACTCCTAAACTCATGAAACAAACTAAGGGTTGCTGGAAGGTGGGGGGGGGGGTAGGGATATGGACATGGGGGAGGGTATGTGCTATGGCAAATGTTGTGAAATGTGTAAGCCTGATGATTCACAGACCTGTACCCTGGGGTAAATAATACATTATATGTTAATAAAAAAATTAAAAAAAGAAATATATAAGAAACTCAAACTTAAAAAAAAAAGAAACTACTTGCTATTTATGAAAAATGATTTTATCCTTGCAAAGATAGGAATATACATTGACATATAAATAAAAAGAAATACAAGAATAAACATCATGTGGAACAAAAAAAGACTAATGAAAATTGAGATGTACGTTACTGACTGTATCAAATAACGCAGCAGCTGAAATATTCATGTTCTAAATTAATACTAGAGCCATAATTAGAAGTGTTGGTAAATGAACATATAAATCTTTTTAAGGGAAAATAAGTTAAGATTAAATATATGATTGAAATGCCAGTTTTAATTGCAAAAGTAATCGAAAGCCCAAAGCAATATGCATAATTTCAAGGTAAGATCGTAAAGTCCGATAATAACATATTGTTTTACAGTAAGTAGCTAACTGCAAACAAATAAATAAAAGTCTAGCAGTCTTCACCAAGAGAAAATGACAAAGAGCACGATTTACTTAACAATTTTCTAACACTAGCTGAGAAAGAAAGTTGCTCCTTGGACCACGTCATAATCCTATCCCCACCACCCTGCAGGTCTCTCTCCAAAAGGAAACATTCTTTAAGTGGCAAAATTCTGCAAATTAATATAAGTATATTTATATTTGTAGAGAAGCTAAGAAATAAGAAAGCAGTTTAATATGAAAATAATAAAAACCCACGATGCCTGGGTGGCTCAGTGGGTTGAAGCCTCTGCCTTTGGCTCAGGTCATGGTCTCAGGGTCCTGGGAACAAGCCCCACATTGGTCTCTTTGCTCAGCAGGGAGCCTGCTTCCCCCTCTCTCTGCCTGCCTCTCTGCCTACTTGTGATCTCTTTCTCTGTCAAATAAATAAATAAAAACTTAAAAAAAAAAGAATTCTAGCAGTTTGATTAGAAAGAAAGAAAGAAAGAAAGAAAGAAAGAAAGAAAGAAAGAAAGAAAGAAAAAGAAAGAAAGAAAAGAATAAAAACCCAAAGGGTAGATTTCTCCTCCCTTCAAACTAATGCTAATGCTATTTGGACCAATCAAAAAATGCAAGGAATGGGGCACCTGGGTGGCTCAGTGGGTTAAGCCTCTGCCTTCGGCTCAAGGTCATGATCTCAGGGTCCTGGGATCCAGCCCCTCATGGGGCTCTCTGCTCAGCAGGGAGCCTGCTTCCTCCTCTCTCTCGGCCTGCGACTGCCTTCCGCTCAGGTCATGATCCCGGAGTCCAGGGATCAAGTCCTACATCGGGCTCCCAGCTCCATGGGGAGTCCGCTTCTCACTCTGACCTGCTCTCTCTCACTCTCTCTCTTTCCTAATAAATAAATAAATAAAATCTTTAAAAAAAAAATGCAAGGAAAATGCACAACAAAATTGAACTGCCCCTAGCAATAAAGAAAACCTAAGCAACATAAACCAGTGAAAGGACAAAAGAGAAAACAGGAGACAATCTTAAAGGGAAGTCAAAATTTAGGAGGAAAAAGGATATTGAAGTCCCTCTTCCCCCAGTCCCCTCTTCTCCAAAGGCAAACAAAAAGTTAGGGACCCAAAACTACAAATATTAATTTCATGCTCTTCTTTTGAGTTTGAGTGAGAATCACTTCTGATGTACAAAAGATATCTAAAATTCAAGAAACAAAGCTGAAGCTGACACACTCCCAGAATCCAAGGTCTGATGGGTTTCCCTGTAATAATAAACCACACTTCTTATTAGGTTGAGAAAACCCTATACAGTCTATTTTATAAAGTCAGAGCTTTAATATATCCCAAGTCCACCAACCCAAATTGATCTTTGTTTTAGCTGATTTTTTTCTATCCTAACTATGCTCTTTAGACTACCTATAAATAAATGCAACATATACTCTTCAAGCTTCAAGTTCTAGTTTTATAGAAAAGAGAAACTGTTCTCACATTAGTGGGAAAGTCCCCAAAGTCAGCCACCCAAAATGAAATAATATTCAACATAATTCCCCTGTTGACCAAAATGGAGGAAGAAAAAAGAAAAAGAAAGGCAGCAACATTAAAAAGAGAAACTCTGCATAACAAAAGAAAAATTTAAAAAAGACAAAAAACATAACTTTATAAAGAGAATCGATTGTGGAAGTAAATTATCACAAAAAATAGAACACATACGCATGACTGCTCCATGCTTAGCCAAAAATGAAGACCATGAATTCATTGAGTATGTATGTACAATCAGTGTGTACTACCAATCACACACACACACACACACACACACACATACTCAGCAGCAAGGAAGATAGTAATTATGTTGTCTCCAGGTCACCTGTGGTGGCTTTGGTGATATAAATTGGCAGTGGATGCGTAATTCTAGGCCATAGGTGAGTTCAGATTGGCTTCCAGTGTCTCTTTTACTCTTTGAGCTAGCAGTCTGGCCAGGCATGCTGTTTTCATGGCAATGGCAGAAACACAAGAGAGCAAATCCAAATGTGCCCTTTCTTGGCATCATATCTATTAATATCCTACTTGAAAAACCAAATCACATAGCCAAAAAATATCAAGAGTTTCAGAGGACACTCTATGTCTGTGAGATATAGAGCAAAGCTGTATAAAAAAAAGGGGCTTGGAGACAGAAAGGGGTAGAGAATTGGAGCCAATGGTTTAATCTACCATAGTGTCAAAGATAAAGTGTTAAAATTATGAGAGTTCAAATACTAGATACAGGATGAAAATTACCATTGCACAACTGAAAAACCCTTCCGGAATTGCAGGAAGTCAAATGGGAGACTGAAAGTTAGATTGTAGCCAGGAGAATAGCATAAGATGCAGTGAATTAAAAGTAAAAGGACATTAAAATAATTAGGCAAGATAATATGGACAACAAAGATGACCTAATGTAGATATAAATGATGTTCATAATGAGGTAAAAATCTCAATATATGGTTTGAGAATGTATCAAAAGGTTGTATTAGAAAGAAAGATCCATTTAATTAAGTAATAACCAAATAATAAATCCCACAGATTTTAAAGCACCATTTTACAGGACAAATTAATACAAAATAATGAATAATGAGTTATAATTTAATTATAAAACTTCAGAGTTCGAGAAATATTTGTTTATAGAGATTTTTAAAAATTCCTACAAAGAATGAGACTTGCTTCAAACATCTTAGTAACAGGAAGTTCCAGAATTTAAAGAAATACATTTGCAATTTATGCCTTATTGCAGTTTTTATACTTCCTATCTATCAAAAAATAAACAAGGACAAGATAGTCATAGTCAAATTAACCCTTTTGTTGAAAACAAAGATACATTCTGAATAAGACTTCCATTTTCAGGGATGCCTGGGTGACTCAGTCAGTGAAACATCTGCCTTCAGCTCAGGTCATAACCTCAGGGCCCCAGATGAAGTCCCATGTTGGGCTCCCTGCTTGGCAAGGAGCCTGCTCTCCTTCTCCCTCTCCCTCTGCTCCTCCCCCTGGTTGTTCTTTCTCTTTTAAATAAAATCTTGAAAAGATTTTATTTATTCTTAAAAAAAGATAGTATTTTTCTTTATAACCTAAATATATACATTAAAATGCTTATGATAAAAACACAAAACTTCATGTTTGACAGATGGGTATGTTATTTTTTATCATTGTTAGTTGAGTGATTTTAAAAGTATAATTTTTCAGGAAAGAAAGTGAAAATAAAATAAAGACTGAAGAAACTACCAAATAAGATGTAAAATTTTCACTTCAATAAGTTAAATAAACAGAAGCTTAAGAAAGAGAAGCAGACTCAATAAAATTTCAATAAAGGATATTTCTGGTTGAAGCATCATTACTCTTGTCAAATGAAATAGAATTAATTCAGTGAATTGGGGCTTCCAGCTTCGTATCTTGAAATGAATAGTATATTAAGTTTATTTAAGGTAATAATTTGCTGTATGTTTTGGCCCATAATAGATTAAAATATTATCTCATAAAATTAGAAAAACATTAAGTACTTAATGAAATAGCTACCTTTGTCAAGTTTGAAGATCATTAAGTTTTGGGTTAAGCTACAAATTTTGATAATATGGACATTAGCTCATCTATCATACACTTGATATTTCAACATGTTCATTGCATCTAAATATCATTACCTGTAAAATAGCAATATTTTGAAGCCTTATTTACTACTTTCAAGTAAAAATGCTATTTTTTTTAAATAGTGCCCCTTTTTTGTTCTTTTTTGATACGCATTCTACCTGAAATGATATCTCTTTGTAGTTTTGGTTTACATTTCCCTGGTGATTAGTGATTTTGAGTATCTCTTCATGTAAATGTTGGCCATTTGTACGTCTTCTTTAGAAAATGTCTATTTACTTCCTCTGCCCATTTTTTAATCATTGTCTTTGCAATTGAGTTGTATGATTTGTTTATATATTTTGGATATTAACCCTTTATCATGCAAATGATTAGAAAATATTTCTCCCATTCTCTGGGTTGCCTTTTATTTCATAGATTGCCTATTGCTATGTAGAACCTTTTGATTTGATATAGTCCTATTTATTTATTTATTTATTTATTTATTTAGCATATAATGTATTATTTGCTTCAAGGGTACAGGTCTGTGAATCATCAGTCCCACACAATTCACAGCACTCACCATAGTACATACCATACCATACCACCATAGCAAATGTCCATCACCCAGCCACACTTCCCCACCCCACTTCCCAGCAACCCTCTGTTTCCTGAGATTAAGAGTCTCTTAAGGTTTGTCTCCCTCCCCGGTCCCATCTTGTTTCATTTTTCCCTCCCTTTCCCCCATGACTTCCCACTCTGCCTCTCAGATTCCTCATATCAGAGAAATCATATAATAATTGTCTTTCTCTGATTGACTTATTTCGCTTAGCATAATACCCTCTAGTTCCATCCACGTCATTGCAAATGACAAGATTTCAGGGGTTTTGATGGCTGCATAGTATTCCATTGTATATTTCCATACACCACATCTTATTTATCCATTCATCTGTTGATGGACATCTAGGTTCTTTCCATAGTTTGGCTATTGTGGATATTGCTGCTATAAACATTTGGGAGCACGTGCCCCTTCGGGTCAGTACACTTGTATCTTTAGGGTAAATACCCAGTAGTGCAATTGCTGGGTCATAGAGTAGCTCTATTTTAAACTTTTTGAGGAACCTCTATACTATTTTCTGGAGTGGCTGCACCAGCTTGCATTCCCACCAACAGTGTAGGAGGGTGGGAATTCTCCACATCCTCACCAACACCTGCCATTTCCTGACTTGTTAATTTTAGCAAGTGTGTGTGTGTGAGGTGGTTGGTATCTCACTGTGGTTTTGATTTGTATTTCCCTGATGCTGAGTGATGTTGAGCACTTTTTCATGTATCTGTTGGCCATTTGGGTGTCTTCTTTGCAGAAATGTCTGTTCATCTCTTCTACGCATTTCTTTGTTGGATTATTTGTTCTTTGGGTATTGAGTTTAATAAGTTATTTATAGATTTTGGATACTAGACCTTTACCTGATATGTCATTTCCAAATATCTTCTCCCATTCTTTCGGTTGTCTCTTGGTTTTGTTGACTGTTTCCTTTGCTGTGCAAAAGCTATTGATCTTGATGAAGCTCCAATAGTTCATTTTTGCTGATGTTTCTAGGAAGAAGTTGCTGTGGCCGAGGTTGAAGAGGTTTTTAAGATACTTGTTTATTGTCTTTACATTTTCTGTCTCCATCAACTGAGAAGAACCAGATGATTATAAAACTCTAAGGGTTGGGGCACCTGGATGGCTCAACATGTTGAGTTCATGTTGGTTGAACATGACTTTTGATTTCAGCTCAGGTCGTGATCTCAGGGTGGTGGGATCAAGCCCTGCATCAGGCTCTGCACTGGGCATGGAGTCTGTTTAAGATTTTCTCTCTCCCTCTGCCCCTGCCTCCCACTTGCACACACTCCCCCTCTCAAAAACAAAAACAAAAACTAAGGGTTGGCGAAGCCACATGAAAAAAGAAGCCTTAGTAAATCAGACACCACATGGAGGAGAGTCATCTGCCAGTGTAAACACCTGACTCAGGCAGTTAAACAGTTGAGAAAACAAACTTGTATAATGTTAGTTTAATTGTTATTACTGCCTAGCCTACCCTCTCTAATGCAAACTTTAACCTAGCATGTATTGGAAAAGGAAAAGATCTCCTCATAAAAAGCCAAAAATGAAATGATAAAAAGTACAAGTTATTTTACAAAGTATTGAAAAGTTTATATAATGAGTTACAAAACCACATAAGTGGAATGTTTTGTGGTTTAGTAACTTAATTATAGGCACCACTATTTCCTCTTGAGAGCCTGATGATAGATATGTCATATGATAACAAGATTCTCCATTTTGCTGTTTGAGAAGTAATTCCTATATTAAGTAAAATTATAAAAATATTTTCTGTATTAAAATTAATTTACAGGGATGGCTGAGTGGCTCAGACCATTAAGCTCATGACTCTTGATTGTAGCTCAGGACGTGATCTCAGGGTCAAGAGAGTGAGCCTCGCCTCATGCTCCACTTTGGGTGTGGAGCCTGCTTAAGATTCTCTCTCCCCCTGCTCCTCCTACTGCATGTGCTCTCACTCTTTCTCTAAAAAAGAAAAAAAATTAAATTACATATATAGCTTTGGTCTTAGGCATTTTTTTTGTTCTCAGTCATATTTGAGACTTTTCACAACATTGAAATAATAATTGGAAACTTTGTGTCATGTATTTTAAATTTATAGGTGAAAATCACTGCCATATACAATTTACACAATCTTTTTAGAACATAGAAGCGTACTTGTTCTCGTACTTTATCCAAAGGTTATAGGAAGGCCAAATGAAAATGAGTTGTTAAAGTAATTAAGGGATACTTTTTCCTCCCATAATGAAAGATAGGAATCAGAGCCTTTAACTGAATCTCAGATCACCTTGCCACAGAGTCTAGAGAATATGAAAATAAAAGTGAAAGATTTTGGCAAATTATTCTACCCTATAAGTCAATGGTGAATTTTGCCCCATTGCCCTATATAGGGCCCTATATTTCTGTGAACCTATTTAGTTAACTTTATGTTTTAAGAGAGAAAGTAACCTATTAAAGGCAAAGCAAGGTAAGAGATAAGAACCAGCTGTATGCCATATGTTATCACAAATAATGATATTACAACAATCCTATGAAGTAGATTTTAGTAATCTCATTTTTTACATGGAGAAACTGAAGCTTCTGGTGTCAAAGTTCAAAAAAATTATGAAGTGCCCAAGTTGCCACTCAAACCCAGACTTACCAAATTTAAGTCTTTCAGTTTCCAGGGTCTTTGTCCTTTGTACTCTGCTAAATCCACACAAGGATCATGTACGGTCTCCCTTACATGAGAAGAACAATAAATTCTAACCCAATCAGATTTTTTTGGTGAAAATACAAAGAAACACAGACAACTGTCCCAACTGTGTTAGTTTCCTGTGGTTGCCATAGCAAATCACCACAAGTTGAGTGACTTAAAAATACAGAAATATAATGTTCATAGTTCTTGGGGTCAGAATTTCCAAATCAAGGTGTCAGCAGCGTCGTGCTCCCCAAAAGTTTCTTGGAAATACCCTTTCGTAGTTAATTCTGGCAGTTTGCGGCCTTCTTTGGCTTGTACTGTATCACTCCACTTTCTCCATGTCTTCAAATAGCTGTCTCACCTCTTTGTGTCTCTGTAGCTTCCCTTCCTTGTAAGGACACAAGGATTGTGTCCTTACACAATCCTTGGACTTGGGGCACTCCCTAATCTAGTATCCTCATCTTAACTTGATTATATCTGCAAAGAACTTTTCTCTAGATAAAATCATAAGCACCAGGGGCTGCAACTTCAACATGCTTTTGAGGAGGGGGAACACGATTTACTCACTCTGCTAAGTCATCTTGGGTTTGGAGTATTTATAAGAAAAAAAAATACGACCAATTAGCATATTTTGTGGAGGTCTCTTAATATTAGCCCTGTCTTGACCTGTGGTCTATATGACACACAGCAAAGATGATTTCCAAGATACCTTAAGCTTAGGACTGTTTCCAAACCTTCTTCTGTTAACGTTTTAGCTTCAGGTTTTGTGTGGAGCCAAGCTGATACACACGGATGGATGAAATGGTACAACAGATGCCTAAGATAGGGCACTGTTGGTACCAAAATACACACTCATTTTCTAGGAAGAAAAGACAGTTCTGGATGGAGTCACTAACATGTATTCTATTCCCCTGTAACTAGGTCAATTAAATGTATTTGATGAAACTTGAACATCATGATTAGATTTACCATAGATTTGAATCATTTTAGGAAATTATGTGGTGGACCCTAAGAGTCCCAAGAACTCATTTGTTTCTTTATTCTCAGAAAAATTTAGTTATTTAGAGAAGTATCTTTTATTTGACTAGTTTTTAATCAGTGGGTGTTTTCTTTGCCATTTGATACATATTACCAGCTGGATCTCTACGGGATACACTGAATCTGTGTAGTCTGCAAAGATTTCTCTAAAATAGTTACAGTTCACTTTAAACACTGATTTTTTTGCTTGTTTGTTTTTTTTAGATTTGTGCTCCTCCTTTTCTTGGAATCCTGAATTCTGTGATTCAGGACACTCCCATGCACCTTTTTCCTTTTATGGCTTCCACTAATGCAACATTTTTTTCAATTTTTTTTAAAATCAAAAATTGGATATATCCAGATGGCCTCATGCTTATACATTTCAAAGTTACCCATGTTGCATGTAATTTTCAAGAATTATATTATTCAATCATATTGGTGCTTAAGGGTAGCTATAAAAAAATATGCTGGGAATTTTACCTTGTTATAGTTAATTAAATTTTGAAGTAGTTTTAAATTGCTTAGTATCAGTGGTTAGTATTTTGCTATTTGTTTTTGAACTTCGAAAAAAAAAAAAAAAGAAACTCAGAAGTATAGGTGCAAGCATCGTTACTCACTCATTTGAGCCGTCTAGAATCCTTATGGTACCATTAATCTCACTTTGGTATACTCCCACTGCAGCTGAATGTTACTGGTAATTATAAGTGTTTCACTGACTCCCTTATTCAATTTTATTCCTACAAATGGAGAAAAAGTATTATAAATTAATATTTTCTTCATATCCCTTTTCCCACTATGGATGGCATTGGATTTCGATAAAATATTTTCCTTAACTTTATAGTTTTCTTTATAGTATCCATGTGTTCATTTTTATGTACTAAAAGTTAGTATTAACCATTTAGTTACCTAGGGTAGGTTATGCTGCATAAATGCTGAGTGAGATATTCCAAGAATGAAAGTGGTATTGATCTATCAAAGTGCCCCAGCAGTTCATTCATGGGGAGAGGCACCAATGGTGAGCAGGCGAACTTTTAGAGAAGGACATTGGCCTAATTTGGATATTCCATAGCCATAGGAAAAGGGAAAAGTGAGCTTAAAGTGCAAATAAACAGTCACGATTGGCGTTAGGAGTTTCAAATTGATAGGACAGGAATGGAATACAGTCGGCCTTGGGAAATAGTATTTAAATGGAACACAAATAAGCGGATGATGGTCACAAGACAAGGAATCAAAACATTGAAATGGGTTTGGGACAGAATACAAAAGATGCAAATGAATGGATGAGGTAACCTATACAAATGAGTAGTACTCACCATTCAAAACACAAGATTATGCCTTTGGTCATAATATTCAGGAGAATTCTTCTTTATTAATCTTCCATCCCTCCTTAGAGGACAGTCTTAAAAGGGCTGCACTTGGAGAAAGGGTTCACCATACAGTTCAGTAAATGGTTAGAAAAGCTACAAATATAGAACAATAAATCTGGCATCAGATTCTATGGAAAATTCTCCGTAACGTCCACAGAACCTGTGGGCTCTTCCTGGCCTGAAGTATTCTGTTCCACTTTGTTCATATATTTCGGATTTTGTTCTTTCATATAAGCAGCATTAATCATGCACTGTGCCCCGAGACTCTCTGGATCTGTATCAGCTGTCGATTCTCCTACAAACCACATGTCTCTCAATTCAGATAGACCTAAAAGGCATTATACTAAGTGAAATAAGTCAGAGGAAGACAAATATCATATGGTTTCACTTATATGTGGAATCAAATAAAACAAAACAAATAAACACACAAAAAATGAAGTGAGCATTCTTTTAATATTGAGCATCACATGCTTCAGGCTCTAGGAAAAATCCTCATTGTGAGGTCTTCTCTCCTTTCTCCAATTCATTTTCTTTTTCCTATCTGTTTTCAAGAAACTGCCCCACGTTGGGAAATGTAACTTGACCTGGTGCTCCTCCGACTTCCCTATTTGCCAGGACTTTGAACCTTTCACTACGACACCTACTCAGTCTGATGGCTCCTCTGGTGGCTCACCAAGGGCCCTTCCTCATTGGGATTTGGTCTCCATTAGAAACACCGAAATAGAATATAATTCACAGAGGGAGGTAGGAACCTACAGTTCTTCTAACTGCAGTTCTTCTAACTCTTTGTGCTCTATTTTATTTTTTATTTTAATTTTTAACCTGGAAAATGAGAATAACATCTCAAAAGATTGAGGGTTAACAATGTAACACATCCAAAAATGCTTGAATGATATGTTCTCACTAGGAAACGTTTTTTTCCTTCTACTTCATGCTCACTGTTTCCCTTCCAAGTGTCTCAGTCCTTTAGTTTCTTTTTACCTAAGGGTTAATCACATTGTAACATTTTTCTCTGTGCTTTAGATTTCAATCTTCCCCTATGTTAAACTCTCTCTACTGTATCTGCAAGCTTTCCTTCTGAACATTCTACACATTCTCCCTTAGTATGTAACACATATCCTCAAAGTTTTTCCCAGCTTAATCCATCTCTGTGACTCTTGATTCCTCTTATCTACTACTTATCATAATTGCTCCTCTTTCTTTCCCACTGGCAGTCTGAGTTCTGCCTCATCCCATCCCTGAAACTGCACCTCATCAACTTTACTGATGAAGTCTCTTAGCAGAGGCTCCCAGTGCTCTCTCCATAAGTACTAGATTGGATTTTCTTGCCCACTAGTCTCCTGTTGTGCATTCACTTCCAATTGCCAGCACCAACATGTCTTTAATAAAAGCTTGTCCTCCCAGGCTACTGGAACTCTCATGGCCTAAAAGCACACACACACACACACACAAAACCTGGAATTGTCAGAATTTCCGTATCTGGGTCACTCTTGACCTAAGGCTGATGAATCTGAAAATATAATTATTCCAGCTCTATTACCCCTTGCTTGTGTGGAGTGTTCTATAAATGTCAGAGAGGTCTATTTATTTGATAGTGTTGTTCAAGTCTTATATAATCTTACCAGTGTTTTGGGCTGTTTTTCTATCAATTTTTAGGAGGTTTGAAATCTATAATCATGCACATATTTATATATGCTTTCTGTTTGGGAAGTTTGTGCTTTATTTTGAGGCTCTATTATTAGATATGTGGATATTTAAGATAGTCATGTCTTCTTGATGACTTGAAATTCTTTTTTTTAAGCAGTTTACCAATTTATCCTTGATCCTTCTGTTATTATTATAGATAACCACTGCAGCTGTCTTATGTTTAGTTTTACATGGCATATAATTTTTGTACTTTTCACCTATATTTTTTTTATTCAAATTGTGGGGTTTTTTGTATCAATCCTATATTTGGATGTCGGGTTTTTTTCTTTTATTCTTTTAAAGTAAGATTTATTGGAGTCTAACTGAAATATAATTTCCATATAACCTTACCTTTTGGGTTTATATAGTTCATTGGGTTTTATTAAATTATGCAATCATGCAATCACCAACATAATTAAGATTTCAAATATTTCCATCACTTTAAAAAGTCCTTAATGTGCTTTTGTAGTTAATAATCTTCTTCCATCCCCAGTCCCTGGAAACCACTTATCTAATTTCTGTCCCTGTAGTTTTGTACTGTGACAAAACTATGTATCCATTTATGTTTGGCTTTTTTCACTTAGCATAATGGTTTTGAAATTTATCCATGGTGATGCATATGCCAGTTGTCTTTCTTAGTTATTGCTGATTTGTAGCAATGTAAACTAGTCTGGCAGTTACTGTCTTTTAATTGAATTTTTTAGATCTTACCTACCTATGTAATGAACTTAGTAATATGGTTGAGTTTATATCTATCATCTTGCTATTTTCTATTTGTCCATTTATTCCTTTTTTAATCCTTCTTTTGGATTGAGTATATTGTATATTCCATTCTATCTCCACTATTTGTTTTTCTCGTGATCTCTTTTTTATTTTCTCCCTTACTTTTACCCCAGTGTTCAAAGATGTGTCCTCAACTTAATACATTCTATTATCTGGTGATGTTATACATATCAGACTTACTGTCATATTTAATGTAAAATTCTTACAGCAGTATACTTCTATTTTACCCTCATTCATGTGTGCTGATATCATATATTTTGTGTCATGCTATGTTATGAACCTCACAATATTTTTTCTATATATGAAATAAGGCACTAAATTTACTTTTAAAGAAATATAAGAGACAAGTAAAGTGAAGTTCCTATATTACAATTACATTTTTTTTTTCTTTCCAGTGCCATTTATTCCTTTGTAAATCTAGTTTTCCATGTAATATTTTAGTTGAATAATTTTGGTTAGGATTTTTAGTAGTGACGGTGTAAGGCAAAAATAAATAAATAAATAAAATTCACAAGCTTTTGTTTGTCTGAAATAGTTTCTTATTTCCTTTTATTTTTGAAGGATATTTTTAAGAAAATTCATGGTGGACTTGGTATAGTTTATTTTATTTTGCTTAGTTTTGTTGGACTTCTTGGACCTGTGGGTTACTATTTTAATAAATATCAAATTTTTCTTACCCTTTTTTGCAACGTCTCTTGTATTCTTAGGCATTGGAAATTGTAACTGACGTGGGTGTAGGGTTTTTTCTCCCCCTTTACACAATACATGACTTCATCCTGAAGGGCAATTTAGTTACTGCATCCTTTATACTTGAAAGGGTGGATTTACAGTAGTCTTGCTTTAGAGCTTGCTCCCTACCACCGAGGCATGACTGTCCGTGGCTGTGTGGTCTGTGTCACAAGTATTCCATAAAGTCTCTGCGCTCTGGTTGAAACATAATACATCCATCTGGCTTCTGTGAGCTTTGGAAATTGTCTCAAGAAAAAAAGAATTTTTTTCTTTGTGCGTGGCCTAGTGGAGTGAAATACTATTTTTGTATTTCTTAGGATTCATCCAAATACTCAACATAATGACCCCATGCTGATTCTTGAGTGTGTGAATGTTTTATCAACAAAGCTTTTTTTTTTTTTTTAGTGCTTTGCTCCTAAAACCTCACGTGCTTTGGCCTCCCCAAACTTTAATATCTGCTTCCTCAGTCCATCAAGACTGCCATGCTCTGTTTGGATTTCTTCCTGCCCTTGTCATGATCTGAAGAGGAGGATTCTCCCTGTCTAGGCAGAATGCCAGGGCAAATGTAGTTCTCACCTTTGTTGTTTCTTTTCTCTCAAGGATCATAGCACTGTGGTGTCTGGTGTCAAATATCTGAAAGACAGATGTTTTATACATTGTGTCAAATTCATAGTTGTTGATATTAGGAGAACAAGTCAGGTACCAGATACTGAGGACAATTATTCCTTGCAGATTTAAGGAAACAACTATACTTACTGCAAAAGTTTGCTATGTTCAAAATGAAGAAAGTGCAAAGAAAGTGTCAAAGTACCAATTTTTAAATATAAAAGGTTATAATTTTATTTTCCTGGATTCTTAAATAAAATGCTAGTATCTTTCAATTCATATCTACCTCTTCTATCCTATTATCACTCTATCTATGTGAAGGCTCTGTCTAGAATTAAAATATATTATTTGAGTGTATTCATTATGATCCTCTGACAAGAGGCATTAAAGAGACAGATATCTGCAGATCAATTACAATATCTTACAAAGTTTAGGAAACCTAGCACCATTGAAACCCCATTCATTTTAAGAAATATGACTTAGTAATATAAGTTGTATATGAAGGTTACAAAAATTTCAGATTTTATAGTTGCTCTATAATAAGGGCTGAGCCCATTCATTCACCTATCTCTGCAAGCTCTGCTGAAACAACAAGATTTTCAAAGTGACTGTGAAATTGGATTTTTCCATCATGAACAATGAAAGCTGTCATCAATCTGATCTCTAAAAGAAAAAAAGAACTATGTTATCATAGTATATTTCTACTTCCTGTAAAAATTTTCTTTGATCATAATATGCAAAGGGCAGTACAAAGTTCACTTTTGGGTATTTAGGTATTTTTAATAAGATTTGAGCTTTGAAATTTCTCTCTTCTGATATTTTATGAAATATGTCCTAAAAAAATAGATAATTCTTAAATGAAAACTAAAGAATACCCCGTATTTTCAAAACAAGATATTTATATCCCCCCTCCCAAATTTTTAAGTTGTTATTGGGATAAGTGACTACTATGGGACTTTCTAAAATAATTGCACTTTCTAATTAGACAATGTAGTATATAAGCTCTCTCCTCACTGTGACTTTTTTTTACGTTAGTGTTTGGCATTGATACAAGCTCATCACTTACCTTTGTAAATTACAGTTTAGATCTTGAAGTTAGACAAAAATTCAGTTCTAAATGTGACTTTGTGTCTCACAGTTTGTTACTAGACAGGTTACATGAACTCTCAAAGCATTCTCATCTTGAAAGCAGAGATCGTTATAGTTCTTTATTGTTATGGTTGTTTTGAAGATTCAATAAAACAATTTATGTGTATTCTTTAGAAGGGTACTGGCTACTTGCTTTGTAGTTATTACTTGTTTTTTAATTTCTTTTTATTCCTTATGGTGGGCTAAGACAGCGCTATGCTGTGGTTGTTCAAAGGACCGAAGCAAATATTCTTAGGCAAATCCTGACTGAAGTGGCTAAACCTGATTCACACTAAAGAAATAATCTTGGAGGATCTGAAGAGTCACAACAACCTTAGACTAGAACTAGTATGTTAGAAATAGTGCAAAGAATCAACTGGTTTAGGAAATCCTTTGACATATTTTAAAATCATATTCATCTTGAAACAATTAGTATAGACTGTCTCCACATCCCATTAAAATAATTATAAAGACATACATAAAAGGGAGTAAATGCCGAATCTGGACAAAATATTCTCTATGTATAAAATTGCTAGAATGGCTTTACAAAGAGCAAGGTACCTCTGTTACCAGAACAGACTGGGGCACTGTATGGAGAAGTGGGAGAAAAATCACTTAGTTCCCCACCCCAGTGTCCTCTCTCTGTGTTGAGGAAAAGCAAACTCAGAATCAATCCAGAATTTGAGTAGTGGGCTCTCTTACTATGTGATTGACTTTGAGGCACTCTTGTTATGTGTCTATTTGATGGGGGAGCTGCCCGTTACTTCCCATCCTATTAGTATCCTTCTTTCTAGATCTATTCTGGGACCAAAACCACCAGAAAACAGCCAAGGGAAACAATTCAGTATGCAGATTTAAGTACACAATACATTAATGGAAAAATCTATGAAAAGTGATCCAAACCTTGTTAGAGTCTAGATTCTAGAGACATATTTTTAGTTAAAAATGTAAAGAAATCTCCCTGCTTCCAAACAGGTGGGAAAAAAAAGAAAAACAAAGTGAGAGGGGTTACCAGTAGATAGACAAAAATAAGGCTTCTCATAGACATCCTTGTAATACTAAATACTGGAAAAAAGTAGAGGAAGGAGAACTTAGTTTTGAAGATAATAACTCAATAATTTGTCAATGAGTCCAGTTGTTTTATGCATTTGACAACAATGGAGATATTATTTTCTACTTTAAATTATAAAAAGAAGACTTTATTATAATAAAGCTTTCGGGAGCATGGTCCCTGTACTTTGTGAATTTATGCACACGATTAAATCATAGTTTCCTTATAAATTTATCAGTCTAGTAGTTTAATATCTCTGTTTTGTCATAATCAGTATATTCTTATAGGTTTCCATGAACCAGATGCTATAACATGAGTACTTATCATGATTTTGCAGTGATATTAGGGGCATTAATTACTGACTATAAACTCTGACTGAAAAGAAGAAGAGTTCGTAGGTCACCTAAGTATGAAACCAGCTTTGACCACTATGCCTTGAGCATTTATTCTTTTTCTGATCTCTGATATCAATTATTTTCTTACCAGTAAGGCAGTGGGAGTGATGGTTAGATGTTAGCTCTGAACTCACATTACCTGGGTTCAGGTTCATATTCACATTTACCGGCTGTCGGACTCTACAAAAGCTGTATTTTTTTTTTCTGGGCTCATTTTCCTTTTCTGAATGAGAGAAAAATAGTACATCATAGAAATAATGTGGTAAAGAGTTAGGAATAATGTCCATCACTTAATAAGGATTCAGGTGATTATATATTATGTAGTATGTATAAATATATTTGTATGTAGTCAGCTATTGACATAACGCTCAGAAGAGAGCAAATGTCCAGTGAATGATAGTGTTTGCCATTACTATTATCTTTATTGCCTCCATTTGATACCAAAAAGGCTATGTTTGCGTAGATATAAAATTCCAGTGACATATTAAAAGACTTAAAACCAAGGCTCCTCTTTTTTCCTCAGCACTTAACATAGCAGGTGATCTTTAAATCCTGTGATGTGCTGGATTTAGCACATGCCAACTTCAGGGCTGACCGGGCACATCTCTTCCCATCCTCAGCTTCCTGATCAGTGACATCATACTGTTAGGCTGACATTAGCAGTGATGGGATGACTATCAACATCAGAGAAATGGCCAAATGCCGCATATCAGGGCCTCCCCTGACTCCAGACAGCAGGCTGTTAACCATTTACTAGCATATCCCTGAATAATTGTTTATCAGTATTGATAGTAAACCAAATCTCTATACCCACACATTTTTATTGAAATGGAATTCATCCTTTACACCCTGGTTAGCACAATTTCTCCGAGAGTCAAACATTGGGCTCATAGTAAGCAACTGCTCTGTTGGGAGGAATAAATAAACAAATACTCTAAAATCTCAGGAGAGAGCAATAGAAAAGGCATGTTACTAGTGAGTTTGGGGGAGTTTAAGGACTATATATTATTACTATATATATATTGTTAGTAAAAAGCCAGTGAAGCCTTCTAGGTACAAGCACCAGTCCTGCTGTTGGAGGTTTGCAGGGTTCTTGTCTCACAGAGACAAAGAATGAATCTCACTGACACAAAAATGTGAAGTGAAGTGAAAGTTTATTAAGGGAAGGCGAGAACAGAAAGGAAAGGAAAAAAAGCTCTCTAGAGTGAGAGGGGTCCAAAATGGGTTGCCACTGAGGGCTTTTATGGTTAGTCTTTTATAGAAAACTGACCAGGGAACTTGTGCTTAATTAAACACAAGTATCTTGTCAATATGTAAGACAAACATGGTGGATTTGTAAATATCATGAGACTATCCTGTCTTTATTTAGAACCAGCAATATAATTGACTATTAAGATCTCATTTATAACATTACTTCATATCTTCACCCCCTGCGTGAGTGTGATCACATAACCCCCCTACTTCTCTCTCCCTATGTAGCACCACCTGTCCCCTACTCACTGTTTTTTTGGTAAGAGATTGTAGGTGAAAGGTTCAAATGGACTCCATATTTTCAATGTTTTTACTCAGCAACCTGATTTCGCCAATAATATATCCACCTTTATATCTAAAATTAAAATACATAACTATCTTTTAATTTTGAGGAGGTCTAGTTCCCAGATTGAGTCACATTTATAATTGACTATTATTTTTAAGTTATAGAGTTGTTTCCATTTTCTCTTTATAGATATATAAAATGACTATTATTAGAATTTTTCATGATTTTGAAGTATTTCTAGAACTAGCACTTATGATAAATTATTTGCTTTGTTCGAGAAGATATGGGGCAGAAATTATTAGCCTTGCCATACTGGAGACTGGTTTAATATTTTAAGTTGTTTCCACATGATTGCCTTTCGTGATATTATGTATATAAAATTACTTTTAAGTGCTCTGATATTTTCATTGGTTCCTACTCAATCTCTATAATAATGACAATACTTTTTAAATCATAGATATTACATGTCTTGAGAGCTTTTTTTCCCAAAAAAGTAACAGAAGACCATGCATTCGAACTACAAAATTGCAGAACACAATATAAAATGAATATATTAGATTTGCTAAGGGAAGCATTAAAAGGCAATGGATATAAATTGAGAAACATGATTATTTCATCCTATTAAAACCAACCATCCTATTAAAACCAACAAATATGTTTTTCAAATGAAACTATAAGTAACATTGTAATAGACTTTTCCATTCATAGAAAGCCCTCAAACATATGCACATATCAAAACAACCTTAAGGAGAAACATTAATATGGGAAAGAAAGGAAAAAGCAAAGGAAATTGAGTTATTGAAATATAGCCGGTTGAGGACTGTAGGAGTATGTTCAGGCCATGATTTGGGGTCATATCTATCTCCTTGCTCAGTCTTCTGTCATTCTTTTACAGGCAAAATCCATATGATTCGTAGAACCAATTGAGCACTTCGGGGATTTCCCAAGCTGAGTAGAATACCACCTCTAAAAATACACGTTGAATGCCCTATTAGCTTAAACTGAAAGTATAAAAGGTGCCTAAATTTCAACAAATATTGCAAGTAGCAAAACAGCAAAGCTGCCCTTTTTTAAAATTTGAAAATATGATTTAGCTTTGTTTTTATAAAGCTAAACATTTTATAAATGTTTTTATAAATTAGTATGTCTGCAAATTAAAAATTTGCAGACATACTAATATATCTCTTTGTGTACTTCATGGCTTGCCTTTTCTTCTCACTCTTACTCAGTATAGTAGCAGATAAGATTGTAGGCCAAGTACTGCTTACTAGTTGTGTGACATTGGTAAAATCACTTCACTTGTTTGACGCTCCATTTTCTCAGTTATAAAAGGTGTTTAATAGTGTACCACTGATAGGACTGGTATAAAAATTAAAGAAGTTTATTAAAATGGGTTAAAGATTTAACTGCAAGATCTAAAACCATAAAACTCCTAGAAGTAAACAAGGTAAAATCTCCTTGACATTCGTCTTTGCAATGATTTTTTTGGATATGATCCCCAAAGCACAAGCAACAAAAGTAAAAATTAACAAAAGGGAATGCCTTAAACTAAAAATCTCCTATACAGTCCAAGAAACAATCAAAAAAATGAAAAGGTAATTTCAGGAATAGGAGAAAACATTTGCAAAGCATATATGTGATAAGGACTTGATATCCAAAATACATAAGAACTCATACAACTCGGTAGCAAAAAAAAAAAAAAAAAAAAAGGCAGAGAAACTGAATAGATTTTTTTTCTTTTCCCAAAACAGGCATACCAGTGGCCAATAGCACATGAAAATGTATAGCCATTACAGAACACATTATAGAGTTTTCTTACGAAATTAAACTTAGATGCATCATTTGATTCATCAATCCTACTGTTGGATATATATCCAAAAGGAATGAAATCACTATCTGGAAAAGATATCTATACTTCCATGTTCATAACAGTATTATTCACAGTAGTGTAGATATAGAAACAACCTAAATGTCATAAAAAAATAAGGGGCTAAAGAAAATCTGGATGTAGTATACCAATGCATTATATTATTCTGCCATGAGAAAGAAGGAAATCCTGCCATTTGAGCAGCATAGATAATCACTGAGGATTATGCAAAGTGAAATAAGTTGGACAGAAAAAGACAAATACTGTATGATTTCACTCATATATGGGATCTAATATGGGCCAAAAACTGTTATTGTGGAAGTTTTTTTCATTGAATCTATTATTTTCTAATAGCACAATTTTTCCTTTGTATTTTTTTGCAAGTGTTCCTTTAAATTCAAGTTAGTTATAGTGTATTGGTACTACACACTATACTATATATATTGGTACAAGTGTATAGTGTATTGGTTTCAAGGATAGACTTTAGTGATTCACCACTTACATATAATGCCCAAGGCTCATCACAAGTGCCCTCCTTAATGCCCATCAACCATTTAGCCATATCGCCACCCCCGCCCCTGCAAGAACCCTCAATTTGTTCTCTTTAGTTATGAATCTCTTATGGTTTGTCTCTCTGTTTTTATCTTGCTTAATTTTTCCTTCCCTTCCTCTATATTTGTCTTTGTTTCTTAAATTCCACATGTATGAAATTTCCCCAAATCATAGAAGAAGATACATCCACCAATATTATCTTGCTTCTTTAACAAAAAGAATTTTAGGGGTGCCTGGGTGGCTCAGTTAAAGTGTCTGCCTTTGGTTCATTTCAAGATTCTAGGGTCGTGGGATGGAGTCCTCCTCAATAGGGAGCCTGCTTCTCCCTCTCTCCTCCCCCACCCTCCATTGATGCTTTCTCTCACTATCTCTCTCTCTCTCTCAAATAAATAAATAAATCTTAAAAAGAAAAGAAAAGACAAAGGACTTTATACCTTGGCATTAGAAAGTAGAATGATCATCTCACTTAAAAACAGGTTAATGATTGTGGCATTTTATTCCAATTTTTTTTTCTTTTTTTATATGCCAAAAGACATTGTTCAACATACTCATCTTCACCACCTTTTAATTACTATAATCTTTTGAATGGACAAAATACATCGTTCAGGACATATTATGTACTACTTTTTCCAAAGACCTGATGGTTTTATCCTATCAATATATGAAAATACCAGCCATTATATTAGATTAGAAGGTGTTCCTAAGGCATATTCATTCAATCCATTCCCGGCACATATGTAGTACATGAAACACATCCTAATAAGACCCCAATTTTCTGCCACAAAGCAGAAAAATGGGGATTCTCATTCTCTGTCATTATGAAAACATTTTTTAGTCTTTTCCAGTAGTCTGTATTCTTTTGTATAAATATAAAGCATTGGACATGAATAGATGGAGAAGGGTGACTAACTGGATATCTAATCAAAAGGCTGGCTTTCTCCATCAAGAATATAGCTAATTACTCCTTGGATTCTGAAACACTGTAATAATATCAATGACCACACAGATAATAAAAATAAGTTATAGATATTTTGACTTCTAAAAAAGAAGAAAACTATGTCTAATCAGTCCCTTGGCTGTAATTTTTTATGTCAATTACATGGAAATATCAGAAACATTAATCTTTCTCTTTTGAGAGATTTGCTTATTAATTTTGTTCTATACATATTTATTGGCTCTCTTGTATGTTGGTCTGCTTTCTGTCTTGCTCTCCCCATAGTCCGTTCTTCACACAGTACTGATGTGAGCATATTAACATATTAAACCAAAAATTACATTATTATGTTTTTCCCGTATCTAAAGCCCTCCAATGCCTTTCACTTGTAATTACAATAAAATCAAAACTCTTCATTACATGCAACATGATTCTTTTTTTAAGTTTCTATTTAAATTCCAGTTAGTTAGCACACAGTGTAATATTCCTTCAGGAGTACGATATAGTGAGTCAACATTTCCATACAACACCCCATGCTCATCACAAGTACATTCAACATGATTCTAAGTGATCTAGCCATTGCAGGCACCTCCAATCCCTTCTTTGACCAATTACAGGAATGGTCATTATGGAGGGTCTTTTCCCCTACCTTAGGCCCTATACCCAATATCCTGTCTTAATTTTTTTTTCAAAGTACTTATTACTCTCCAAAATAATTTTGATTATGTATGTGTTTATGTGTTTCTTTCGGTCCCCTGAATCCTTAATCCCAGTTTCTTCTGAAGACAGCTATGTTGTTTTTTTATTAACTGTTATAACCAGAGAGTCTAGAAAAGTAATTGGGACATGATAGCACTCAATAAGAAGTAATCTTTTTGAGTGATTGAAAAAGTTAGCTGTATACAAAATGTTGGGATTACAAAGAGGAATACTACATAGCCTTTTGATTCTTGGTGATTTCATGTCCTCTTACAAAAAATAAGAATTTATATGTGTAAATGCTCTAATATTTGAAACTTATGAACCAACCATATCAACCCTTAATTCTTTGTAAAGTTGATAAGAAAAGATTCACAGAGGAGGTAATATTTGAGATATGTTTTGAAAAAAAGAATAGCAGTTTTCTCAGTAGAGGAGAAAAGGGAATTAAGACAAAACATTCCATATAATGAGAAGAATATCAGCAAAGGTTAGAAAGGGACTTTATATAAGTAAGAAAATGGTGGGAATATAATGTAATGGATCAGATGTGTGAGGTCAGAGATAAGTCTAGAAAAATAAATTGGAATCTCCCTTTCCTTCGCTCCCCTCAAGTCCCCCTCCCCTTTCCTCTCCCTTCCCCTCTCCCCCTCTCTTCTTCCCTTCCTTCCCTTTCCTTTTTCCTTTCTTTTTCCTTTTCCTTTTTTTTTTTTTTCCTTCTTACTGATCCTTTCAGTAGCTTTCTTATTCTAGTTTAGCCTTATACCCATCTTTTCATCTGGGTTCTGACACACTCCTTTATGCAGTGCTTTATTCCAATATAGTCTGTTAATCTCTTCTCTAGTCTTCATTATCATCTCTCATGCTGATTCTATAAAACTGATCTTTGTCAGTGCTTGGCTATTAGACTCAGACTTAAGGAATTCAATTCTCAAAAATAAATTAACAAACCACATATTGCCCATTTCTGAAATAAAGGAAAAGCAAAGAATGAAATGTGCACAAAACTTTAAATATTTTTTTCACTTCCAATTCTAATCTAAAATGCAACCTTAAAAAGATTTTTTAACTTGACTGCTTTCCAGAGCAGACACCGAAGTGACTTGACTGTATAAGCTCATGGGACAATCAGATCAGAGCTCTGTCTGCTGGATTAGAATACTATCTGGCAGGCTTGTCTTCTCTTCCCACCATTACTTTCATACAACAGTTTTTTATGACCTGTCCCTTTATTTTCCTTTCCAGTGATTGTTTTTTTTTCCCATCATCAAATTTATAACCCAAGTTGATGTTAAGAGGAGCTGAAGTAAAGAGAACAAGAAGGTATGATTAAATGGTTGCCCATTCCTTTGCTGTAGGAAATTTAAGTGAACCCTAAACTCTGATAATTCCCAGATAAAAGGGCAATTATCCTTTCAAAAGGATTGACACAGTCATTCAAAAAGCACTTACTAAGCACTTACATTTGGTTAGACATTTTGCCTTACAAAAGAGTAAACAAAAGGTATAATCTCTACCCCAGGGGAACTGCATGTACAATGGCTTCTCTTTAGTAAGCACTACAGAGTTTCAATTGGAATGGGATTGTAAAAAAAAAAAAAAAAAAATCGACCATCAGCAAATACTTTCTTGTAAACCAAAATCTTCTTTTACGAATAGGAATTGATGGCTCCAAATTAATTGAATGGTAAGTCATTCTTCTTAAGAAATACTGACAGTTGTTGAAGTTACAAAGTTAAGAAACTTAGTTATCTTTCCTGGAAAAAAAAAAATTAAGAGTTTTAGAACAGCTTGTTGTCAAATAAGTTTATTTAAATGCAATCAAGAGAAAATACAAGTGCTCTTAAATCTAAAAAACAAAACAAACAACAAAAGAACAAAAACCTTCAAAAGACAAAACAAAACAAAACCTGGTAATTAAAAAAAGAAGAAGAAAGAAAAAATTAGTTATCCAAAGGACTTTATTGGGTACTTTTTTATGTTTCCTATATTGCCTATCATATGGGTTTTATGAATAGCTTTATCCTAATAATTTCATAAGAAACAACTACTCATCTATATCAGTGCATTCTAGGATTTGACAATATCTTTAGAGGGATTTTTGCAAATAATTGAAGTTAATGCTCATCTAAGTCTTCCTTGTATTCCTCATTCAAATCATAGTTTATTGCTTTTCATATATTACATTTCTAGTCAACTCATTTGTCAGTTTTAATTTAAGAGATTGTATCTAAATCTCTGTTC
>CM052813.1:45193018-45253201 GCA_028533885.1 Nasua narica | reverse complement strand
GGGGAAAAAAGCAACAACAAACATTAAAACAAGGAATTATTTCCTGGGAAAGAACTGTATTCATACCTAATCCTTTGGGCCTGCAATCAAGGAAAGCTCTCTTAGTTTATATTCTCACACCTGCCCTGACCACCATTTTAGATAGTTCTGTTAAATTCTCCACTTTTAGATGTGCTGAATGCCACTGTCTTGTATAAGGAAAGTTATAACATAAAACTGATTTCTCTGTGTTGGTAAACTTTTGAAAGAGAAATGGCAACATCAAAATTTGGAATAATTTTAAACGGACTATAAAATGTCATAGAATATCATTTTAAACTCTAAGAAGAATATGCAATAATAGAACATTTATTAATTATATTATCGATATTAGGAACAGGTTTGTCTCATTCTTGAAAATCTGAAATACGCTAGACTAAGATGATTTGTACAAGAGTTACTTTGCATTATTTTTTTGTCCTTTAAATCAACAGACTTATTTTCTTAGAAGAGTTTTAGGTTTTGAGAAAAATGAGTGGAAAGAACAGAAACTTTCCATATACATCACCACCCCAACCTACTCAGTTTCCTCTATTAACGTTTTGCATTTGTTACAAATACATGTGTTACCTTTGTTACAAAATATGACATGCTTTGCTTTTTAACTAGAATTTGGGGGAGGAGAGTCTTAACACTACATCTATTGGGCATTATATTCTAATGTTATTGTAAAATACTGCAACCAAGTAGGGTGGTTAGTAATATTATCTAGAAGATGATTTCTGGTAACCATGCTTTTCTGTTTTGTTTTGTTTTTTCATTTGTTTTCTTGTTCTTCTTTTTTTTTTTTTAATCATAAAGGAGGATCTGTTACTACTTTGGATTCCATTATAGGTTTTCTTTTAGATGTTATCCGATGTTGTGATCCAATATCTCTATTCCTTTTTCTTTAAAAGATTTTATTTATTTATTTGACAGAGAGGGAGAGATCACAAGTAGGCAGAGAGGCAGGCAGAGAGAGAGGGAAGCAGGCTCCCTGCTGAGTAGAGAGCCTGATGCGGAGCTTGATCCTAGGACCCCGGGATCACAACCTGAGCCAAAGTCAGAGGCTTAACCTGCTGAGCCACCCAGGCGCCCCAATGTCTCTATTTCTTATGCCCTGTTACCTTGCTGATGCAGAATATTGGTAGTGAAACACAGAAATAAAAGAGAAAACAACAATTTTGAATAGAACCAAAAAAATAAGAGGTTGAATCTTGACAAAACATAACTCATGGACAATGAGTAACTCATTGCAGGAAATTTGTATAAAAATAAGGCCTGCTTGGGAATCCCATCAACATTTTACATATAATTTGAACAAATACATATTGAAAAAAAAAAAAACCTTCTGCAATTAGTTATAAAGGCCTTCATGGAAAAAACATGGCCTGTTGCATAATGGTGAAAAAATGAATGCACAAGACCGATCCTAACTGGACCAGAAAAGATATTTCTTTACTCACTCATAGCTGAAGGTTATACTCAAATTTCTAGAATGGAAGAACTGGAAGCTTATAAAATAAGCTTATATTCTCTTCCTTGTGGGTTTTTATGTAAAATATACATGCTAACTATATAGTCAGCACATTAGCTATTATTCTGTAGTGTCTATTTGATCTTTCTCATTGAATTCTTCAGATCATCTTCATACATCTTTGCAATACTTAATTACTGCGGTGCTAGAGTTATAAGTGGCTATCTAAGCCAGGTGGAATCCTATTCAGTCTTGTAGACTAGATGCTGTTTCCCTGGGTGCTTGAAGGTCTAAAACTCTGCTTTAAAAATCTGATGCTCATTTGTATATGTGCAAACTACATGTTCACCACAAGATCACATTTATCTTCTTTAAATTTTTTAGTCTTATAATTGAAAAACACTGTAATATTCTAAAAACAATAATTTCTCAGTAAACAGTTACTTCTTATGACTCCCATATCCTAATATTGGTGTAAATGAAGATCTTATTCTATTTGTAAATGTTATTAATACCCATTAGGACTTTTGAATCCAGATTGCCTCATATATTGTAATGACTTTTTTCTTTCACTGAACTCAACTTATATTGACTTTACGTTTCTAAAAATCCCAGCTTCAAAAATAATTAATTAATTAATAAGAATCCCAGCTTTAAAGTTTATACAATCTCATTGGTTGCAAATAATTAACTAAAGGTATTCAGCATGTAAGTATGTTTTGTATTTAGTATTGGATGCTTTTATTGTAATGTATATTCCAAGAATAATTATAATTACCTTATACTCATGTAAGGTATATGAGTATATCTACTTTTTTTCCTTGTTTAATACTTTAACAATATCTATTAGACCTAGAATTGAACTTAAAATTCTGATTACTTTAGGGACTGGGTAGCAGGATATTTTGATGCAGAATTTACTTAGTAAGTGTTCCCTTCTCAATTTCCTTTACTTATTTTTCTATTGATGTGGATGTTTTCGAACTAATGAATTTCACTTATGCCATCTCCCTAGCATGCCTTTATTTGTGTCTTACTGGTAAATTGCCAAAGGGAAACTTTTTGCAATTCTGTACAAGTTCAGACTCCTGAAATATTTTACATGATTTGATTTTTTAAAAAATGTTTATGAGCATTTTTCAGCAAGCTATGGATTAGCATCAGCAGGGAGAGCTCAGGGCTCAGGATGTCCATTTCTAATCTCCTGGTAGTGACTAGTTTCTTCTATGGACGAAAGCATATTGTTAGGTAATATGCCAATCCAATAAGTTAGCCTCTGACGCTAGCTACTAATATGTTAGTGATGTATTAATTAGAAATTAAGCAGGTGAAAACTAGACATTACCATTTGCAATGGCATCTGATTTCTGCTTATTATATGTGTTACCATAAATCTCTTTGCATTTATAGCCTCATATGGTTTTTTTTCTTTTTAAAAAGAGATTAAAGAAAACACCATAATACTGATACAAGCTTTTCCTATTTGAGTTACGGGGGGAAAATATGGTTCTCTTGGGAAACCTTAAACACCACGGAGCATAAGATAATCATTAACTTGTCAATAATTGATTCGATTGCTTGCAGATTAGTGCAACTGGCAGAAATGGGATATTTGTGATGTTATACTAATTAACTGTCAGATAACTACCTCTTAATCAGGCATCATTAATTGGGGCTGGGGTTAACCCTTCTGCAGTCACCCATTTTTCAAAGTTCTAGTCATACTGAGGTAACATACTTGAGAGCTGCTAAATCTAGCAGTCTTCACAGTATGAAAATGGAGAGACCACGCTCGTTTTATTTGCTGGCAATGATTTCCTCTGTGTTCTTCCTTCCTAGTCTGCTCTAGGCAACCAGAGTGGACATCTGTGTGTATAGGGAACAATTCTTTTTGCTAATGAGCACCAATGCCTTTGTGGCAAACAGATGATATTTGCAGATGGTTGGTCCCCTCCAACCTCCTCGGGTGTTCAGTCCTCGCAAATATCTATACAAATATACTCTATTTTAACATATTTCAACACAAATTTCTTGTATTTCCAGAAAAAGTTCACCTGCAACTGTCTTCCTTTGTTTTCCATTTAAATATTTATCTTGACAAGAGTTGTAATTAAGACGGTTTGGGTAGGGGGCGGGGGCTGGGTGGCTCAGGCGATTAAGCGTCTACCTTTAGCTCAGGTCATGATCCCAGAGTCCTGGGATGGAGCCCGGGTCTGGTTCCCTGCTCAGTGGGGAGTCTGCTTCTCCCTCTGTCCCTTCCCTTGCTCATCTGTATGTCTGTTTTCTCTCTTTCTCTTTTGTATCCACACACACTCTCTCTCTGAAACAAATAGGTAAAATAAAAAAAAAGGGGGGGGTGGGTATGTCTCTGTATTCTATTTTTTTTTAATTTATTTATTTATTTGACAGAGAAAGAGAGAGAAATCACAGGTAGGCAGAGAGGCAGGCAGAGAGGGGAAGCAGGCTCTGCGCTGAGTAGAGAGCCCAATGTGGGGCTTGATCCCAGGACCCCGAGATCATGACTTGAGCTGAAGGCATAGGCTTTAACCCACTGAGCCACCCAGGCACCCCCTGTCTCTGTCTTCTAAATACACTAATCATAGTTCATGCATTTCAGCTCCATTTTCTTTCTAAGATTACATACTACTACCCCTTTTTGCTTATTTCACTGTAGATATGACCAAAAATTTTTTAAAAATGGCATTTTGTACCATTCACAAGAACATTCTGAATTCTCAAGCATATATACAAGAGAATAATAAATCAGAGTTTCTAATAAACTGCTACCATTAAAAAGGGGGAAAGTCTTTTCTGAATTTCAGGGTTTTTTTTTTTTTTTGGTAATATCTATCCCTTTTATACTGGCAAATGTGAATTTATCAGACTGTTTTAGAAACCAGGTTCTTTTTGCTTCTTTCTTACATTAGAAAAGAATAAATTATAGCCAGTAAACTAAAATTTTTTTTTTAAAGATTTTATGTATTTATTTATTAGGAAAGAGAGAGTGAGAGAGAGCATGAGAAGGGAGAAGGTCAGAGTGAGAAGCGGACTCCCCATGGAACTGGGAGCCCGATGTGGGACTCGATCCCGGGACTCCGGGATCATGACCTGAGCTGAAGGCAGTCGCTCAACCAACTGCGCCACCCAGGGGCCCTAAAATTTTTTTTAAAGATTTTATTTATTTATTTGAGAGACAGAGAAAGTGAGAGAGAGCATGAGAGGAGAGAAGGTTAGAGGAAGAAGCAGACTGCCTGCGTGCCCGGGATCCCGATATGGGACTTGATCCCGGAACTCAAGGATCATGACCTGAGCCGAAGGCAGTCACCCAACCAACTGAACCACCCAGCCGCCCCTAAACTAAAATTTTTAATGGTTACTGAAAAACATGGCATTCTCCTTTGTTTTAACTTTTAAGCTGCTCTGAAGTACAATATGTGCTTTCTGTCAAGCTGGATATGTCTAATACATTTGTTGTATCACTGCTAGTGAAGCCTAATATCTTGGATCTCCCTGGAGCAAAAGGTTATGTTGGTGTCAATCATTTGTTTGTGCTGTCTAACATAAGATAAAATCTGATTTGCCAACAACAGATGTAAAGCTCCTTGGCAAGCTGTAATGGGACCGGAAAAGATCAGGGAGAAGTAGCCCAGTGAAGTTAAGTGAAGGTTAAATGAGTTGCCTCTTGCAGCATCTGGTACCCTGATTACTGATGTCAGCCACCTAATAATTCCTGACATTAAGGGAGATACAGTGGTTGCCCAATGTTCTACCCTGATCAGCTGTGCTGACCAAAAAAATCATTTTGAGGTTATTTGTACACATTGAAAATTAACCTGAGTCTTTTTAAGGAAAAAGCAAAGAAAAAACACTATGAAGTCTACCTTTTCTTCCTAGAAAACCTTATTTCCAAGTGAAAAATGTTAACTTTTATCTAGGTTAAGCTTCATTATACTTTGAGCGTACAGGTTTGCTTAGTGTTGAACACAGGCTAATGTATTCTACTGTGTGTCACTGAATACATAAACTCTCAATTTCCCTGCATATCTCTCTTTGCCTTTATTAGATTAGAATGAATCCAGCCTTTCAAATGCCTATAGTTTTTTAAAGCATCCAACTTAGGATGCAGAAGCCTGAATCAAAAAAAAAAAAAACTAGATAGATAGAAGATAGATAGAGAGATAGATAGATAGTAGATAAAGTGCTATCATTCCTTCTCTCCTTATTCTTTTTTCTTTTTTCTTTCCTTATTTCAATCTTCATGTAGTATTTTTTCAGTTATGGAAATTTCTTTAAGAATTTATTTTCTCTTTCACTCAAGTTCAAGAATTGCATTTAAAAATCTAAATTGAGCCTAGGATTCTGCAGCAGACCTAAGCAGATGATTCTTCTTTACTTTAGTGCATAGGATTTATTCCTAAACATAAACAAATGAAGTTTTTTTCACCTTGAACTTCTCCAACTTATGGTAAACTGTATTCCTAAAAATAATAATCAGAAAAATTTTGCTATGTTCCAACTAAAAGTTATTTTTTAAAAAGTAAAACAAACAAGGGATGCCTGGATGGCTCAGTCTGTTAAGTGTTTGCCTTCAGCTCAGGTCATGATCCCAGGGTCGTCGGATCAAGCCCCTCGTCAGGCTCTCTACTTAGCCAGAGGTCTGCTTCTTCCTCTCTGTCTGCCTCTTCCCCCACCCCACCACTGTGCTCTCTCTCTGTCTCTCAAATAAATAAATAAATCTTTAAAAATAAAAAGTAAAACAAACAAAACACCCTGATGGACACTCTAGCTTAATCTAATTAAAATAAATTTTTTAACTCATTTCAATTCTTGTAGACTCAGTGTCGCAGAACGGTTTGAAACATCTTTAAAGTTCAAGTAAACTATTAAGTGGGTATTTGGATATACATGTCCAGCATTTAGGAGAGAAGTCTAAGCTGAAAATATAAGTTGAGTAGTTTCCAGCTGGTATGAGATAATTAAAGCCATGCAGCTGGAGGACGTGATCAGAGAATGGGTATAGACTGAGAGGAGGTCTAATGCATGGGTTTCAGAATGCCTGATGAATCAGTGTTTAATATTGGTAATATGAGGAATTCATCAATTGCCTGATCTCTTTGCATCAAATATAAAATGCTAAAAAGAATATATTGGAGACTGGCTTATTTAGGAGTCCAATTTTGCCAGATGAAAAGTAGTTCAGAGAGTACAATGGTGATTACAGATATGAGAATAAAACTCTTTTGGAATGGATAAAAGAACTGAATTCAGTTGACTACTCTTATTAGTGCCACCAGTAATCTCTAACTTTGCTTTAAGTACCTCATACAATCGATGAGTCCCTCTTTCTTGGTGGACTTTCTTTATTTGATTACCAAAATGCCAAAATCTTATGGTTCCTCTTTTACCAAATTAGCCCCTCTGCTTTCTTTCTTTTGCTCTTCTCTTTTCTTTAATTTCTAATCTTATGGAATCCCAAACTCAATCTGTCCCATACTCACCCAGTTCCCTTGGTCATCTCTTCTAGTCTCATGGCATTAAATATGTCATATAAGCTGAAAAATACATGATTTATATTTTTTTCATGATTTATATTTTAAGCCCAGATTTCTCCTCTAATTAACAGACCCATATATCTAAATATCTACTCCCATCCTTACCTGAACTTCAAATACACATCTCAAATTTAGCATCCAAACCTCCTTCAAACACTTGATTCACCCTACAACCTTCCCTTTTCTCAGTTAATGGTAATTTTATTTTTTTTCTACTTGCCCCAAACAAGTATATTTTAATCATCTCTGTTGCTTCTTTTTCTCTCCTATACCACATTTACCATACTGGCCATCTCCATAGAGGCTTTGTTTCTACTGATGAGGCAAAAAAGTGGGTAACATGAAAGGGATGGTCAAAGTAATTCTCAGGAAATTAGAACAGGTGTCCAAGAAATAGCTGATAACAATAGATTGGAGGAAATGAGAAGAAAATCCTCTAGTTGAAATTAGGTGAATACATAAACTTTCAAACTGATGCCAAATGGACATTTCTCGAAATGGCTGAATGACTATCTTGAATGAGCTAAGCAATAGAGTAATGGACTGCATTGCTGCTCCTAGGAGCACCATAAAAGGGCAAACTATACAATGCCCAGCTAATTCTATAGGATAATATAATCAATCAATGGTATTTGTTCTTAAATTCTTTTTAATATACACATACTTTAACTTCATCATTGAATAACTAGGAAAAATGCACTTGTATCGTAGTGTGGCATTATCAAATTTAAAAAACTTGTAGGGTTTCAGACATGCAAAATGTTATTTAGTGCATTTCACTAAAAAAGTGTTTAATAACTATTTTTGCCTTAACTGGAACATGAAAGTCTTTATAATTTATTTAAATGTATTTTTCATTTTCATTTAAAAATTATGATTTATTGTATTATATGAAATACTCAAAATGGCTGAGAATAAATTAATACACAGTGGTTAATACAAATATAATTTATTATGAAATTTAATTTGGTCACACACTCCAGAATTCTTGATAATAAGAAGCTTTTGTTTCATTTAGTTTTGTTGTTTTCAAGTTACCTGCTTTCTGGTACAAAGATTGGATATTACGTGCACACATATTTTTAGCCTGTATCTTCATCTTGTAGAAAGTCTGGTTAGCTCTGGGAGGAAAGAAATATCCAATTATAAAACCATCTGGTATTTCGATTTTTAGTTGTAAATTTAAGATTTTAATTCTTTAACTCTGCATGCAGTTAAGCAAATGAAAGAAAGCACAGGTTTTCAATTCAGCTACAGACTTTTTATTGTTCCTTTCAATACACTACAAAAAGAAGAAAAGAAAAGAAGAAAAGAGAAAACAAACATCTGCCTCTTCCAGCTGCTGGAATGTAGAGGAAATAATGGAATTCCTATATATTGATATGTTTTTTTTTTTCTCCTAATGGAAGTTGTGGCATCTTGAACAGTTCTCTCATGACACCTGCTTCTCTAAATGAGAGAATTAAAGCCAGTGGACAGTGGAAGGGTTGTGTGCTCTATATTAATACATGTCTTTGAAAGCTTCTCATGGAGATACCTGGTTTCACTGAATTGTCTTTACAGTGTTTTATAATTTACATTTTTAAATCCTGTAAAGTAAAAGATTAAATAAAACAGATTCAAACTATTTTAATGTTGTTAATACCGTGAATTGCTCATTTACTGACCATACATTTGTGGGTACATTTACAGAACAATTTTCTTCATGCCATAATTTTAGGGGGAAGAGCTCAGAGCCTGGCAGTTTTATCCAAAACATGTTGAAGTTTTTTTGTTCCTTTAAAACTCGATTTCCTTTTTTATGGGTGGAAATAATCATTTTTATGTAATTATTAAAAACTGTTAAGCACAGTATTGTTTGAATACACGCCAAAACTATGATTATATAATTTCGGACGTTGACTGGCAAAAGGGTGCCACCCATAAATTAAATTTACCTGTTTTTCTCCTAAAGCAGAGAAAATTGCCTATTACTTCACAAAATAGTAATGAAAAGAAAATGACCTTAAAGCAAAACTTAATTGTTTTTAAAAGAAAAAATATTTCTGGAGAGTTTTCCTTATTGTTCTGAAAAGAGAATATTTGAAATAATTTCTGTTTATTTTTAAGACTTTCAAAAGACCTTTTTTCCTCTTGGATGGAGAATTTTTATTATAAGTAAGAAAGGGGAATGTGAGTTCTTGGTCCTAATGGTTCTGGGCCTTTCTAGGCATTAATTATGCTTAGAAGTGTTTCTGAACATGAAAACAATATGTCTATGGAATCAAATATAATAGGACATAAAACCTTCTGCACTTAACTAAACACCGAGGGTTGGCTGTTACTTAAATAATGTTGCTAAATGTCTTTCTTCTTCATTCTATCATTGTAATCTGAGCAAAAGACCCAGCCATCACCAATGAATACTAGAACTACATTTAGGTAATGATTTCTTTTGTATAAGTGACTTCTCATGGTTTCCCTCATCACTGTAAGTTACAGAGCTTAAGCACAGCAATGTCTTACCTCAGAGTAGTCAGGTACGATAAACAGAAAACAAGCATAGAGGAAATTTCTTTAAATGAAGAAAGAGATAAAAATCAGCAAAGCTATCAAATGTATTACAGGTGAATAGATGGCAACAGCTCCACAGAATAAGGGAAAATTATATCTTCTCAGAAACATATTTACTAAGAACACCATAGATGGAAAATAAAGCCCAAGTAATCAACTCTGAGAGATATTCTAGTTAAAGCATTTGATTCCAATTACAAAGAATTTTTTTTTCCTGGCATTCTTGATTTTTCCTGGGGATGAGGAGAAAATATTTATTAGGGCAAAAGAATTAGACTAGCATAAAACATTTCAAATTGTCATAGGAAGCAAGTCAACAGTGGAACAATCGTTTTAAAAACACACAACAGATACATAGATCAATGGAACAGAACAGAGAGCCCAGAAATGGACCCTCAACTCTCTGGTCATTTAATCTTCAACAAAGCAGAAAAGAACACTCATGGAAAAAAGACAATCTCTTCAATAAATGGTGCTGGGAAAACTGGACAGCCACATGCAGATGAATGAAACTAGACCATTCTCTTACACCATACACAAAGATTACTTCAAAATGGATGAAAGACCTGAATCTGAGACAGGAATCCATCAAAATCCTATATTCTCTCATTGGCATTGACATTGGACACAGCAACTTCTTACAAGACACATCTCTAAAGGCAAGGGAAACAAAAGCAAAAATGCACTTCTGGGATTCATCAAGATAAAAAGCTTTTGCACAGCAAAGGAAACAGTCAACAAAACTAAGAGGCAATCTACAAAATGGGAGAAGATATTTGCAAATGACATTTCAGATAAAAGGCTGATAACCAAAATCTATAAGGAACTTACCAAACTCAACACCCCCCCAAAAAATTATCCAGTCAGTAAATGGGCAGAAGAAATGAACAGACAGTTCTCCGAAGAAGACATACAAATGGCTAACAGACACATGAAAAAATGTTCAGCCTCACTAGCCACCAGGGAAATTCAAATCAAAACCACAATGAGATACCACCTTATACCAGCTAAAATAGCAAAAATTAATAAGACAGGAAACAACAAGTATTGGTGAGGTTGTGGAGAAGGGGAAACCCTCTTGCTCTGTAGGTGGGATCGCAAGCTGGTACAGCCGCTCTGAAAAACAGTATGAAAGTTTCTCAAGAAGTTAAAAATAGAGCTACCCTATGATCCAGAGATTGTACTACTAGGTATTTACCTCAAAGATACAGATATAGTAAGAAGGGGCACATGCACCCTTATGTTCATAGCAGCAACATCCACAATAGCCAAACTGTGGAAAGAGCCGAGATGCCCTTCAACAGAGGAATGGATAAAGAAGATGTGGTCCAAATCTACAATGGAATATTACTCAACCATCACAAAGAATGAATACACAATATTTGCATTAACATGGATGGAACTGGAGGGGATTATGCTAAGTGAAGCAGAGAAAGACAGTTATCATGTGGTTTCACTTATATGTCGAACATAAGAAATAGAGCAGAGGACCACAGGGGAAGGAAGGGAAAACTGAATGGGAAGAAATCAGGAAAAGAGACAAACGATGAGAGATTCTGGACTCCAGGAGACAAACTGAGGGTTACATAAGGGACCCTTATGGGAGGGGTTTTGGGAAGGATGGGTGGAGGTTATTGGGGGGAGGGAGGGGATTTGGGGGATGGGTGACTGGGTGATGGGTATTAAGGAGGGTGGGTGCTGGGATGAGCACTGGGTGTTATATGCAACTAATGAATCAATGAACACTACAACAAAAATTTGTGATGTACTATATGTTGCTAACTGAACATAATGAAAAAAATAAAATAAAAAACCACACACAACAAATGAAAGATTCTAAGCATGATCCACAATTCTTATATCCATCACAGATCTCCTTGTAACATCAATCCTATAGAAACAGTTTTAAATATGCTTCCATACACACTATTTTATAGCCATGGGCCTGTATTTTGGGGATTTCTATGGCAGTTTATTCATATAGGCATAACCCATCATTAACTCAGTCTCCAGTTTCTGTGCCCTTCCTGGAGTATAAGGGGTGTGGTGAAAGTTCCAAGCTTCTAATTACAGTTTAGTGTTTTAGGTGACCAGCCTCCATCCTGAAACTATACAAGAGCTCACCACGTCACCTCATTAGGGGAAAAAAAAAAACCTCCTCTCAACTAGCTAAATTCCAAGAGTTTTAGAAGCTCTGTGCCAGGAACAGGGACAGAGATCAATATTTATGTTTTCTATTTCATATAACTTCACTGAAAGGAGCTGGGGAGAGTGCTAACCTAAATAACCTTGAAATAAATGGAGATAAGACTATAGTCAGAAGAAACTATACGTATTCACTGTGCTCTCTTTTTGTAAAGGTATTTCTCATGAGGAGTAAGAGTTAAAAATTCTGGAACAACTATATATGTACAGTGGTGTTGGAACTATTGAGGAAATAGGTGGCCGATGGTAGAAGCTGGGTTTCTCACTGTGAGAGTGAGAAGTTAGAGAAATACAGGTGGACAGATTAGAATGAGCCACGTCATCCCTAATTAGAGCGGAAGACATCAGTATGAACTCATGTTTAGTGTCAATAATTCAATTTTATAGTAATTTACGTAGTAATATAATTTTATATAGTGAAATGTAAAAATAATATACCAGCTTTAAAACTAGAAGATAACACTTCATATTTCCTGTAACCTTTATTCTATACAGAGGAAACCACAAGGCACTGGGTTATCGCCTCAAATGAACCTTCTGATAGGTTAGATTACTGTTAATCTCATGCAACCGGTGACACAAATTATACATTGCTATATTCACTGATTTCTCTAGATGCCTGTATGTAGCCCAGAACATCTTCTCCCACTCAGGAAAATGATTTAACATAAAGAAATTAGCGGCAATCTAGTTAAACTTATTCAGATGAACAAATGGAGTTATGCCTTCTTTGTGGTGCTGGATAAATTGAACAATATGCTTAGTTGTCCTGACTCTCCCCTCATCTCTAAACTGGAAATAATGTGAATACCTAGCATTTATGGAAGTGATGATGACTATTCAGGTGGCGTAATCAAAGTGTTCAGAGAAGTGGTACCGGATACAAGAAAATTCCAAATAATCAATGTGTACTGCCTTCTCCTTTTCCAGTCCCACAGCTCTCAGTGTGAGAGTTTGGAGGGGATAATACCTTCTGTGTTGACCAATATATTCTATCTTCATGGAGAGGTCACAACCACTTAATTTCAAACGAAAGATTAAAAAATGGGAGTAACAAGAAATACTGTGTTGCATTATCTTTGTAAGAGCTTTTGCAAACATAATACCACAGTTACAGAACACTTAGTTAATAATCACTGCAAAGCTCTGTATTCATAGCAAGTGTGAAGATGGTACTTTTCTTTCTGAATGTAAGAGCTCAGTCTTGTTTTCAGACCAGAGCTCAGTCTGTCATGTTTTATCTGACAATTCATACCAGCATATTTTTAGGCTATTCTGAATAGTGGTGAAAGATAATAAGAAATGAAATCAAGATTAGAAGATGCTCTATCCGTGTAAGTCAATGGCAGGTCAGTGGATAAGATGGAAAATAGTCCCCAAAACTTGAGAGGAATCATCCAGAATTAATGTGGAGTCTGGAGAGATTTAACCCGGACCATTAAGTGGCTTCAGATCCTCTAAGAGCAGAAGATTGCCATTTTAGTTTTGATTTTGCTGTTGTCATGACTTTCTCTGCTAATGTAAGCTTTTATTGGGACATATAAAAAGGGTGGGCATTAGCTGCTGACTTGCTTGCTGCTTTCTATTGATTGTTTCAATCTGTAAATCTTTCCTATATTGAGCCAACAAGGAATACTGCATTAAAAGTATGCCATGTTTACCAAAATTGCTTCTCAGCAAGACACTGGTTTGAAAAAGTCTGGTAAGAAAACTGACCGTTGTTAGTGTAGCACTCTCCAAATACTATCAGAGGAAGCTCTTTAAAAGAAGAGAAAGAAAAAAGATTGATTCTTCTATTATTAAAGAAAAAAAAATCCGTGCTATCTTAAATACAGCATACTGCATGCTTAGGATAAAGCCAAGTTTCATTTCCACTAGTTTTAACTTCATAGGAAGGGGGAAAAAAAGAGAAAGCTAAATTTCTAAAATAAATTACACAAAGTATTCCTGAAATGCATCATAGAAAAGTTTATGTTGTTTTAATTTAGCACAGTGGAGCGTTGGATTCAATAGTCTTGCCATAGGAAAAAAAATATAAAAGAACCACTTATTGAATTAAAAAGCTGTTGTTCTATGGCCTCACAGAACTCAGAAATTAGCATAAACCTCTTTGATATTTTGTGGCATATAGAAGAAGAACCAGAATAAGTACATTTGATTTTCATATTTGCAATCTAGATTATATGGGTCTGTACTACCTTTCTCCAGGTTGAATTTCTTCATGTATAAAAGTAAGATAGCAACACCTACCTCATAGTCTTTTAAGGGTTGAATGTGATGCAGAATATTTGAGTGAATCGGCTTATTGGAAGCGATCAATGTATATTTGAATCTGAATCTTAAACCAATGAGGAACTTTTCATGGCTTGGTACTTGATATTAAGCAGATTCACAATATCTGTATGCTGTCATTCTTTCATTTGTTATTCAGCCAGACTATATTGATTAACTGCACACAGGTGACTGCATGCATTGGAGTGTGCTATACTGGGATCCAAGCATATTCTCCCCTTTCATATCTTATACAGTAATGATGAATTTGTGAGCTAGCTGATTAAATAATATCACTAATTACATAAAATATTTAATTAAATGAGAACTCCAAGGCTGAGGAGAATACACAGTATTCTAGAACCTGAGCTCCAAATTTATATTAAATATATGATACCCTTTGAACCTCTCTGCAGCTCAATGTCCTTAACAAAAAGTCGGAAATAACATGTTACATACAATCTTCACAGGTCTCTTGATAAGATACAATATTAGGTTGTATGTCAAAGGAAATGGTGAATTATAAAAGAATATACAAATATTTAGGTTGCTATCATAATGTGGAATTTAAAAATTCCTCTCAACATAGATTTTTTGGATTTCTTAATAATAATATGTGGCACTGGTTTATATATAGAATTCTCAGTGAAGGCTTCCAGCAGTGTGTCTTGACTAAATGAAAATTGACATTTAAAATAATCCAAGAAAAGTGCTAGCCATTGAGTCCGCATCAGACCATAGTAGAGAAAGAAAAATTTCAGCTTCTCATTGAATGGTTTTTATAAGACAGAAGCAGATCACACTTGCCAACAGATCAGCAGTATTGAGGAATTACATATGTTCATACTGTAGGAGAGAATTGCAGATATGCTAACATGTAAAACAAGGATGACAGTTCAAGGAAATATGTTAATAAAATTTGTACTAACATTAGAGCAGCAAAGGAATGGACCCCCCAAACTAGCCTAATCAAAGTATAAGGCAAATAGGGATATTAATGGGACAAGAAAAAAGAGATGGTAGTTAAAAGGAGTTCCCGAATCAAATTACTATATCCCCATCGTCATCATCATCACCACTTTTTCGATGAAAAGATAAAAGCATGTGCTTGAATAGAAAGTGATAAAGTAAGCCAGGTAAGGATAACAGTTAGGAATCTGGAGTCCAATTATAAGAACAATCAGAAAGGGGGCATGATGGTCTTCTAGAAGTTAATGATTTGGACATGGCAGTGTAGAAATAGAAATCTGAAATCAAGGTGTTGGCTGGGTGGAGTTTGTTTCTGGAGGCTCTGTGGAAAAAGTAGAGTTAAATTCCTTGGGGTTTGCAGAATTGAGCTCTTTGTCCTCAGTGTCAGTGGGAGACTGTGGAGTAGATTCCTAAGTCTACCTGATTATTTGCTATTTGTTCCCCTCCATCTTTAGTCCAATAATGGAGCATCATATACTTCTCGTGCTTTGAATTTCTGACTTCCTGGTCTCTGACTTCTAGACCCACTTTTAAAAGACTTGTTTGATTAGGCACACTTATATAATTTATTTTAAAGTCAACTAAATTGTGACCATAATGACATCTATAAAATCCCTTTCCCTCAATATCTAGATTTGTGTTTGATTGAATAATTGGTAGAATTTGTTCATATACCAAATGCTGGGAATTTGGGGAAACATTCTGTCCACTATAATTAGGTAAAAAAGATAAAAGCCTTAAACAATGGGGCACCTGGGTGGCTCAGTCTGTTAAGTGTCTGCCTTTGGCTCAAGTCACAATCTCAGCGTCCTGGTATCCAGCCCTACGTGGGCTCCAGGCTCAGGAGGGAGTCTGCTTCTCCCTTCTCCTTTTCTCTTTCCTTTAATCATGTGCATGCTCTCTCACTCCCTCTCAAATAAATAAATAAAAGACCCCTACTTTTTTATATCTGTAAACAGCTATCTAAGACATATCCAAAATTAATCAAAAATAGGCTTCAGTCTTAAAGAAACTCAGTAATAGAAGTTTTGAGCAGACAAGAGTAGAAGAATATCTCCAAAAGAAATAGTAGTATGTGCAAAAGAGCAAAGGTGAAATGCCCATAGTGAGTTTGGGACACTGTAGAAATCACCTCCAAATATGTTATGAGGCAATATTCCATACAAATTATGGTTCTAATGGGATAATGTTTACTTTTAATTGCATTGAGAATTGGTACGTATTTAAATAATATTTAAATGTGAAAAATACAATATATCCCCATAGTTTTCACATTTAAATATTATTTAAATATGTACCAATTCTCAACGCAATTAAAAGTGAACATTAAAAATATAGAGGTATATTCTAAAACTTATATTTTGCAAATAATTTTATTTAGAGTCTTATTTTTGAGGAAGTTAGAGAAATCTCATACTGAAAAACATGCTTTTTTGCCTACCCTGCTATATTTAAGTTATAAGGCTCAACTTGAAAAGAGCAGAAAAAAATATTTTAAAAATATAGGTATCTAAAGGTTAGCTGAAAGCCACTCTGGCATATAGAATGTTCTTATTCTGCCATTTTCTGGCTGCACTTTACATAATAATATCTTGGGGAGAGATTTTCTTTTACTATTGACTGATTTTTGAGGAATCAAGTAATATCACGGAATCTTAGTAATATCACCACATACCAATTCCCAAACTTTATTTTTAACTCATCTGGTTATCACATTCATGGTCTTAGTTGTTAAATAGTGCTTTATTAAAACTTCTTCAGAGTAAATATGTGTGTGTATCTGTGCTAGTTTTGGACAAAACAACAACTAACAAAGACCTTCTTGTATTCACTTTATTAAGGAGATTTTAATGTTATGTAATTAACATCTAATTACAAAACAACTCTGGATCAGCAAGTTAAAAGCATGTTTAAGGACGTTTCTTTTCTGTTTTATATTCTATCTTTGTGTCATTTATGTATATATTTATAAATTTAATAACATATTTTCTGGAATTCCAACCATTTATAATAATGGAAAATTGACATCAGTTTAAAATTATAATGACTTAATATAAACTCTACTTGGCATCTTGCACATAATTATTTGCACAGTGAAGACTACATTGTATTTATGGAGTTACAGATCTTTGATGAATCCATTACAATTTATCAATAGTTTGTGCACCCTTGTGAAATCATGCCAGTTAAATTAAAAATATGAACTAAAATTTCTGAATAATTTAGTAAGTATCAAATTGCTTTCTCTAAATCCCTGGAGTACTTTGGAAATATGAAAAATATATTTGAAAACTCATGATGAAAAAGCACTTAAACTATTATTCAGAGAAAGTGACCACTTGAGTCATAAAGACTATTAAACTATGTGCCACAGATTTTGTAATAATCATTGGTATGGACTGAATTGTGTCACTCCAAAATTCCTATGTTGAAGCCCTAACCTCAGTATGATGGTATTAAGGATGTGAGACCTTTGAGAGATGATTAGGTTTAGATTAGTTCATATGGGTGGGGTCATCCTACTGGTATTAGTGCCTTTATAAAAAGAGATACCAGAGAGCTGGCTGTCTCTCTCTACTTTGTGAGGATACAGCCATCTATAAGCCATCTACATAAGCTGACACCACAGTTCAGAGAGTTATCTAGTATTATTCACTAAATGTTGAATTGGTTCAAGTATCAAAATTAGGGGCACCTTGATGGCTCCATCAGTTAAGCATCTGCTTTCAGCTCAGATCATGATCTCAGGGTTCTGGGATCCAGCCCTGCACTGGGCTCCCTGCTTAGTAGAGAGTCAGCTTCTCCCTCTCCCTCTGCCCCTCCCCCTGCTTATGCTCTCTCTGTCTCTTGGTCAGATAAATAAATAAAATATTTTATAAAATATCAAAATTATATGTAATCTTTTATGTTCAGCTATGTGGATCTTCAAGCTCTTTAATTTTTTTCAGGATGTGTTTATAAATACAGAACATAAAAGTATTTTTCTCAGTAGAACACTTGATACATAAACAATAGGAAACTTTTTAAAAAGATGCATTAAGGCTGTTTTAAAAATACACTATCCTACAGACTGTCAAAAATAAAGCATATTAACCATAAGAAAAAAGAATGTGTGGAAAAGTGTTGTAAAAATGAACGTAAATAATCATAGAAACATAGGCTTTATATTTTATAGGATTTAGGAAGCTTTAACTAGAAAATATCAAAATTTATTTTTAATAGAAAGTTGTCCAGAGCTGATATAAATACATCTGTCAAAGAAACTCTGCTTGATAGCCAAACATCTTGCAAATGGTTAGTTAGGCAAACTTCTCTAAATTGCTTCTGTCTTAAGCAAACTGGCAGTGCAGGGTGACAGTTTGCTATACTTAAAAATTTAGATGAAGTTAAATTTAATTGTAAATTTGGGCTAGAGCATTAAAAATTATTTGGTTTTGAAACTAACTTAACACTTTGTGTTCATTATACTTGAACTAAAAATAAATTTGCAAAAAAAATTTAAAAAATAATTTGCTCTGAAACATTAAACATTAAAGAATCTGATTTTTTTTAAAGATTTTTATTTATTTATTTGAGAGAGAGAGAGAGAAAGAGAGAGAGAGAGAGCAAGCATGATAGGGGAGAAGGTCAGAGGGAGAAGCAGACTCCCCGTGGAGCTGGGAGCCCTATGCGGGACTCAATCCCAGGACTCCTGAGCCGAAGGCAGTCGCTTAACCAACTGAGCCACCCAGATGCCCCAAGAATCTGATTTTTTAAATGGCATTTTCAAACATGTCTCAACATTATAAATTTTTTAACCTGTTCTACCACTTGCTGGCAGTCAAGCCATAGACATTTACATAATATCTTTAAGTCTTATTTTCTTCATTTATCAAAGTGAGAGGGTAATGTTGACTTTCGTTTTAAACTGTGTGTGTGTGTGTGTGTGAGTATAAACACTTCCTAGATCTAGATATAAAATAATTCCGACAACTGAAGAGAACTCTTCATTTCCCTTCCTTCCCCCCCAAGTATCCACTATTTTATCTCCTATCACCTTCAATGACTTTTGATTTTTTGAATGATTATAAATCACACACTGTTTTTGTATCTGCACTCCTTCATTTGTCTTGTAAGATCATCTCTGTTGTATGGATCCATGACTCTTCTTTTTTATTGCTGAGTATATTTCATCGAAAGAATATACCACGATCTATTTTTTTTCCATTCTCATGTTGATGGAAATTTGGGTGGTTTCCAGGTTTTGTTAATTATCAAAGAAACTTCTGTGAACACTTTTATAATGTCTCCTGGTGGACATTTTCACTTATTCTTCTTAGGTATACTTTTAGAAGTGCAAATGCTTCATCGTGGGTAGGTGTATGCTTTGCTTGAATGATTTGAATAGTTGAATCAATTTATACTCCCACATCATGGGATAAATCACATCCCAGGCTAAACTTGACTCAGAGTAAGGTTTTCAAATATATTTTATTAGCTCTAAAATCGCAATAACCTACCAAATATTTTCCTACTCATTATAAAAGTAACAAAATCAAACACATTCATCCAGGTGGAAGGAGGGACTAGTGATATAATTTTTTTCCCTCATAGGCAGCCTACTACTTCCACTGTCATTCATTGAACTGTGCAGTCTCTGTTTTAATTTTAGGCCGTGTCTTTTGAAATCTAAACTTCGGATTTTATCAAGGAAATATCAGAAAAACATATTTTATTTAATTTCCCAGTCATAAATTGATTTACACAGGGCTTTTACTTTATCCAAGTTCTGAAGACTATTTTTTTTTAACTGTGGACAAACATATTTCCTTGACAAATAACATTAATATCATCCTGCATTTCAATGGTTCTTTGTAATGAAAGGGAGAGGAAGCAACATAAAAATACTCCATTTTATCTGAGTTCATGTTAATTCTATTCCAGCAGTACATCTATGACAGAGAATAAATAGTACAATTCAAGGTATTTAGTTCAAAGATCGCTGAAGGCTACTTAATTCATAAACTTTCTACTCAACGAGGTTCCGAGAGAAAGAAGAACAACATTTTTGTATTATGGTCTCAGAATATAGTAAAAGAGATACATTTTCTTACCCTGTGGAATGTTGACTCCATTTTGTTTGATAAAGACCTAGCCAGAAAAATAAATACTTCATCATTACTGTTGTTCTAAATTAAATGAAAAAAAAAATCTGTTTATTGAAGGTTTTTATTACTTTAGTTTTCAAAATTATTATGTTGTATGATATTTTAAAAATAAGATTTAGTGATTTTGAACTCCTGGACATAGTAATTTTATGTTCTTCTATGTATGATAATGTAATTTTTCTCTAGAAATTCATCTGGAGGCTTAAGCGCATAGTTTATGATAGGAGGTAGGTGTGCTTTAAAAATTCAATTTTAAATAAATTCGTATGGCTTCTAACATGGGGAATGAGTAATACACTTGGAAAATAGAATTTTATTTTAATAAAAGAATTAACATCATCACAAGTCACATCTTCAAGCAAGCCCTTTAAGGAAAGTATGAAGTCTTCAAATTTGGAATGTTTCTTAGAAGAGCAGAAGATAATGCCTATGGAAAAATAAGAAATAGTTGCCTTGACGTGTCACACTATTAAGTATATCATATTATTATATATACATAGTATTAAAATGTATCATGGTAGGCATATCTAAACACATGTAAGGAATGATATATAAGCCCAATGTTTCTGTCTCTCTGACACGTAGTATGTAGGAAGATTGAATAAAAATCCAGTGACAGGCCCATTTACTTCCTCAAGCTTTCTTTACGTTCCTTAGGAACATCAATTTATTGTTGCCAATACCTCCTATCTGTCTTTGCTGGATGCCTTTCCCTGTACTGTTTTGGAGGATATTTCTTCGTGTCCAGAATAAACAAAAACAATAAACCGCCCATAGTCTTGGTTTATAATACAAGTAAAAACGATCTTTTAAAACACACAGAAGGATTTGGCATGAGTAGCAGAATGTATTTAAAGCTTTTACTTCAAAGCAAAGTTTTTTGAGAGGAGTTACTGATTATACCACATTACAAGAGACCCAAAGCGGTATTACATATCCATGCTCTTACAGTTTCTTTAGCTATTCTGCTGTATTGCTCAGCTATGCTTCTTCTCCTTTCCTAGAGAAATAAAATAGGATGGCCCTGCTCTTTCCTCTCCATTGCATTTTTTTTTTTTTTATTGAGGGAGAGAGAGTGTGTGTATGTATGCAGGCAGAGGGGCCAGGGTGGGGCGAGGGGCAGAGGGAAAGGGACAGAGAGAGAATCTCAAGCAGACTCCCCACTGGGGCAGAGCCGACTTGGGGCTTGATCTCAGGATCCTGAGATCAAGACCTGAGCCAAAATCAAGAATTGAGGGCTTAACCACTGAGCCACCCAGGCACCCCCTCCTTCATTTCTTAATACCCACATACCCTTAAATTCTTATTCATTTAAGCCAAGATAGATAGATATAGATACATAGATATATAAAACATACTTTTTTCTATCAACCTATAACCCATACCATGAGTGCACCATTTCTATTCCAAGAATTTTCTTTTTGTTATTCTAAACAAATTTTTTCCATGAAATTATTTGTATAACCAGATGTTAAAATATTTTTTCTTATGCCACTAGAATTACCATGTAACTTCATAAAATTTAAAGTTGATATAATGTCTGAGTTCAGAAAATCTTAAAAGATTGAAAAGAAGAAAAAAAATGAAGAAAAAACCGTGTTTGTTATGTCACATTAACTATGCCCGTATTTCCCTACCTGCAGACAAAACTGAAAACCAAGAGAATATCACATTATAGTTTCTGTTGCAGTTTGGCATTTTCTATTCTTAATATTCCCCCAGAAGCTGTTTATAAGCAGGCAGCTTTGTGAACAGATAGTAGTCAGACCATCAGTTCATCTGCACTAAAATATACATGTGAAATGAGTTCAGTTATTAACTTTGTCACAACAAAACACAGATGAGTTTTAAATGGATCAGCAAAGCATCTCTGGAATATTTTAAATGCATTTCAAAGACACTCTGCCTAATTCTCCTGGCATATATCCTTCTGTAGATAAATGTTAAAGACTTCAATTCGAGTGCTCACCTGTCTTTTAGTATGATAGTACGTGTTTTACATTTCACCACATAATAGATGATTTAGTCTATTTTTTCAGGATGGCCTGAAAAAACAGTGATGTCAAGACCAATGGTCCTTTAAAGATGGGGGAGAAGTTGGGGGAGAAAAAGGCACTCAAGGTGTGAAGATATTGGAACTTCTATCCTTGCAAATAATGATTTACCTGGTGAGTTGGCTTCAAGTCCCAATACCCACAGAGCTAATAGGAGCTTCCAGGACCTCCAACCATGGTCTAGAATTTAATTTGTAGCAGTATGAAACTAGAAGACAGTCACATCTAAGTAGTCTTTTTTTTTTTAAGATTTTATTTATTTATTTGACAGAGAGAGAGAGATCACAAGTTGGCAGAGAGGCAGGCAGAGGGAGGGAAGCAGGCTCCCCACTGAGCAGAGAGCCCGATGTGGGGCTTGATCTCAGGACCCTGAGATTATGACCTGAGCCAAAGGCAGAGGCTTCAACCCACTGAGCCACCCAGGTGGCCCACATCTAAGTAGTCTTATCTCCTTGGACTTCTCTTGGCTACGATAGTTTCACAGACTTGCCTTGTCTTTTATTACTTTGACAGTTTTGAGGAGTACTGGTCAGATAGAATGTCCCTCAATTTGAATATATTTAATGTGTGTGTGTGTGTGTGTGTGTGTGTGTGTGTGTGTGTGTGTGTGTGTGTATTTAATGATTTTTAGATGATTGAGGCAAGGATTAAGTCTCTTGGGGGAGAAGACAACAGAGGTAGAGTGTCATTTCCATCACATCGTGTCTAACATACATTGTATTGTCATAATTGATCCAGTGCGGAACTCGATCCCAGAACTCGGGGATCATGATCTGAGCTAAACGTAGATGCTTAACCAACCAAATCACCCAGGGATCCCTGCTCCTGTGTTCATGCGGCATATCTCATTGAATTTTTTGTATCGTTGATTTTTAAGTCTTTATTAATTCATTATTTTATTGATAATTATTTACTTTATATTTTGCAGCATTATGTTTTTCTGTGCTTAAAGCTCACTAAATCATATTTTAAATAAGGTAACCTATTTTGATCTACTAATTAGTAGCCCTATTTAATTCCTTTGTTTAATTTTATTTTATTATGATAACATGAGATCTATCAAAGTCTTAAGTGTACAATACTGTGGGAACAAGATTACACAGTAGATCTCTGTAATTTATTAATCTTGCATAATTCTTTAGGCTTATTGGTTAGCAACTCACTATCTCCCCCTCCCTCATCCTCTGGCAACCACTATCCTACTCTAATTTAATGAGTTTGATTATTTCAGATGCCTCATATAACTGGAATCATGTACCATTTGTCCTTCTGTGACTGGCTTATTTCACGTAGCATGATATATTCAACGTCCATCCATGTCATTGCGTATCGTAGAATTTCTTCTTTCTTTTTAAATGGCTAGTATCCACTGTATGCATAACCTAATTTTATTCCTGCACTAATCTGTCAATGGACATTTAGGTTGTTTCCACATGTTGGCTGTTGTGAAAAGTATTGCAATGAATATTGGAGTACTAATACCTCTTACCGATCCTGATCTCAGTTCTTGTGGATAAATATCCAGAAGTGGGATTGCTGGATCATATGATTGTTCTGTTCTTAATTCTTTTAGGAATCTCCATGCTGTTTTCCAGTGGCTGCACCATTTTACATTTCTACCAACCATGTAAAAGAGTTCCAATTTCTTCACATCCTCACCAACACCTGTTATTTTTTCTTTCTTTACTAATAGTCATCCTAATAGATATGAAGCAGTATCTTGTGGTTTGATTTGTATTTTCCTGATGAATAGGTATGTTGGACATAACATATTGTCTACTTATCTGTGCTCTTTGGATAAATATCTGTTAATGTCTTTAGCTCATTTTCAATCACATTACTACTTTGTGGATTGAGTGTGTGGGGGGGGTTGCTTTGGTTTGGTTTTTTGTTTTTTTGCTAGAGTTGTGGGAGTTCCTTATACATTTTGGAACTGACCGGTATATTATTGGATATATGGTTTTCAAATATTAATGTCTGGTCTATAGTTGGTTTTTCATTGTTGTTTCTTTCATATGCTGAGCAGAAGCATTTTAGTTTGATGTAAACCTGTTTATTTTTGCTTTTGTTGCTTTTGTTTTTGGTGTTATATCCAAAAAACTTCATTGCTAAGACCGATATCATGGAGTTTTTTCCTTATGTTTTCTTCCAGGTGTTTGATAGCTTTGAGTCTTGAATCCATTTTGAGTTGATTTTTGTGTATGGTATAAAAGAATTCAATATTATTCTTACCATTTGTTGGAGAATATTCTTTACCCATTGTATATTTTTAACACCCATGTATATTTGTATATTTTGACACCCATGTCAAAGATCAGGTGCCCATAATTGGGTGGATTTGTTTCTGGGTGGGCTCTCTATTTTGTTTTAGTGGTCTATATGTCTGTTTTCATGATAATACCATACTCTTTTAATTACTTTAGCTTTGTAATGTATTTTCACAGCAGGGTGTGTGATGCCTCCAGATTTGTTCTTCTTTCTGAATTTTGTTTTGGCTATTTGGGGTCTTTTGTGGTTCCATATGATTTTTAGTTAGCTGTGGTCATTTTAATTTTTTTTTTACTATTTTTATAAAAAGGTGAAGGGACTCATAATTATGAAATTTTAAAAACAAATTTCTTTACTTCCTGGCAGTTCAAAATGTTCCAGGCCCATTTGTGTAATTCCTTCCTCCTACTTAGAATTTGTAATTTCTCCACTGAACGGTGGTTCCCTTCATGAGTATATTATAAACCGAGATCTCAGTGCTGGATGTGCTTGTTTTTACTGGGGTGGTTTTGCTTCTAGGTTGAGACAGAGAAGGGAAATATATATGTGCCTACTGACATAAATTCACACATATCTCTTATTATTATTGTGTAATGATTAAACTAAGCATGAATTCACACAGCTGATGTGTTCAACTCTAACTCGTTACCACATAAATGATTCTAGCCTCTTTTTTCTTGCCCATCTGGAACCTCCCACTCCAGTGGTAAGAAACTTGGCTCGCACTATCTTAATGCATTTCTTTGATTTTTTAATTCCAACATGTATATATAGTATTAGAATTTTTCTTCTGTACCTCCATGGAAAAAATCTTATTTACTAGAGTACAATGCTTATGAACTGTTTATATTTATTTTAATCTTACTGACTCCACTTATTTCTGAAGTTACTTAGGTCAGTACCTTTCCCCCTTCCCTCTACAGTGAGGTTCTTTCTTGGATTTGTAATATGGGCAGATTGTTGGTCACAGTATACATTCTATGCTAGGATTCCCCCAGTCTTTTAATATGATTTAATTTACATATTTAAGGTTCAATTCTTATGCTTTTAAATTCAGTGGGTTTTGACAAATACATAATATCACACAACCACCATTATAATATCAACAGAAAAGTTCACTACCCTAAAATATCTTCTGTACCTTGTCTATTCAAATACCTCCCTCCCCTCAAATCCCTAGAAACCATTGAGTTTTTAAATATATATATTTTTTGCTTCTTCCTGAATGCCATATTATAAATGGAATCATGCATTTTATAGCCTTTTAGATTGGCTTCTTTCAGTTAGCAAAATACATTAACATTTCATCCATGTCTTTTCGTGGCTTATTAGCTCCTCTCTCTTTCTCTCTCTCTCTCTCTCTGTGAGTGTGTGTGCGTGTGTGTGTGTGTGTGTGTGTGTGTGTGTTTAGAGTAGTTTTGGGTTTACAGCAAAATTGACAGGAAGGTATAGAGATCTTCCACACACACCCTACCCTCATACATGCACACAGCCTCCCACACCAACATCATTCACCGGAATGATACTATTTTTCTTTTTTAACAAAGATGAATTTACATTGTTATGTCATAATCACCCAAAGTCCATAGTTTATGGTTTTGCAACATTCTTTAAGTTTGGAAAAATGTGTAATGACATATCTCCACCATTATAATATCATATAGAGTATTTTCACTGCCTAAAAATCCTTCATGCCCGAACTATTCATCCTTTCCCCCCACCATCATGCCAACCCCTGACAACCACTCAACTCTTTATAATCTTACAATTTTTAGAATGTTATATAGATGAAATCATTGAGTGTGTAGCCTTTTTCAGTTGACTTCTTTCATTTAGTATTAGACATTTAAGATTCCTCAATGTCTTTTCATGGTTTGGTAGCTCATTGCTTTTTAGTATTGAATAATATTCCATTGTTTGGATATACTACAATGTATTTATCTGTTCACCTACTGGTTGCTTTCAAGTTTTGGCAATTATCAATAAAGCTGCCATAAACATCCTTGTGTAGGTTTTTATGTGGACATATTTTCAATCCCATTGGGTAAGTACCAACGAGTATGATTGCCAGATTGTATGGTGAAAGTATTTTGAGTTTTATAAGAAACAGCCGACTGTCTTCCAAATTGACTATACCATTTTGCATTCCCACCAACAATGCATGAGTTCTTCCTCCACATCCATGCTACCCTCCTGTGTTTTCAGTGTTCTAAATTTTGGTCATTTTAATAAGTGTGTAGCCATATCTCAGTGATGTTTTACTGATGACATATGATGTGGAGCATTTTCATATGCTTATTTGCCATGTGTACATCTTCTTTCGTGAGGTGTCAGAATCCTTGGCCTATTTATGAATCATATTGTTTGTTTTCTTATTGTAGAGTTTTAAGAGTTCCTTGTATATTTTAAGTAACTGTCCTTTATCAGATGTTTCTTTTGCAAATATTTTCTTCCAGTCTGTGGCTTATCTTCTTATTCTCTAGATATTATCTTTTTTTCTCATGTGTTTATTGATTGCTATAAATTTCCCTCTAAGTACTGCTTTTTCTATGTACCATAACTTTTGATAAGTTGTATTTTCATTTTCATTTAGCTCAAAATATTTTTTAAAATTTATCTTAAAATTTTTTTTCTGACTCTTTTGTGTTTTTTTGACGTGTGCTATTTAATCTCCACATTTTTCAGAATTTTCTTGTCATCTTTTTATTATTAACTCTGTAATTCCACTGTAGTCTGAAAGATCGATCAAATATTACATGATTTATCTTCTTCAAATTTGTTGAATATGTTTAGCGACAGAGACTGTGGTCATTCTTTGTGAATGTTTCATGTAAACCTAAGAAGCATGGGTATTCTGGGATGCCTGGGTGGTTAAGTGTGTGCTCTTATTTTCAGCTTGGGTCATGATCTCAGGGTTGTGAGATGGAGCCCCACAATGGGGTCCACATTTGATGTGGAACTTAGGATTCTCTCTCTCTCTCCTTTTACCCCTCTGCCCCCCCCCCCCAAAAAGAAGCAGCAGCAGCGTAGGTCTTTTGCTTTTGTGAGATGACGTTGTCTATAGATGTCAATTATGTCCAGCTGATTGATGGTGTTTTCAGTTACACTTGTCCTTGTTGATTTTCTGCCTTTTGGATCTGTCTATGTCTGATAGATAGGCAATGAACTGTGATAGTGGATTAATCTATGGCTCTGCAATTCTACTGATTTTTGCTTCAAATAGTTTGACACTCTGTTAAGTGCATACACATTAAGAATTGCAACATCTTCTTAGAGAATTGACCCCATTTTCATTATGAAAAGTCCTTTATTATTACTAACTTTCTTGCTTTGAAGTTGGTTCTGACTAAAGTCAGTATAGCTCCTCCTCTTTTCTTTTGAATAGTATTACCACATTACATTTTTCTCTTCCATTTACCTCTAAACTATGTATGTGTTTATATTTAAAGTGGATTTCTCTGGACAGCATAGAGTTGGATTCTTTTTTTTTTAATTGAGTCTAACATTCTCTTTTAATTGGTACATTTAGACCATTGATATTCAAAATGATTACTTATATAGTTGGATTATGATCTATCATATTTGTTACTGTTTTCTATTTGTTGACCTTCCTTGCTGTTCCTATTTTTGTTTTCCACTTTTTGCTTTTTTGTAATTTCAGTTGAGCATTTATATGATTCTATTTTCTTTCCTTTCTTAGCATATCAGCTTTATTTGTTAACCCTTTTGAGTGGTCTCACTAGAGTTTGCAATATACATTTAAAACTAATTCAAGTCCACTTTCAAATAATAGCATACTGCTTCACATGTTGTAGAGAACCTTAAAATAACAAAATAATCCCAAGCCTCCCTTTCACTACCAGTACCATTGCTGTCATTCATTTTACTCATATATAATCATACATAAACATATATATGTATATATTTATATATAAATATACACATATTATAAATTATATATATTGTATATTTTATATTTAGGCATACATAGTCAAACACATTGGTATTATTTTGAATAATTTTTATATAATAAATCAATTAAGAATGAGAAAAATAAAAGTTTTTATTTTATCTTCACTTAGTCCTTCTTCAGGAGTTTTCCTTTCCTCATGTAGATCTGAGTTTCTGACCTGTTATTTTTCTTCTCTCTAAAGAACTTCTTTCAACATTTTTTGCAAGGGAGGCCTACTTGCCATAAATTCCTTCAATATTTGTTTGTCTGAAAATGTCTATTTCTTCTTTGCTTTTGAATTCTGGTTTGGTGCTTTGTCTTTTTTTTTTTTCCTCCCCTCTAAATATTTCACTCCATGCTCTTCCTGCTTACATGATTTCCTAGGAAAAGTCAGATAAAATTCTTGTTTTTGATCCTGTATGGGAAAGGTATATTTCCCCCTCTGACTTCTTTCAAATTATTTTCTTTATAATAGACATTTTTCTAAAGGAGACATACAGATGGCCAACAGACACATGAAAAGATGCTCAACATCACTCATCATCAGGGAAATGCAAATCAAAACTACAATGAGATATCACCTCACCTGTCAGAATGGCTAAAATCAACAACACGAGAAACAACAAGTGTTGGCAAGAATGTGGTGAAAAGAGAACCCTCTTGCATTGTTGGTAGGAATGCAAACTGGTACAGCCACTGTGGAAAATAGCATAGAGTTTCTTCAAAAAGTTAAAAATAGAACTACCATATGATCCAGCAATTTCACTACTGGCTATTTACCCAAAGAATACAAGAACATTAATTCAAAAGGATACATGCACCCCTATGGTTTTTGCAGCATGATTTACAATAGACAAGATATGGAAGCAGCCCAAGTATCCACTGATTGGTGAATGGATAAAGATGTATTATACATATACAATGAAATATTATTCAACCATACAAAAACAATGAAATCTTTCCATTTGCAACGATGTGGATGGAGCTGTAGAGTATAATGCTAAATGAAGTAAGTCAGAAAAAAACAAATACCATATAACCTCACTCATATGAAATTTAAGAAACAAAACAAATAAGCAAATGGTTTTCTATAGTTTTGAAATGGTATGTCTGGGTGTTATTTTTTTGGAATTTATCCTCTTTGGTGTTCTCTGAGCTTGCCGGTATGACATAATACTGGGGAAATTCTTAGTCATTATTGTTTCAAATTGTTCTGTTCTTTGCTCACTTTCTTCTCTTCCTAATATTTCCATTGTGTATATTTATACCTTTAGTAGTTGTCCATCCCACATTCTTAGACATTCTATTCTGTTAGCTTTATAGATTTCAAGGTATATATTAATATATTCTCTATCTCAGAGATTCTTTCTTCAGCTCTGTCCAGTCTACTAATAAGTATAGAAGGGCATTTTTCATTTCTGTTACAGTGTTTTTTATCTCTAACATTTCTTAGGATTTCTATCTGTTTACATTGCTCATCTGTTCCTACATGTTGTTTAGTTTATACATTATGCCCTTAAAATATTATTAATACTTATTTTAAATTCCCAGCTTGATTAATTCTAACATTCTTGTCATATCTGGCTCTAATGCTTGCTCTGTCTTCAAATTCTGTCATTTGCCTTTTGGTATGGCTTGTAATTTTTTTTTCTGATAGTAGCTTATGTATAAGGCAAAAGGTACAGGATAAATAGGCCTTTATTAATGTGGTGCTCACGTATATGGCGATGGGAAGCATTCTTTAGTCCTGGGATTAGGTCTTGGTCTTTTAATGAGCCTATGGTATACACTGTGAACTTCACAAGATTTTCTTTGCTTTTTTTCTTCCTCCTTGGGTAGGATTGTATAGCTAGAGTAGGCTGGAGTTGGAATTTCCTTCCCCCTGGTCAATTAGGCTCTGATAATACCTCAACAATTTAGGTTCTGGTTTACAAGTTTCCCCTGAGGGCAGGCTTGTTAAGAGGAACAGAGTACTATCTCACATTTCACGTGGTTCTTATCCTTCTCTCTACCTGAGCGCTGGGGGATTTTTCTCTAACGTTTACTGTGAGAACTTGTTGAGGTCCTGGCAGTAAATCTCACGAAATTGTGTGGGCTCCCTTATGGTTGAGTCCCCCTGGATTTTTAACTCTCAGAATTGTTTACACTGAGATTCCAACAATTTATCAGTTACAGTTCAATTTTCCTAGTTAAGTACTGATTCCACTGGCAGTTTCCATTCATGAGTCTGCTCTGGGTGAAACTGTTTCCCTGTATTTATTTGCCTGTGTGTATATCTCTTATCTTGGGAATAGACGTTTGCTCTCTACCCTTGCTCTTTTGGATCCAAAAAGAGTTGTTGATTTTTCAGTTTGTTAAGGTTTTTACTTGATGTCCAGACACTGTGATATCTTCCAAACTCTTTACATGTGGAACTAGAAATTGGAGATCTGTTCATTTCTGTTTTATTGATGAACAATATTCCATTGTAATGATGTATCACAATGTATTTATTCATCTATTGAAAGATCTCTTGGTTACTTCTAGCTTTGGGTGATTAAAAGAAAGCTTTCATAGATGTTGCATGCAGATTTCTGCATATAAATACATTTTCAAATAAGTTCCATAAATATCTAGGAGTGTAGTTGCTGACTTACATGGGAAGACTGTATTTTACTTTGTAAGAAACTTCTAAACTGTCTTTCAAAGAACTATACCATTTTACGTTCCCAATAGCAATAAATTGAGAATTCTTTTTGTTCCATATCCTCCCCAGGAATAGCTTATTATCAGTTTTTTTGGAATTTGGCCATTCTAATATGTCATGATACTCCATGGTCTCAGTTTTCATAATCATATTTTTATGCATTAAAATACAAGACATCTAATTTCTGAAATTACTCTGGATATTTCCCTTTGTACTTCATTGACAAATTTTGAGCGTCATGTTTAGAACAGAAACCAATATAATTCCTAGTCTTTAGTTTGGACTTTACTAGAACTGGATATACATTTCCGTTCTCATACTCAGTAACACTATAAAAACATATTGACTATTTTTTTTCCACAAGATACCTACTCCTATAGATTAAACTATGAATTAACTGAAATTGGTATCTTTTGATAACTAACATTACTTTTATTACTCATTAAGACTCAGTACAAGACCCTCACCTTGTTGTTCCCAATACAAAGCTTTATGTCATAGACTCTACCTAGTCTCAACCTATTCCCTTTCCTATAACACTCATTTTAAACAATTCAGCCTAACTCCTAAAACCTTATGAATAATCTCTTCTGTCTCCCCTTTTTTAGACACCATTAAAAGTATCTTAAAGTGTGATATTTCTGATGTGGTAGGACACTAATGATCCAATTTTTGATTTTTCAGCACGTTTTTCTGGTGATCTTTTGAGGAGACAGTCTTCAATAATATGTTCCAATGGAGAATAAACTTTTTGGGCTTTTAAGATTCAAAATATAATATCAAGTTTACCACCCCTACCCAGTTTGCTGATATTAAAGCATGAGGGTACTTTTAACTCATCTCCAACTTTTGATCTCACTGAAATTCAGTATTTATTAAATGCCTCGGAGGGAGGGAAAATATTTGAGTAGAGGTTTTCTAAGACTGTGTGTTCTAACAATCGCTCTAATGGGTGTTGCAAATCTGGATAAACCTGTGGCAGCTCTTGGCTGGAGTCCATGATTGTCCTGATAGCAGGTTGATCTCTTTTACTTTGAATTGTTTTTTGGTGTTGGCTTATTGACTGAGACATGAGTTACTTATAAAATACAACCTGTGGAAACTGGTGCATAATGTTGTTCATCCCATTATGTTATTTCCTCCATGAATATGAGTATATGAAATAGCTTTCTGCCTCAGTTCCAGAATAAATCTCAATTCTCAGGAGTAATTGCTTTTATTTTATTATATTGGTATAAAATTGCATAACTGAATATATTTTTTCTGTATACTGGTAGGTTATTCTGTCTTATACCAAAAGTAAATAAAAAAGATTTCACACTCTAAATTTTATGTTACAATCATACTCTTGATTTTACCTTACTTTCTGGTCTGGGTTTTATATTCTCTATTAAAATCTATGATTTTTATATAGTTTATTTGGCTATATTGCTTATATTTGTTGTACTTCTTCATATGCTCCATGATATGACTCTTACACATTCCCCACTAATGGCTGACTCTATTTGCCTCCACCTCCCTGCTGTCGTGACTAATAGCATACCATAAACATGCTTGCACATTCCCCCTTACAGAGTGGTGTGAATTTTTTTTGTACTGCATACATAAGTGTGTAATTGTTGGTCCATAGTGTGTTAATATACTTAAATTGATTGAGTATTGCTAGTTTATTCTTCAGAGTAGTTGCCATCAATAGGAATTTTGGGCCTCTATATTCCACTTTAGTTAACATTTAGTGTTACATGTTTTCTAAGTTTTGATAATTAATGGTATAAAATGATACCTAAGTTTTCTTTTAATTGACATTTCTTGCATTACTAAAAAAAATCTGATCATCTCTTTGTTATTTGGGGGAATCCCTTCTTCATAACTTGTTTATATACTGTATCCATTTATCTTTGAAGGTTACTATCTTGTTACTGATTTCTGTAAGTTGCTTATGCATTATGGATAGTAGTGAATCCTTTGTTGGCTTTACATATTGCAAGTATGTTCTTCCTTTCTGTAATTTGCTTAATTGTATCCATGTTATTCTTCAGCATAAGGAAATGAAAAAAACTTTCTTATTCTTGGTCATTGCTATAAGTTCCTATATTGTTTTCTACTAAGCTTTTCATTTTACTTCTCACATACAGTTTATGTTACATAGTCCACATTCTCATGTAAGATTTTGTTTTATATCTTTTCTCCAAAATGAAACGATACTACTATCTACCCCAATACTATCTACTAAAGAACTCATCAGTTTTATTTTTTATTAAATTTTTTTGCACACACAGATCTGCTTCTAAAGTTTCTATTCTGTTCCATATGTCTATCTTCCTGTGCTTATGCTAGATCAACACTGTTTTACTGCTATGTTTTATTACAACATATCTTGATATCTGGTGAGCAAGCCAACTACTATCCTCTGACCTGTTTTCATTTTACATTCCCCTTTTAAGGTTCACTTAGTTATTTGTCTTCCTCTGTGTCTTAATAAAAATATGCCAGGTATATTTTGCTAATGCTAAGTTTTATTTTAATTACTAATATGAATATTTGCCTGTGTATATTTTTTCAATATCACCATTATTTAATCTCAGCTTATTTGTGTGTGAATATATATTTATATACATACACATACATAGACATATTCCAATTGTATATATATTTGGTGCTATATTATTATATCTCAACAGAAAGGATGTCATTAGTCTATAAAGTTATAATCTCACAGTTTTAGGGGGAGACCATGAAGAATAGAATGTCTCAGTGTGACTTGTTTTACAGTCATTTTTTTTTTAATACTTTACCCTATCAAGTCCTTTGCTCATCCTTTCTGTGCATATATTAGCACTGGTGGTCCACTGCAGTGGGAAAAGGCCATGATTATCTCAGGGCACCAAACAGGAAAAAGACAAGAACAAATCTAAAACAAAAATTAATTAATTAATTAATTAATTAATTAACTCTTCACTTCTTTCCTTTTGCTGCTGTCTGCCCCAGGCTAAAGCTGGTAGCTCACCCCATATGCTAGGGTTGTACAGTGTTCAGTATTCTAAGAAACTTCTCAAAGTTTTGTTTTTTCTCCCAGAGCTTTATTGAGATACAATTGACATTGTGTAGTGTAAGGTATAAAACATGTTGATTTGATACGCTCATGCATTGCACTGTGATTACCACTACGGTGTTAGCTAACACCTCCATCACATACCACAATTATCTGTGTGTGTGTGTGTGTGTGTGTGTGTGTGTGTGTGTGGTCAGAACATTTAAGATCTACTCTCTGAGCAATTTTCACTTATGCAATGCAGTGTTGTTAACTATAATCACAATGCTGTGCATTAGATTTCCAGAACGAATTCATCTTCTAACTGGAAATTTGTATCCCCTGACCAACATTTTCCTGATTCTCTAACCAAACCCCCAGACCCTAGTAGCTTTTATTCCACTCTATCTCTGTGAATTTAGCTCTTAGATATAAAATTTGTCCCTCTTTTTCTGACTTATTTACCATAATGCCCTCAAAGTCCACGCATGTTCTCACAAATAGCAGGATTTCCTTCTTTCTTGTGGCTCAGTAGTATTCCATTGTGTATATATATACCACATCTTTGTCCATTCACCCATCAGTGGACACTTATGTGTTTCCCTATCTCAGCCAACAAAGCAATCCCACTTCTGGGTATATATCCAAAGGAAATGAAAACAGAATGTAAAAAGGTATCTGTACAGGGTAGCTGGCTGGCTCAGTCAATAGAGCATGCAACTCTTGATCTCAGGATTTTATGTCAAGCAACGATTTGGGTCTAGAAATTTCTTTAAAAAAATCTTTAAAAATAAAAAAGGAAAAGAAGAGGTAACTGTACTTCCATGTTTGTTAGAGCATTTTCACAACAATTAAGTCTTTGTTAAATATTTATTCATGGGATTTTTTTTTGTTCTTATGGTTGCTTATCATTTTGTTTTATTTTGGTTATTCTAGTTTGTGTTGATTTGGTTAGTTCCTAAAATTATTATATAATTCTCAATTCTATAGTTCGCCCATGATTGAAATATTTAAGCTACCATTCTTGGTTCACAGTATCTTGTCAGGCTTTACTTTTTTCTACAAAAGAAAAAAAATTAAGTGTTGTGGTACTGACCGTCAGCCATTTCAGCAAGCTTTAGATCATTTATCGGAACAATCTTTTATTTTGTTTCTGTCTTTATATCTAAACCATTCATATATTCTCCCAGATGTCCTCTGTATGTTTACTGTTTCTTAAAAAGGGGCACATGATTTTTAAGTGTTCATTCTGCTCAAATGTCCCATGTTTAAATTGTGTATGTTTCGGGGCACGTCGGTGGCTTAGCTAGTTAAGCATCTGACTCTCGATTTTCACTTCAGGTCATGATCTCAGGGTTGCAAGACAGAGCCCTGCACTGGGCTCCATGAACCCTGCTTGAGAGTCTCACTTTCTCCCTCTGTCCCTCCCCACCCCTTCTCACTCTCTTTTTCTCTCTCTCTCTCTAAAAAACAAAAACAAAAACAAACAAAAAAAACCCTGCATATGTGTTCTCATCTCATGTATTCAAACTTCCAAACTACCGGAGAAAGAAAAGTGTAAATGGAGTCTAGATGCTAAAACGATGATTTCCAAGAGTTAAATATAATTTAGTTTTTTTCCATATGTAAAGCAACATATTTTGCATCAAGAAAAGGTGTAAGTAGTCAGTGAATAACTTGTGTTTTTATTGTGTTCAGTGATAATCAGTAAAACAACAAACTTGTGTGGATGTCCTGTGTCATCTTATGTTTCTTTTTTTTTTGTAAGATTTTATTTATTTATTTGACAGAGAGGGATCACAAGTAGACAGAGAGGCAGGCAGAGGGAGAGGGGGAGGCAGGCTCCCTGCTGAGCAGAGAGCCCAATGCGGGGCTCGATCCCAGGACCCTGAGATCATGACCTGAGTCGAAGGCAGAGGCTTTAACCCACTGAGGCACCCAGGTGTCCCTGTAATCTTATGTGTTTTATCAGAGGTTCAGAGTTTAAAAGATGTCTATACCCATGAACAGATAATACTTCGCAGAGACACTTGCATTACCAGGAAAAGAACAAAAAGAATTTTGATCGAAACGCAGGAGAACTTCTCTTTGCATCTGTGTCTGTGTAAATGACTTTTTGACAGAAATTTAATTTTCATCTGCATATGGCAAATGAATATGTTTCTTAGAGATTTTGAGAAGGAAGTTATAATAATGTGAACTTCATCTAACTGGCATGTGAATATACTGCTTTCTGTTCTATCACGGAGACAGACAAGTTGGTATTTACAATCATATACCTTTACAACTCTTTATTTCCAATTTTTTTCATATATGAAATAAATTGTTATCCAGATAGCCTAGAATTTTTTAGGAAAAAAAATGTGAAGAAATGAAAAGTGGGTAAAATGCTTTCCTGTAAAGGTATTAGTTACCCAGCTCCAGAGATTGGAAACATCCCAAGAAAGATAACTAATCCCAGATAATATCCATGTATTCTATCTTGTATCTCTGCCATATTGACTAAGTAGTTCCTGAAATAAGTAAATATTTATTGATGTTTCATGATTTTTAAATACTTTATTGTCTTTTTCTTTCTCTCCTATATATTCCCAATAAAGTCTAGATATCAGAATATTATGTTAATTTAAGTTTTATATTTCAAAACGATGCATTTGTTTGAGTTTTGTTCTTATGATCTGTCTTTCAAGTTAACTGTGTACACACAAACTTGCATGTGGAGTGAAAGTTCAGTCAATCAGACAGTGATAATGATAAGAATGAAACTAGCTATTTTCAGGTGTGGCAGCAGTACAGATGGTCTATGGTGAACACTATTATGACTTAGAGATATTAGACAAAAATATTAGACAAACATCAGGCTGGAGGCAAGGCTGATAGAGCCTGTGAAGCCTGTGGACTTCATGTCTAACGCTCAATGTGAAGCTGGCTTCCAAACATTCTGAAAGGGAGTATTTAAGTTAGAGAAGACATGTGGAAATATTGGTCTACAAGTCAACACAGTAGGATTTATATAGACATTGTAAACTAAAAGAAAAAAAAAGGAGAGGAGTTTTCATTAGTAGAAGCCATGCAAAGTTTCATAGAAGACACACACTTTGAAGGATTGGTGGAATTTTGGCATTTGGAGATGGAAATGAAACAATATGGTGTAGATGTTGTTACTGTCTTCCCAACATCCAGATTAGTCTAAGCCAATCATGATTTCTAGCTAATGGATTAGAAAAGGAATTAATCTCAGTTATGGCCAGATAAAAGTGAAGGAAAATCTCCTGGTAAAATGGAGTCAGGACTGGTTTTGAATAAGATTACATTTTTCTAGTAAAAAGTCATAGGGAGAGCTAGTTCATCACTTTGCTTTAAACAATTCCATGTTAAGCAGTGATGACCAGAACTATTGGAGCTTTATTAGTACCAGTTTGATGAGAAAACCAATACCATGATATGTTGAGTAGAGATGTAGACATCATTGTTTAGCGAATTCAGACAATTCTGGAGCTCAAACTACCCCTGGAATTATGCTTGTGACTTGATGAAGAAAAATTTGTGAAAAGTCAATAAATATAGGTAATCAGTGAAATATCAATTTTATCATAAGGTGAGAAATATCTATTACTTGGAAATGTTGAAACTCAGAAAGTAAGCCAGTGGTAATACCACAAATTGGTGGTCTGCATTCTTGCAGGTAGGTATAAAGATCAAATACTTCCAAGTTAGTATTTATAAGAAAAAGGCAATACAAAAAAGAATGGGTAACACCTATATTTATCAGCTAGGAAGCAAGAAAGCATTCCCACAAAACGAAATTTAGGGATGGTCAGAAGAGAACTAGAACTTTCTAGTATTACAGAAACAAGGAAGAAAAATATGAACAGGAATATCAGGTTGCCAAAAGTATCCAAAGAATGAAATGGACAAAATAATGATCATTTTTTTAAGGAATAATGTGGACTTTGAAAGAACTGTGAATTTCTCATCCAAAATGTCCTTATGGAGCAATTCCAAGAAGATATACATACTAGGAGACACAAAAAGAACACTAGAAAATTTTAAATACCTAGAAAATTTTTTCTTAGTCTTCTAAGGAAATCATGGCCATTTGAATTCTAAATTAGTGAAGTTTTTTCAATGTCATATTTTACATAGAAATTGTACCATAGTATATTATGCGTCTATTCTGAGGCCAAGAGGCTACAGAAATAAGTGTTGATCTATTCAAAGGACATTTACTGTTTCCCACTCCACTTTACTTTCTGAATTTAGATTTCCCTTCTTTTGTCACAGGCATCAGGTAAGTATTTGCACTACTTGGAGCATCGGTGTATATTTCACCTTAGCAGATGGTTGCTGTTGAGGCAGATCGAAATCAGCAATGTTCACTTGTTTTAACATGTTATTTTCATTTTAATTGTATATCAGGAACCTAGGAAACAAAAACCCCCTAAGGTTAAACTGCCACATGTATGTGTTTCTGTGTGTGTATGACTGTGTTTTCTTTAATGTTTTGTGGTGCCATAAACTCTGGAGACAATACTAAATTTTAATAATGATAATAATATACTGATAGGAACTCTACATGAGATCTATTTGATGCAACAAATAACTTTTGGTTAAGAGGCAATGAGAGGCAGGAAGTAAGTGTAGGAAAAAGACAGAAGACAAGAGTTTTCTTATGCGTCTTCCAGCTTTTTTTGTAGGTGGGAAAATCAGACACATACATGCATGGGTGAAAATTCAGAAAAAGTAAATAATGAAGAAATGATGGGATTACATCTCTAGCTATTGAAGACTTCCTTTGTTGCCTAGCACTCCAACCAGTTACATGAATATTTAGACTGTTAATAGAATAGGATCCTTCAGTTAAAAGAGATTATAGAAACCAGCATTGTTAAAGCTATATCTATGGTCCCATTTCTTTGCTCTTTGCAATGTGAAAAGATGGCCAGGAACCTGGAGGAGAATGTATAAGAAATATATGTCCTTTCTGGTCCAATTCATGATCTACTCTTGTAGGTCTGTACTTGAAGATATGAAAAAATGAACTTCCTAAGAATAGAAAAAATATAAGAAATTTTACTAATACCTATTTGAGATATTATTTACATTGGAATTAACATTTCAAAGCTGGATAAACCCAAGAGATATTTTTCCTAATTTTACACCTGGGCAAATAAGAATGGAACATTCACAGACTGGGCTTCTAGACTGAACTTAGTTTAGTCCCACCTTTATTATGTGATGTGTACCTGGGGAAAATTAAACTCTTTGCATTTTTGTTTCTTCAGCTGTAAATTTGAGATAAGAATAACATGCCTCACAGAGTTGTTGTAGTCAGTAAGTGAAGCAAAATATATGCAAAGAACCTAGCTCAACATTCAGCATTGAATAGATACTCTGTAAACATTGGCATTTTTTTTTTCTTTCCTAGGAATCATCAAATGATTGGGGGTTAACTTGATTCTGTATCCTTGCCCTCAAAGCAGTTTCAGACTGCTTTTAAATGAAAATAACACATAGAAATATCTTAATGTCTGAGGTCCTTCCAATTTAGGAATAAAAACCATGGAGTTACCACATTTGTATTAGAAAACTTTTTAAAATTAAAAACAAATAAATTCAAGAGACCCAGTTCAAATCAGGTTGCACTTTCCTCTTATCTCTACTCTGATGGTAGGTATTACCAGCACTAGTCTGAGCCCTCTTCTGAAACCTCTGAGCTGCTATATGAAAGATTCCTCCATCCATGGAGAAAATAAAGAAGGAGGCTATTTACAATCTAATACCAGACCTTTCCAAGCATGTGCCAGGGACAGGAGGAGGAGATAAAAGAATGTCTGAATGCTCCCCACCCCCTTTTTTCTGTTTTTCTTGGATCATAAATTGGAGATCCATCTTGACATCCAATTTGAACACATTTTGATATAGTTTGTGACTGGATAACTAGAGTTCTCCCTAGTTAAGTGGTTTCATGATTGTTATCTCCTCTGTATCTCTCAACAAAAATAAAGATGATAGATAGCTAGATGATAGGTAGGTAGATAGATAGACAGACAGACTCTAGAAAGATAGATGGCAGACATTCTAGTTTTCAAACAGACCTTTCTGTAGGCTTCTTCCTTCCTCCCTTTCTTTCTTCCTCTCTTCCTTTCTGCCTGCCTTCCTTTCTGGAGCAATCTGGGATTGCTTATTCCATTCATGCCATATTAAAGGGAAAAATTATAATATGACCTTGCCAAGAGGGTCTTAGACTCTGTCTATTTTAGATTACTTTGTAAATATCAAAGATCTCAAACTATAAATTTCACTAATATCCTTGAGAGCTAAGACATACTCATATACTACTTTGCATTTCTAGACCCAAGTATAGGGACTAGCATACAGTTAAAATTCAGTTACCACTGAACTAAAGAGCACATTTATATAAGGAGTTATACTAGCCACATTGACATCATAGGAACTAATTTAAAATAAAGGGGTTTTTTGTTTGTTTGTTTGTTTTAAATTGTATTTATTTGAGAGAAAACGAGAGAGAGAGATCACAAGTAGGCAGAGAGGCAGGCAGAGGGAGGGGGAAGCAGGCTCCCTGCTGAGCAGAGAGCCCTATGCGGGGCTTAATCCCAGGACCCTAAGATCATGACCCGAGCCAAAGGCAGAGGCTTTAACACACTGAGCCACCCAGGCGCTCCTAAAATAAAGTTTTCTTAAAAATAAATTTTACTTTCATATTGTAACCCAAATAAAGACATGTCTCTGCTAAAGAAATTTGTGAAATTTAAAGAAATTTGAGAAATCCTGAGTCACGTGGCATATCAGTTGTACTTTATTGTATTGATAATATTATAGAGACAGGTTTTATAGATTTAATTTTAAAGAACTACACATTTTCAATTCTGTTCCTGAGACATTTATCAAATGATAAAGACTCAACTGCATGTGTTCATGAAACCATTTTTCATTAATTTTATAGAGATCTTCAAACAGGGGTCATAAACTCAAATGGTGTCAGATATATGCAGAAAATAAAAGAAATAAAATAATTGGATTTAAAGCAATTGGGAGTAGGTGTAACTGCAAAGGCCTGAAGTCCATATGCTTATTATAAAGACATTTTTAAAAATTTATAACACTATGCACATAAAAGGGTCAGTAGAACAAATTCTTCAAGCAATCTGCTTGCAAATTTCTAACCTCTCTTTTAAGAACTAATATTCCACATGGTAACATATATCTCATGTTTAGTAATTCTATCGTTTTCACTGGAGTTTATGTTTCTTCAGTTAAATTAAAATGAAATTAATAGTTTATAAAAATAATCTTAAGAGTTTTATTCAATTTTCCTAAATGCATTCTATCTATATTGAGTTTTTATCAATTATTTATATACATTGGTGGCTAGAAAGATACTTTCTAAAGGCTAATTATGCATATTTCCAGGTAGAGATTTAAGAAAACTGTTTTCTATTTATTTCTTCACAGTTTTCTGTGTTTATTAATTTTTACAATATATGCATTTATTTTTTATACAATACATATTTGTTATTTGCTATTTGTCAGTTTTTTTCTCATCACTGTATACAGAGCAATGAGCACAGCATACAAAAGTTTCTGTCTCCATGAAACTCATATTCTAGTAGTAGGAGACATAAGAAAAAATATTGCTGAGAAGAAAAATACGGTACATCAACTAGAGATAATTAATGTGACAAAAACAAATTAGGGCAGACATAGGGAAGACAAGAATTTGGGGGAATACAATTCTAATTAGGCGGTATATTAACCAAGGTCTGGTCAAGAGACATAACCACATTAGTTATTATAGTACAGAGAAAATTTACTATGAAGAATGCTACCTAGTTATTGAAGATATTAAAAAGTAAAAATGAAATGCTAAGATATTTTTACAACAATAGCCACTGCAGAAACAGCTACTCCTTTAGGACTGTGGGGACAAAGAGAAGAGATGGGAATTACCAAAACTTAGATGTTTTTTAAGGAGAAAGTCCAGAAAGCTGGAACTTGGTCCTATGAGATGGAGATGCTGCTTCCTTACTACTGATGTCTTAACCCTTAGAGAAAGGTCCCTGTGGGCCTGGAAATCAGACTTTTGAAGATGAACTGTCCCTGACAGTTATATGTTGGGTCTAGTTCTGCAAGTATTGGCAAAATAGCAAGCTGGAGTCAACTGCTACTTCTGGACAAACTTTTACTTGAGAACGAGGAAGCATTGCTTTGGTGACACCAATGGTAGAGAAAACATAGAGGAAACTGGGAGCAAAAACAGATACAGAGTGAAGAAGAGAAGCTGTTCGTCCTCCAGACTCTTGATAGGACTATTCCTCCACTGCCTGCTACTGGGAGAAGCTAACAGCAAGTCGACAGGCAAAGAAAAAAAGTATCCTGCCCATTCCATCTTAGCTTACATTCACAAAGCAGAGGAGAGAAAATGTGGGCTTGCAGTTGAGAAACAATATGTTAACACATTACCATTTTTTAATTTTAGTTTTTACAGTTTTTATAGGTCAGTTCATGTAAGTTCCGTAGTAATAAATTAAACCATTTGCGAGAAAAAGAAGGGAGTCAACTAGGTCATTCTACAGATTTTACAACGGCTTATCATCCTCAAAACATCCCTTCCGTCATACCAATTTGCTCTACTCTGGGTAGGTGTAAGAAAGATAGTCACGGTATACAAAATGGTACACTGAGGCATGTTACGTGTTTTCCATTCTAAAAAGAATTTCTCTAAACTCTCTCTTGGGGTGGCTTAAGGATAGATAGCATATATGGTCATTCCAAACTGGTGAATTGAGTCTCTAAAATGTTATGTCCTGACTTTCCAATGGTCTGGCCAGGTAATCCGGAGTTACTGCTACAATAATATCAATGGATTTGCCTTTGAAAGAAATCAGTTGATGTATAGAAAATCCCTACAGTACTTAAAATTGAAAGTGGTACAGTAAGTTCACTTCAGTCCTTTCATTCTAGGCTTTATAGTACGTCGCAACTGTGCTTAATAGATTTTTGCATTTGTCTAGTGTCAGTAAACATTGTTTCTTCTTCCTTCCAATTTTGAAGGAGGTGTGTGTGTGTGCATGTGCACATTTAGGGAATTGAATAAAGTAATTTATTCAAACAACTTTAGCTGGGTCTTTACCTTCTAAATTATATAAGGAAAAAAAAAAAAAAGGATTCCGTCAGATAAAGCATTCATCTTTAAGAGATGGGCTTTTCCTAATGTGGAACCGGTGGTTAGAGATATATCCTTTTACACATGACAAGTTCAATACAAACCTTGGTTATTTGGACACTGAGGTAGTCATTCAATAAAAATAAGAAAAAAGTGAGTGCACAAAATTCAAGGCTTTGCACATCAATAAAAATATTAAATTTTGGAAAGAAATGAGAAAAAGTAGGGAGGGAAAGTAGGAATGAGGAAAAAGAAGAAAGGGTATATAGAGAAAGGAAAGGAAAGATGGAGAAATAGATAATGGGTGGGAAGAAGGCAAGATGGAAATGAAGGAAGGAAGAAAAGCAAAGAAAGGAAGGAAAGGACAGAGAAGGAAAGGGACACAGGGAGGGAGGGAGATGGGGGAGAAAGAAATGATATTCCTCTAGAATGATGTAGTAATGTTTTGATTACTCTTGACATCACTGGAACATACCAGTTATAATATGTAAGATAGCTAAAATATCTATGAAATAATATACTTGTTTATCTGTTTTCCTTCCTAAGATAGCTATGAAGTACTTGGTTTTCCTTCATCTAGTTAAACAACAGATCTTCATATGTATCTTTTAAATCTAGGAATAGGTGTATTAATTAATTATATTTAGCCTAATTATACGTATCTGTCCTTCCTGTTTCATTTTCCACCTTGCTTGGTTCAGAGGGTGGTTTGAAAACTCTTCATCTCATGACTAGCTAAGTACATTCTTAGTCATGGAATATGAATGTGATGATTTTGGTTAAAAAAATTCACAATTAGAAATCCGAGATTTAAAAAAAAAAAATCTGAGATTTTTTTCAATTGTTGAATATACTTGATGCTAATCACATCAAAATGAAATAAATAAAACGTTATATACTTATAATGCAAGAATAATATAGCAAATGGAAAGGTATGTAATTTTAGTTCAGTTGGTCCTTTTTTTATGTCTAAAGGGAATACATTGACACAATAAAACATAGTTTCAGTTGCTTTTGTTTAAATTAATGTTTCATTATTGTAGCTAAAAAACTTTAAATTTAGTTTTTGTTGAGGCTTTAAGCATATTTTAATCTAACAATTAATTATAAAGTGAGATTAGTCATTTTATTCAGTTTCAATTTATGTTCAACTAATTCATACATTTGAGGGTTAAAATCTGTTTAAACTTTACCTATATTTACATATTTAATTACCACTCACTTAGGCTTTAAGCTACAATCAAAAATTTAATTTATCTTATTATCTTAATCACCTCAAACATCTACCAAGGCAAATACATAAATTTTATGAGTGAAATATTCCTGTGTACTAATCAATGCTTTATGTTTAATTATATTTTTAAATTTTATAACAGATTAATTTAACCATTCAATTCAACTTTAAACAAGTATATACATACAATGCAGTAACTCTAAGATCCATTACTGTACTTATATTACTGATATAAGTTACATAAAATTTTCAATAATATACCATGTCTTCATCACAGATTTATAAATTCATTCTCTTAATGAAGTGAAAAATAGCAACCATTTCATGCTTGCTATGGCAACTTTGATTTTACACTGAAGTTAATGGCCTAGGGTTCTGTATTTTGGTGCTAGATGTAGCTTCCAGGAGATTCAACCCAGACTTGACTCTATTGACTATTTTGTACCTAGTGCAAACTTTCCAAGTGATGCTTTTTTTTTCCCCCCCGGGTAATTCCACTTCCCCTAAACAAATCAAATATATTGCCTTTATAATCACTTGCTTAAATACTGTGTGTGTGTGTGTGTGTGTGTGTGTGTGTGTGTGTGTGAGAGAGAGAGAGAGAGAAACTATGTGTTTAGAGAGTGGGTAGGGGGTGTTGAATAAAATCCATTTACTCAAACCCACATTTATCCAGTCAGTGTGTGAATTATACAGGTAAAAAAAATAACAAAACAAGAAATCCATCAGGTAAAATTTTAAACCTTAAAGATGTCATTTTTCCAATGTTGGATTGGAAAAATGGATTCTCCAATCCATAGTTGGAGAAACATATTTCCATGGGTTTAACAAATTTAATATAAATCTTTACACTATCTTTAACATTTTTGTTGACTGATTTCACCTGCTTAGATTTTTGCTACCCTATCTAGAAGTAGAACTAACCACTTTACTCTCAAATAAGTGTGATAAGATTTCATTGTTGACCCCAAGCATTCAACTCAGATATACCCATATTCAGCAATTTTTGTAAACACCAGAAATTTATTTGTACATACCCATTTCTTAATGTATTTTTGAATATCATCATATACTCATGGTTTTCTTATTTGTTTTGTTATTTAATTCTTAGATTTTCACATTAGGGATCACATTAGGGATTAGGGAATCTCCTTTAAGTACCCTTCTGCATCCCTGATAGTCTTCTTATTGTCTAGCACAATTCAATCTTTTCTTATCCTATGTTTATTTTTCCTAATTCAAGATACAGACAATTCCCAAGAACTTTATCTTCTTTTAGTGAGAATAAGGTTAGCCTTGAGGCATTGTAAATGAATAAAAGAGTGTAGCAATAGGTAACACTACTTATTGTGATACCTTAATGAGAGAACGAGAAAATATTGTTTATAAAGGGAAGAGTTTTTAGTGATATTTTTATTTAATTTCTTACATATAAGATTTATTTGAATATGAAGTATTTTATATGTACCATTTTCTTTCCCTACCTTCCTTCCTCTCTATCATGTCCCCTTAACTTTATTATATGAAATGTGTGTGCAAATTGTATTATTATATAATTATTCATATAGGGTATATACCCATTTAGATCATGGAATTTATATCAGAGATGCAATTCCCCTTTTCTGCTTTTTTATTGTGTTAGCATGTTTCATTGTCCATCATTGACATTGATAATTTATGGGCTTCATAAGAAGAAATATAGTGGAAGTTTTGAATTTGCCATGTGTAAATCTCCATTTTAAAGTATTAAGTGCATTCTGATTAATTTCTTAACATATGATTGTGGTTTTAGAGGTTTGAGGGAAGGCAATACTAAATTCTCATTAGCCTTTTTCTTTTTCATTATTATTCATCAGCTGTGATTCCACTTGCCATGTAATGTTCTTCTGGGGTTCAGCTGGGATAGGTTGATTGGTTGTAACATGCTGTCTTTTAACTGCTGGAAGATCGTTCTTTGAACAGATTTTCACTGATATAGAAAAATATAAAGAATTTCACTGAACTATGCTGAAATCACACAGTTCTCTGCACAGATAAGCCAGTATATTTATCACAGAGGATATATTTGAGTGAATAAAATGGACTGTTTATCCAGAATTATCCATTTATTTCAATTATCTTAACCCAATCCTCTTTTTTTCTCATCTAATTAGCAACCAAACCAAAACAACCAACAAAAAAATGCTGGTAATAAAGTCACACAATACAGTTAAAGAATTGAGAGGTCCAAATAAAACACCTAGTTTTTGCAGGTTTGCTTTATCTCTATATTTTCTAAAACCAAAATAATTTAATAGTACTTTCAACTAGTTTTAAATTACATTTTTCAAAGCATAAGTGTAAATTAGACATTTAAGGGATCATATCTAGTCATCTCAAAATAAAGAAATGAATTTAATAAACAATATAACCAGCTTCTCCTTTTTCTTATATTTATTATAAATGCAACTAATTTTTGTTAGAATTAGAGTTTAAGACCAAATATTTATAACTGCAAATATAAGTCAACTTGATAAGAAACTTGACAGTAATGAAAAATATGTGGAGAGAATTTTTTTTAAAGACTTTATTTATTTATTTATTTGACAGAGAGAGACACAGTGAAAGAGGAAACACAAGTAGGGGAAGTGGGAGAAGAAGAAGCAGGCTTCCCGCAGATCAGGGAGTCCGACGTGGGGCTCAATTCCAGGACCCTGGGATCATGACCTGAGCCGAAGGCAGATGCATAATGACTGAGTGACCCAGGTGCTCCTGAGATAATTTTTTAAAAGGTATGAGATATTATATATAAATAATGAGAAAGTATCAGAAAACGTTAGGGGAAAATAACATTTTCTATTAATATTACAAGGGAAATTTTCTGAGATAAACACAGAAATACATATTTGGAAATAAAGGGTACATTAAAATGATAATCATCATAATAAACAAGATCTACTTAATATCTACTATATCTTCCAGAAATTGCCCTTTTCTTTACATTGTCTTATTTAGTCTTCAAAAACCCATATGAGATGGGAGTACTATTTTTCCTATTATTGCAAATGAAGAAACTGTGCATTAGAAAGGTTAAATAATGTCTTTAGATTTAGTGACAGAACTGAAATTTAAAATCATGTCGGGGCGCCTGGGTGGCTCAGTTGGTTAATAGTCATGATCTCAGGGTCCTGGGATCAAGCCCCACATTGGGCTCCCTGCTCAGCTAAGGAATCTGCTTCTCCTTCTCTCTGCTTATGCTCTCTCTGTCTCACTCAAATAAATAAATAAAATCTTTAAAAAAATAAAATAAATACAATTAAGAAGGAATCCTCAACTCCCAGCTTCTCCCTGGGGAGCAAAGTGTTTATGCCACACATCTGGTGTCCCAGCTTTTAAGATTCCCATCCAAGTGATAAGCCCCCCAAAACATCTAGTTGTGAAAGCCAGCAACTATAGCAAAAAAGCAGTTCTTAAAAGCCCAAGCCCTCTCCATGGCTGTTCTCCACAGAGCTCAGCACAGAGTGAACAGACAAAAATGCCCACCTTATAGTTTTCTTTGAAAGGAGCCTAGCTGTACATATTATAAGCTGCCTGAGGTTTTGGCTTCTAATTTATCACACATCTAGGGCCTACCTATGATCCTGCCCAGAGACCAAGGAAGCTGATGGACACTTACTCTGCCTTCTCTGATATACTCCAACAGTAAAACCAAATCTCACGTATCTCCCTATAAGAAGCTTATCGTGCATCAGGCACCTCAACTTCTGTAACTATTCCAAAGAGATGAGTCTTTTGATAATCAGTGGGGCAAACATTGTAAGTCTCCCAGGACCATAAGAGGCAAACACAAGTCCCTAAGTAGGCACAGGTGCACTACCCCACACCTCACCCACCATACACCCAGAATCAATGCAGAGGAAGTAGGCAAAAATATGCATCTCCTAGTTTTTCCCTGGAATGGCTCTAACTATATACTTTCCCACTTGCTATCAATAGCATTTTTTAGTAAATAGAGAAAAATCCAAACATTTGCACGGAATCACAAAATAAGTCAAATAGCGAAAGCAATCTTGAGAAAGAACAAAGCTGAGGGGATCACCCTTCCTGATTCCAAAGATATTACAAGGCTGTAGTAACCAAGACAGTATAGTACTGGCATAAAAATGGACATATACATATATTGTTTAGAAAGCCCATAAATAAACCCATGCATATATGGGCAATTAATTTTTAACAAAGAAGCCAAGAATATACAATAGAGAGAAGATAGCCTCTTCAGTACATAGTGATGGGAAAATGTGATAGCCACATGCAGAATGAAACTGGGCCACTGTCTTACACCATATACAAAAATCAACTCAAAATGTATTATTTGAAAGTAAGACTTGAAATCATACAACTCCTAGAAGAAAACATAAAGAGTAAGAACTTTGACATTACTCTTGGCAATGAGTTTTTGCTTTTGACACCACCAACAAACACAACAAAAGAAAAATTTAAAAGTGGGACTACATTAAACTAAAAAGCTTTTACACAACAAAAGAAACCATCAACAAAATGAAAAGGCAATCTATGGAATGGAAGAAAATATTTGCAAACCACATATCCAATAAGAGATTAATATTCAAAATATACAAGGGATGCATACAACTCAATAGCAAAAACATAAGTAACCCAATTTTAAAGTGGACATAGATCTGAATAGATACCGATCCAAAGAAGACATACAAATTGTCTACAGGTACATGAAAAGATGCTCAGGACACCTTGGTGGCTAAATCAGTTAAGCAGCTGACTCTTGTTATGTCTCAGGTCATGATCTCCCCATCTGAAGATGAAGCCCAAGTTTCCGCTCCATGCTCAGTAGGGAGTCTGCTTCCCCTCTCCCCCTCCCTCTGACTCTCCCCCTGCTTGCACTCTCTCTCTCTCTGAAATAAATCTAAAATAAAAGGAAAAGAAAAAAGAGAAAAGAAAAGAAGAGAGAAGAGAAGAAAAGATGCTCAACAACACTAATCACTGAGGAAATGCAAATCAAAACCACACTGAGATATCCCTTCACATCTGTTAGCATGGCTATTATCAAAAAAGGCATTTTGTAACAAATGGAGTGGATGTGGAGAAAAGTGAGCCCTTATACACTATTGGTGGGAATGCAAACTGGGACAGCCACTGTAGAAAACAGTGTGGAGTTTCCACAAGAAAAAACAGAACTAGCATATGGTTCAGCAGTCTCTCTTCTGAGTATATGTCCAAAGGAAATGAAACCATTATCTTGAAGATAATATGTCCACTAATATTTGTTGCAATATTATTCACAACATCCAAGGTATGGAAACAACTTGTCTGTGAGCAGATGTATGGATGAAGAAAATGTGGTGTCTATATATATATATATATATATATATATATATATATATACACAATGAAACATTATTCAACTTTGAGAAATAGGAAATCCTGCCATTTGAGACAATATGGTAGAAACTAGCAGGCATCATGCTAAATGAAATAAGCCAGACAGAGAAAGACAAATACTGCACAGTATTACTTATATGTGAAATCTAAAAAAAAAAAAATCATATTCATGAAAAAGGGAAAAAAAGTATTTGCCAGAGTCTGGAAGGTGGGGAAACAGGGAGAGGTTGAGAAAGGTACAAAATTTCAGTTATAAGATGAATAAAGTCATAGCATCTAATGTATAATATGACTAGTTGATAAGATTTTAATGTGTAATTGAAATTTGCTAAGCGAGTAGAACATACATGCTCTCACACACATAAAAATATAGATAAGTAAGATGATGGATGTGTTCATTTTCTCAGTGGGGACAGGATGCTTTCACAGGGTATACATATATCGAATCATCACATTGTGTACCTTAGTTATTCTATTGTATTTGTCAATTAAAGCTCAGTAAAGCTGAAGTATCCTGTCTGCTTAATCTTCGGGTCTTTAACTTCGCCATATCGATTTCCATGACTCATTTCTATGAATTGTTGTATAATGGTTCTGGCATCTCTTCTTCATACAGTTTTTAATGGACAATATCTTTAAAATTATGAGGAAGAGGAGCAGCCTGTTCATGAAATATGGTCCTTCACCACACAGTTTTGCTTAGCCCCGGCTTTGCTTTGATAGCAGTGTTTTTAGTCAGACCACATTTTATTCTGTCATAAATATTCCTAATTCTTCTTGAAATCTGTAGTGCTAAGACTCAGTCATTTTCCTGACTTGCTTTATGTATTTATATATAAACTCGTACACTAATGCTATGACTAGGTTTGAATACGCAACAAAGTTATTGATTTGAAGCTTTGATGATAACAAAGTAATGTATTTCTCTCAGTCAGTGAGAAATGTGGTTGAGGAAAAGAGCAAGAGATGAAGATAGACTCATGACCACTAATGCTTTGTTCAGCATGGAGCCCTATCTGTGCACTAAAGTTGGAGTGGGGGAAAAGGAAGCTGAATATGCAGGCCTTCCACTTTCAAATCCATAATTTTGGACCACATTCTATGATTCGGAGGATTCTACTTATTCTCCAGATGTCTCATTACCAGTTCTTTCTGCACATGAACATTGTATTTCTTTAGTAAGCACCTAATCTCATGTTTTTTTCCTTCTCTCCTCCTTGGAATGTTTCATCTGCTACATTTTCCTGATTTTCTCAACACTTGAGTCATTATTTGACTCAAAACTTTTTTAAGTCTATGCACACAATCTAATGAAATATTTCATTGGTGGTGTTAATTTTGATTCTCTTATCAGAAAGAACTCCTTGTAAGTATATGACCTAGTAAAATCACTTCTGTTGGGGTGCCCGAGTAGCTCAGCCAGTTAAGCGTCTGACTCTTGATTCCAGCTCTGGTCATGATCTTAGGGTCATGGGATTAAGCCCTATGTAGGGCTCTGTGCTGAACAAGGAGCCTGCATAAGAATCTCTCACTCCCTCCCTCTCCTACTCTCTCCCCACGAGTATCCTCTTTCTCTCTCTCTCTCTCTCTTAAAAAAAGAAAAAATCACTTCTGTAGTTTTCATGACTTATTTGGGTCCTGAGTTAAACCTTCAATAAATGTGTATTGAACTGTTACTAAGCAGCAATATTAAATAGTTCATAATTTTTTATATCCTTACTAACAAATAAGTATATTGTTGTTATACTCAAACCATCCTGTAGATGTGATATCCTTAGTTTCTATCTGTAAGGAATATTTAAACAATTTAAAACGGTCTGTTTTCTGAAGGAATTTATGGCACAGGAAGAAAAGATAAAGCCCCAAATCACTTTAAGAAAAGATGTGTATAATTGCTGTTCTGTCCATGTCTCTTGGAATAGAGTTCAGAGATTAAAGAAGGAAGATAAATCATTTTCACCTAGAGTGATAATAAGAGAAGGTGCCAGCCTTTAAATATGAGCCAGCCTTTAAAAAATGTACAGAATATCAAGGTGGAGTTTGGGATACTTGACCATAAAAGTAAAATACGGATTGACAAGGGCAAATGTGTTAAGGAATAAATGTGTGAAGGTCAATAGCACAACAATGCGATTGATGGTTTTGCTAAAGATTGGTCTACAGTGAAGGGAGTTAGAGCTGTTAAGAATGTCACAACAGAACTGAAAGCCTTCATTCTAGATGCAACATGTTTAGAAAATGGAAGTAATAAAATTAAAGAGGTGTTATAAAACAAGTAATGTTCAGAACTGGTTGAAGGAACAAAAGGCAGGTAGCTGGAATAACAGTGGCAAAGTGTAAATAAATAACCATCTTTACAAGGTAAATAGTGTAAATGTAACCAAAGGGATAGGCACAAGTTATCACCTCTTTCTCAGAAGTGGTAATTCATAGTGAATTTACAGAAATTCTTCATTTTAACTGGGTTGAACGAAAATAAGAAGAGTTTATCCCACTTTGAAGGCAGCTTAGATTTCCACATCAGATGTTTAAAATACTATTTTAGAACATTTTATTGATGTTGTTTTTTCAGAGAAGTTTGAGGTTCACAGCAAAAGTGAGGGGAAGGCACAGAGGTTTCCCATGTGACCCTAGCTTATACACATGCATAACTTGCCCAATTATCAACACATCCCACCAGAGTTGTACATTTGTTATAACTGATAATGCTACATTGACAACCCTAATCATCAAAAATCTATAATTTACATTACAATTCATAATTTGTATTGTATATTCTATAAATTTAAACAAATGGATTATGATATGTATCCATCATGGTTTCCTATTTTCATTACCTTAAAAATCCCGTGTGCCCTGTCCATTCATTCTTTGCCCAACCCTAAACCATAGCAACCATTGTTATTTTTACAATTTCCATTGTTTTGCCTTTTCCAAAATTTCATATGCTTGGAATCATATAGTATGTAAATTTTTCTTCTTTTACTTAGGAGTAAAAGAACTTCATGTTTAAAAACTTAAAATATGAGCCAGCCTTTAAAAAGTGTACAGAATTTCAGGGTGGAGTTTATTTAATTTTCCTCAAGGTCTTTTCATGGTTTGGTAGCTCATTATCTTTTAAGCACTAAATAATACTCCATTCCACCACAGTTATGTATCCATTCACCTACTAGAGGACATTTTATTTGCTTACAAGTTTTGGTGATTATACATGGAGCTGCTATTACTTGATTACATATGATGTGAAGCATCTTTTCAAATGCTTATTGGTATTGGTGAGGTGTCTCTTAAGACCTTTGGCCCATTTTTTAATTGGATTGTTTTCTTATTGTTGAGTTTTAAGAGTTCTTTGTATATTTGTGATAAAAGTACTTTACCAGATATGCCTTTTGCAAATATTTTCTTCCAGTCTACGGCTTATTTTCTCGTTCTCTTTACATTGTTTTACATATGGCAAAAGTTTTTGATTTGAATGAAGTCCAGCTTATCACTTATTTCTTTCACAGATTGTGCTTTTGGTGCTGTATCTAAAAAGGCATTGCCATCTTCAAGTGCATCTAGATTTTCTTCTCTAATATCTTCTAGGAGTTTTATGGTTTAGTGGTTTTCAGTTAAATCTGTGATACACTTTGAGTAAATTTTTAGAAAGTGTGTAAAGCCTATATCTAGATTCTTTTTTTTCCTCCCCACGTGATGTCCAACTAAGTGGCAAGCTTATTCTCACTTAGACTTAGGTAGGTTGAATAGATAGCAGTTTTTACTATAATATAATCTCAGCTAGTGTTCACAAATAGGAGGTCTTTATAATGTCAAAAGCTTCAGTTTTAATGAATAAAGATTCGTAGACAATAAATCATGACCCTCTGTATCCCAGGATAAGGAGATCCCAAGTTATATCAAAATCCGTATCTTAATTCTTTCAAGTATTTTGTTTTCCAGGAGCACAAAGGTTTTTAAATCCTTTCATTTTTGTTTCACTCCTCTAAACTCGTTGCTGTTTAGAATGTATTTGTTGATAAAATCTGTGTATAAATTTATAAAAGTATTTTACTTTAAAAGTTGGATTTACCTCCCCCAAATCAAAGATTTACCAAGTATCTTCTGTGCTAAAGAAACTGCTAAGCAAAATTTTTAAAAATATTGTAATATTTTATTCTTTATTCTGTTCATGTGGCGTACCAAATTAATAGATGTATATATGTTAAATCATCTTCGTATCCCAAGAAATAAATCCCACTTGGTTATGGTATATCATCATTTTAATATGGTATTGGATTTTGTATTCACATGTTTTATTTAGGATTTTTGCATCAATATTCATTAGAGATACGGCCTATATTTTTTTCTCGTATATCTTTAGCTTTAGTGTCAGAATAATGTTAGCCTATAAAAATAAGCTTAGAAATGTTCTCTAAAAAATAAATTGAAAACTTTTTATTTAAATTCCAAATAGTTACTATACGGTGTTATATTAGTTTTCAGATGTTCAGTATGGTAATTCAACATTTCCACTTATCACCCTGTGCTCAACATGGCAGGTATTCCCCTTGATACCCATCACCTATTTAACCCATTCCCCCACCCATGTCCCTTCTGGTAACCATCAACTGGTTCTCTATGAAGAGTCTGTTTCCTGGCTTGCCTCTCTCTGACTCTCTCACTCTCTCTTTTCTTCTCTTTGATTGTTTTTGTTTCTTAGATTCCACATATGAATAAAATCATGTGGTATTTGTCTTTCTCTGACTAACATATTTTACTTATATAGCATTATAGTAATAGCATTATACTTATATATATACAATATACCTATTTTACTTATATAGCATTATAGTATAGCATTATACTGTCTAGCTCGATCCATGTCATTGAAAGGCAAGATTTCATTCCTTTTTATGGCTGAATAATATTATGTTTATAGATGTGTGTTATATGTATGCATGTACATATATATATATATACATACCAAGAGAGAGACTCTGTGCTCAGCAGAGTATCTGCTCAAGATTCCCTTCCTCTTACTCTATCCCTCCCTTGCTTACATGCATACAAACACTCTCTCTCAAATAAATGAATAAATCTTTAAAAAGAAAAAGAAGATACTCTGGAGAAAAGATAGTCTCTTCAGCAAAGAAGATTGAGAAAACTGGATATCCATCTGCAGAAGAAGGAAATTAGACCTCTTTTATACTATACACAAAAATTAATTTGAAATAGATTAAATATTTAAGCATAAAACCTGAAAATGTAAAGTTGTAGAGGAAAACATACAGAAAGCTTCGTGACATTTGTTTTGGCAATGATTTATTGGGTATGACATCAAAAGCACAAGCAACAAAAGCAAAATATGACAAATGGCACTACACCAAACTAAATAGCCACTGCACAGAAAAGGAAACAATCAGCAGAGTTAAAAGGAAAGCTACAGAATGGGAGAAAATATTTATAAACCACATTTCAGATAAGTGGTAAATTTCCAAACTTTGTAAGGAATTTCTAAACTCAATAAAAAAAAATACAAGAACGAAAAAGAAATAACCTGGCTTACAAACAGGAAAAAGGACTTGAATAGACTTTTAAGTAAAAGGCATACAAATGGCCAACAGTTAGAGTAAAAGATGTTTGATCATCTAATCATTAGGGAAATGCAGATCAAAACCACAATGAGGTATCACCTCATATCTATTTAGAATGGCTCTTTATATGTATATCATATATACATACATCAAGTAGCGTTGGTAAGGATGTGGAAAAAATGGAATCCATCCACACTGTTGGTGGGGTGTAACATGTAAAATGCTGCAGCCACTATAGAAAACAGTATAATGTTTTTCTAAAAGAATTAAAAATAGAACTATCATATGATCCGGCAACCCCAATTCTGGTTTACAACATTGTGCCTGTAGTTAATACTGTGTGGGGCATGTATTTGTTAATAGCTAGATCTCTTGTTAAGTGTTCTTAGTGCATTCACATGCACACACACACTAATCCAACAAGCAATCAGTCATCATTATACACTTTTGAGGAGAGTGTGTTAAAATGATATCTTCATTTTAAAGAATATTACTTTTGTAAATTCGATTTTGGAAAGAATATGTAGTATAAGTAGGTGTTCCTTTAGAAGATTGATTTGCTATTTTAGCAATCAGACTAAAAGATGAAGACCTAATATTGGAATAAAATCTAAAAGCGTGCCTTACTCTGAGATAATAAGAAAAAATTGGTTATAGAGATATCATGGTGTTTAGTGAGTGTTAGTATTCTTCTCCTTAATAGTAAACTTTTAAATGGCAAAATATTGGCCATGGTTATAATTAAATAACAAAAATTTTAGTTTGAGCAATATATTTAAAAAATTGAAGTGATTACTAGAATTTACAAAGCAAAGAATTAGGATCTGACTAGTTCTTTGTCACACAAATTAACTGGCATGCAGAGAAACTGAAGACTATTCAGAAAAGAATGCAATAGTAATTAGTAGAATGAAAAATCACGGATACTGGGGAAAGTTGAAGGATGTAAAATTGTTTTAAGTAAATTAGAAAACTAGAAAATGACTAGATAATGACCAATAGCCATGTGAAAAACTCAAGGTAATGATTAGAAAATTTAAATTTCCAATAAGAAAATGATTTATATTTTTGCCTTGGGTTTTTAAAAAAAGGTTTTTCCTTACAGAGCTTTGAAATTATGGTCAACTTAGTTAAAATGGGAAATTATAGCAATGTTTTCTCTAGAGAAATATAATAAAAAATAGGATACATTCTCATTTTTCTGGGAGCAGTTTATAGATAGCAAGGGATAAAATGAATGACATTTCCAGTGCTCTTTATATCCTTGAGGTTCTTGATCTTTAGTTTATTCAACATGCTGAAGCTAGAAGGTTCATTTCATTTCTGTATTGTCAACTGGGGAAATAACTGTATTAACTGATAGATTTTTTTCCCCTCAAATTTGTTTCCCATGCGATTCTTTAGTTTTATCCAATATTACTCTTTAAACCATTGCAACATTTTAGCAGATATAAGGTCAATTGATTGAACTATATGTTGACTCTGATATACATGAGAACGATTTATTTTTTAAGGAGAAAAAGCTGAAAGTACATTTCAGTCTGTTTTTCTCAGTTTCCTTATTGATGTATATTTTAACATAATGTGCATATCATTTTGATTATAACTTTTTATGCTTGAAATCTTATACATATATCTTTCATATCTAAAAACTTCAAAATATCATTTGATTAAGTAATATTTGTTTTATGGCTATAACATTGCAAACAAAGTCCATTATACAGGTTATTTCAATTTTTAACAAAAAAAATTTACAGGGAACATTTTAAATATTAATCTTTTTCTGCCTTGCCTCACTAGTTTGAGTTATGTTTTTCTGTAGATTCCCCAAGAGAAATTGTTGTCAAAAGTCCTTAACACTTTTTAGAGTCTTAGGATATATTGGCAAATTACTTTCTAGAAATTTGAGTAAATATCCTAACAATAGAATTATATTTCCACTGTGTTTACCCTTCTGAATGTATAGGATATTCTCATTAAAATAACAACAAAAAAAACTTTGCTAAATTGAAAAGCAACTGGATGCATTAATTATCATGTTTTAGAATGTTCATGGACAATAACCAGTTGGCAATTAGCTATTTTTAAAGAAAAATGAGGTCACCATTGTGAAAGACCACATTTTCAAAATTAATTAATAAAATAAGTAAGCATTTGTTCATATATATGTTAGTGCAAGATGGAGCCTGGGAATCACAAGTGAGTTTCTGAGAGTTATGAGAATTATGAGAAAATTTTCATTAAAACTATTATTGGCATAACAAGATTCCTAGAGTCATTTAATGATGTAAAATAATCTATAAAAGTTATCACAAGCATTGAAATGGTAAACATTTCAATGAAGGAGGAAAGATCTAAATAAAACACAAGAATACAAAAACAACCTTTCTTTTGAAATGTAAGAGTATGTAAGGAGCACCCATTGAGGATTGCCGTTTTTCTGTACTCTTCAGACATATATAAACATCTTTGCATGTTCAAATTTCATTATTTTTTAAGCCTTAATTTTTCCTTTTTTCTGAGCTTCCTTTACCCTTAAACAAATTTTGGGGACTAGAACTTATTCACTCAAATTTCTGATATAAAAAATCTAGAATTATATTAGTACTTATTACAAGGAATGGAAACCCAATTTGAACTGATCAACCAAAAGTGGAAATGACATTTAAGCAACTAGTCAAACTAAAGGAAGGATAAAAGTGGAGATGGACTTCAAGATAACTAAACCTTAGACAGGTACATCATCAAAATCATCTCCATCAGCTTTCTCTGCCCTGCCTTGGTACCTTCCTACTGAAGAAAAAATGAGGGTGGAAAGGAAGTAGAAACATTTCTATTGATTCTCTCATTTTCACACCTTTGCAGAATGAAGTAAAATTTTTATGTGGAACTGTGCATTTTTCACTTATCTTCTTGCATTCTGTAAGTGTGCTAGACGATCCCATATGCCATTGTGAGGTCAAACTTTGAAAAACTCTAATCAGCTCATTCTCCCATTTAGGTTTCCCACTATTTATCAAAATTAGGATAGGGGGGTGCCTGGGGACTCAGTTGGTTAGGCATCTGCCTTCAGCTCAGGTCATGATCTTTGAGTCATGGGATGGAGCTCGGCATTGGGCTCTCTGCTCAGTGGGAAGTCTGCTTCTCCCTCTTCTTTCTCATCTGTGCTCTCTCTCTCTCTCTCTCCCCCTCTATCTTAAATAAATAAACAAACAAACAAACAAATAAAATCTTTAATAAAAAAAATTAGGACAGATGTGTCACATCATCACATTCTCCCATAACACATTCTTAGTCTACCTTCTTGGCCTAATTTCTCCTACAGGGAAACATATTCCAGATGCTCCATTCAAATAAGAATATTTCCTGTTTTTCATAGAGACACTGTTTCCCTGCCTCTTAGAATCATCTCATACTATTCTCTCTACTTGTAAAAATTTTTTTCTCTTAAAAATAAATCTGAATATAAATGATACCAACCCAAAGAAGTATTTCTCATAATCCCCATGAGATATGATTGTTTTCTTCCTTATCTTCCAGAAAACTCTTTGTTCTTAGAAAAACACTATAGCTCAATGATTAAGTAGCTGATTCTGAAACCAGTTGCCTGGATTCCCCTGCTTAGTAGCTATAAGATATTGAGCAAATCACTTAATCAATTGTTTTATTTGTACATTCATCTGCAAATAATGAATTTAATAGTATCTGCAACATGGATTGTTACAACGATAAAATGAGTTAATACAAATAATAAATTAGCTAGTAATTTATATGTGATATTGTCTTTATAATATTGTTGCATAAAACTCAAAATTTTATTATAACATTTGGATTATCAACCACCAGCTTTCTTCCATGCCCCACAATACACATATATATATTGACAAACAATTCAGTAAATGTAAAACATATATACTGCCTTTCTTATTTTTCTATCAATTCATAATACTTAAAACTGAACTTGCTAATACTTTAAAAGTGACCTTGTTTGTACACATTATATATGATCAGTATATTTGAAAATTTTTCTAGGATATACAATGTTTCTTTACAGTATCTTCTAGCATAAACAGGACTTAAAAGAAATGTACTCCAAATTCCTGTTCATTCACTCAACAGACACATAAACAGTATTTATTTCATGCCAGAATGTCTTTCTAAGTCCTGAGAATACATTATAAGTGCATTATGTTGAATAATGGACCCCAAAAAGATTTCTATCAATTCCCTAATCTCTGGAACTTTATAGAATAAAAGGCACCTTGCAGATGTGATTAAGTATCTTCAGATGAGGCAAATATTCTAAATTTTCTGGATGGACCCAGTGTGACTACAAGGGTGTTCAAAAGAGAGAGGAAAGAGGGTCAAAGTCAGAAGAAGTGATGATAAATGTGGAGGTGGGAGTAATGTGCTTTGAAGATGGAAGAAGTGGTCACAATCCAATGAACATAGGCATCCTCTAGAAGCTGGAGAGGGCAAGGACACAGATTCTTCCCTGGAAACAGATTTCTCTTCTAGAAGGAAACCCGTAAAGTTGAATAAGTTTGTGGTAACTTATGACAGCAGCAAAAGAAACTAATAAATTTGTTCTAGTAATGCCACCATTAAATGA
>CM052813.1:45123018-45188018 GCA_028533885.1 Nasua narica | reverse complement strand
AAAAAAGATACCGTAGGAATCCACTCATAAATGGAATCTAAAAAATGCGTAAACAAAAAGCAAAATCAAAACTAAAAATACAGAGAACCAACAGATGGTTGCCAAAGGGGAGGGGTTGGGGGGGATTGGGCAAAATGAATAAAGGGGAAAGGGAGATACAGACCTCCAATTATAGAATGGATAAGTCACAGAAAGAAAGAGTGAGCATAACAAGTATAAGATTATTGTAATAGTGATGTAATGGGACAGATGGTGGCTATACTTGGGGCGAACATGGCATAATATATAAACTTGTCAGATCACTAAGTTGTACACCTGAAACTAATGTAAAATTGTGTTTCAATTATACTCAAAATAAAAAAAAACCTTTATCCTTTTGAACAATGAAGTCCTAGTATATTTAAAATCCAAAATCTATATCCTTTTTCTCTGTAAAGTTTTTCCACAGTTGTGTTCCATTAGCATTTTGCATGTATCTTCATTTTATTTCTTATCAACTTCCTACTCAAAGCATGAATTACAAACTGGAAGCATCATCCCTTGGAGCTTGTTAGAAATGAAGAATCTCAGGCTCCACTCCAAATTCACTGATTTAGAATTTATTTTTAACAATATCTCAAGTTGATTCCTATGGACATTACAAAATACTTTTTACATTTCATTTTACAGTAGCTCTTTTTCTTTCTTTCTTTCTTTCTTTCTTTCTTTCTTTGAGAGAGAGCGCACACCACTTGAGTGTATATGGGCAAGGGAAGTGCAGGGGAGGGGAGGGAGGGAGGGAGAAGGAGAGAATCTTAAGCAGGCTCCACATCCCCAGTGGGGAGCCTAATGAGGGGCTCAATCTCTCTACCCTGATATTATTACCTGAGCCGAAGTCAAGAGTCAGACACTTAACCAACTGAGCCACCCAGGTGCCCCCACAGTAGCTCTTTTTTAAGGTTCTATTCTTTCTCTCTTTTCCTCTTTCTCTTTCCTCTCTCTGTCCTTCCCTCCCTCCCTCCTGGTAGACCAAGAATTTCTGAGACTGAGACTGAGTTGTAGAGAACATTTCCTCAGCTTTTAGCACACACACACACACACACACACAAAATATACAGTAAGTACTTCCATGAATGTATTAAGTAGAAATATATTTATGAATGAATTCTTGCACTACGAAGGACACAGAAGATAAATGTAAATGTATAAAGAAAGAAAGAATAAAAATTAATACAAAACAGGAATAAAGAAGTATGTCAAAAAATGTGATAGAAACAAATCCATTGTAAGCTATTTCATTTTCAGATGAAATCAATTTCAAAGGATTTATTTCCTTTTGAAAAATAGCCTCATACAAACATTTAATGCTGCTTGATTAACTTGAAATATAGTATTCTCTTTTACCCCAAGTTTCAATATTGTAATGTGTTCTACCATGTTAGGTATAGCACAAACCATTACCATAGAAATATTAGTATGTCTGTTTACAATAGTAATTTTTAAGTGAGTTTATAAAAGTTTCTTAAAAATCCCCAGTTTGAGGTCAACTGCCTTAAAAAATCCTGATTCAGGGGATCTAGAGTGTGGCTAGGAATTTCCATCATAACCCTTCTCTCCAGGAGATTCTAATTCATATCATCATGAGAGAGCCTATGACTAAATATGCAGTTCTTCTTTTTTTAAAATTTTATTTATTTGACAGAGAGAGAGAGAGATCACAAGTACACAGAGAGGCAGAGAGAGAAGGGAGAGCAGGCTCCCTACTGAGCAGAGAGCCTGATGCAGGGCTCGATCCCAAGACCCTGAGATCATGACCTGAGCTGAAGGCAGAGGCTTTAACCCACTGAGCCACCCAGGCGCCCTTAAATATGCAGTTATTCTTTATTATGGGTTGGATTGTGTTCCCTCAAAAAGATCTGTTGAAGTCCTCACCTCCAGTACCTCAGAATTTGACTTGAATTAGAAATAGGGTTGGGGTAATGGTGATGCAATTAGTTCAAATGAGGCAATACTGGAGTAGGGCAGGCCCTTAATCCAATATAAATAGTCCTTGTAAGAGGAACGAGAGTCACGGGGACAACGCCAGGTGAAGATGAGGACGGAGAACAGAGTGGTGCGAGGGAAAGCCAAGAAAACCCCAAGGATTGCTGGCTGTTGCCTGAAGCGAAGATAAAGGCTTGGGACAGGTTTTCTTCAGAGCCATGAAAGGGAACAAGCTCTGTCAACACCTTGATTTTGGACCTGAAGCCTTCAGAACAGTAAGAAAATAAGTTTTTTGTTGTTTTCAGTTTTGTTTGTTGGTTTACATCAGGCCTAGGAAACATGCACTCACGTTTTTGTCTTGAATCAGCTTGAGTACCGTTCTTGTTTGTGCTGTCACAGAGGACCGACGTTCTCCAACATTAATGTCTGTACATGAATCTCATTTGCTTGTTTGAGATTCGGAACCTCCACTGTCCGTGGGCCCAGTCTCTGAGGGTGCTTCTCAGGCGTCAGCTCCCTTTCTTATCCACTGGCAGTAGTGACTCTTGGAGCCAGGCAAACCTTGTATTTCATTTAGTTAGTAGGTAATTCAAACCATAGTATACCATTAAATTACAACTCTCTTTTTACATACAATAGAAGGAAAGGAAGTATGGCTTTGTATCTAAATCTTTGAATTTCAGAGTCTCTGTTCTCCTTTCACTGTGGCAGAGCTTTATCTTGAATGCTATTTTCAGGAGCTGGTGGGGGAGAGAAGTTTTTCAGGTTTGTAAACAGAGAATCTGAATCATAAGAAACTCTTCCTGCAGAAAGAACTTACTTTTGTCGAAGTTTTGGGATTTGCTTGCTGGAGATACTGAGCAGAGGAGTGTTGGCCAATGAAAGAGAAAACCGCAAGCTGCTAAGTAAAATGTGTCTGTTTATTTGCGGTCTTGGGAATTGCAATTTAGGAGACACGGAGTAGGCTGAAATCTAAAGCATTCTGTGGAGAGACAAAGGAGGGTAGAGTTTTTAAAGAGGGAACTTTTGTGATAAGTTCTTTGGAACTAAATGTGATTGGTCTTGGTGTAGCTACCCTTGCTCTCATCTCTGTGTGACTGGTTGCTAGGGCAAAGCAGTCCCTTTAGGTACCTTCTACCATGCAACAGATGCCTTGGCTTTCAATTAATTTCATCAAAAACTCCAAGAATTTGAGACAGAAGATGTGCATTAAGACCCAATTTCTCAATGGCTTCTAGGCTCCATTTTAAATAACCCTCATGGCAATGCTTACTTCGCTTTATTCTCTCTGCTCTCAAGAGAGTAGCTCTAGTAAATGGCCTATGCATTTTTGGTCTGTTTGGGAGCATTTACGGTGAGAATGGGGTAAAGGGTCCTTTTCCTGTCCTGTGCACAGAATCCTACACCCCTGTGACGATCTATAGCATGCAGTAGCATTTGAAAAGGTCTGGAGGGAGCACCCTTAGCGTGACATTAGCAGTCTCATCACGGGCACTAAAAAATGGGCAACAAAGATTTCTTTAATCAACTTTCAAAGAAATAAATCTCAGCCCAGTCTCTCATTATTAAGATCGAAGCTCAAATTCACCTCATCTGCAATGCCTTTCTTTATTGCTGCTAATGAAATAGCAGCCATGACCCAGTAGCTCTGGGAGACTATTCAGATTAAATATCTTCACAACTGTCACTCCTCTCTGAAATACTAGTTGTTTTCATTTGTTTGTATCATATTGGTCTCTCCTACCCGAATGGAAGTTTTGAGGACAGGGCGTTTGAATGTACGGATCACAACGAAATCTTCGGTCTAAAGAAACACCTAGAATATTCAGGGCTCAAAAGTGTTTGTGGAGTGATTGAATATATAATCCAAGGAGCTGCATCAAAAGAGGCTAAATGCAGCCGCGGTGTGCAATAAATCACTGGGGAGCCTGGTTTTGGAACTTATTCAAAACACCTGTTTTGAATAAGCAGCAATCACGTAGGGCATTTGGGGTTCATAGGACGTGTCATGTTCTGGTCACCATGCCAATAAAGTCGCAAGTATATAATTATGGATGAGAATATGTGTAACAAATGATGGACATAGGTGTATTTGCATATGGGCGTTTTGTGGCTACTTTGGGGGTAGGGACAAGGTAAAACTAGAGCTAATTATAAGCGATGTTTTATCTCCTTAGTGATCAGAAAAGTGAAGGTTGAGATTAAGTATTTTTTCTTATCCATTTAGTTGGCAAAAACTTAAAAGTTAGACAACATCACCTATACTAAATGTGAGTCAAGACTATTGTTTACACGTTATGCTGGTAGGGATGTAAATTAGTACAGCTATTTGAGAAAAACTGCATTACTTTATAATTTAACAGATTCACACATTATACCCAGGAATTAGAATTTAAGGTACAAATCCTTCCCACCCCCATCCAAAAAATTCTTGTATATATGCACTGGTAGATAAATCAGGTATTTTTACAGCAACACTATTCCTATGGGAAAATGATGAGAGTGTGCCTTGATAAAAAGATTACTCATTAAATTCTGTATAATTCAGGTCCGGGGAAAAAATACACAGGGATTTATAATTATGACGAGTAAACTGTATTAACTGTGTTGGTAATCTTGTCTAACATAGAAGCAGCAGGAGTGAAGACAAGGGGAAGGACCAGGGAAATCCTATTTGGTGCCATTGATAGGATCTCTTGACTGGTTGTGGGTAGCAAGAAAGGAGAGTGACTTTAACTTGGTTCATGGTACAGCCAATCACTGAGATATTAAATACAGGAAAGGAAATCAATTTAGGAAGTGCGAAGAGGAAAGATGTTGACTTCAAATTGATAAGAAAGCATCAACCTAAATATTAGCCATTCTTACGTATCCCACAGTCATTTTCAGGGAACTGGGTATACTTAACAGTTTCCTTGAGTGCTTAACAATTTTTTATATTGAAAATCATATCAGAATACTGGGTTTTTGGTTTCTGCATCCTATTTAAACCTGAAACATAGGTAATCACCATAGTATCCCTTGCATTATCGCTCAATATTTTTTTAACCTAAAAATGCATGGTCCATTTAAAACAAAAGAAGACGTTTTCTATTTGTGCCATTTTATATTCAAAGATCACTTTTAAATTTCATCTGTCCTGACAGTTTAAAAGGGGATATTATCCCCAGTTGGCACTTAGCTTAATCTGCATATGGGGTGGTTTGTTTTTCTCTTGTTGATCCTTGAAGACTTTCATTTGTCTCTCCCATCTGGTAAAAATGGGTACATATTTTGTGAGCATCTGCAAGGCAATATTTAATACTCTCACATTGCTAAGAAATTATGTTCAAGCTGATACATGTTTTCACAACCAATATAGTTAGAATGTGTCATGTCACACTGCCTAAACAATAAGAATTGATTGTCGGTTTCACTGAATAAATAGAAATGTTTTCTGATGCTTTGTAATTTACTTAGAACAAAACTGTGTATTAATTTATTTGACCACACCTTGTTTTTGTATCACTTTTTTTCTATTTGATCTAAAAAAAGTTCATCAGGAAGACAAATAGAGTCAATGAGGTGAAGGTTGATATACAAAACTGATAGGATTTTGCAGGTGACACCATCAACTTGATGGTTTCATGCCCTGTAATTACCAGATAAAACTGTAAATCCTTGTATGTTGCAACTTAGAAAGTTCTTAACCTTAGAAACAAGCGCTGAATCCCCTGATGCTTCATTTGTATAAAATAAATTTTTAACACTTGTTTTGGAGTCATATTCAGAGTCAGATTACAGGCCACATAAGGAAATAACTACCACTGCTTTAGATTTCCAAACTAAAATTGTATTGCCAGGTTGTAAAACTCATTATTTAATCATGTTATCTCTCAGGGGAAAAAAAATGCTTTAAAATTTAAATCTAGCATTAAAGGGCACCTGTGTTTTCACCACTGAAAGGCTATAAATATATGTTCCACAGGAAACAATACTCATTTAGATGTGTAACTTGTGAAATGCTTCTTAAAAATCTGTTGCATAGCTTTACCTTCCTATCTTCTACACCAAGCTGAATGTGATACACATGATATTTCCCTCAGGAAGTTTTCTAAATAGAGCAGAGATCACTAAACACTGCTGTTGGGATCTTTATCTTATTTCTCTAAACCAGGGGTCAGCAAATTTTTCCTATAAAGAGGCAGATAGTAAATAATTTAGGCTCTCTGGGCCATATTGTCTCTATAGCAACTACTGAAGTCTACTATGGTAACCAAAAAGCGTGTACAGTCAATGAATAAACAAATCAGTATGAACGTTCCAGTAAAACTTTATTTACAAAAATAGGCAGAAGGATCCATGGACCATAGTTTGTCACCCCTGCTCTAAATAACCTTATTTTCTACTGAATAGAGATAACACATACATGCTTTTTACCCTGTATAAGAAATAATTATTAAATGAGAGAAGGTATATAATGAGCATTGCATAGCATATGCACAAAGTTAAATATCATTGGTGAAACTAGGAAAACATCCTCTGTGTGCTGTAGAGGTTTTAATTCATTTGTTCACTTATTCACATATGCTACCAATATTTACTGGAGACACAGTAAACGAAAGCCTTTATAACAGGAAAGATAGTGGTGGAAACAGCAGACACAGTCCCAGTCTAAGGAAGACTGCATTAAATGATTTGAAGAACACACCTCTGTGCTTTGAAATAGTATCCCCTGCTATGAGATGTAAAAGAATGAAATAAAGATGATTTGCATCTCTTTTTCCCTCCTTTTCTGTGTCATGTTTTGAAGTCTTAACATATCTCAAGTAGTGTACTGGACTGTTTATGGCAGAAATGAGTAAACTAAGGACAAAAGAGAAAAAAAAAAGTACTATATAAGAGAACAAAGTGATGTATAGAGGGGTGCCTGAGTGGCTCAGTGAGTTGAGGCCTCTGCCTTCAGCTTGGGTCATAATCTCAAGGTCTTGGGATTGAGCCCTGCATCGGGCTCTCTGCTCAGTGGGGAGCCTGCTTCCCCCTCTCTCTCTGCCTGCCTCTCTGCCTACTTGTGATCTCTCTCTCTCTGTCAAATAAATAAAATCTTAAAAAAAAAAAAGTGATGTACAGATAATGGAATTGCTATATAGAGAGTTTACAGAATCTGATCAAAGTTGGATCTAAAACAATGATGGAAATGCTGGAAATTCATATTTTACCATCTTTTCCCAATCTATTTTTTTACACTTTTTCCTAGAAAATACTAGAAAGAAGATGGGTAAAATTATTGAGGGCATCTACTGCTTAATAAGGACACTCCAAGGTGTTCTACATGGGCGACCTCCTTGATCTGAAACAACAACCCTCTTAATATTGAAATTGTTTTTCACATTTGCCTCATGTTAAAACTAAAGCTTACGAAAAAATTAGTCTTCCAACAAATAAAAGCCACATTAAAGTAGCAATCAAGTATCCCTACCTCAAAAACAGATCTGTGCCAAAAAAAAACACAAAAAAACAAAAACAAACCTGTGCTGCTTACATTATGACATAGGCACAAGAAATAATTTCCATGTGCTCATTAATATAAATAAAATCATGAAGAAAAGCTACCTCTTAAAATATCAAGATTGGCTTACACTAAGCAGTAAACATCATGCTTTTCTCATGGTTTTGAATCCATTTTCAGGGAAAGAGCTGTGTAGATGTGAATTTTTTTTTTTTAGTTTTTTTTTTTTTTAGATGTGAATTTTTATCCTCCTGGGTTAATGGCTTTAATGACGGCTCAGTCACAATAATAGCTCAGTCACAATAATAGAATGCATGCTTAACAGAATAGCTGATCAGCATCCACTAGTGCTTAAAGATCGCTGTTTTTCATACAAAGCAAGGTAACTACTGTGTCTGGCACTCAAGAGATGATCAGTGCAAAACCCAGCTGTAAGGGTTTCTGGGGAAATGTGACATTAATCTCTCATATGCTGTCTTCTTCTAAGGCATTTTGCAGAGACATCTGACTTGTTGAAGTTTTCGCCTAATTGCTAGCTCTTCTTGTAGAAGAAATTCCACTCTGCCCGCTATACTACCGTCATAGAATGATTAGAATTCCAAGAAAAAGATGGTCTTCCTCTATTACACAGTGTCCAAGATTTAATAAGTGCTCTGACTCTAACTTATGAGAAAAACAACACAAGCTAAGTGCCAAGTTAAGTACATCTTGCCATCCGCAAGACAGTGAGGATAAACGGAGTACTCATGTGTCATCTAAAAAATTTAATAGTCTCATAATTCTATTATAGGTTTATATCCTGCAATGTTTAATATTTCTTGTCCACTTCAGCTCTAATCTCATACTCATAAAGCGTATTATTTTGAGCACATTATGTTTCACTTTTTATATTTGGGTTACCTAAGATAGTATTACTATTTGGATGGTTACTTATAAAAATATTTTTCAGGGCAAAGGTATTTTCTTTTTCTTTTCAGATTACTTAGGAGTCTCTGGATTATACACTGATGTATTCAAGATGCTCATGTTTTAAAATAATGTTGGTATGGAGTCAAGAATGATGCATCATTCTACTATCCTTATCTCCTTTTGAATGTCCTTGTGACAAGTCATTATATATACTATTTTCATTTATCTTAATATGCACAGTATGTACAAATTAAATTCTCCTTGCTGAGTTTTCACACACAAGGCTGAGCTTGTTTTCGTGAGAACACAATAATTGAAGTAGTGTTTCCAGATTCTTTTCCAAGGACATAATAATTGAACTAATATTTCCATATTCTTTTCCCAGAAGAATGGATATTTTCCCATTCTAAAGTATTTTGTAATGGATAACTCCAAGGAGAGGATCGATCTTCAGTGCTCCTATCAGATTTAACTGAGTGGGACTGGGAATGACAAAGATAAATTTTCAAGGTTTGACAAGAACCACTGACTGGCTTTGTAGAAGAGATCTGTTATATGGCAAATCTCTCATAAACGACTTCATAGTTTCCAGGGAAATGGTTTTAAAAAATGTGTAATCATATTTCTAAGTAAAAATTTTTAATTATCTCTATAAGTTGATTTAGTCCCCTTGTATTAAGTTTTCTACTGTAAAAAGTTCTGATATTCTTCTAGGCTAGCTTTTACAGGAATGACTTAATGAAGCAGTTCTGATTTGCTGTGACTTCATGATGGGTAATTGTAAACAATTGAAATAAGCTCATCCTGAAGCATGGTAACAAAGTTTTGATGACTGGAAAATGAAAAAGATTATGGTCTCTGTCTTTTAGGGAAGTGGATTATAATCCCATCTGTAAGGGAGTTCTCTTACTTTCTTCCCTATTACTTTTTTCTGTGGAGTAGAATAATCTGAGAATTACATTGCAAATGCTGAACGTATAATTTGTCAATGTAGGTCAACCAGCATTCTTTCCTTTTTGTAGGTCACCTTCTGTAGAGTGTAAAGTAACCTTTAAAAATACCAGTGTACTTATATTTCTCCCAAGCCTACAAGAACTATTGTTTTATACCGCTACCCTCTTCTCCCCAAAAGTGCCCAGGTGTTTCTGAGTTGTATATTTTTCCCTGAAGAAAAAAGTGTAGATTACCGTCTAATGCACATTAATCTGTGTACTTGGAAATTCGTAGGTAATATACTACATCCAAAGTATGGCACAAGATGTCCATCTGTAATGTACTCCCCTTTTCAAAGCAAGTCTGAGGCATTTCCTTATTGTATAAACTAGTTATGTAGAAAAATTGCCATTATTTCAGAAAAGTGCAATTTTTTCAAATTATATAGGGATTATGTGCTCTTAAGGGTACTTTGAAAATGACAGGTTTTCCAAAGAAAGTCTTAAAAGCATTTATGGGAGTCAAAAAAAAAAAAAAAGTGCTTTCAGTAAGAAGAAAAACACTTTCATTCTGTTAGATAGATCACCCAAATTATTCTCTATACAGCTTCTCGGGGAAGTTAGATTTTTCCTAGTTCTTTTCATTCTCATTCCCATAATTGTCCTTCCTAGGAATATTACATGTAACTTTTGATTACATTAATGGGTTAGTTGATAGAAAATATTAAAAAACAGAAAAGTAATATAAGAAGAATGGAGACTAACTGGGAAACTCCCCCTATTAGCAGGTTTCAGGTATGAGGCTAGCTTTAGAATTTGCATGTGTGGTGACATCATTGTGGAAATTTACTCTCCAGCAGCTTCTTCAAGATGAAAGCATAACTTCAAGGGTGACTATTGATTTTCCAATAAAAAACATCCTCAAAAACATTGTTTTACCATTAATGGATATACTAGGACATTTTGTTTAGGTTTTGGTTATAATCCACAATTTAAATTTGTGAAAGATAAAATGACTCAGAAGTCCACAAAATCAATAGTATATTTTTGGTCTATGAAAAAGTCATTATGTATCAATTCTTTGACCTATATTAATGTTCAAAGGAAAAATATAATATGTCCTTGGAATATTATTGTAACATAGTATCATTTATATGGATATTAAACAGATTTTAGCATACTGGTAAAAGAATTTCAGAAAAGAAACCCAAGTCAGCTCCATAAAACTTCTTTTTGTAACTTATAGTCCTAAAACTTTGAATTACTTCTATGCCTAAGGTCATTTTGTTTTCAACCTTTTAACCACAGCTGGAGGGAGAAATGTGATGAGTAAATTCTTAAATGAGGAAGTATATGTCTGGGATGCCAGGGGGGGGGGGGGTGGGCGCTCATTGAGTTAATCACCCAGCTTCTGATTTTGGCCTCAGGTCATGGTCTCAGCCTCCTTGGATCCAGTTCTGCATCAGGCTCCATGCTTAGCATGGAGTCTGCTTGAGGATTCTCTCTCCCTCTGCCCCTCCCTCTACTCACACACTCTCTCTCTCTGAAATAAACATATGAATTTTTTTTAATAAAGGATTTCTGAACATAGAGGGATAATTAGCAAAATTATCTGCCACTGAGCATCCTTTTGCATGTTGTTTTCATTGGGAGACCATGTTTTATGATTAGAGAAGACTGTAGCTATGATGGCAGAAGGAGAACTCAAAATATATTTTGAGATTTTAAGGCATTTCTGAGGATCTAAGAGCATCATACAATTTTGCATAATGTCTTAAAGTGAGTACCTGCCATAAAGTGATATGTAATGAGTACTCTGAAGTTACTGTTAAAATTGTAAAGGTAGATCAGACATGATTGGTGCCAAAAATTTATGCCATCCTGCTAAGGTAATTACTACATTTTTTCAGTGTACTGATTTTGTTGTAAATATTTAATCAATTCTTATATGTGCTAGGCAGTACCTGACCTTTTTTTTTTTTTTTGGCAGTTCAGTTTCCTCTTTTTTTATAACCCAAATGATACAATCCTGTAAACAGTGTTGTATATGTTTATACCTGTACACAAAAGTGTGTGTGAGAATAATTGGCGTGCCTATGAAAATTAGAAAAGGTATTTTATTTTCACTCATGATTAATGAAAATGTTCAGTCAGCATTTGGTAGTGTCTCAGTGTAATTTTAATATCAGGCTAAATGGAATGCTTTGCCTCAGTGGCAGTAGTAGTTGTGGCCTGTATGGGTATTGTTTAATGACGTGAAAATAGTGAAATATTCTTGATATTTACATGTACTGAGAATTACTGGCCAGATATTAATCGGTCATTGTATGCTAATGCAAAAAGATGGCTCGGAAATCTTGTGAAGAATTTCTACAACAAATACTGGGGTGAAAAATAATGTCCCAAATATAAGGGACTATTAACTTAAAAGCAAACAGACATATTATCATACAGTGATAATAAGTCTATTTGGTTTTCTTACAAATTCTGTGGTCTGTGGCTTCCCTGATGAAGACTAGTAGGCCTCAATACAGTCAAACACTCCATGTGGTCTGAAGGGAGCCCATGTTGTTCCATCTACTCTCTCTCTCTGCCAAATCCTGAGCCTATGAAGTTTTGTGTAGGAGGATTACCTATTTGATAAGACAGATGAGTGAGAGAAGTATATGGATGGTACATTTCTCGTCTTCTCAGTCTTCCGTATACCCCACAAGGGTTCTTCTCTATTTAAGTCTAGGTATCGGGAATACTTAATGTATTGGTACTGTCCAGGTCAAGGGTGAAACTAGTATCAATAATTCAGGCTTTCTCTTTTGATTTCTCAGTGACAATAAGCAACAGTTAGAATAAGCAATATTGAAAGAGCACGGGTGATGCCCAACACAGAAACAAGAGGGATCGTTTATTGGCATTGATATTGGAGAAACTATGAAACTATGAACTATACCATTCTTTGTCTCAAATATGTTTCAAAGTAAGTTTGATGGTTTTTTCTAAAAACTACTTTTTTTCATGTGTGAAGACGTGTAGTGAGCCATTTTAAATCCATATAACTTGAATGTTTTTTGATAAAATACATGTTCTAACTGAAGTCCATCTGTTTTTTTAACTACGAATAATGTATGAAGTTAGTAGAATATAAATGTATTTGAAAACATTTTTCATGCTTAAAATTTTAAGCAATCACCCTTTATTTTAATTCAAAGAGCCTCTTATCAAGAGAATAACCCTCTTAGAATGATCTCCTGATAGTTGAAAAGTGTTTCTGTTATCTATTACGTTTTGTAATATGTGTTTAGCTACACAGAATCTGGGACCATTTTAGACTTGTCTAAAAATGTATACATTAATAAATTACTTGACTAATCTGTCATCTATGCCAACTTTAAGAAAAAATAATTTTCTTTTTAAAGAAAAAGCCCTGTAACAGTTTTATATTTTTCAACATAAGGACTAAGAAGACTAGCATAAAGCAAGGATTATGGATATTCTTATATCTTTGTGAATTTCTTGCCTTATTTTTACCCCCCGAAACAGAGCAATAAATCTTTAGTTTGGTATACTATATCTAAATATCAATAGTATATATTAATGATGTTCAGTTTCTTAGACAGTCTACCTTTTAAGAACTGATGATATACCACTGTGTTGAACAGCTTTGTAGTGGGAGATAATTGGGTTTATATCCTGGCTCAACCATCTTAGGTGAATGAATATTAAATGATTAAAGTTGACCCTTTAGTCAAGACTAAAAACATGCTTGGACTTCTTTCTCTTCCCTCCCAAGGTCTGTACCCAAGACCTTATCCTCCGTACCGTAAACTTCAGATGCCAGGAAAGGCAAAGCCAAAAACAAGCATGGTTGGAAAAAAAGAAAAAAGTATCTTTTGTAATTCTTCATTGATCTGATCATATTTCGATATTTTGGTGAATCTCATAAAAATCACCAGGGAGACACTGCCAGTATTCAAAATAGAATGTATCCTAACCAATGGATACATATCAATATGTCAATATGTCTTTAGTAGTGAACACTTTTTTTGTGAAAATTCTGTGATGCTAATAATTCTGTCTCCTAAAGTTTCAAATAGAGTTGTTAAAATATGTAAGTACACTATGTTTAATTTCCACAGTTGATTTCATATCTTATATTTACATCAAAAAATGAAGGTATACTGACAAAATAATGCCTAACTTTATTTAACGTGGTAATAATACATTATATTATACAGAGCTTAACCAAAGTCCTTCACATAACATTTTATCCTCCCAAAATACTGCAAAAGGTGTTAACCTCATAGGAGTAAAAAAAATTATGTGTGTGAGTATATATATACATGTATATACACACATATAAACTTTTATATATTTAAATATAAATGCTTTTATTATATTTTATTATAATAATATAATAATTAATATAATATATATTATATTTTATTATAAAAATATATAAATGCTTACAGTAATTAAATGACATGAAGAATACTGCATAATCACTGAGAGATCCAGAATTTGAAATTGAGAGGTTCTGACTCCAATTCTAATCCCCCCTCCCTTTTTTTAGTGCAACAATTCATAAATTTTTCAGTTTTGGGTAGGCTCTCTTAAGTTTTAGCTATAATACATAAACATATTGCCATCTTTCAAACACCTTATTAAGCATAATTCTATGTCTATGCATAACAAGTAAAAAATATAATTAGATATGGAATAGTGATATGATTTATTGCATTGGCTAACATTTTGCTCTATGCACTGCCTTCTTATAACTAATAATCAAATTCTATTCATAATACTGAATAGCTAAGTCACATGCCTCTCCAAGCCTAGAGGATATTCTTTATCCTACATTTTTGGCTGATGATTTTCTAACAGCTACTAGTAGTTAACAGATTTCTGGCGTTTATGAATTAATGACAAAATATATTTCCCATTAATTCAAAGTGCTGGAAAGGTTGGAGGGAGGTATACTGGTTAGAAGAAAAGAATATAGACCTTCATTAGCACAGATACTAAAGTTGCATTAAAAAAAAACCTCAAAGCTTCAGTTTCTCCATGTAAAATACTATAATGCTTACCATATAATGTGACAATTAGATGAGATTTATAGAAAGCGTGGCATATGTTCAAAGTGAATCCTCAAACTATCCCATTTCATGTATTGAAACACTGGAACTTTCCAATGGACAGAAATTGCAGTGTTTTTATTTTTCTGCTCTTTAAAACAAAACAATAAAATCTCAAAAAATCTTCTGAAATCAGAAAGAAGCTAGATGGATATTAAAGAAGACTTGACAGGCTAAACATTAACCCTCTAATCCATGACCTTCAGTGCCAATCTCAAGAGCTGTTCCTTTGCCCTTTCAAGATGGTAAAACACTCAGACTCATTTTCAGTAAAAGAATACCCTTGAAAAAAAATAGATTTCATAAATGTAGTCACTTGGCTGTCATCCAAAACCTGGATTTTGCAAAAGGTCTGTTTGAAAGTATAGATAATAGCGATTCCATTCTATTTATAAAATCATCATAATGCTCTTTGTAGCCAGCATAGCTTAGTCATTTGACCTACTCTAGAGTTGACAATAGTTGTACTTGTTTGGGCATGGCTCCCAAAATTCACAGGCATTTAAAGAGTGAGACACAAGTAAACCTCTTGGAACTTAATGCCAACAGGTTACTTTAATAGCAGTTGTCTTCTAAAAAAATGTTAATGATAGCTGTAGGAGCAACCATGTGTATATGTGTTTCTGAGTAGTTGGGAAAAGTGATTTCTCTCAAGTAAGAATAAAATTACCAGTAATGATAAATTATAAATCTAAAGGAATAATGTACATTCTTTGAGTTTATAAATTGTTTTGAACTGGTGAGAGGATTGTCTGAAATTGGATGGGAGTTGTTAACATTAAATGTGCACAGGTGAGAAGCAGGACATATATAATGAATTGGAAAATTGAATAAATATTTTAGATGTGACAGTTTGTATATTTTTACATAGTGTGGATGAGTTGCAGTAGTTGGGTCAGTTCAGGACATGATCTGGGCTTTTGGAACAAAATTTAACATAAACAAATTTGAAATTTGAGTTCTGGTCAGATTGTTTCCTAATACAATACTTTCATTGGAAAAATTTCAAGTTTGAAAACAAACATTATAGCAGAACTGATTGTAATTGGACTATGAAACAAGGTAAGAGTTTTCCCTTACTTTCTACCACTATAAAAATAATAATTTTCCCTACCTCCTCTCTTGCTTCCCCTTCCCTTTTTTTCTTTCCCTTCTGAAACCGAGTAGGAATCCATGTCAGTAAGTGCAGAGATCTAGTAATGTGACAAAAGAACAGATAGAAATTTTTTTGGAATATAACTGTAGAGGGAATATCCAAGAAGAAATCAAGATTTTTCTTGCCTTGAAAATTATAACCCAATGTAGAGAATAGAAAATAAATTACTGGTGGGACATAATGAAGCAAACAATTCAGCCAGCCAGAGTCTGTGAAGAAGAAACGCATCCTAAGTTTAGGGTGTCTTTTTAAAAAAAAAGATACTGGTGGTTTACATTGTTGAAAAAACATGAATCTGAATTTATACAAATCTGTGTAGTAAAAAATTCTAAATTCTTCCATTAAACCAATGACTATTAAACGTTTATGGTTCTTTTAAGGAATTGGCAAATGCCGTTGATTATAAGACATTAACACTTAGCGTGGATCAGCCCACTGTGTTAAATAAAGAATGATCTTACTGCAACACAAAAAAATGAAGATTTCTAAAGGCCTTGCTTTCTAAGATAAATCCTGTGGGTCACAGAGGCATCCTAAAGGTTTTCCATTCCTTGAGTGGCTGAGAAACTATTTGTTATCAGATAGGAATTTCCATTTGATTTTTTTTAAGTTCAAAATTGAACCAATCTTAACAGAATTGTTGGCTGCTTTCTGATAATTTGAGTTAAGAACACAGGCATCCCTTTTTCTCCTAGGAACCTAATTTTTATGAACTCTAGGCTCCTTTGCAGTTGATTTATTATTGAAAGTTATCCAGACTCCATGCCAGGGTCAACTATAGTTGAGAAAGTTGTTTCATATCATGTCCTGCAAAACTGATCATATTTTAATTTCAAAATTATCTGTGTATGTCTACCATGTAGGAGATGTTTGACAGACATTGATGTTTAACTCATAACTTCAGATGAATTGAGGCTATATAATCTTTGTGAGACTGTATATCTTTAAACAAGATGCCTCTATTCCTTCATGAAACAAAATGCTTTGCCAGTAATGATGGTCTTTTTATAATGATGACTCTAGGTATTAAGGTTGAGTTGGGGACCTCTTGGAAATTATTCACCTAGATAATCTTTGTTTCTATTCTAGAAATATCTGAATCGTGCAGTTCTATCATCAGAGAAGGAAAATATGAGCAAATATTTGAATAAATTGAACCTATTTTTGCATGATTAAGAAATCAAAGAGCTCTGCTTTCTTAGCATTTGCTGACTTCTAAGATAACTGTGGGAATGTGTTTCAATATATGACTTAAATGTTGAGCTTTAGGTACAAGAGGGGACATGGCTGTTCTGGCTTGTCCGACATCTCCTTATTTCCCATTACTTATATCTAAGGTCATGCTTTTTCTATTCTAAGTAGTGGTAAAGTCTCATACACAGAGGAGCCAAGTGAAAATTTGAATTAAAGCTTTGTGTGACAGTAAGGCTTTATATTTTAAGTTAAGCCTCTAGCTCAACTCACTATCTGACCACATACTTTTTTTTAAATTTTATTAACATATAATGTATTATTTGCCCCAGGGTACATGTCTGTGAATCATTATATATTATAATATAATATAATATAATATATTATACATCATTATACATTTCACAGCATTCACCATAGCACATACTCTCCCCAATGTCCATAACCCAGCCACCCTTTCCCTACCCCCCTACCCCCAGCAACCCTCAGTTTGTTTTGTGAGATCGAGAGTCCCTTATGGTTTGTCTCCTTCCCTGTCACGTCTTGTTTCATTCCCCCCCACAACCCCCTGCCCTGCTTCTCAAATTCTTCATATCAGAGAGATCATATAATTGTCTTTCTCTGACTGACTTGTTTCATTTAGCATAATACTCTCTAGTTCCATCCATGGCATTGCAAATGGCAAGATTTCGTTTCTCTTGATGGCTGCATAGTATTCCACTGTATATATATACCACATCTTCTTTATCCATTCATCTGTTTTTTAAAAGATTTTATTTATTTGTTTGACATAGAGAAATCACAAGCCAGCAGAGAGAGAGGAGGAAGCAGGCTTCCCACTGAGCAGAGAGCCCGATGTGGCACTTGATCTCAGGACCCTGAGATCATGACCCGAGCCAAAGGCAGAGGCCTTAACCCACTGAGCCACCCAGGCGCCCCTCCATTCATTTGTTGATGGACATCTAGTTTCCTTCCATAGTTTGGTTATTGTGGACATTACTGCTATAAACATTGGGGTGCACGTGCTCCTTCAGATCACTACATTTGTATCTCTAGGGTAAATACCCAGTAGTGCAATTGCTGGATCATAGGTAGCTCTTTTTTCAACTTTTCAAGGAATCTCCATACTGTTTTCCAGAGTGGCTGCTCCAGCTTGCATTCCCACCAACAGTGTAGGAGGGTTCCCCTTCTCTGCATCCTCGCCAAGTTTTGTTTTGTTTTGTTTTAGATTTTTATTTATTTGAGAGAGAAACAGCAAGCATGAGTTGGGGGTGGGAGGACAAAGGAAGAGGGAGAAGCAGACTCCCCGCTGAGCAAGGAGTCTGACACGGGCCTTGATGCCAGGACCCTGAGATCATGACCTGAGCCAAAGGCAGATGCCCAACCAACTGAGCCAACCAGGCGCCCCCTGACCACATACTCTTGACCGGGGTTGTCTAGGTTACAATTTTATGCCTATAGTAACATCCCTAATTATTCTCAACACCAAGGAAGTGGCTTATATCCTACAGAGAAAGGCAACCTCAAACTCCAAGGTTTTTCTGGGAGTTTGATAAGATTGATCATGTGTAGAATATCTTCTAAGGGAACATGTTATAATATGTTTCTTACTATAAGGAAGAATTAATAAATTACATGAACTATCCCAGGTGTGAGAAGGGGTTTTTTTCTGATAGGAGTATGGATATTAGTAAGCACTTATTTAAATCTCAGATAAAAGTTGTAGAGAATTTAAAGAGAAGAAAAAAATTTAACTTCCATTGTTTTAAATGGTCTGTCCAGCAGCTAAGGAAACATCAGTTTAATATAATGATAGCTGATGGTTAGATGAAAAACAAGCTAATACAAATGACAGCCTAGTAGTCATAAAATTGTAATAGTAATTTTTGCAACTTTTCAACTAGTTGCCACATAGTTACAGAATCTAATGTTTATATAGTATCTCTAGAGAAGGTAAGTTCTCAGAAAAATTAAAATGGTTAAACAACCTGGCTTGAAAGCAACTATATTATCTTTCTTTGATCTCTTACAATGTGAAATATAGTGATAGTGTAACAGTCAATTTTATGTAAGATCATGAAAATGCAAACCTATTTGTAACTAAAATGACACTTTAAAAGTTTTATCCCTTGTAAACCTGAGGCATTGCTGGGTATAGACTTAGTTATGGTATATAAACTATCTCAAAATGTGTGTATCATTTCTCAAATGGTATCTAGAATTGTGTTGCTCTGTAATTATCAGCCCCAAATGATTTCAGTACTTTAGACCAATACTGAATAAAGTTAACAGATGAGTCATTTTTGGTTACCTGAAGTCTTTAGCTAACTATACAGTTCCAATGAAGATTATAATCCATAAGGAGGAAACTCAAAAGGAACTAAGCCTAGCTTTACTTATATATCCTGTCTGTATAATTCTTATTGATGCTTTCATAAAACTCCCATGAAGATGAAAGCACACCCAATTATACTGATGAAATGAATATACTGTCATGTGAATCCATCTATACATGTTAAGATCTATTAACATTAATAAGGAAAAGATAGTAAAATGAGAAAAATGAATACTCTCAAGAAAAATTAACTTTTCATGTCCAGTCTGCTCTTCAGAAGAAGCATGAAAAAGTTATTCTTTACATTTGCCTAAATACAAAAGTACTTACTAAGAGCTGGTTCACTTACTGGACTTTGGCATGACCCTGAATGATCTTTGACAAAAAGTTAGGTACTTTTAAACAGATTTCCTCATAATTTTTCTCACTTGACCCTGTGTTTAATTATTGTTCTAAATCTAGTCTGTAATAGTTTCTCAGAATCCTATACCTATAAGCTATGGGAACATATTTCTATAAGAAACAGTGTCCTTTGACAACTCTCTTCAATGCTGAATGCCTTTCTTAAATTTAGGCCCTAAGTTCAGAATAATAAAACTCTTGATTTGAGTTTTACATGAAAACCACGTTTAGCATTCCCCACATAGTCAACTAAGTAACTCCAAGGTTTATTCTCTTCCTGATAAAAAGAGAATTAATAGAAATAAGTAAGCAGGTGTCTTCTTCATTTCTTAATTAGCTTAATGTTATTGTAAAAATCTCCTATTGAAGCTCAAAATGCCACTTTTTTAGAAATAGAAGCTCACCTCCTCCTAGATGAGTTGTGTACAGACACAATATTATTGATAGGAATACGTTTCAGAAGAATGTTTCTGTCTCTGTGTTTCATTATAGGGAGAAGTATATTCGTGTTAATGTGCACAGTAACATTCTAATTTACAATAAATTAATAATTAATAAGGTTTTAATCCTAGATGAAGCTATCATCATTATTTTTGACAGTTAAAACTTACTTTGCCGGGTGAATGGAAGACCCTGGAGTTTTGTCAGTGTCCTACTGTCCATAATGTATTTTTAGCCTAAGGATAATCTTGACTTAATCCTTATGAAATAGTTATATGTCATATATCAAAAAGATTCCATTTGCCCCCATTCAGATATTGATTGCTGCAATAAATTATTTAGAACTACTCAATCTTATCAAAAAGTGTGCTTTTCTTTTTCCTTCCTGCTAGCCTGGAGCCCTCTTCTAAAAGCTACAGGATACAGGGGGAGAAGGAGAAAAAGCAGAAAAAGAACAATTTCAGTAAAGTACCGTACTTCCTCTGGAATATCAGTAATGCAAGATACAGAATCATGAGTAGATCTTTCCCAATGAAAGCTGACCTCAATATCATAAACAGATTCCTTCAGGATATTTAACTGCAGAACTTCAGGAGCCCTTCTAGCCCACAGCTGATGATGGACTGGAAATAGCCACTAGGTAGTCAAAGATCACCAAAAAAGTATAAAGACATAAAATTGAAAACTCTCAAAAAAAATGTTGGCTGTTTATTAAAAATATTTGTGTTAATTTTTTGACACTTCAAGCAAAGAAACAAGCAAAAATCTTTCTTCTTCCAATATGAAGTGAGTTAAATTGGTTAAAATTTACACATTGGAGCTTAAAGTTGACCAAAAGGTAGTTCTAAAAAGTTAAAACTAATTTTAATTTTCAGCTTAGCCCAGCTCATGGAACATATTACCCATATATCACATACCATGGTCCCAAGTAGATTAACACTTATGAAAATATTGCATTAAAAAAGAGATTAAGTCATGGGTTATAGAGTCACATTAAAACTTTCCATCTTGTAAACTAGGATATTCTTTTGTTACTGTCTTTTTCTAATCAGAAACTATATATATTAATATTGAAATGTTATCCAAGTATAATCCAGTTTGAATTGAACATTGTCTTATAATTTGAATTACACATACTGCCATCTTTTTATTCATATTTTTGAAATGCTTAAGATGGACTATGTATTTGTTAATATTGTCGGTGGAAACTCAACCAAGGATCGTATTCTCTGCATCCCAGAATTAAAAAAAAACCCTGAACTCTTACCTAATGATATAAATTTCTTGATTATTTTTAAACCTATTTACCCTAAAAATGTGAGGAATAGCAATATGTACTTGCTTTAAAAAATTGAGTTTTAAATCAGATACCATATGTATAAATGTTAGCACACTGAGGAAGAATAGAGGGAAGGCTTGAAGTCTAGCTGCCTGGGTTCAACTGAAATTGACTTCTTGTATGATTTTGGTAAGTAACTTGCTTTCCCTGTGCTTCAGTTTATCAACTGTACCTGTCCAGTACTTGTCCTGTCAAGTTGATAGAGGATTAACAGAGAGAGGCCATGAGAAGCCCATGGAACGGTGTCTGACAGACAGTTAAGATCTGAAACGCACTCAGCACCTTCCCTTCTAGGCTTATTTCACCGCCTTGTCTCTTTTGATTAATTGGTATTCATGGTGTTATGTATGTAATAGAAATGAATAAAAACCTTAAGAACTGGCAGAATTTCCTTGAAAAGGACTTTCAGTAAAACTTGTATATGTCTTTGCTTTCATAACCTCTGGGGTATGGATAATACTGGCTAGAAGGGCACCTGGGAGGATTAGTTGATTAAACATCTGCCTTCAGCTCAGGTCATGATCCCAGGGTCCTGGGATCCAGCCCCACAACTGGCCCCTTACTCAGCAGGGAGTCTGCTTTTCCCTCTCCCTCTACCCCACCCCTTGCTTGTGCTCTTTCTCTCTCTCAAATAAATAAATAAAATCTTTAAAAAATAATTCTCTAAAGCAAGATATGAACTAGAATATTTTAACACTTGTCTAATATTCAAATTAAATGTTTAATTGTTTTATGGTACTCTAAGTTTCAGATATGTTAGTCTACAATATATGTCCTGTGTTATTTTACTCCTGTTATTTATCAGAATCTACCCAAAAATGTGGCTACTCTTATTCACAATAAATACATTTAAAACTTCTTTCTAGGTTTCCTTTCTATTACAGAATGTTTTCATTCTTTCATTCTGAAAGAATTCTTACAGTGCAATAAACCTGTAGGTTGTACACTTAGTGCATTATATGTATTATATCATGCAGTAACGAACTTCCTGATTATCAGAATAAAAGAAAAATGGTTGAATGTATAAATCTACAACCTCTTATAGTCCAAAATATTCTAAGAGGTAAGATATAAAAATCATGAAAATGTGACAACAAATTGTGCTTTCTCCAAACTACTGGCACTTTAGAACTTATTCATTAGAACTTAGAACTCATTCATCCTAGGCATGTTTTTATCCTTGGTCAGTTTTTTGTCAAATAGATTTATCGTGAATACCTTGTCCTGTTCTGTGCCTTATTTCTTCTTTGCTCAATAGAAACTTTCAAGTTTTTGATTTTAGTTAACTGCCACTTACGTTTTTACAGTTCATTCATTTTTTTTGTCTTAGAAAATTTTTATTTTTTTTAAATCACAAAGACCTATATTTTCTAAAACCTTTATAATTTGAGCTTTTACATTTAAGTCTGTAATTTACTATGAGTTCCTTTTTTTATTATAAGGTAAAAGTCTGTTCATTATATTTCCTGGGGTAACTCAGACTTCACAGTATCATTTGTTGAAGAGACTTTATCCACTGAAGTGTAGATTGCCTTTAAAAACCACTTAGGCTATCATAAATCACTTGAATTTCCATATAATTTTAAGACCAGCTTTTCAGTTTGTAAGTATAAACTGAAATTTTTATTTATTGAGGGATTAATTTTTGTAAAAGGATACCAACACTTAGCTGTAGCTTTGATGATGTCATACATTTATATGAGCTGTTGCCATTTTGCTTTTGTTATTTGGTTGGTAGTTTGACACTCCTCTTCCAATCCCAATAATGGGTCAGTTACTAGAAGTCCCGGACACTCTGATGAAGTAATACTGTGCTTCTAACCAGTTCGCTGGAATTGTGAGAGAAGGCATAAAAACTGTCAAATTATTGTGCTGCACTTAAAAACTCTAATGTATAGGGGTGCCTGGGTTACTCAGTCAGTTAAGTGTCTGCCTTTGGGTTAGGTCATGATCTCAGGGTCCTGGGATCAATCTTTGCATTGGGCTCTGTGCTAACAGCAAGTCTGCTTCTCCCTCTCCTTCTGTGATGCTCTCTCTCTCAAATAAAATCTTAAGAGCTTTTTTTTTATGTGTGTGTATAGATGTATATACATGTATTTTGCTTTGATTTGCCTACTGTGTGCAAGTGCATACATGGGTATATAGGAGACAGTGAAAATGAACTTCATAAAGTATATAAATAAAAAAATACACAAGTAATAGAAACCTGTAGTTTCAATAATTAGATGACATTATCCTCTGAGGAAAGGAAACTTTGATTTGTTTTCTAACTAAATGTTAGTTTAGTTCTGTTCCGTCATTACCATGTTCCTCACCCGAATGATTCTTAGCCTCTGCTAATGAAAGTGTCCAGGGCCTGTCATGGGGCTTGCATGAAGGTAGAAATTTCCAGAACCTGTCATTAGACTTGGCCACTCTAGGTGGGGGACAATCATCAAACAAATGGACAGAAGTTGTTCAATATGCAAAGGAAGCCCTGATCTCCATGACAAATTACCAGTGCCAGTTGTTAGGCTTTGAAAAGCTAAATACTGTGATTATTAGGAGAAGCTGGGTATCTCCCCAGATAGAAATAACATAACAGGGAAGACAGAAGGCAATACATAGCAATAAAAGTGAAAATACTATTTAAATATTTATATATATAGCTCTAGGGAGAGAATAACTGATAGTAAAGAAAGATTACCTTCACTTGTAAGTTCCTAGAGTAGGAAATTAGGGCATGCTAATCACAGAAGCCCACAGCATTGAACTAGGCACACTAAGAACATCTAGATCTGGAGTGCCAATTGGAGGGATGCTGAGTTTATCAGAGCACTAAAACTGTGTCCTGGAAAAGGGAACTAAAAACAAATTCGATCTAATGACCAGTGCAGTAGCAAGGCAAGAGTGTGATGGGATAAGTTAGCAAAGTTCACAGGAAAGGAAATCACAAGCATGAAAATGAAAAATTGTAGGAGCAAGCTAAAATGTCAGAGATGCTTGGAAGATGCCCTTTGTACCACAATATTTTCCCCATTGAGTGTTCTGCTGGCTAAAGTTCTAAAATCTCTTTGTCTCCTTTGAAAATGCAATGAAAATGTAAAGGAACTTTACAAAAATTATTTTTAATCTGTAATTAATATATGCAACCATCGAGTGGATTTTATGAAGTGCTTACTATGTACCAGGCACTGTGTAAGACCAATGGATGCCAAAAGAAAGACAAATAGATAAAAGCAACTCAGAGTCTACAAGTAGTTAAGTGTTAAAATAGGAGCACAACATACTGAAGGTACTCACCATAGATTCAAGTACCTCTCTGTGCTTGGATCAGCGACAGGGGCCAAGGAGGTTTGAACTTGGAGCTGAGACAGAAGGATGATGTTATTTTTCTCAAGTAATACAAGACAAGGGTGAACATACTAGGGCAAAAAAAAAAAAAGAAACAATGCATGCGAAACATGGAAAATCAATGATTAAAGTATTGCCCTGCATTACTGCCTATTGGTGTCACAGTGTGAATGAATTTACTTTTATTCTCTCACATCATTTCTATCGGGGTAGAATGAAAACATTCTGTAATAGAAAGGAAACCTAGAAAGAAGAAAAGTACATAATGAGAGGCTTATTTCTTTATCTTCCAGTTGTGATTTGACCTGCCCTTGCTCACAGAGGAAAAGGTTCATTTTAAATATCACTGGCCCATAATGACATCATAAACACTTAACTTTTGGATTTAGGAATATGTTTTATTTTTAAATTTTCAAAATACTTTGTCATGAACTGAACAATACCAAAAAACTAGAGTTTAACAGCCATTAGAGCAACTTAGCAATGTTGACACAACCAACTTTTCTCCCTTTCTCCAAGTAGAGGCAACACTTTGCTCCCTTTTCAAATAATTCAACTTGGGCTGCTCTTAAATTTGTAAAGGCAGTAAGAAAGAAAAGATAAAGACTGCTCATTAACAGCATATATGGCTTTTTGATCAGGATGGATCTTGTTGGTAATTCCATTTTCTGCTGAAGGCCTTCCATGGCAGACTAATTGCTGGCTATAAAGGTTGTACTCATTATACTACACTTATCAACCCCTGGGGAAGAATGTTATTTTCGTAGCACAGTCCCATTGATTTGTACAGGTTTCGTAATTTGTATCTTTCCTTTTTATATTCTTCACCTCTCTAGACTCTTAATGTGTATTTTATGCCTCATGGTTTAGTCAAGTCACGGTCCTATGGATTGCTAGATGAGCTAAAGATGCTTAATTGTTGACCTTGCTGAATCCTACAGTGTGGGTCTAGTTGTCTGAAGGAGATCACATCAATGATAAATAGAGTACAGATTCTGTATAACTGTAGTCAGTTGCTTCGGGTGAAAAGACATCTGACTGAACTCTTGGGCCCATGATACTGATTGAGTCCTTGCTCCTTAAAGAGATAAAAAACAGAGGATGAATTACATAAGCTGTCATCCCTTGTGAGGGAGAAAAGATGAATCAGTTCATTGTTGAATGAAGAGAGTGTACACTCAATTTTTAATGTTATCTGAGGAAAGCTTTTTAGAATTGACCATGTGTAAATAAAAAGGATTTTTTCTGCATCCTGAGTGGTGCATTCTTCCTCTTTGGAAGATCCAATTTAACCAAGACATTGACAAATAATCTTAGACTGATTATTCACCACAGGGATTATGAAAAAGATTAAAGAGAAGCCAGCTTAAAAAAAAGAATAGAAAAAATAGTGATCTAATATAAAAAAATTGTAGTAGGAATGCCTCATATATATACCTTGGTGTTCGTTTTGAATTAACATGCCTAGAAAAATATGAACTTGTTTCATTTACATGACTATGTGCACTTATTAAATAGATTTTAAAAATCATGGTTTTATTTTTCTTCATTATCCTGAGTCTCTACTATTTATTTAAACTGAGATATTTGCTTGGTGAAAATGGCATATAAATATTTTATTTAGTCAGGCTATATGATACAAATAGCTAAAAGATATTTTCATTTTATTATAGTTCAAAGGCAACTTGAAGTGAATTTTAGACAAATATGAAAAGAACAGGTTTTAAAATGTCTTTTTAGAAAATAGCATTTTAAAAATAGTAAAATACTTAAAAGTAGAATGAATATTCTCAGATAAGGCTACTAAATTTGTAAGGTGTTCTATTAATCACAAGGAAGGCAAATGACAGTTTTAAAAAAATAGTATGGTACATAGCAAGATTAATTTTTCATTACTCAATGAATCGGAGTAGCAAGTGAGTATAATTGCTATTTTTTAAATATCAATATGGCATTTTTAATTTCCATATTTTCTAGGCTTAAGAGAGAGTTCAAAAATAAAGTTTCACATATGGAGGTTTTTGAGAGATGTAAGCTCTACATTAGAAGGGCTCGTGAAACATACCCTCGCAGGAAAAATGATCGTTCTGTCCCTCCCTACATGATGATGAAACCCTGGGTAAGTGGTGAATCATTGATTGATAAGTTGATGTTCCTCGGAGCCTCCAGCTAGACAGCTTCCTATTCTGGTCTGACATGTAACTTAGAAAGCCAGACTTCCCCAGTCTTCCATCACCACATGACAGAAACAGAGACTTGGAGTAATTCAATACTGTCATTTATTTGTTCACTTAACAAATATATATTGGGTATCAGGCTATGCGCTGGGTTCTGGGAGTGTCAGAAGCAAAGTATCTCACCTTCGAGAAACTCGGTCTTCTTTGGGAAACAACAAATATAAAGCAAGCATCTTAAATGAGCGGCTGTCATAATGGAGCATATGGGAAGGAGACGTAGCTGAAAGGAGAGGTCTACTAAACAGGGTCCATTTGGGAGACCCTTATCACTTGGTTATTTTTACAGGAATATTTTAATAGAAAAGGCTAATAGTGTTGGAGAATTGTTCTGGAACGGGAACATTGAAGGATTACAGTGGTCCTAACTACAGAAAGTTTAGGCTGAGCTAACAGAAAAAAGGTTGCAATGATCCAAGCTTAAAGGGCCAAAGGAGTAGCTTTGTGGAACTGGAGTGTCTCCTAACTTCCAAGGAGGAGACACTGCATGCCTCGTAGACATCTGAGGACCTCCGAGGAAGGGCCTCATGGAGCATGGACTCAGATCCTGAAGGACAGCTGCCAACAGGTCATCTCCAAACCACCGAATGAGTCTGGTTATAGGAGTGTTGGAAAAACTGGATACTGAACTCAACCGCTAGTATGAAGTCAATTGCCACTGCCAAAGTCAAGGTGCACTGTTGCGGTGATTGCCAACAGGAAGAAAAAGCAAGCCTAAACAAGACAACAAAAACCCTTCTCTTTGCTCCACTTTCTCACCCTCCTTCTCATGCCCCCAGTGGCACGTGCTACTAGGGAGCCAGCTAGCAAAACTGAAATTACAGTCTGTGGAGTCCTTGCTGAGCATATAGGAGAGTGAGTTTTCATCTGAAAAGCAATAGTTGATTAACTGGCACAGCATAAATGGAGGGGAATGAAGGACAGTCAAATAAGCCAAACTTCTTACAAGAGGGGCACTAAACTACAGATGAAAGAGTGAGCAGGAGCTTTCTAGGGTGGGCTATGAAACTGAGTATGAGTCAGGGTCAAACCTCACGGAGATGGGGTGGTTCACAGGAATAGAAAACAAAGATGCGTGATTTACCAGGAATAACGGTGACAAACATGTGTTGGAAAAGAGGGACAGATAAAACTGGTTGGGTTAATGAAGGGTGTCAGATTATAAGAACTTGAACGAGAGAGAGTAATTTGGGTAAACATTTACTCTGCAGCCATTGCTGTTTATCGGGCGGCTAGTACTCTGAGCTTAGTTCTATTGCTTAAGGAAGCCTGAGGTGGTTACCGGTTTCAGGATGAATTGGAGGGAAGAGGGGGAGAATGGGTTAGAGTCCAGTAAAGGAACTACTCTCATAATACGGAGTCGGGATGACCAGCGTAGCTGTCCCTCGTCAGTGCTGACAAATTCTGGACATATGGAAAAGAAAAATTAACCCGTCCAACTGCCTGGAAAGTGAAATGAAAGAAAGCTGAAGACCCGTGACTTGTTTTAAAATTTAACTTTTTTTTTCCCTATCATAGATGGAAGTCAAATGACTGTGGACCATAATACTTTATGCACAGTGATCCTTTAATGTGCATTAATGATAATACAAGTTATGGTTGGAGTAAAACAGAAGCTTTGAAACATGAAAGGTAGTCTGAAGCAATGTATTCAGCTTTTGAAAGTTTCGTATGAAAAATGCTTCTTGGATATTTTTACAATAAGACTTTTCCAGTCTCAATTTAAGGAGTTGGTATATCTGTTGGGCTAATAGAAAATGACTAAATATTAAGAATTCTTTAAAGAAGTTTTGCCTCCTTGTAGCTAATATAAGAGGAAACTTACTAGATTTAACTATTACAGTGGTAATAGTTAGCAGTAGAGCAGGAATACTGATGGACAGGCATGCCTTATTTTATTGCACTTCATTGTGCTTCACAAGTAGTGGATTTTTTTTTTTCAAATCGCATCTTTATGGTGACTCTGAGTTAAGCAAATCTGTTGGTGCTCTTTTTCCAACATCATTTATTCATTTCATGTCTCTATGTCACATTTTGTTAATTCTTGCAACATTTCCAACTTTTTCATTATTTTTATGGTGATCTGTGATCAATGATCTTTGTTATTATTAGAATTCTTTTAGAGTACCAAAACCTGTGCCCATATAAGATGGCAAATTTAATTGATAAATATTGTATGTGTTCCAACTGCTCCACCGACCAGCTGTTGCCCCATTTTTCTTCCTCTCCTCAGGCCTCCTTATTCCCTGAGACACATCAATATTGAAATTAAGTCAACTAATAACCCTGCAATGGCCTTTTAAGTATTTAAGGAAAAGACACCTACATCTCTAACTTTAAATCAAAAACTAAAGATGATTAAGCTCAGTAAGGAAGACGCATCAAAAGCCAGCCGAGACAGGCTAAAAGCTAGACCTCTGGTGCCAAACACTTAGCCAAGTCATGAATGCAAAGGGAAAGTTCTTGAAGGAAATGAAAAGTGCTACTCGAGGGAACACACAAATACTAAGATGCAAAACAGCTATATTGCTGATGTGGCAAAAGTTTTAGTGGTCTAAATGGAAGATCAAACTGGTTACTACATTTCCTTAAGCCAAAGCCTAATCTAGAGTAAGGTCCTAACTCTCTTCAATTACATGGGAGCTGAGAGAGGTCAAGAAACTGCAAAATAAAAGTTGGAAGAAATCAGAGATTGCCTCTTTCGGTTTAAGGAAAGAAGCCATCTCCACAACATAAAAGTGCAAGGTGAAGCTGCAGGTGTTGATGTACAATCTACAGCGGGTTCTCCAGAAGATCCGGTTAAGATCATTCATGAAGGTTTCTATACTAAAAAACAGATACTCAATGCAGACGAAACAGCCTTCTATTTGAAGAAGATGCCTTCTAGGACTTTAACACCTAGCGAGGAGAGATCAATGCCTGGCTTTAAAAAACAAACTGACTCAAAAACAAAAACAAAAACAAGCTGACTCTCCTGTTAAGGGCTCATGAAGCTGTTGATTTTAAGTTGAAGCCAATGTTCATTTACTATCCTGAAAATCCTAGACCCTTAGGAATTATGCTACATCTACTCTGTCTGTGCTCTTACATGGAATCAAAAAGCCTGGGTCATTGTATATCTGTCACATGGTTTATTGACTATTTTAAGCCAACTGTTGAGAATTGCTCAGAAAAAAAAGATTACTTTCAAAATATTACTATTCATTGATGAGGCATCTGATCACCCAGGAGCTCAGTTGGAGATGTACAAGATGAATGTGGTTTTCATGCCCACTAATACAACATCAATTCTACAGCCCATGGATCAGGGAGACCTTTCTACCCACAAGTCTTAATATTTCAAGAGTACATTTTCTAAGGCTACAATGGCAAAAGATTCCTCTGATGGATCCGGGCAAAGTAAATTGAAAATCTTTGGGGAAGGATTCGTTATTCCAGATTCCATTGAGAACACTTCTGAATCACGGGAAGAGGTCAAAATATCAATATGAATAGGAGTTTGGAAGAAGTTTATTCTAATCCTCATGGATGACTGTGAGGTGTTCAAATTCCGTGTTTAGTGGAAGAAGTAACTGCAGGTGTGGTGCAAATAGCAAAAGAACTAAAAAGAGGAAACTGAAGATGTGACTGACTTGTCGCAATCTCGTGATAAAATTGGATTGGATCAGGAGTTGCTTTTTATGAATGAGCAATGAAAGTACTTTTTGTTTTTTGTTGTGTTTTTTGAGATGGAATCAAATGATGAAGATGCTGTGAAGATAATTGAAATCACAACAGAGGATTTAGAATATTGCATCAACTCCGTTCATAAACCAGCAGCAGGGTTTGAGAGGATTGACGCCAATTTTTAGAAAAAGTTCTCTTGTAGTTAAAATGCTGTCAGTCAGCATTATATGGTACACAAAAATCCTTTACGAAAGAAAGAATCAATTGCTGTGGCAAACTTCATTGTTGTCCTGTTTTAAGAAAATGCCAAAGCCACCCCAACCTTCAACAACTACCATCCCTATCAGTCAGCAGCCCCACCAGCAAAATGGTGCTTTCATCGAAAACTTTCATCGAGGGCACCTGGGTGGCTCAGGGGGTTAAAGCCTCTGCCTTCAGCTCAGGTAATGATCTCAGGGTCCTGGGATAGAGCCCCACATTGGGTTTTCTGCTCAGTGGGGAGCCTGCTTACCCCTCTCTCTGCCTGCCTCTCTGCCTACTTCTGATCTCTCTCTCTCTGTCTGTCAAATAAATCTTTAAAAAAAAAAAAAAGAAAACTTTCATCAAAAGTTCAGGTGAGGGGCGCCTGGGTGGCTGAGTGGGTTAAAGCCTCTGCCTTTGGCTCAGGTCATGATCTCAGGGTCCTGGGATCGAGCCCCGCATCAGGCTCTCTGCTCGGCGGGGAGCTTGTTTCCCCTTCTCTTTCTGCCTCTCTGCCTACTTGTGATCTCTCTCACTCTGTCAAATAAATAAATAAAATCTTTTAAAAAAAAAAAAGTTCAGGTGATGGTTAGCAATTTTTACAATGAAATTATTTTTTGTAATAAAGTAATTTTTTAATTAACGTATGTACATTGTTTTAAAGACCGACTATTCTTGCACACTTAATGGACTATGATACAGTATAAATATAACTTTTATACTTTAGAATACCAAAAAATTCACTTAACTTGCTTTATTGTGGGGCACCTGGGTGGCTCAGTGGGTTAAAGCCGCTGCCTTTGGCTCAGGTCATGACCTTGGGGTCCTGGGATCAAGCCCCGCATCAGGCTCTCTGCTCAGCAGGGAGCCTACTTCCTCCCTTTCTCTCTGCCTGCCTCTCTGCCTACTTGTGATCTCTCTCTGTCAAATAAATAAATAAAATTAAAAAAAAAAAAACCTTGCTTTATTGTGAGTTGTCTGGAACCAAACTGATAATACCTCTGAGCTATGGCTGTAATTAATGAAGGGCTTTTGGGTCAGTTACCTTGGATTTCTTTCCACACTTAATTTTATCTGTCCCTATTGCATAGACATTTCTGGGTTCCCATTCATCCAATCTCCTAGAGGAATGCCTGATAAAGATCTTTGACCAAATCTATGCTTATTAGAAAAGATGATAATGTATTTTCCAAACATGAAGTGAAGCATTTTATCTGAAACACTTTTAAAAGCATTTAATAGAAATGAATATTGACATTCAAATAATCTATTGTACCTTGTCACCCATTTTCTTTACTACTATATTGTGGTTGCTTTTCTAAACACAGGATAACATGTCAGAGCTAACTAGGTTTTGCCAGTGACTTACATCTGAGGAAATATAAAAAAGGATAACATCTTCTGTAGTATTGGTGATTGAAGCAAAACGTAACTATGCTGGGTCGTTAGGATTTGTCTTTATCATGGTCAAGCTAGCTAATGTCCAATTAGCTAGTTAAGGAATTGTAGTAGTAAAAAGTTATGTGTAAAAAAAAATTAATCTGACATTCAAATTTGTTGAACTAAGAGAACAACTTCTTGGTTAGTTAGTGAATCCTGGTGCCAACAAGTCATTGTTTATAAATTTAACATGAATGAATAAATTGTTATTTGGGGGCTGAAAATGTGGATTATAATCATCAACAATAAAGTGATCACTTGCTAAGAGTAAGTCACTTGAGCATATATCTTGAAAGAAAAAGGGCAAATAAAAATGATCAGACCTTTGAGAGACATCATCCCAAGGGGAGAAGAGTAAAATGGTAGAAGAATAAATCGCAGACAGGAGAGCATTTTAGAGTTGCAGGATACGGGACAAGAATAAGAAGAGCATTTCAATAGAGGAAAGGTTGTAAACCACACATCAAAGAACATAGAGACTGAGAAGATGCAGTCTATTTTGTCTGGCAGGGATGACAACCTTTGAAATACCAACTTCTGTGGAATGGAAGGTTCAGAATTGACAGTGCAAAGTATTAGGGTACAAAGGTTATTGGGAGGAAGGTGCCAATTTTAACACTCAAAAGAAACCAACTATGACAATGTTGAATAAAGTTGTTTTTGGGACACCTGATTGGCTAAGTTGGTTAAGTGTCTGCCTTCAGCTCAGGTCATGGTCCCGGGGTCCTGAGATCAAGCCCCACATTGGTTTCCCTGCTCAGTCTGCTTCTCTCTCTCTTTCCCTCTGCTCCTCCCCCCCACTCATGCTCTCCCTCTCTCTCAAATAAATAAATAAAATCTTAAAATTTTTGAAATTAGAAGGCATCATAGCTAATTCCAAGGTTTTAAAATGGACCTTACATCTTTATAATGTTGAAATACTATAAATTTAAAGAAACATTAGCATGTACTTTTCACAGAAACCTTAGGTACTCAATAGCCCTGTAATAAACATTTTACATGTACTAACACTTTTTTTGAAGATTTATCATTTTAGGGAGAGCATGAGTGAGGAGAGTAGCAGAAGGAGTAATCCTCAAGCCGACTCCCCACTGAGTGTGGAGCCCAACATGGGGCTCTATCCCAGGACCTTGAGATGATGACCCAAGGCAAAATCAAGAGTCAGACACTTAACTATCTGACCCCTCCAAGCGCCCCTACATATACTATCATGTTTAAATTTACCTTTTAAGATAGAAGTTATGCTTATTTGACAGACCAGGAGAGAAGCTTTAAGAGATATAGTAGCATCATTAAGGTCACAAATATAGTATGTGTTAAATCTCCAACTATATTTCTGGATTTGTCTATGTCTCCCTTTATTTGTCAGTTTATTTTTTGTTGCTTTTGCACTTTTGAAAGAGGTATGTTTAGCAATTTAAATATTATATGCAAACCAGTTATATATTTAATCACTTTTTTCGTGTGAATTTTCCATACTCGTTCGGAATTTTTAAATTAGTTTTATTTTTTACTGAGTTTGTGTGTGATTTCTTTGAAGTAGGTTCTTTTTTTGAAATAAAGAAATCTAAAGATTTCAGATAAGGTTGTCCCAAATTCTGCCAGCATTTATTGATCTGAAGAAACATTTTACCTTCATATTTGAATATTTTCACTGGATATTGAATACAGCTTGTACTCACTTTGTGATTTTGATATGCTTGAGTTCCCATTACCATGGTTAAATAATACCAATCCCCCACAACACGGTTCACATTTCAGTTACCACAGTGTATTAGCAGTGATAATTGCATAAAGTACAATATGGTACGTAAAGTCCTGCTCTCTCTTCAGTCAACAAATCCCCAAGTAAGGATCGGATGCATGTCATGATTAACAACCAGTCACACCACTTCTTTCAAAGTCATTCTGTGATTGATTACAGCATCTCTGTTATGCACTGAAAGCACAAGGAGCAAAGCAAGTCACTGTGTTACTTTCTTTTCTCTCAGTGATACTCCTAGGACATTCTATAAAAATGGGTAATCAAGAAAGGGAATTGGTCAACAAAAATGAAAGTGCAGGAAAGAAACAAAAAGGGATAATGCCTGAAGTGAGTGAAATGACAATTGAACATAAACGGGATTATAGAAGAAATGTCTGCTTTCATTTGAGAGACTCTTAAAGCATCCAGGAAATGGATACTTTGTTAATTTACAGATATGTTACTCTCAGAATTGATCCATTAACATGTGAAAAGGTAGGATGATTCTAAAGTTAGGTTTTTGATCCCCAAATATAAAGAAACATAGGGGTACCTGGGTGGTTTAGTCAGCTAAGCATCTGCCTTTGGCTCAGGTCATGATCTCAGGGTCCTGAGGTCAAGCCCGGGGGTGGGCTTCTCACGCAGCCTGGAGTCTGCCTGTCCCTCTGCCCCTTCCCCTGTCGTGATCTCTCTCTCTCTCTCTCTCTCTCTCTCTCTCTCAAATAGATAAGGTACTTTGTTTTCAAATATTTTATTTATCTAATAATTTTATGAAAGCCATAGAAACATTTCAGAAAAATGCACGTGAATGAACCCTCTGCATTAGCTTCAGGAATTCACACAAACACTGAAGCCCGGTTCAAAAATAAAATAAAACAAATCCCCAGTGCCAAAAACTGATTTTTTCCTATCCTTTCTCATGTAAACTATTGATATCCTCTATTTCAAAAACTGAAACTACTTCAAAGAAATCACTCACAAACTCAATAAAAAAGAAAACTAATTTAAAAATTCCTAACCACTGTGGAAAATTCACACTAAAAAAGTGATTAAATATATAACTGGTTTGCATATAATATTTAAATTGCTAAACATACCTCTTTCGAAAGTGCAAATTTTCGGGTACCTCATGGAACTAAGATTTCTTTGGAAGTGCCTCACCCTCAGGAGTCTTGGGTGAATGTTGCCGCCAATACTGGTCCTTCAAACCTTATGAACTGAGTATCTCGTGTTTTAAACAGTAGGATTCCTCGTTCTATTTTAATTGATTAAGGAGTATCATTTATTTAAAAAGTAAAAAATAAAGAAGTGACCTGTATAAATAGTGCAGATTCTAAACAACTGACTCCTACTTGGAAAATCAGACGCCATCACAACGTGACGTGTTTGCCTGTGGTGATGAATTGGCTTCGTTAAATTGTATCCCTACACTACCACTCACTGGCATTGTGAAGAGTACGTGGACTACGATGACTTACGCTGCTTCTAAAACTGATAAGCTCTGAGAGAGCATTCATTTCCAATTAGTCTCCAAAGAAATCATTAGAAAGTTCTCCTTAAATAACCAGAAGTAACAAGAATGTGCTCAGCAATCAAGAGTTTCCGGACTGCACTGTTTTGTCAGTTTGTAACTTACCTGATCAAATAAAACATGTTCTCTCTCCAGGACATGCATGCCATTAACCACCAAATACAATGCTGTTGACAATGATCATGAAGCATAGTATTTGTACACTAATGTGATTTGAAAGTCTTATTTCATTATATGCTTTCTATCCTATTGAATTAGCATCATAGCACAATTAGCTGTTGTTTACCCTAATAAGAAAGGATTGGTTGTAATTAGATCTCCTCCTCATATTTATGAAAAACAGATATAATTTGGAATAGCACATTAGCTACTATAAAGTGACTAATACAGGAGAAGTTTCACAGGGTAATCTCTCCCAGGCACATTTATTTTTTCCCTCTGTGTGTATGTGTGTATGATCTTTGCATCCTTATCTCCACATGCTTTCTGTATATCCTTACATCACATCACTATTGGTTGTATATTTCTTTCTGATATAAATCACTTCCCCTTATATATACCTATATATCATATATAATATATATTAAATGCACCTATTTATATGCTGCTTATTGCATGTGCATATATTTGTACAAAGATGCACGCATATACTTTATACATATGTATATATGTAAACTATAAACACTCCTCTATGATTCAAGTACTTAGGTTTGGGTGTTAATAAAAGAAGCATATGACACGGTCAGTTTTCAAATTACATGTTTTAGGCTTTTCTTTTTATTTTTATGTTAGAGAATTTCACATTCTAAATGTATTATGTTCATAAAGTTTAAGACCTATCATCTTTTAAAATAATTTCAGTTATGAATCTTGTTTATCATATAATCTACCATTCAATAGTTTCTGGAAAGCACAATTTTTAAGATTTTATTTATTTGTCAGAGAGCGAGCACAAGCGGGAGGGGCGGGAGTGCAGGCAGAGGGAGAAGCAGGCTCCCCGCTGAGCAGGGAGGCAGATGTGAGACTTGATCTCAGGACCCAGGGACCATGACCTGAGCCAAAGGCAGACACTTAACTGACCGAACCGCCCAGGCGTCCCTGAAAAGCACAACTTGATAGTCATGTTTTCCTGATTTTTATATTTCTCTGAATCTTTTATTGTACGGATTTGTGTATCATTTAATCCTGTTTTATTAACTCTGATAAGCACAAAGTTCCTTATTGATTTGGTAATATGAATAACTATAAGCATTACATGCTTTGGCAGGCTATCCTAAGTTTTATAAAGTCTATTTTCTTCACCCATGTGAAGTTGTATCTTTGTCACGTCTCTTAGTGTAAATTACTGTTCTTGGCTTGTTTCAGCACCACCACTGGAGTGTGGTATGATACAAGCTAAAGCTACAGACAAAAAATAAATGTAGTCATTGGGTAAAAAATGGGGCGTGTTGAAGGTGGTAAATTATCAATCGTCGCATTGGTTTCCCCCTTACATGATGGTTTCCCTTAGGAAACATATGGCCTCAGTGGCTCAAAAAAAGATACAGAGGACAGCTAGCAAATACCGTCCGTTACTCATCATCCGAGGACATAGTCACAATCAGTTAGTCAAGAGACTATCATGTGATTTGTGCAATGTTCATTTTTTGTATGTTCTCCATTAGATGAGCTGCGTACCAGAATTTATTTACTTAAGTAGGGTTGGTGTTTCTAAACTGTCTGGAATTCTTGATTTCTCCTGCTGCACTGGCAGCTAGATGGTGAATATCCTTTTTTACTTTTAAAACAGAGAAAGGATATCGCCACTAGTCCTTGAGTTCTCTAGAAAAAGTTGCTGAAGTTTTCAAGTTCACCCATACATAGAAGTTCCATCTCATTTTGGATAAATGAAAAGTCAGATAGGTTATTTATAATATTCATAATTCCAGTATTCATAGCTAATGCCTGACCATATTACAGTGAACAACAAATTATAGCAGTGGAATCAAATACACAAGAAATTGCAATATAAAATGTTGCCTCCTGGAAAAGGAAAACAATGGCAACAGTAAGAAACACTGAAAGCAAATGGCATTAAGAACAAAAGAATTATGTCCTTCCTTCGTTATTTTTCTTTCTTTACTGGTGCCTAGAATATTCAAAGAACATGTTCAGCAAGAAATAAGGCTCATTATATTCAAAAACCTCTTTTTCTCTTGTATTCAAAAATCTTTTATCACATTCCTTCAAATGATAGATACTTGATATTTTCTGGGTGTCTTTTGCATAAATTATTGTGCAAAGACTTCCTGTCTTATGTATCATATAAATGTAATAACTTTAAATATTTCCAATTTATTTCCTGTTAAATATTTTATCATATGTCTATATAAAAATAAGTCATCTAATTCTTATAGCAGTATATATTATTAGTTATATTTATGCAGCTATAATTAAAAGATGGGTATACATATAAAACCAGTAGTTCAACAAATCTTAGAGTAAACAATATAACTGAGTTTAATTTACATTTAAGAAAGCTGAAGTTCAGAGAAAGGGGTTTGCCCAATATAATACAACACCTAAGACATAAAGATGAGATTCAAACTCAGATCTGCAAGGCTTAGTTTTCTGTTTTTAATCGTTATTCTTGCTGGACTCTTTAGAGTGGTCTTCATTAAATAATGTCCCTTTTCTTTAGCCTAATTCTGAATACACGGAGACTAAACCAGGTAACGAAAGATGGTGATGAGCATATTACCTTTATTGCGGAAAAAAGCAAGGTTAGAAGATACAGCTTAGCATGTGAGCCTCCCTACCTGCTTACTTAACTCTAGCATCAGGTTCACTAAAATGTCACTCACAGGCAATGTGGGACAAAGGCAGAACCTCTCTCTGGCAAAGTAGAAATGTCCTCTAGGGGAGCAGAAAAGACAGCACTTTATACCAAGGTAAATAAAAGATTTAAATGGAGTAAGCCCCCTCCTCAGAGGCAAACATGTTGGGGAAAGCCCTGGAGGTGCATATGAAAGATGTCTCATGATTGAAATCAATCGTGAGGAAAAGTAGTCCCATCTAACATCCGTTTCCAAGGAATTTGACGTAGAAGGAATCTATTTCTTACTGAGGAAAATATTTGTTCCTAAAAACTTGTGAAAGTATACACTCTATGAAAGGAATATTTTTAATTCTAAGTTAGAGTTAAGTCCTTTGGAATGATGAGCTTCATAGAAACATTATTGAGGAATAAAATCAAATTTTTCTTTCCCTGTGAATACATAAAATAAGGGCAATAAAAAGAAAATGAACCAAATTACTTGCTTAGAGAAGTGCAAAATTTTATCAGCTATGTATCGCATTTTTATATTTGTTTAGATAAAATGAAATTACTTTCTTTTTAAAAATCATAGAAACATTCAAACTAATGAGCCGGTCCTACATTTTTTCAGATAAAATGTAAATTTCTTATGTATCATAGTCTTAAAAGTCATATCAACATTAAATTATGTAAGTATTAAGAAATACAAATGAATCTATGTCTAAGTTTATTGGTTCCAATATTGCTATTAATATTATTTCTCCTTTGTTACTTCAACACCAACAATTTAAATATTTCTGCAATGACAATTTGGATATTTATCATACTTAACATTTCCTTATAGACATGTCAAGTTTCTTTTTGTTCATATCTTCAACTCTGTTTCTTCTTAAAAAATGAGAATACTAAAGAATATAAAAGCAGAAAGTTCACAAAACATAATAACATTCAAATTATATTTACAGCTCATCAAAAGTATCCTTTGGAACTATCAAAACTTTAAAATACTTTTTTCTGAAAAATAATTTGCATTTTTTTCTTAAATTTCCATGTACTTTGGAGGAAGCAGGTTATTGTTCAGTAAGCTGTATAGTACTGAATTCATATCAATATATTTTAATTATCTTTGTTAAAATACCTCCTTCCAATATATCATTGATGCACAGTTAGAAATCTAATATTATTTTAAACTTCATACAAATTGCTTTTAAAAAATATCCAAAATTAATGCTCCATTTATTCTATTTAGCTTTATATACGTATTGTAATTTATTTATTACACCTAATAAAAAAAAACAAAGAATTCATTGTCCAAAACAAAAACATACTCTTTCAAATAACTTTTCTATAACCTCATCAGTAAAAAAGTTACCCTTATTTAACGATATATTATTATTTTAGTGGCTAGAGCTCACATTGACTATTGCTTTTGGCCATGATGTTGTAAGAGCAACTGCTTACTCACCTTCAACAACTAGATCAATGAAAAGAAATATGGAACAATTGTTTTCAGACATTTGACAACAGGAAGTGGTAGACTGTCATCCATAAGACAAGGGCAACAAAGTCACGCTTGAGGTCTGGAGGTACCTTTCCTCCACAAAATGGTGCCAGGATCCCGTAGCATTCCTGCTGAGCTGTGAAAACAAATGCAGAAATCAAATTCAGGGAGTCTGAGAGGACTGACGATTGTGAAGGAGAGTTTCAGGAAAGAGTGAGGTCTACAAAAAAAAAGAGTGCCAGAAATCCGCATCAGGGTGCCCTTGAGTCTTTGCTGAAAATGTGGTTCTACCGGGAATGTGAAGCATGCTGTGTCTGGCATATGAGATTAATTCAGTCTCAACCTCATTCTTCTCTCCTCAGCTTTGAGCACAAAAGTCATCCCATAGATTTTTGCTCATGAGGGTTGCCACCCCAAATCTTGGCCTTTATGGGGTAACTCAAAGACTGTTTAACCCTTGAGAGCTACTTATCTGTAGGACATGTTTATATCCTTATCATGCAAATAGTTGGAATATACATTGCCTCTGTAACTTCTCTCAGACCGGCCATCACTCCCTGACCTCTACCTCTGTGTCCTCATAGCAACAAATAAACTCGTGGGTCGCTATTCAGTAAATTGGAGGAAAGAGATCACAGCACTTCTCTTTCTTTATTTTTTATTTTATTTATTTTATTTTTTTAAAGGCTTTATTTGTTTATTTGACAGAGATAGAGAGCACAAGTAAGCAGAGCGGCAGGCAGAGGGAGAGGGCGAAGTAGGCTCCCCACTGAGCAGGGAGCCCCATGCGGGGCTCTATTCCAGGATCCTGGGATCATGATCTGAGCCAAGGGTAGATGCTTAACCAACTGAGCCACCCAGGCACCCCAGCACTTCTTTTTGAGGGGGATAAAATCCTGGCAAGTTCGATCTTAGAAAAATTAGGTGAAGGAGACATAACATAGCACATCCAATAGAGGAAAAAGAAAATGATAGTAACTTCATTTCATATTCTTATTCAGCAGGGAATTGATCTGCAAGTTGATACAGACACAAATTTGATTTTCATGAGAGGTAGAATTGAAGGATGTTGGGCACTTTCTAAATTATTGAGTTAGCTAGATAAAGCACACTATGAATCAAGAACTCTGTTAAATACTAGGAATATCAAGATGAACCTATGTGGTACATGGTCCAGTTATTCTAGTCCCAAGGCACCAGGGAATTCTAGAGCTAGTCAGGTGTTGGTCATATCATGTGTGGGAACACAGGTGGGGAGAAATTTGACTATAAAAATTAAATATTTTCTGATTATATGACTTAATTTACTACCTTAAATCTCTCTAGGTCTGGAGTTCTCTCCTACATATCCTGTATGATTTCATTTCTTTTAAATCTGTTGAGATTTGCTTACAGTCCAGCTTAAGGTCAATTTTCATAAAACTTGCTCTCGAAAATAATACATGGCCTCCAGTTTGGGAATACAACAGTTTCTACATAACAACTATGCCAAACTTGTTATTTGTTGTTTTCGAATCTGACCCTTAGTTTTTTGTTTTCCTGCTTACTTTATGTTACCAACAGAGATATGTTAAAATCTCCAATTACAAATCTTGATTTTTCTACTTCTATTTTGACTTCTCTTGATTTTTACTTTATTTTGATGTTACATAACTTCTCTGTCCAGTACAGTTACCACTAGCCACATGTATCTCTTTAAATTTAAATTAAATTAAATTAAATTAAATTAAATTAAATTAAAATTCAATGCCTAGTCACAATAGCCACATTTTAAATGTTCCATAGTTACATATTGGACTGTAGCTCTTATATTGTCCAGTGCAGGTATTGAACATTCTTTTATCATAGAAAGTTCTATTGAATAGCAGTACTATATAATTACATTTATATAAATTTAGATTTATTATATTTTCTGAGAAAATTAGAAGTTTTCATCATTTTGAAAGTGTCTCTATCTGGAAATCCTTTTTTTAAACTCCTCTTTGATGTTAGGGTAATTACACAAAATTTCTTTGGGATAGATTTTCATGTTGGCTTTTTTTCTGTTTCTTAGTTTTTATTCTTTGTGTACTTATATTTTAAATTTATCTTTTTTAGATAGAAGAGAGCAATTAAGCTACTTAAATTCAGTTTAATGCTGATATATTTGAGTTCATTTCTTACATTTTATTATGTGCTTTCTACCTAGCCTCTCTGCTGTAAATTTTTATTTCCCTTGTTTCTTTTCTTCTTTTAGTCATATTCTATATTTTTTGGCAATCCATGTTTGCCTTACCCAATATAGAATATATAATTTATTATTACTTTCTTTTTGTAGTAGTTACCTTCCAAATTACAGGATGCATCCTTAAATTAGCTAAAAATAGAAAATATCCATTAATTCCATCTTAAACTTCTCAACATCTATATTTTTTAAATATGCAAACATGCATGAATACATGCATATTTGAAATTTCACAAACTATCATAATGATTTGAAAGAATTAAATACTGTATGTATAAATATTTAGTGTGTGTGTGTGTGTGTGTGTGCGCGCACGTGTGTGTGTGTGTGTGTATTCCTACATACTTATTCTTTTTTCTTATGAATTCTTTCACTCCCTCTTTATTTTTCTTTTAGATAATTTTCCTTTCTGGCAAGAATATATCCTTCAAATATTTCCTTATTGTGTCAGTTAGTGGCAAACTCTTCAATTTTGTTCCTCTGAATTTAGCCTTCATTCTTAAAAGATATTTTTTTTTCTGAGTCCCAACTCTACAAAGCAGTTAATTTCTTTCATCAGAGTGAAGGTATCTTTATATTGCTTGCTGACTTCCATCCTGCGGAGAGGTCTCTAATATTATTACCACCATCATCAAAGTAATGTGCAAACCCCCCCCCATTCCATTTTAAACTTTTTTTTAAGATTTTATTTATTTACTTGAGTGAGTGAGTGAGAGAAACAGAGCACAAGGAGGTTGGGCGGAGGGAAAGGGAGAAGCAGGCTCCCACCTGAGCAGGGAGCCCTGTACGGGGCTCAATCCCAGGACTCCAGGATCATGACCTGACATTTTAGTTTATCTCTTCTGTGTCTTGGTAGGGATTTAAAAAAAAATTTATCCTTTGAATAATTTGTAGCATTTCTTCATTTGTGTTAGATTTTCACATGTGACCCTTTATGTCTGTCATCGTCAACTATATATTTTTTATTTTTTTTTGTCTTAGATAATCCTTCTGACCTATACCTCAGTTCGCCAATGTTCTCTTCTCACGTATTTAATCCTGTGTCAACCTTATCTTTGCAAGTTCTTAATTTTTATAGTTTGAAATTTTTTTGTTTCATTTTTAGATCTCCTGTGCCACATGTCTTATTTTCAGTTCCTCTGGACATTTTCACCTATCTTTTGTCATCTTATACATAGTTGCTGTAGTCATTTTTCAGTCTATCTTTGAACATTACAATATCAGGATTCCTGTGAGTGTGTTTCTGCTATATACTTCTGGTCTTTCTCACTAGTGATTTTTTTTTTCAACCATACATGCCTGACAGTTCTTGTCTCTGTACTAGATATTGCATTTTTTAATTGGGTGGCTCAGTTGGTTAAGCCGCTGCCTTTGGCTCAGGTCATGATCTCAGGGTCCTGAGATTGAGTCCCACATCGGGCTCCTCGCTCAGCAGAGAGCCTGCTTCTCCCTCTGCCTGCTGCTCCCCCTGCTTATACTCTAGTTCTCTTTCTCTCTCTCTGTATCAAATAAATAAACAAAATCTTTAAAAATAAATAAATAAATAGGAGAAATATCTGGGGCCTAGAATGATACTACCTTTTTTCAAAGAACATTTACAAGTCGGAAACTACTATACTCCACCTTCATGACCTTTGATGCTTAGGACAATTGAGGAGATGCTAACTGTAGTTTCAGGCAAGTACTGTTTGATTTCTGGCTTACGTGACCCTGTAAGGTCATTTTTCATATTTCAGTTTTCCTTTTTTTTTTTTTTTTAGGTTTCAGTTTTAAATATTGGGGAGTTACCAAACTACATTACCTTGCATTGGGTTCTTTGACTTAAATTCCTTCTACCCTGCCATTCTATAAGGACGACAGCATATTTTTGCAGCCATTTCTTTTAATTTGGAAAAGGCCTTCAGGGCAGAAGCAGAAATGTTTGGTACTAATTAGCTTACATTGAAGCAGAAGCTGTGCTATAAAGTCACTTCAGCTTTAATACCTAGCTAGTCATTTAGCATCTCAGGATATCCGGGCCATCTGCCTTTCTCTTGCGATAGTATGAATCTTCACTGACCGTTTCTTATCACTTAGTAATCCATCTCAAAAATGAAGTACAGGCACCTAGTCTTGTATATAAGCTTTGGCTAGATTTGTATCTACTTTGAATCTGCCATAGATACGCTTCTCAGAATCCCTTGATTCCTGAAAAATGTCAAAACTTTAGGAATTCCTGAGTCCACTATATATATATACAGTATTTGTATACTCTTGATTATGACAAGAGCCTTAGTTAAAGGCCAACTGAATACTTACCCAATAGGATTATTTTTGCTTCAAGTCTTAGGTTGTCCTTTTATGTTCGACACAATATTATAGTTAATATTTTGGAGACCATTGTTAATATAGTTCAGGTACATGTTTCATTTTTTACGGATTTATTCCTGCTTTTTTTTTTCTCTTACTCTCAATTTACTTCTCAATAAAGGTTGCCATTTTAGAGTCATTTTAGTGAGGGTCTTTAGGTGCTAAGACTTATTCATTAACATTCCAATAATCACTAATATTCAGTATTAACTATTTTTTGCTTTCTGAATGTATCTTAATGTTGTTCTTGCTACTTAGTGTTTAGATGGGAATAAACTTCTGAATTCATTGTATTTCTAGAGCTTTCTGAAGATACTATCATACTGTTTTCTGGAATTGACTGTTAAAGGTCAGACATCTAAGATCAGTTTAATAACTGCTTCTTCATAAATACTTTTATTTTGTAGCTTTACAGAGCGTTCATTTTTTATGATGTTTTACTGTTTCATTACACTGCTAATGGACTTAGATTTTCTTTTATTTATATTATTAATTACTCTGAGTATACTTTTAAAATTGAAGCTTATATTTTACTTCAAACCTAAAAAATATTTTTGTTCTTAATACTTTAAATACTACTTTTTCTGTTATTATGTGTTTTCTTCTGTAACAACTATTTTTTAAAGATAGAATTTTTCACTGTATCTCCAGCATTCTTAACTATTTGTTCATATTTGTATTTAAATTGTCTTTTTTCTCTCTGCTGCATACTATGTGAATTTTTCAATACTATCTTACCATTCACTGTTCTTTTCATTAAATGTGTTCAGTCTGGAATCTTTCCTACATGATGCATTTCAGTAATTAATTCTTCTTTAAGTTTTCCTATATAATACTTTTTTGCATTATTTTTGTTTAGTTTCCTTTAAAAGATACTTCTTTTTTAAACAAGAATTTATACACCCATATTTCTCTTTGAATATTTTAATATAATTAAAGTCTTTGTAAGAATCTGTTATAAAGTTCATTTCAGGTGGAAAGTTTTTACATTCTAACATCATGTTGGCTGTCATTGCATTAGATTAGCTTCAGGTGTTTTGTTGTCTTGAGTGGAAGGTTTGGAATTTTTGGAATCTGAAGTGTGGGGTTCTCTCTTCCTGCCATTTTTAGATCATATTTTAGTTTGTAACAATGTTTCAGTTGCCTTCATTCATTTAACCCTACAGGCCAAATCTTTAGTAAAGTTGAGATTTCGTGTCCTACAGTTTATATTAGCAGTATAGCAAGTATGGACATGGACAAAGCCAGTGATTTGGTTTAACTCTATTTGTAGGCTTTGTCTACTCATCTGCCTATGTTCAAGCTTACTAGGATTTAGAGATCTAGACAATGGCTGAGATATTTTGTTTATTTTATTTTATATATATATTTTTTCCATTCATAAAGTTCGTGGTGTGGGGGACCAGATTTCATTCACTGGCTTCATATAGTCACTATGGTTCAGTGTCAGCATTTTACATGAAGCAATTTTAGCACTTTTTATTCTGCAGAACTAAACTCCTGGCCAACAGTGTAGTCTATTACACCTAAAATTCAGTAAGCCTGCAGCTTCAGCCTGGCTTGTTACTGCATGTTTTTATTCTATTTCTGGTTCACAGAGATTTTTTTTTTATATTGTATTTGAGCTCAGCAGTGAGTTTTAGATTTTCTTTTTTAATATTTTATCAATCATTACTATGTGTTTAGAATAGAGAGGGTGATCAAAGCATGAACTTCATGCACCAACTTGACCTGAATGCTGGCGCATTGATTTTTCACAGAACTATGTAGCCGCTGTATAGAATGTTAGAACTACCAGTCCTTCAAGCAGATCATATTGACCACAAACACAAGACACAATTTATAAATTATGCAACATGCAGAGAAGATGCAGAAACATAATGCCTCTTTCAATGAAAATATTTTTATGTAGTATTGAGTTTGATTTTTCCAAGGAGTTCAATTTAGTTGCCAGATACAACTTAGCTGTACTATTTTACCTATAGTCTTAGAAAGGTACTTCTTTTAATTTCCTTAAATGCATACCCATGCCAGTATTTCAAAGCATATCTCTTTGACTTCTGGCACTACTATAACATTTTTTCATATTATTTTTTTAAGTAAAAATATTTGTATGTGTGTATATACACATACACTCATACACACACACACACACACACACACACACACACACACACACACACATTTTTTTTTCCCTCCTGGATGTGTGATGCCTCTATTGAATAATTGAAAGGAACAGCTCAAGGCACAAAACCTTAGGGGGAAAAAAAGGTTATTTTATTTTATTTTACTTTTTCATTGGGCTTTGGAGTTTCTCCTTATGTATTATTTTTTGCCTTACAATGTTTGTCAGACTCACATTGATGAATACTGATTAAAGTGGCACTATTTAGATTAAACTGAGTATAATATAGTTGCAATATTGACTTTTTCCTTTAAGACAAACTTAGTCATTGACTCTCCCCCATAAGTTTAGGGAGGGGGGATGAGTATTTTAACTCTTTAGAATTTGAATTGGGCTGTAACAGAATGAACTTCCTCATCTCAATAGGCCCACATAGATGTTATGGATGGGTGGATGGATAGATGATAGATAGAGTGTATAGATGCATTAACATATAGAGTGCTACAGTATCTGATGTTCTTATGATGCTGAGTATTTATTTAATAGGGCTTGAGATACTAATACATACTATTAAGTGCCAGTTTTGCAAGGGCAACCCAAAAGAATGAAATAATTATAGAGCTGAGCTAAACGTCACGGCTGTGGCTAAAAATGTCATACATCAGGAATCAAAGCGTGAAACTCCAAGGGAAAGTTAAACTTCCTTCTCATGCTAATCACATGGCTCCCTCCCTCCAACAATCAGTGGGACAATTGCTTACTTTATCTGCCAATTAAAAGTGATAATATCAGTCCTCTAATTTTTGTTTTACTCTTGTTAGATTTCTAATCCACTAGGAATTTATGATGTAAAACAGAGAATAATTTAATTTTCATCCAGAGGATTGACTATTTTTCTTTTCCTAATCTCACTTAGAATAATCCAGTCTCAATTATCACATGATCTCTCTGATAGGAAGAATTTGAAAGGCAGGGCAGGGGGTTGTGGGGGTTGGGGAAGAGAATGAAACAAGAAGGGATGGGGAAGGAGAAAAAACATAAGAGACTCCTAAACTCACGAAACAAACTAAGGGTGGGTGGGAGGTGGTGGGGGGTGGGGTTATGGACACTGGGGAGGGTATGTGCTATGGCAAATGCTGTGAAATGTGTAAGCCTGATGATTCACAGACATGTACCCTGGGGCAAATAATACATTATATGTTAATAAAAAATAAAAAAATAAAGAATAACCCAGTCTCATGGAAGATAAATGTCACTTTTATCATAAGTTAAATCCTTTCTATTTCTTGAAACTCTCAGTTGTGGTAGATTTTCTTACCGTTTTTATAGGGACTTTTTTTTTTTTAGCTGTTTTCTATGGAAAGTCCCCTCTGATTATTAAGGTTTTTTTTGTTTATGTTACCCCATAAATGGACTATACAATATTCAGACAATTCTTTTTACAATAGCTTTGTCCAATCCATCTCCAAAATGTGCTTATTTGTCCTTGTTCCTGGCACAACCAATTTTATTCCTTAACTTTTATTAAAATATATTTGTTTTATCTATTTTTTTTTATTTGACAGAGAGAGAGAGCGCACAAGCAGGGGAGCAGCAGGCAGAGAGAGAGAGAGGCAGGGAGCCCCACATGGGGCTGGATTCCAAGACCGGGGGACCATGACCTGAGCTAATGGCAGATTAAACCAAATTTAACTGATTGAGCCACCCAGGCACCCCTATTCTTTATCTTCAGAGGAAACTTTTAATAAATAAGTAGTTGTTTTGTTTTGTTTTTTACACACTCTGGTCAAAATCTTATCTCAAAAATGAATGTGGGGGGTGGTGGCACCCTCTGTCAGATGCTACATTGGAGTGGAGAGGACCCTAGATGTGCTTCATAGTGCAATGATGATGTTGGATGAGAATTATCTTAGAGACAAGAAGTGGGCAGTGAATTCTTCTGAGGCCTTGGGACTTTTATAACACACCTGATGGAGGAATAATGAAAGAGCTTCTTCATTAAGTACACAAATAAAAAATATATATATCACATATATGTGTGTTTTGTCTCTATCTAAACTGATCCAGATAAGACACGAGGATTATACACTGAAAAAGAACTCTTAAATACCTAGGGGAGAAGCAAAGTCATGGAGAGCTGTAGGAGGGGAGACATGCTTACAGTTGCATTTTTTTCTCTTCTTGTATTCCCCTATTTGGCAAATTGTTCAGATGAATAATAAATATGATATAGAAATTGTGAACTTTAAAGCCGTATGTTACATAGTCCCAACACTTTCTATGAAGGTCTTGGAACAGAAGATAAATAAATAATCTAGATCAAATTTACATGTACTGAAGTTGAAAGAGCAAAATTTCTTTTTTTTTTTTATCCTATCATTTTTAGATCATTTTCAGCAGATGTAATCCAGTGGCCATCCGTCACGTACACGTTGCAATAACAGTAAATGACAGCACAGCTCACTTACTATTAGGAAGTAAAAATAATAAATTAAAATCTCAATTTATATCCTCGTTTTCTTAAACTAATCACTTATCTTTAAATGAAAAGATTATTTCTGTCCTAAAAATTCCAACTCAATATTGATTTGGTAACATTTCTGGAAAATAATTTCAATTGTTATATTTATATCTTAAACTTTTATTTCTAGTCATCTTTTTAGTAAGGGCTATAATTGAATTTGAAAAGCAATAAGCTTTTTGAGAAAGTAAATGATTCATGAAAAAAGTTAAAACTAAATACTAAAATTTTCAAAATAAAATTATGAAATTAATATTTCATTATAAATTAAATTTAAAATGGAAAATAATTATTTAAATATTACTTTGAAATATCAAGTCAAACATTTGTTTTTAAATTAATTTCACTTATTAAGCACCTACCAAGATCCAGATACAGGAGTGGCTTTTTGTTATACTCTTTTTATTCACCTCTTAGTTTTTGTTTTTGCTTTTTTTTTTGTCCCCTGATATCTCTCCTCCCTTTTGACTCTACAAATTTAATATTGCCATAATTCTAATGGGTATATACACACACAAATGTATATGTATATATACATATGTATGTGTGTGTGTGTGTGTGTATCTCCTCTTACAATAACCCAGGATGATAAGTAAATGTTTAAATTTAAAAAAAGATTAGAAATATAGAAATGATTTTTCCAAAGCCCCTCCAGAAAATATTTCCTTTGACTATATACAATCTAATGTCTGCATCATTTGTTTTACATATTTAACATTGATTTCTTTTTTAATTATTTATTTGACAGCAAGGAGAGAGATCACAAGTAGGCAGAGAGGCAGGCAGAGAGAGAAGGGGAAGCAGGCTCCCTGCTGAGCAGAGAACCTAATGCGGGGCTCAATCCCAGGACCCTGAGATCATGACCTGAGACGAAGGCAGGGTCCCCTAACATTGATTTCTATAAAGGGTAATGCTACTAATAAAATGAGTTGAAGCCAAGAAAAATGCTACACCAATTTTGAGGGTGAGCACAATTATACTTCAAGATACAGATCTCAAAATTTGAGGTATGACGTAATCCTCATAATTCTTTATCCCTTGTAATTATAATTTATATTTGCTGTAACCCCAAGCTTTGTATAGCCATTTCTATTCCTATTTGTATCCCATGATGCCATGAGCTCTACCGGGTCAGGGGCTTTATCCTAACTGCTTGCTTTTCCAGAATCTAATGCAGGATTGGAACTTGAATTATTAGATCTAAGCCTCATATAAAGAAGCCTGAATTAATAATTGTAAATAATCAATATTTCAACATCTGAAATAAAAGAATGAGCTTGAGAAGGTAGAAATTCAGTTTCTCTTCCAACTTATTGTGTTGAGAAAATAAGAAAATTCACTGCTTGTCCATCCCATGTTCAATTTTTTGTAGGTCTTCTTTTCTTTCCAAACTGTTCCTCCAAACTGCACACTGTACACCAAACTGCTTGCTATTCCCAGTGCCTGTCCATGCTTCTATGCCTTTGTGTTTTCTCCTCACGGTGGAATATTGCCATCCTTTTTTTTGCTTTCCCTTCCTTCAAATGGCATTGCCTTGGTAGTGGATGCCTTACCTCAATTCCTCAGGCAGTTAGTTCTACATTTTCTCATCCCATTGATACCTTACATAAGTCCCTATTATAACACTTACCTCCAATTACAATAAGAAGTACCTTTTTAAGAAAAAGATTTGTTTATTTATTTGAGGAATAAAGTGCAGGGGGAGGGGCAGAGTGAGAGAAAATCTGAAGCAGGCTCCACGCCCAGTGCAGAGTCTAACATGGGGCTCCATCTCACAGCCCTGAGGTCATAACCTGAGCCATAATCAAGAGTTAGACTCTTAACCCACTTAGCCACCCAGGCACTCTAAGATGGCTTTAAAGTACTTCTCGTGAGTTAATTTGCCCTACAAATGTCATATAGAGTATGAGTACAAGAAACTCCACATGTTTTATCCTAGAAGTTTTAGTATTAAGTGATTGCAGTTTTGAAATACAGAAATGTTGGGTGCCTGGGTGGCTCAGTTGGTTAAGTGCCTGCCTTCAGCTCAGGTCATGATCCTGGAGTCTTAGGTTAGAATCCTGCACTGGACTCACTGCTCAATAGAGAGTCTACTTCTCCCTCTGACCATTCTCCCTTTCATGCTCTCTCGCTCGCTCGCTCGCTCTCTCTGTCGAGTAAGTAAAAAAATCTTAAAAAAACAAAAAACAGAAAAATGTTAATTTTCAGTACCACTATTCAGAATATGTGACACACAGCAATAAAGTACAACACATTTAATAAATCTCCATCATTCAGACTAAATAATGGAAAAACCAAAATGAAGAAATTTCTATTTCAGTCATAAAATTTTAAAAATAAGAATGTATTTGTAACTTTGACAAACACAGTGTTTACAGGTTTAGTCATTAGTGATGACACTTTAATAAATAGATTAGATTGCTGGCAATTACCACCTTAGACTTTTGATTAAATGGTTATTTGAGATTTCCCTTAAGAATTTTAAATGTAGACTCATCGACTCTATGTCTCTGTTTTGTTTTTAGGTTTTTTTTCTTAGACTTTGTCTATAAAATTAGTTTTAGGGTAAACTTTAGTTCCTCTTAGGCTTTACTCCAATTACAAAAATTGACCATAAAATTACTTTCTGCTAACTGTCAGGTGCTATAATGCTGACAGTCAGATTGAAAGAAGTTGAACTACCCACAACTTCCATGATTTCCATGCAATGCGTGTCTGTACTATGGCAATTCCATTTCCTAGATTTGGCAGGTATTTGAAAGAATCTGTGGAGAAATCTCAATCCAGGTATAACAACATCAAATACACATCAAGCACTATTCTACAAAGAACTTTGTGGCATTTGTGCCATATCAATGCTCTTCCCTCTACCTGAATTAAATTTTCTGCCCACACTTTCCAATCTACTCTTAAACAAAGCTACCATTCTCCTTCCATGAACCATTCTTTCATCCTTCACCAAAGAATTTGTTTCTTTCTTCTGTCTTCCTATTTCACTTGCTTTGTATATTTCATGTATCACTTTTCAAATACTGCCTTACACTACGGCTAATTATTTCCTGCATATTTTTGAGGGGTGTGTTCTCATTAAATCTCTGGTCATTAAACCATAGACTTGTGTAGATAAAACTGCCATTGCTATTTCGGACTAAAGTACCACTAAGCTTTATCACTTGAAACCTGCCTTAATTCATCCTTAATGTTTTTGTTAATGTTTATGTGCAGTACTCAAGCCACTTTTAGACTGCATTAAAAAAAACCACATAAGATTCATTTATTCACAAAAAATTATTCACACAAATTCATTTATTTATAAGTTCTAATAACCACAGGAAGAAAAGAAAATCTAAAATGTTAGAAGTATAATTTTCTTTTATCCTTGACCTAGAGGTGTCAACCCTGTTCTCCAAATGTAAAAGCATTTAAAAAAATTAATTTATACGAAGAGCTAAAGGTCATTTTCAAGAAGCTCCAGAGAATTGAGACCAAATCAGTTATATGGACTTTAGTGATTGCAAATAAGGAAAGTCAATTTCCAGTGCTAATATCAAGGAATTTAATATGATCACTCTTATTAGTATAATTAGAAGTAATACTGCTTCAAGGCAAGTAGCTTGATCTATAAAGGAAGAAAGGAAATTTCAATCCATGTAAATTTACTTACCAATATTTTACATGAAACTCATAGCTTGTATTTTGCCCTGTGCTTACAGTTAAATCATAAAACAAGAGTCAGAGCTCCGTGCCTCTAATCTCAGGGTAAAAAAAGAGAAAGAAGACTGGAGGTACGCTGGATGGTCTGATATTGCACAAGTCCTTTAGCTGGTTCATAAAATGAGAAGAGAGACACATGACATAAGGGAAAGAACCATGCAACTGAAGGAAGAAAATCTACTTAACGGGATATGTAGCGAATTTTTCATCCCCTCTGAGCTTTGTCTTTAGCTATAAAATGGTGGCATCTATGCCTTCTCACAGGGATGTTGTGGTAAAGATTTCACTGTAGATGTGGGAGTGTGTTTGGGCTGTTCTCTACTGCATGCAGAAACTGTGAATGCAGCAGATGAATTTCCAACCTCTGGTAAATTTCTAACTCTTTGGCTGACTTTATTCTAACTTCCTGAGGCCAACATAATGGAAGACTGAAACCTGTATCAGACTCTGTTGACCTTAACTGTCATTTTAAGGAATCAAATACTTATTGCTTGAGTTCACTTGTTATTTGATTTTAAATAGCTAATTCCCAACTCAGTCCATCAGACAAGGCAGAGGAAGTTTGCTATCAATTTGAAAAGAACAGACTGCCAAGGCTTGAGACCTTTCTCTACTTTTTATCTAGTGACAGTAGTACTTTTCTCTGACTCAGTTTCATGATGCACAATAATAGTGCCTATTTTTGGGGGTTGGTGTGCAGTATCAAGAGTTACAGCAGCACCAAAAATTAATGTTATGTATTTAAAGCGCTTAGAGCAGGGCCTAACAAATAGTAAATACTACCTTATTATTCTTAGGCATTAGGTATATTCTCTAAAAGCCAAGTGTCCTTTTTATTTTTTAACAGCTTTACTGAGGTATAAGTAATAAAGAACTGCACATATTGAATGTATACAATTTGACAAATATGGATATAAATAAACATACATGTTACCACCACTGCAGTCAAGGTGATATTCCTATCCAACATTGTCCAGCATTTTCTTGTGCTCCCCCTTTTTCGTGGTAACCCAATTAAAAAATGGGCAAAAGACTCAAATGGATATTTCTCCAAAGATGACATACAAATGGCCAAGATGTATATGAAAAAGATGATCAACATCATTATCGGGGAAATTCAAATTAAAACTACAATGAAATATCTCAAACCTATTAGGACAACTGTAATTTAAAAACAAAGCAAAATAAAAAAGTAAAGATAGCAAGTGTTGGTGAGGTTGTAGGGAAATTGAAACCCTTGTAAGAATGTTAGTGGGAATGTAAAATAGTACAACAGCTGTGGAAAACAGTATGGAGATTCCTTAAAAGATTAAAAATAGAGCTATGTGATGTAGCAGTTCCACTTTGGGATATATACCCAAAAGAATTGAAATCCATATCTCAAAGAGATATCTATATCCCTCGTGTTCACTGTAGCATTACTCAGAGTAGACAAGATATGGAAACAATACAAGTGATCATCAAAAGATGAATGAGTTAAGAAGATGTGGTATATACATGCAGTGGAATCGTATTGAGCTAAGTGCCTCATTTTAACATCCTACATTTTTAGTCCGGCAGTGGCCATTTGAATGAAATAATGTGAAGAAAAAAAGTAGTTCATAATAGCTATGAAATACACTTATAGAATTGCCTTCCTTATTTTTACATGTATAGTCCTTTCCTTAGCTTGAAATCCTTTCATAATTTTAAAAAAAAATCATTTATTTGGGACATAAATTAATAAGAACTTTATTATAGCATTTCATTTGATGTGAATGTGCTGTAACTTTGTGGATAGGAATCTTGGGTTTTTAAATTTGTTTTTACACAAAGGTTAAAAAATGTAAATTAGCATTAGAATGTTACAAAGTTCAAATGAATTTGCAAAGTAAAGTATTTCATTTATCTCTCAAATCAAACTCATTAGGAAAATGAATGTGAAGCACTAATGTGGTGAGTCCCTGGGCTCTCATTCTTGTTCTCCTTTACTCTATTGGCTGAATGTTTGCTGGCTATTGTTTGCAGAGCTGCATTTATTGCTTCTAATAGTATAGCTTTTCTCTGTGGAACCATCTAAACTCTCAATATGTATACCACCACAATCTATGGTCTATTTTATGAAGAAGAAAAAGTCAAGTTTCCAAAGACATCAGGCCTATATGCATTTAGTAAAATTGAGATCATGATCAAATTATTTTGAGTTAAAATATATGTATCAGCATAATGCATTATTATAATGTAATTAATCTTTAGATTCACAATAATATGCAATTGTATCTAACTACTGTTTTTTATCTAAAATCAATTGATGTATAGTGTATTATTAGTTTCAGAGGTAGAGTTTAGTGATTCATCAGTTGCTTATAACACCCAGTGCTCATTACATCAAGTGCCCTCCATAATGCCCATCACCCTGTTACCCCATCCCCTCCAGACATCTCCTCTCCAGCAACCCTGAATTTGTTTCCTTTAGTTAAGAGTCTATTATGGTTTGTTTCTCTGTCTCATTTCATCTTATTTTATTTTTCCCTCCCTTCCCCTATGTTCATCTGTTTCTTAAATTCCACATCTGAGTGAAATCATATGATAATTGTCTTTCTCCAATTGACTTACTTCACTTAGTATAATACCCTCTAGGTCCATCCACATTATTGCAAATGGTAAGATTTCTTTTTTATGGCTGAGTAATATTCCATTGTGTATATACACCACATCTTCTTTTCTGTTCATCTGTTGTTGGACATCTGGGCTCTTTCCATATTCTGGCTATTGTGGACATTGCTGCTATAAACATTGGGGTGCAGGTGCCCCTTTGAATCACTGGGTTTCTATCCTTTGGATTAATATCTAGTCTTAACTACTGTTTAAGTACATAATGAACTACCCCAAAATTTAGGGGCTTCACAGTGCCCATTTATTTAACTCATGATATTACAAGTCAACCTGGCTGCTCTTCTCTTCCAGAGTGCCTTAGCTGAACACCGCAGTTAGTTCAAGGCATAACAGGCATGGTTGGCTAGGGTGTATACATTCTGAATACATACACCAACATATATATTTTGTATATGAAATATATACGAAACATCAAACTTATCCAGTACATGAATACATATTATGTATGTATGTACATACACACATACATATGTGTCTTTGGTTAAAATATAAATAAATACCCTTCCAAGGCACAAAAAAATCAGTTTATATCTTTGTAGACACATCAGAAATCAAGTGTATGCATAAACAGAAATAAATCAGGCCGTGGTATGCTACTGCATAACTTAACTCGACAGTCACATCACTCTGTTTTTCTCTGGTAAGATTTAAGAGCTCCACTCTATAGTAGTATATATATTTATTCATTGCATAATAAATTATCATGAACCTAATATGTTGCCAGCCTGCTCTGTTTATACAGGGTCCTATCCAAGGCACTGAAGAGTAAACAAAAAACGGTTTAGGATTGGGTAATTTAAAATCTAGTTGAGGTAAACCTCACATTCACATTTGCATTTAGCCTAAGCAGCAAAGTCTATGTAAGTTAGTACCATTTTTGGCATAGGACTTCAGCTGGAGGGATTCAGGGGAAAAAGACACCTGGAGGAATTGGATAATGAGTTTCTTATGTCACAAAGAGTACATGTATGAGCAAAGGGAATGACTGTGGAAGTGAAGTGATATAGGCTTGTTGAAGAAAATAGGAAGCTTATAGAAAAAGAACACTTATGACACTGAACTAGTGAGGTTAATGTCGCAAGCAAAGGAGAGTTATTGAATGTAGGAAAGAGATAATCCAAAGTGATACTCATACCTGTGGGGGCCTTTTCTAGTTAGCAAGACTTTAAATAGCTCAGAAATATAAAGTTGCATTTTAATCAACTCCTTTGAGTGGGTTTAATATAACCTATTTTTAGGGTGCCTGGGTGGCTCAGTTGGTTAAGCATCTAGCTTTGGCTCGGGTCATGATCTCGGGGTCCTGGAATGGAGCTCCACATCATGCTTTCTGCTTGGTGGGGAGTCTGCTTCTCTCTCTCTCCCTCTTTGTTCTCTCCCTCTTTCTCTCAAATCAATAAAATCTTCAAAAAATAGATATGCATAACCTACTTTTAATAATTTTAAACTTACCTAAGTATCTAGTGATAGGTTTTGTATAAATGAGTCTAGTTTTTTCTCCTAATAATATATAACGAGCAATTTAAAAATGATTAATATTGATATGATTCCTTAAAAAGTACTCCGTAAAACATCGAAAGTATAAAAATTATTATTGAAGTAATTAAAATTACACATTGGCCCTTAATCTTACTTTACTTGAGTTTTCCATGACCTCTTTGGAAATACAGAATTAGCACTAGAATTCTCAAGGTCTCTTTAGGAGCTGACTCTTTATGACATAATCCCAAATGGAACTTTTCCTGTTTTGTTGGAATTTCTTTGCTTTGGGGAATGGCTCCTTTAAGCAAGACTAGGTGCTAGATCATAAGCAGAACATAGTAAGATACTGTGAAATAAGTTATTTATCCAACTCCAGCCTATATGGCTGGAAGAAAAAAGTGATGGTAAAAAAAATATATACAAATTGGGAATTCATTTGAAGAGATAGCTGTTAATGGACAAATTATGTGAAGTAAAGCTGAAAGAACTACTCAGAGTTGCTATTTGTGTCCTTTAAATTTTTAGGGATACAAGAAATATTTTCTGATTTAAGCCTCAAAATGTGTACAGGTTCTAATAGCCTATAGCAGGAGAGTTACCTGAGCTGCATGGGAAATGGACAGAACTTAAATCCTATAGGGCAGTTTCTTGTGGGCCATAGTTGAACCTTGTGGAAGGAAGCATGGACAAAGTGATCTAAAGAGAAAGTGTGTGCTTAATATAGACAGCCAGAAGATAGAGGCTGGGGCACCTGGATGGCTCAGTTGATTAAGCATCTGACTTTGGCTTAGGTACTGATCTCAGGGTCCTAGGATCAAGCTCCACATTGGGCTCTACTCTCAGAGAGGAGTCTGCTTGTCCTTCCTGCCCCTCTTCCTACATGGGCACTCTCTCCTTTTCTCCCTCAAATAAATAAATAAAATCTTAAGAGGGGGGGAAGCTAGAGTCTGAGAGAGCAAGTCCTAAAAGTCTAATTGAAAGAAGCTTTATCATCAGGGAGCTAAAGGACAAGTGGTTTTCAGTGATAGTTATCTTGGAGGGACTCCCAAAATAATCTTTGGTGGGCAGAAGTACTTTATTTCAACAGTTGACACAAAGGTGGTCCTGATATCATATTATAATTATACTGACTGCATAACTTTATGCTTGTTTCCTATAACCCATTACCCTGCCCTTAATTCTGGGAATAGAAGTATTAATCAACCGAAATGTAGAGGAGGAGGTAAAGCAAACAGAAGAAAGAAAACTGAACATGAAGGGTATGGAAGCTGCTGTGACAGATTTGGGTCAAAGCAGCCTGAAGAGAGAATGGTTTTAAGTCAAATGAGGGAATGAAATATTGTCATTAGACCAGACAGGATTTTTAAATACTACAATGTGATTGTGAAGGCTTAGGGATTTACTCAATATTTTATACAGTGAGAAAGAAGAATAATTCAATAAAGCAGTTGGAAGATGTACAGATGAGAGTGGGTGAAATTGCTATGTGCTTTAACTTTGAATCTACCTCATTTAATCAGTTCTACTCTAGTTCATTTAATTTTACGTATATAAACTCTAATTGCCTCAAGAAACAGAAATTATATTATATTGAAATAAAATAATACAGTGTATACACCTAGACATAAAAAAACTGATAACCAGTAAAATGTAGTTGTATCAGAGCTAAAATAATAAAATAATTCAATATGGGGAGATTGGTAACTCTGAATTCTGCTGAGACATAGATTAAGATGACAACTGTTAGATTTATTATTTTAAAAGCAAACCATTTTTTTTGTGAGGAATGCTACCTTTAGATATGATTCTAACCTGTTTAGAAATGCTCTATGTTTTAGTGTAGATCAACAAAGTCATACTCAATGGCCAATTATCAGTAAAACCATCCTCCTATACCAAATATAGGTTAAAACCCTGGATAAACAAGTTTTTTCTGAAACAGTCTAGGAAGTATTTTTATTCTAAACATTCAGAGATTAGGCATCAGCAGTTCTAACAACGTTTTTAAAAATTTAAATTTATAGGAAGAAAATTCTTTGTCTCCTTTGGTCAAGAAACTTAGGCAGAACCTGAACTTTATTGTAACAAGTTACGGAACATACGAAGTTTTAAGTAAAAATTTTGGTAATAGATATGTGAATATTCATTCATTTTCTTTGTTGTCTCTCTAAACAAAAGTTAGTAACTAGCCCAGAGTTCAACATGATCACAGTACTTAGTCATCAGTTTATTTAGTTAGTTTCTCTTTAGGATTTTAATTAACTGAAGTTTGAAAACCATGGCTTCTAGTTATAGCCATGATTTTAATCAAGCCAAACAAATCTACTCAGGGCATACAATTTTATTTCACAAATTGTCTTCTCCCCACCCTCAGCAATAGTAAACTGATCAGTGGCAGACATAGAATAGGAAAATAGTTTTTTTTTTTTTAACCACAACTGAAATTCTTCCAGGTCCGCGTAACAGGTGGGGGCAACCATAAAGACTACAAGAGTTTGTAAAGGTGCTGTTCTGATGAAGACCCATGGAATATTAACTGTGTAATTAAGCCATGAGTAGATGATAGTGAATGACAATCCATGGATTGGAGATAACAGAAAATTTTAAGAATGGTTTTGATAGAAGTATTAGAGTAAGCTGGAAACTTAGGGGTTAAATAACTGGGTTCTGGTCACATGGTTTTCTGAATACATAAGGCTTTTTGATTCACACAGATGTCTTGGTCAAATGGGTATTTGGGCCACTGTAGGGAAGTGACCATATGATGGAGCTGGTTATATTTGTACCATGAGACCAAATGTCCTATACTCTTATCATTACCCTGCATAATTTATCCAGGTTACCTTCACATGATCTGCTCCCTCACAAAAAGTAGGCCGTGCCAAAAGCAAACTTGTTATCTCATAATTTGGTCAAGGTTCACGCTGCTATTACCAAATGCATTTAAATAGAATCTAATATGGAGACATTAAATGAAAAGAGTTGTATGGAAGTGAGTTTTGTTCATCAGATAGATGTAATAGAGCCCTTGATCTTTCTTTTATGAGACCTGTTTTTTGATTCAAAAGATAACTTGACTAGTAATTCAAATTCCAAAGTATGTTCACAAAGAATCTCATAATGAAGTCAATTCAAGAATGGGAATTTTTTTCCCAAATAATATATAGTCGCCAGATTGGAGATAAGGTATACATTAATAATTACCAGGTATAGCAGATTTTATTTTATTTTACAAAGATGGCTATAATACCATCACCCTATAAGCTGTTCTCTGCATTATGACCTTCCTGTTGACCTAATCAAAAACTGCAGCCCAAACTCTTAAATCTGAATTGGCTATAGTGACTCACTTAAAATCAATAGAATGAGGCTAGAGTGACACCAGCTGACTTCTGAGCTATACATCTTCTGCCTTAGTCTCTTGAAACCCTTGCTCTTTCTATGTTCATTCCCTGGAGTCCTTAAAATTCAGCTGCCATGCACTGAGAAGCTCAGGCCACATGAAGAAATAATGTGTAAATGTTCCAATCTATAATCTTTAGCTGAGCATAGCTTTTAGTCATCCCAGCCTGTGCACCAGATGCATGAAGAAGCCTTCAGAGGGGTGCCTGGGTGGCTCAGTTGGTTAAGCATCCAACTTGATTTCAGGGGCGTGATCTCAGGGTTCTGGGATGGAGCCCCACATTGGGCTCCGTGCTCAGCAGAGAGTCTGCTTAACGATTCTCTCTCTTCCTCTCCCTCTATCCCTCCCCTCTCTCTTTCTAAAAAAATAAATCTTTTTTTTTTTTTTAAGAAATTTTATGGGTAACTGGGTGGCTCAGTAGGTTAAGCATCTGCCTTTGGCTCAGGTCGTGATCCCAGGGTCCTGGGATAGAGTCTCATGGCAGGCTCCCTGCTTCTCCCTCTGCGCCTCCCCTGTTTATGCTCTTTCTCCTTCTTTCTCTCCCTCTTTCATGAATAAATAAAATCAGGAAGAAAGAAAGAGAAGGAAGGGAGGGAGGGAAAGGAGAAAGAGAAGGAGGGAGGAAATTCTAGCCTACAGTCATTTAAGTCATCCTGACTGTTTGATTCTTCCCAGTTCAGTCCCCAGACATGATGTGGGAAAGCAAGCCTTCTCTCTTGTACAAATTCCTGATTCCTGCCCAAATTCCCGATTCACAAAATCAGCATAATATAAGTTTTTGTTTTACACCAGTAATCGGGGATAATTTGTTGTGTAGTAAGGGATAATTGAAATAGAATTTGGTGTCTCAAAATATGGCATCAATGTAACAAAACTGACAATACCTGGTATTGTTTTTTTTTTATTTCAATTCAATAATTTGAATTTAGCCAACATCTAGAACATTAGTCTCAGATGTAGTGTTCAACAATTTATCATATGCTTATAACACTCGGGCATTGGTTTGGTTTGGGGGGTAGGTCACAGGTATAAGCCTGACAGGCCTTGAATATGTTACCAGTGAAGGCTTAAAGGAAAGTGAAAAAAAATATTAGCCAGAAGAGAGAGAATCCGTGTTATACGGTCGCAGAAAATTTGGCCGTACTGTGGTAGCATGGGAAATGGAAAATATCTCTAACAAACTAACTGAATTTGCTACGGATATTTCCATGTTGAATTTTTTAAGCACCGCCAGATTTCTTTTAGTTATATATGATAAAATAGAAATAGAAATCAGCTAAAAGGGAATTTACTCAGCTTTCAAGCAAACTTTAGAAAAAGTTTTTAAAAGAGACGAGACTTGCTGAAGTTTGGAAAACAAAAAACAAAACAAAACTATTTTTTATTCGCAGCCTCTTCAGAATGCAAAAGAATTTCAAAATAGTAAAAGGACTCAGAGCAAATAATTAGATCTACAAGGTTGTCAGGAAAATGTGGCCTCAGAGTAAAGAGAAAGCCAAGGGTGTGATTTAAAATCTCTTTGTTAAACTTTCCAAAAAAATTTTTAAATGATGCCTCACAGACTCTTTAAGACAGACCAAGGTTTACTAAAGTTCTTTAGTGTGTGCCTCTGAGCTACTTTCTGGTAAAATGTAGACTTCTATTAAATCTTACAAATGATGTCCCCTAGCTGTCTCATAGGAAGTCCAAAGTTGAAAGAATTTATCACAGAAATTAGTGCATATGGCTTTCTTTTAATGAGTGGATTATAAGCTGGTATACAAGAAAGCTAGAGGGGTGTTCTTTTTTTTTAAAGAATTTTATCAGCTTGGACTACAAGTGTCAAAAGCAATGTAAAATAAAGAGGCCTCTGGAATTAGCAGCATATATCCAGTGAGACTACAAAATTGCTATGGAACAGTGGTTGCTATGTACCTTCATTGACACCTCCCTTTCTTTTTCTTTCTTTCTTTTTTTTTTTTTTTGGATTTTATTTACTTATTTGACAGAGAGAGACACAGTGAGAGAGAGAACACAAGCAGGGGGAGTGGGAGAGGGAGAATCAGGCTCTCTGCTGAGCAGGAAGCCTGATACAGGGCTGGATCCCAAGACCCTGGGATCATGACCAGAGTCAAAGGCAGATGCTTAACAACTGAGCTCCCCAGGTGCCCCTCTTTTTTTTTTTTAAAGATTTATTTATTTTAGAGAGTGTGTGCATGCGTGGATGCTCATGAGTGGGGGGAGAAGCAGAGGGAGAGAATCTTTCGCAGACTGCACAGCGCAGAGCCCCATCCAAGGCTTTATCCCTCAACCCCTGAGATCACGCCCTGGGCCACAATCAAGAGTCAGATGCTTAGCTGACTGAGCCACTCAAATGTCCCTCATTGAGTGCCCTCTCCCCTCATTCTATGGCAATGCCTATTATAATGATTTCATGCCTGATTCAACATTGTATCCCCAGTTTGTAGGGCAAAGATAACTGATCGCTTTAGTTTACAAGCTTTTAAACAGAGATAAGTCACTTGAGAAGAACTGAGCTGGAGGAGACTCCTTTGTACCTGGTCCTGAGTAGATGGTAGGATCCTGAACTTTGTGTTACTGTCTGGGATGAGATGTTTAGGGTCTTCCAAGGTGGATATTTTGCATGTGGAGGGATGTGAATTGTGGCCAGAGGGCACACTGGAGCAGATCGTATGGTCCAAAGATGACATTAACAGTATCTGCTATCCCACATGGTCCTCTGCCACGTGATCTTGCCATTCCTCTATCAGCAGGAGTACAGTGACCCTCAAACCTGGGCTTTACTTAGAAACTTGTAATTCATGGGAAGTAGTCCTAGTGAACCTGCATGTCTTTGGAGAGGGTCAGAAGGAACTTTTTAGCTTCTGCCTGGCTTTCCTGGCACATTCTGTCTCGGATTCCTGCCTTTAAGAAATGAGCTGCGAGGCTCTATAAGAAGTTGAAGCCCCATGAAGAGACCACATGTCAGTGCTCCAGACTCCCTCAGCCGAGGTCTTCGGGTCATCCCGGCACACACAGAGATGTTAGTCAAGAAGCGTCCAAATGATTTCAGGCCCCATTCATTTATATCATGCAGCTATTTAATTCCCCCTGCAGACTCTCCAGGTATCCTGAGGTAGAGATAACCCACTCCGATCATGCTCCCTCTGAGTTTCTCATTCACAGAATCATAAACATGGTAAAATGATGATCATGCAATGCCATGAAGTTTGGGGCCATTTATAACATAGCAATCGATAACTAAGGCATCAAGAAGTGATATTTGAGTTTTGAATTTCTTCCCAACATTTAAATAAGTCCTATTTGATGTTATGCTCATTCGTTCGAGGATTATACCAGGGGAAGAATATCTTGAAACTAAGCACTGACAAAGTTAAGCTCAAGTATGACAGAGAATAACCACATAGGAAGTCAAGAAGGAATAACTGGAGTTGACAAAAATAGAGTTGAACCACAGGGATATATAGATTAAGGACTTATCGGGGCAGTGCAAGCTGTCTTCAAATATGTGAAGGGCTGTCATGTGGAAGATGGATTAGACTCGTACTGTTCTAGGGAGCAGAACTAATACTTCACGTCGGTAGGTGCAGGGAAGCAGACACTACACCTATTAAGAGGAAGTATTTTTCAGTAATCAGAAAAATAAAGTCGTGGACTGCTTTTTGAGGTAGAAAACTTCTATAATTTTCTTTGAGGGAAGCCTGGATATTGCAATCATGGCACTTTTCTAGAGCACCTTCTTATTCGAGGTAGAAATATTGGAGTAGTTTCTTCTAAGAAACTCCAACCACAAGGTTGTATTGGAGTCCATAAAATATCCTGTATTTTTATAGTAATCTATATTAAAAGTTTAGGTTTGCAGGAGAGTCAGAAGACCAAGCAAACCATCATGCACAGGTTTTCAGCGACTTAGGCTTTCAAGGACAGCAAAATACCTAGTATTTACTCAGTGCCCAATAACAAATTCAAAAAAATACATATTGAATAAATTAGTGGAACATCTATTGTTCCTATGCACACAGGCATAGTAACCTAAGGTTGATGCAATTTTATTTACATATAATTCCATTTTACATACATATATATTCTTCTGTGAGAATTGCCTTATTTCTCTGAAGATTTAATGAAGCCTTCATGAACATAGAAAACATAAAGTAAAAAAATACAAGTAAGCCCTGAGTAATTTAGATGACACAGAGAATAAGAACTATAGGAGAGTTAGCAATCAGGTATTTGAGTTTTAACAGCTTAAACTGATTATACACAATTAGGAGTGGAGGGGGTAAGAAGTGATGAAAAGAAACATCATTATCATCGTTAGGTCATCATTTCCATAATCCTTCTCTTCGAGGTGGCTGTTATTATTTATTCATACGTCACAATTCTAAGCATCTGATATCCATTGTCTTTTAATCTTTAACAGATTTTTTAAAGATTTTATTTATTTATTTGGGAGGGTAAAGGAGTGGGGGAGGGAGAGGCAGAGAATCCCCACAGACTCTGCCCTGAGCCCAAAGTAGGGCTTGATCTCATGACCCTGAGATCATAATCTGAGTGGAAACCAAGAGTCAGATGCTTAACCGACTAAGCCACATAGGCACCCTTCAACTGATTTTTTTTAATTTTTTATTAACATATAATGTATTATTTGCCCCAGGGTACATGTCTGTGAATCATCAGGCTTACACATTTCACAGCATTTGCCATAGCGCATACCCTCCCCAATGTCCATAACACTACCCCCCCCCCCCCCGCCCCGC
>CM052813.1:45033465-45122518 GCA_028533885.1 Nasua narica | reverse complement strand
AAAAAAAAAAAAAAAAAAAATTAAATGGATTGGAAAAATACAATTAGTGTATCAAGCATTCAGTGGGTAGACTAAAAATAAGCACTAAATCATTCCAGGTATAATTTAATCTAAACATTTACTTCAACAGTTACTTCTTGGGCTTTGTCATTGTTCTTGAATGAACGTTAAAGAGAGATGTCTTCACTATTGTATACCAGGTCTTCCCAAATTTCTAGAGATCGCACAGTCATGTGTAGAATACTAGAAATATTCAAGGAAATCTTTTTTTTTTCTTTATTGCTCCAGTCCCAGAATCCATATATCTTCTTCAGGTCCCTTTACTTCAGACAATTGTAATAGTAAATACTAATTGTTAATAATGTACCAAGTAAAATACCAAACACTTTATTTATAGTTATTATTTGACTTTCACGATAAACAGTAAAGGATTACAGAATGTTACAAGGCCATCTTCACTTTATAGAAGTCATATAATTTGTCTGCAGCTAGTGACAAAAGAGAGATTCAAGCTCAGGCCAAAGTCTAGGGTTCTAGCGTCCAACCATTCAGCGCAGCCTCCTAGTTGTGAGATTGTCGGAGTTTCTAATCTTTCTGGTTGCCATTTCAATCCCCTAGAGAGGGAAGCTTTCTTGTGTAAGCAGCGTCTTCCATGGCCTCTCCTTCCCTCAGGGTACCAACAGTGATGTGTAGTGTAAGAGTCTTCTTGAGCTATTCAGTTTATAGAGTGAAAAAATGCATTGTCTACACTTTAAAAAGTTTGGAACCAACAGAATTCCATTGGTAGAGTACTCCATTTTCAGATAATATACAATATAATATTAAGCCTGATACGGTGTTTTTGTTATTTCCAGAAATGATGATTCAAAATGTGCAAGCTGTGTATTTAGGCAAAATTAATATTTCCCAAACTGACAGTGGCTGTAATGGAAATAATAAAAAATGTACCATCCCCAATGTGCTGGCACTGTACCCGTGGAAGATAAGGCTGACTAAAACTGTTCCTTGTCACATCCTTTATGAAGAAAAATACTCACAACCTCAGAATAGTCTTCTTCTATATTGTGTAAATGTGGCAAAAATGTATCTAAAATTTTTTTCAGAAGTAACAGAATTTGGAAACATTGAAAAGTGATACATAATATTTCTTACAGAGGTTGTTATGGAGAAATAGATATTAATAAGGAATACTTTTTTGGAAGTATTAAGTTTTGGAAGAAAAATTGTTCCTAGGCTAAGTAGACCATGGGGGTCAATTCAACTTGGCAAAAAGTTTTCTAAAACTACCTGGCCTACATAGCTTTCATTAGGCTCGAACAATTAGCAATTGCAATTCACCCTCTGATTTTCATTTCATTTTTCATCTCCTTCAAGAAAATAAATGTGCTCTAGCAAAACAAAATTTCATAAAAAGCTAAACAGGGAAGATGGAAACCCAAACATTAGCTGAGTGCTTATTTAGTCCATCTTTAAATGTTTATTCTCTTAAATGTGAGAATTTTAACAATATTCTAATTAGTATTGCTTTGCTTCGTACTTAGAAACGAAGTAATCATACACATTGTAGTATATACATACATGTACAAGGTAATTAAATAGATTAATTCTTGAATATATGTGCTGGCTATTCAAATCTAGTATTACACCTTGGAGATCATCTTGGAGCTATTACATTTCTACATCTCACCCAAACATTTTGAAAGTGTCGTCTACTTTTCTCCAGAGCAGCACTTAAAATTTTTTCCTTGTCTTATGGCCATCTGGTTTCTTCTCCTAGAACTCTGTCAAACTGGTGAATTTTTTATTAATTTCTTATTCGCCAGATATTATTGCTTCATTTCAGTTCTCTTCTTTTATGAGATCATCCTGTCAATCTGCCTCTTAAAACTCAGACCTCCAGTAACTTCCACACCACTGTAGGGTTCTCTATCCCTTTCTAGAGTTTCCTTTCCCGGCTTCCTTCTCCATACTGCTTCAATGATGCTATTTCCAGTATTTTAATTTTTGCCGTTGTTTTTTTAATTTGCACATATTTCTTGGATCGTTAGGCTTTTTCATGAATTCAAGAAACATTTGTATGCTACTGATTCTCTCATAGCCAGCACCAGCCACCCTCCTTTGTCCCTTCTACTTGCCCATTGCCCACTCATATACTTGGATCTTAGCTGAACCTGCAAACATGTATAGTTGCTCAGTGCATTCCACACCACAGGAAGTATAGGAGAATTGAAGTTGCAAAAGACAGCGGTCTTAAATGACACAGGCTAAATTTTCTAACTTTGCAATTTTATAAAAACATGTGGTTATGTGCATATATGTGTCATTCTCCTGTCCAGGAAGAGACCTATGGAAATGAAGGCTCCAGATAAATGATGAAGCAAATTAAGCTTAAGTATCTGCCTCTCCCTTACTACTTTTCCGGTCCATGGCCCACACTTCATTCATGCTATCCAGCTAAAATAAATCTCTTTATTCTTCATAATTCAAATAATATGTAAATTATGAAGACAGACCCTTAGATATTATATTTCAAATATTTTTTCACCATTTTATCACAATCTAGTGTCCCCCCCACATACACACAAACATGTTTAATTATTGAAATTAAGGAGCTATTAATGATATAGCTACAGCTTAGCCTCAGTGGTATGACTGGAGTGGCTCCCACTGATTTGTGACAGTTGCTTGTATGAATCTCTTCCTATCTCCAAGTCCAATGACAGCACGATGGTAGCAACAAACATTACAAATCCAGACCTACTTTTTGAGATCTGGCTGTTAAATATATATCAGCATACCACTGCATAATCTACTTTGAAAAAATATGTAAATTATGAAATTATTAGCATGTGAAGGGCAGTAAGTTTAAACAAATGATCATTTTCTTGAAGCATGTTAATATAAATTTCCAGAGTACATCTTCAGGTGTAGTTAGATTCAACATTCTTTTGATATGACCAAATTGGGAGTTCTTTTTGTTCATTTCCATTTTCAGTTTTCTGGGTTTTGGTCTTCCTACTAGACAAGTTCTGTCCTTTGGGTCTGAAGGTGATTACCACCAGTTCTTGTTCAGTTATTTCCAAAGATGAGAGAGAACTCCCGATGGGAATTACTTCTTGGGCTTCACTCAAGTTTGAATTCATTTAATTGAAGCCTACATTAATGAATTAATTGCTCTGGCCATGAGGTTAGGATTCCACAGATGAGGTTATATCTAAGTCCTATTGCCTACTACATTTAGTAGAGATCAGTGTCCATCAAAAGAAAGAGCTTTCAAACAAAGAAAGAAAGACCGGAAAGAGGTGGTTTCCAAATGAATAAATTCAACTGCACTGAATATAAAATATTCATGTAGTTCCTACTCTAGTGAGATAGTCAAGTAATAACATATTTAAAAGTTAGAAACGAGGGTTGCCTGAGTGGCTCAGTGAGTTAAATGGCCAACTCTTGATTTTGGCTCAGGTCATGATCTCAGGGTCCTGGGATTGAGTCCTGCAATTCCATGCTCAGCAGGAAGTCTGCATAAAGATTCTCTCCATCTCCCTGTGCCCTTCTCCCTGCTTGCACACTCTTTGTCTCTCTAAAATAAATATTTTCTTAAAAAAAAAAAGTTAGAAAGTGAATTCTCAGAAAATTTAATTGTTATACAAATGGCAGTTAAGGTGAGACCTAAAAGAAAAAAATCAAAGAAAACAAAAATCAAAGAAAACTGGGGCACCTGGGTGGCTCAGTCATTGTCTGCCTTTGGCTCAGGTCATGATCCCAGGGTCCTAGGATCAAGCCCTGCATAGGGCTCCCTGCTTGGCATGAAGCCTGCTTCTTCTTCTCCCACTCCCCCTGCTAGTGTTCCCTCTTTCTCTGTGTCCCTCTGTCAAATAAATAAAATCTTAAAAAAAAAAACCTTAAAATCGAGAATATTCTAGAAGCCTTCATATAATGTATTATCTAATAATCTTTTAAGCTAGCTTTCTGGCAGGGAAACAAGTCAGGTACAAGTAATTTCTGGCATGTGCATATAAAACGTGAGGGTTTAGATATGAGTAAGTATTCTAAGATCTTATTGTTATCTATGCTTTAATTCTAAAATATTATTAATACTTTAGTGGGTGTAGCTTTAACACACTCATCAAATATAATGTGAGAGAATTTTGCTTGCCAGTATTCGAAGTCAATTAGACACTGCTACTCAGAAGGAAAAATCAATAAAAGTACATAATGTCATTTGAGTTACCTTAAATTGCATAGGCCCCTATCCAGAATCAAGGTTAGGGAAGTGGCTCAGACATTCAGTTTTGTCAGTCTGCATTAGAATGAGGTGAAAAATGACAGAAAGAGTCAGATTCAAGACACACATTGAGAAATCATTCCAAATTGTAATTTCATTGTAAGTTATAGGTATGATAAAATTCATTGTACAATTTTTAAAATGTCAAAGAGGGCTTAATAACATTTTGGACTCTCAGGTCAGTAAAAATTTCTTTTACAAAATAGCCTCGCACTCCCACATTTGTATTGTATGTTGCACATCATTTGAAGATGAATCTATTTAAATGCAAATGTACAGTCACAAAGCAGTGGAACTAAATTATATGCAAACAAAACTAGTTGAAGAAATTGAGTAGTTAAGCATTTTTCAATCAAATTTAAAGGCAGATTTGTTTCTTTTCAAAAACACTACTTAGTAAAGTTTAAACATGCCTTTTCCAGAATTGTTATTGAATTACACTGTCCAATATGCCTATAGCAATATAGCCATATTTTGAACAAGTTCTCATGCATTTATCATGTTTTATATTCCAGATTCATTTTGTAACAGTAGAAAGATGGTTCTGTTAAATCTTTATTTGTATAATTTTTTAAGGATATTTAGGAGTGAAAAGGAAGGAATTTGGGAACTATTAGATATGTCAGTTGGCATAAATAGATAAGCCAATTTACAAAGAGGTGCTTTGTTTTGCTCCATATGGTATATAATACAGTAAATGAGATAAAAAATCATGTTTCTGAAAAAAATTAAAGACAAGGTCAATATTTAACATTATGGGGAGATAAGGAAATATGTGAACAAAAGTTTTAATATTACAAATAATTAAAATATAATCTATGCCATATTAAATGAATAAGAGTACTGTTAATTGTCTTTGAGCCAACAAGGTTAGGGAAGATACTTGATAAAGTCACAGTGCCCGTAAAAAATAGTATTGGCCAATTAGGTAAATTTTACTGTCTCTGAGTTAAAATATACAGATCTTTTTCAACTTACAATAAGGTTACATTCCAGTAAACCCATCGTAAGTTGAAATGTCATTAAGTCAAAAATACATTAAATACACATAACCTACCAAACATCATAGCTTGGTCCAGCCTACCTTAAATGTGTTCAGAACACCTACATTAGCCTACAGTTGAGCAAAATCATCTAACACAGAGCCTATTTTATAATAAATTGTTGAATATTTCATATGATTTATGGAATACTGTGCTGAAAGTGAAAAATGCGCATCACTGAAGAGACTATCAGACCACAAATCACTAACCTAAGAAAATATGAAAATTCAAAATTTGAAGTATGTCCCCTTGCACCAGAGTAAAGTCAAAAAATCAAAAGTCAAACCACTGTTGGTGGAGGATTGTCCATACTTAAAAACTTAGGAAATAGCTGAACAAAAAATTAATAGTGATGACAACTAATATTTATTATGAGGTGTGTGCAACTGGAAAATTTATAGGAAAATTTTACCTGTGAATACAATTTTTCTAATAGATGTATTCAGGCTAATAATTTCTCCTTGAATGAATTTGGCAGTTGCAATCTTTCAAAGAATCTATCCATTGATCTTAAAAGGTATGGGCACAAAGTTCTTTTAATGCTATGTAAATATACTTCTAATGCCAATGGAAACTGTCGTAGTGTCCCCTATTTATTTTGGATACTTGTAATCTGTGTCTTCTCTCTCTCTCTCTCTCCTTAATATGATTTTTTTTCTATCTTTCAAATGTTAGCTTTTGGTTTCATTATTTATTTTTTAATTGTGGTTCTGTTTACAGAGTTATATATTTCTGCTCTTGTTTTTACTTCTCTTTTTACAGTAGCTGTATGGTTACATTAGTTTGATTTGTTTTATTTTATTGTTGTTGTGTTTAGTTTATTTAGGCAGAAGCTTATGTCATCCATTTGAGATTTTACCTACTGTCTAATATAAGCATGTTTCCCTCTGGTCCCTGCTGAAGCTCCATCCCATAAATACAGATATGTTGTGTTTTCATTTTCATTTAGTTAAATATAATTTCTTGTAACACGTGATATCTTCTTTGATCAATATCCTATTCAGAAGTAGGTTGTCTAATGTCCAGATATTTAGGAATTTTTTAGATCTCTCTGTCACAGACATTTCCAATTTAATTTCATATAGTCAATGACATAATATGTTCATTTCAGTCTTTTAAATGTATTGAAACTGGTATAGTGGCCTGAAATGTGGTCTATTTTGCCAGATTATCTTTGAGCATTTGAAAATAATGTATATTCTGTTATTATTTGGTGAAATGTTTTAAAATGTCAGGTCAAGATTGTTGATAAGGTTGTTTGAATTTTCTACACTCCTACTTACTTCTTTTTTTAATCTGTTACTAAAAAAGACCTATTACAATAGAACTCTGTAATTGATTTTTTCATTTCTCCTTTAGATCTGTCAAGTTTTGGATAAGTTTTTTGAAGCTCATTTAATGGTTTCACACTCATTTAGAATTTTTATTAACAGCAAATACTTGGGGGCGCTTGGGTGGCTCAGTGGGTTAAAGCCTCTGCCTTTAGCTCAGGTCATGATCTCAGGGTCCTGGGATTGAGTCCAGCATCAGACTCTCTGCTCAGCAGGGAGCCTGCTTCCCTCTCTCTCTGCCTGCCTCTCTGCCTACTTGTGATCTCTCTCTCTCTCTCTCTGTCAAATAAATAAATAAATAGATAGATAAACAGCAAATACTTGGTGGGGGGGGGAGAAAAAGAGAAAGAAACCATACAGCTTAATACTCCTTAGGACCTTAAGCCATATAACCTTAGCAAAATTTTAGCAAACTGAATCCAATAATATATAAAAAGCCTAAGATATCATAACCAATTTGGATTTATCTTAGTGATGCAAGGCTAGCCTGTAAAAACTAATGTTAACTATATTCTTAGAATAAACACACAAAAATGTTATTTAAACATGTACATAAAGTTTTGACAAAATTCCGTTTCCTTACTTTAAACACTCCGAGCAAACCAGGAATAAAAGGGATATCTTAACCCGAAGCTACAGCTGTATTTTGTACAGCTACAAAATAGCTACTATTGATATTAAACTTAATGGAACACTGAAGGTTTTAATGTACAATCTCAAAAAAGCGAGGGTTTTCACTCTTACCACTTTTATTCAACATCATACTGGAGGTTTTAGACTTCCATAATGCAAGGAAAAAATTTAAGAGGCATAGAAATTGGAAATGAAGAAGTCTTTATTTACAGATATTTTTCTCTATGTATCTTATCTTAAGGAACATAAAAAAACTACTCAGAGTAATCAGTAAGTTCAGCGAGTTTGCATTATACAAGGTAAATTAAAAAATTGTCCTTTTTTAATAGCAATGAAAAATTAGGAAATTGAAATGAAAAAATCAGTACCATTTATAATTGCATCAAATATATGAAATATTAATAGTATATGTATAATAACTGTACACTGAAAACTATAATGCTGATGGAGGCATTTAGATACAACATACTCATGAATTAGAAGATTCAGTGTTGTTCGGATTCCTTCATAAATTAATCTATGGTCTCAACACGATCCTCAGCAAATCCTAGCTGGTATCTTAGTTAAAATTAACAAGATAGTTCTAAAAGTTTTATGGAAATGCATATAGCCTGGACAAATTAAAAAACAAAGAAAAACTTGATGATATACTATTTAAGATTTACAATAAATCTACATTAGTCAAGGAAGTGTGGTGCTGAAAGAATGGAAAAAAAAAACCAGGAGCTAGAAATAGCCCCAATGTATACAATCAGTTAATTTTTAGCAAAGGTGCAAAGGGAATTCAGTAGAGAAAGGATATTGTTTTCAATATATGGTGCTAGGAAAATTAGACATCTATACCTAAAAATTAAACTTTGAAAAAAATAATTTTAATTTCCACAAGACCATGTAGAGAAAACAAACACAAAAGCAAGGCACAGACTATGAAAAAATATGCAAAATAGTATGTCTGAGGTGCCTGGGTGGCTCAGTTAAGGGACTGCCTTCAGCTCAGGTCATGATCCCAGGGTCCTGGGATCGAGTCCCAAATCGGACATCCTACTGAGCAGGGGAGTCTGCTTCCCCCCCTCTCCGTGATCATACTCTCTCTTGCCCACTCTCTCTCTCTCTTTCAAATAAATAAATATCTTTTATAAAAAAATGCATATGCCTAATAAGGACTTTTTCCCTACATATTTAAAGAACTGTTTCAACTTAATAAGAAAATGGCCCTATAAAAATGGGCAAATGGTTTGAAAAGTGACTTCACATAAGAAAAATAACTGGATTTCTCATTTCTACAGACACTTTAGACAGCTGAAGAGTGATTTCTTAGAGAGCTAAATGTATACTTAGAAAGGGAAACATAAATTTGCCTTATATCCCCTTTGATCTAGCAATCCCATTTCAAGTGAAATGAAACCATATGTCCACAGAAAGATGTAAACTTTAACATTCAGGGTAATTTTATTCATAATAAATATCCATCAACTGATGAAGAGATTAACATATGTGGCACAGCAATACTCAGCAATAAAAAGGAACAAATTAGCATTAATTCTAATAATCACATAAATATTATGGAAAATGAAAGAAGCCAGATACAAGAGATTGCATAATTCTAGAGAATGCATGACTAAAATGGCAAAAACTAGGTCAGAGGTTGACAGAGCTCTGTGTGGGAGGCATGGAGAGAAGAAAATGTTCTATACCATGATCACATGGTGGTTATTCAACTTACATGTTTGTCAAAACTTCCTAAATTTTGCACTTAGCATTTATTCTAAAAATTTGTAAGTAAGAGTTCAGATTGGCCTGGTCGATCAAATATAGATAGTAGATTGGGACTATATAAAAATGTGAGTCCAATGTTGCCGTTTGGCTGTTGTTGGGGTAGGAAGGAGGGGATTCTGCCTCTCTTGTACTACAAAGATAGAGGAGTTTTTTTATGAGTAACAGGTATAAATACTTTACAGTTACACAACTACTGGATCACCCATGCTCTGGGAATCAAAGGTAAGAAATCAATTTCCTCCAGTGACAAAAACAAAAGCCCTGAACCAGTGGACATATATGATAAGTATTGACTACTTTTCTAACAGAGCCACAATTGAGTTTAGATAGTGAGCTACCTGGGAATTCGACCTTTTCCCAGTTTGGAGAAAAATTATAATTAGCCTAATGCCTCATGATTATCTTAGTCCTCTTGTCGGTTTCTAGTTTGGTCTTGCCATGTAACCCAGCTATGTCTTGTAAGACTGAGAAAAGATTTACCTAGGAGTAGGGAACTTCTGAATAATGGAGCCTTATTCTTCAGCAAGAGAAAATTATTTTCTAGCTCTCCAGTCAATGTTAGATTAGAATGTGTTGCTTGGAAATAATGTAGCCATCTTGCAAAGAGAAGTAAGACCATCATAAAGATAGCAAGGGGATAAATGGAGGAAAGATGGATTATCAATAACATCACTGAGTCACTAAATCATTCTTGAAGCTAGAATACCTTGGGTATATTTTTATGTGAGACAACAAATTTACTGTTTACACCCCTCTGAAATTGACTACCTATTATCGGTTCAATAGCAACCTACCTAATACAGCACGAAAAATAACAATGAGAGGATGAACGTAATTAAGATATTAATTTCCTACATTTTCCACTTGACAAAACAATCTTGTATGCAATATTCAATTGCCCATCAAAGTAGGTCTGAGTATTGCTAATGTTACAAAAATTAAAGATATTTATTGGAGATGATAACCTCTTGCTTAGGGTGCTGCACAAAACAAGAATTTAGGGTTTTGATGATCTGGTCTCATGGTTTTATTAACAGTGGGAACACTGTTACGTTGTAGTAGTTTTGGCTAACCATTGGCTGAATTGTTTAAAAAGCTCATTCTCATGATTTGTTATATATGATTAACAGATTTTAATATGTCTAGTTTTGATGTATTTGCTTTCTATACCTAATATGACTATTGAATAAAATTAATGTGCAAAACATACAAAACTGTAAGCATGTAAAAACTGAAATACAGATCAAAACTTCTTTCAAAGTAGCCACCTCAGGAGGATTTCAAACACTGTTTAGTATTCCAACACTACTTAAATTGTTTTGGTCTTCTTCCTTTGGAACTGTCATCAGTGCTAGTTTATAAGTCACAGACACACAAATCACTCATACTATCTTTTAGTCACTTGTCAGCTTGATCAAAAATAGTATTTTTCACCTGGAATCTTTTATTTAATTCACTGTACCTGGTTATTGTCTTGTCAAATGAAACCCATCCTCAATGGATGAAAGTTATCTCTCAGGAATGCTATTCTTAAGGAAATATTTGATGGACTCTATAGGCAATTTTAGCAGAAGAGCTTAAAGATTTTTTGATGTAATCCAATATTTTTTGGTGTTTACTTATAAGTGAATAAATTGAACAGAGTTAATAGTTCTATAAATCTCCATATGATTAATAAAAATTTGTATCATATGAATCGTAGCAGCCTTCATTGTGGCCAATCAGATTGGTCAGTTGTGAAAAGTTTTCATTCATTCTATGTAGCTGATTTTAATAATAGTTCATTTCTTTTATTTCCTATATTGGTTTACACCCAGTACAATTCATGAAAAAAAAAAAGAAAATGTAGAAAAAAAAATATTTTTCACCAGCAATTTCAGTAATTCTGAAATCAGAGTGACAAGTCTGGGAATACCCAAACTATTTCATATGCCTTGGGAGGATATTGTTACCCTTTGAGACCCGATCTGATATCTACCACATTCATGATGGTGTCCTCACATGGGAATCTGACAGTGTAGTCTTTCTTCACTGTGATATGAGTGGAAAAAAAGGACATCATATCTCAGGATTCTGAGCCTAGAGCCTTCTATATGGGTTGTAATAGCAACAAATTCAAACCAGGAATGAATTTGAAATTCTCATTTGCCTGTTAGAGTTTGGCTTACAGGGTTCTTCTCCTAGCAAAGCAATGAATGTCCATTGCTATTCTTGACCTATTTCTTATATGTAACTTGTTTTTACCCAGTAGTCACTAATGGAAATTTCTTAGCATTTAAACAAGGGACTCTATTTTCCCTCTGCACCCTGTGTAGGAACTACCATTAAGGTACACTATAGCAGCACCTCAGTGGCTCAATAAATACAATCTTAAAAAAAAAAAGAAGAAGAAGAAGGATGCACCATAATTAGAACACCTTCTTTAAGGATTCCAGTTATTGTCTATATCTTCAAACCAAAACATTGTCAGAATCTTATGAGTTAACAGTGATTTGGGAATGAATCTAGTTCAACTCACTTATTTACATATAAAAAATCTAAAAGCATATAAATGAATTGCTTATGAACTCCAAAATCATAATTTGAAATCAGATTCCTATATTAATACAGTGGAATAAGCAAAGATTTTTAAGTCAAGAAAACAAAGAAAGTGCAACCTGACCCTGTGATTTAGCCACCTGAACACAGATAGGCTCTTTTATTTCTCTAGGACTCTTCCCTCACTTATGAAATTGAACTAATGATAACCCTCATGATCTTTGTCACTATTAAATGAAATACCATATTGAAGAAACCCAAAGTTTCTGGAAAATAATAAAATAATAGGTACTTAATAAATGCATGTTTGTTTTCTAATTGGTGTGTATGTGAGAGAGACAGAATTATGTCTAGTGGATAATACTATCCAACTTCTTCCATATGAAACATTCAGGAAGCGGTGTCTCTGTTCAGTACATATTTGCTTGCTTGATGGAATATTTGAGATTCCCTTTAATTGGCTTTCCAGCCCCGGCAACATACTGTCAAATAATTAGGGAAGGTCAGACATCGATAGGTACAAATTTCCCTATATTAGAAAGTCTGTGTCATTACTATTTGAGTCATAGAATTTTGCCAAATCTCTATGAGGTACATTCTATTCACTGCCAAAGTTGGTTGAATATCATCACCATCATCTAGGAATACAAATAATATTGATTACTGGACCTAGCCAGCTGATCATTACTTAATTGGTTTAAGAAAATTAAGAACTAGTGTTTGGAGGGATTCTAAGGAACATTATTGGTTTTTTGGACAGATGTTTCCAATAACTAGGGATTTTTTTAAATTTTTTTTTATTAAAGATTTTTATTTATTTATTAGAGAGCGAGAGACTGAGAATGAGAGGGGAGAAAGTCAGAGGGAGAAGCAGACTTCCTGCAGAGCCAGGAGTCCGATATGGGACTCGATCCCGGGACTCCGGGATCATGACCTGAGCCGAAGGCAGTTGCTCAACCAACTAAGCCACCCAGGCGCCCAATAACTAGGGATTTTAAAAAGCATATCTCAAGAATGTGTAACCATGGTAGAGTTAGACTAGCTCAATGTTATCAATACACCTTTGCCATGTAAAAATTCTGAGCACCAAAGACCTTTGCAAGGAACTTATGAGGAGAAACAATTTTCAGACTCTTATCCTGGCTACATTCTTAAAGTCATACCTTCTCTCAGCCATGCTATTCGATGTGATGTGCTCAAAAATTAGGTTTGCAATGCCTGTAGCCTTTCCTCATAATAAAACTGTCAACATGCATGTCAATTAATGCCAATTGGAATGTGTACACCTATTCACTAGGAACTGGACTGAAACCACCAACTAATTTCGCATAGGCCATTGAACAGTAATGGCTTTCCATCACTTACAACCTGAGCTACTTTGAAACTAGTGACCCGGAAATGAAAGGCTTTGTATCCTATTATCATTTCCCTAGAAAACATTGTTCCCTTGAGTTCACTTACTCCTAAACAGTTCTAAAATGTCTTGTTGGCTTTAACAGGTTGTATTTGTATGCAGAGAAATCAGAATTTCATTAAAATTATTTTTAAAATCTTTAAGAGCAACAGCCTAAATTCCTATGGGTGATGATAGAAAAGATGAAAAGTAATGTTTACTCTGGCACGCTGGACACAGTACTGTCAACCATAATCCTTTCTAATATACACCTCTGAATAAAATACCCATTTAAAATAATTAGCTAATATGATATTGCTAAATGTGAACAATAATATGGAGGTAATTGACAGCTGCTTATAGTGATTATGCACATGTGTGTTTATATATAAATGACTAAATTTTTAAAAATATTTTTTCTTGAACTAAGAACTTTTAAGATTTGAATGTATCCATTTTATATTGGTAAATTTCCTATGACTTCATAGAGAAGATAAAAATTTAGGATGAATTCTGTTCTACTCAGGAAAAGAAAAAGAATTCCTAAGCTGCAGAGTATATTTGGATTTACTACACTACTCCTGATTTCATAAAGTTTCCTGAGAAGTTATATTTGGATTTATCTTTAAGTTCATTTGAAAGTACACTAACTTAAAAACCAATATGATGGGACATCTGGGTGGTCAGTCAGTTAAGTGCCTGCCTTCGGCTCAGCTCCTGATCCCAGGATCCTGGGATCGAGTCCCCCATCAGGCTCCCTGCTCAGTGAGGAGCCTGCTTCTCCCTCTGCCTTCAACTCCCCCTACTTGTGCTTTCTCTAACATATAAATAAATAAAATTCTTTAAAAAAAGTGACATCAATAAATATGTTTGTGAGTATGTGATCTGAGGCTCTTTAGTCCCCCTTTAATTCTATGGCCAAAATTAATTGAGTTTCATGGTTTTCTATTAACAATAAGTCAATAGGCAAATCAATTAAATATCAGAGTGATGAGATATTTACCATGATTTATTGAGAAAATCCTGGGCTTTGGTGTCATTGAGACATGCATTGGAATTCTGGCTCTGCCATTCGCTAGCTATAAAATCTTGAAAATTTTTACTTATTTGCCTATACTTCAGTTTCCTTATCAGAAAAAAAAAGATAATATCTCTCTCTTCAAATGTTATAATAATTAGAAATAAAATATGATTCTGGTACACTTTAAGTAGTGAATAAATCATAGAGTATTACAAAAGAGAAAAATGACTTTGGGAACATAAAATCTAACTTCCTGATAACCTTCCTAAAACATTAGTTGGAAAAATGTTTTTGTTTTGTTTTTTACTTACTTTCAGTAAGATGTGTTTAGCTTCAGATAACAGAGTATTATGCAAATATTTGTATTAATTCTATCAATTTCACATAAGAGATGTATCTAGTGGCTCAACAATGGCAAGAAATAAAACTTTTTTACTTGCCATCCCCAGCTTCTCATCTTGGTCACCTTGCTAAGTTACATGCTAAAGCTCCAAGCTTACTCAAGAACATCCCAGCAAGAAGGGAGATGTGGCAAAAGATTTTAACCACATAAAAGTGTAGTTATATTAAAGAGGAAGAAGGAGTGATGGCTGTTGGATAGGTAACAATAGGGTATACCATTTTCCTCTCTTTCCAATGGTATCACAATTTACAATAATAACTATGTTTGTGTGATTGTCCAATTAATTTGTGTTTTCAGTACAGATTCTTAGCTTCTACAGAAGCAAATGGTCTCTATTGACTCCCCTTTGCCTAAATGTCTTCTGTAGTTAACTATTGGCTGAATGAATGCATGCATGAATGAAATGTCTATAAAAATGCTGAAGCTTGTATTTTATTGATTTCTCACAACTTAAGTGATGTCAATTCATGATGGATTAGTATTTTTACATGTGTGAATAGACGACTTATGGTCCCATTTTTTGCATTATATAATCTTCCTCAGTTATCTCTCATACTTATTTCTCATCAATTATCAAAAGGAATATTTTATAGGTTCTAACTAGAAAAGTTGTATCAGTGATTTTCATTACATTATTATTTTTATAATAGTGTAATGTCCCTGGTCTGGAGTATCAGGAAGAAGAAGAATAAAGAGGTAGGTCAATGTGACTTCAGTTCTAGTCTGATAGCCAGGATTTGGTATGTGCTTAATTTTATTCATTCCAGTACAATTAGTATTTAGTGTTTCTTAAATTGTTTTTGTGAAGCCTTCTAATACTCTTGTTAATGCAATCATTGCTCCATATATATTAACTGAAAACTTGTAAGACACAAAGGTGATTGCATTAAAAATGGATAGAATTACTTACCTCAATTCCAAATGTTTTTTAATTACATACTCTTAAGAGTACTATCATGAGCCATGTTTTTCTTTTAATGGATTTGTTGTCATCATAGGCAAATTCAGTTCATCCTAAAAAAAAAAAAGTTATAATCAGTCCCATGCCTATAGTAAAACTTGCTTAATTGAAGTATTAGAATATCTACATTCCACATCTTGTTAGGAAGAAATAGCTTGCACTGACAAATGCTCTCGCTTAACACAACTAGAAAAGATAGGTAAAATTTTAAAATATATTACAAAAGTCTGTGTGAAGGGAGTTGGGAAGTTCTAAGTCAAGATGTCAGGAAAAAAGGGGTGCAGTGCTCAAGGTACAGCCAACATTCCATGTGCCACACTGCCCACCACTGAATTTGCTGATTTCTTAAGTAGCAATGGACAAGATACATAAAAGCTACAGGAGTGACTAGGAAGAGGTAGAGACACCAACAGGCATTTTACAATCTTATAGGGGTTAGAAGGCAACGATTGAAATAGAGGCGTACCATGTCCATGGGGGCTTGAGAAGCTGAGATGAGGAAAAGAGAAGCACCAAAAATTCAACGCACAAACTCTGTGCCAACTAGTTCATTCTTAATCTCACAAAATCTGTGGCATATGTACATTACACTTACGAGTAATGTTTGGTTTACAATCTAAGAAAAACACTCATTATAAGTACTCATTTTGTGTTCGTGACTATGGATTATAATGGCCCAGTTATTGAGGAAATGTGATATAGTGATTGCCTTTATGGAATCTGTAGTTTGCTAGATGAGATTACAACACACTTATTCGTTCAGCAACTATTTATCGGGTACCTATTGTGCTCCAGGAAATGTCCTGGGTAGTGAATACCCACCGTAAACAAAAAATTCCTTTCTCTCATGAAGTAGATATTGTCTTGGTGGGTGGATAGACAACAGCATCAAACAATAAATATATATTTTTAAATCAACGAAGAGAAATACTATGAAGAAAACTAAAAGTTAGTAAACATAGGGAAAGGGACATGATTGGGAAGAAGTCTATTTTAGGCAAAGTTGTCAAGAAAGATCTCTCTGATAAGACAATGTAAAGAGGTAAATAAAAGAATGCATCATTCATATATCTAGAGAAAACGATTTTTAGTGAAGGGAATCAGTAAGGCAGAGTCTTGGAATAGCAGAAAGAGATCAGTGTGCCTGCAAAACCCTGCACATGAGCAAAATGGAAAGAGAGATCAGAGCAGTTAGCAGGAACCAAATCATGCAGAGCCTTAACTTCTCTAGTAAGGATTTTGAATTTTATCCAGAAATGGACACCAACTGGACATACTCTTAGCAGATACAGTAGGACAACACTATCGATGTGAAAACAGAAGTATGGTGCATAGAGAGTATTATAGAGCAGTAGAGGGGATAATTCCTTCTGACAGGAGGTTTCTTAATAAGATTTCACAGCGATCGTACATTAATCTCACAGGATGAGACTAAACTTGTTAGATTATGAAACAATAGGAGGAAAGTAATAGAAGCAGATCCTTCCTATTGGAGGAAACTGTTTTAAATTGTTAGAAGTCTTGTTTGTCTTGGCTTCGTGTTCTGTCCCTACCATGCTCTGAGTAGGTTCAACATTTTTAGAAGGTAGCAAGGAGTTCAAAGTAAGAAGCTGGTAGCTGCAGCCCCTCCAGTCCCATCCCGAATGACGAAGACATCTTGGAGAAGAAGCCTCTGCTTACTATTAGCCCTTGGATTACCTGACTTTGCCTTCAGACAGCAATCTTGATAAATGGAACAGGTGGTTCAACATAAATGTACAACTACATAATCTATTCCCCATATTTGACTTCACTAGATTCAACAGGAAAAGCAAGAAGTCTTGAGAGCCTAGAAGTATTGTGAGGTGGAAGATTCAAAATAACTTTTTGTACAAAACGGAATTGGTTTTTGTCATCATGTATTTGAAGTATAGTTCCCTTCCAAAATCCTGCACAGATCTTACCTAAGTAATGCTAGGTGTATCATATTCAGCTCTGATTCTTATTATGATTTACCTAATACCTTTGTGACTTTTTACTCTCACCCTAAAAGGAAGGATAGCTATAGCCAAAAGAAAAGTATATGCCAGGCAGTCTTGACTAATTACTTCCATCTTCTTAGTTATAATTTTCTATTTTTAGTGATGCTCAAATTTATCGTGGCAAAAATGAAAGTTTTTTTGTTTCTGCTATTTTCTCTTTGTTGTTCTATTTCTTTTACCACAAATTCTAAGTGTAACTATTTCTCCTGGCTTTTTTTTTTTTTTAAGATTTTATTTATTTGTTTATTTGACAGAGAGAGATCACAGGTAGGCAGAGAGGCAGGCAGAGAGTGAGGGGGAAGCAGGCTCCCTGCTGAGCAGAGAGCCCGATGCAGTGCTGGATCCCAGGACCCTGAGATCATGACCTGAGCCGAAGGCAGAGGCTTTAACCCACTGAGCCACCCTGGCGCCCCTTCACCTGGCTTTTTAACTGAAATTACTAAAGTGACTGCTAGCTAACTCAATGTTCTTCTACTGAGTTAGACTGTATAGAGACTCTGTAGAGATTGGTTTGCCTTGTAAATCTCTCTTTGACCAATTCTGCCTTTTCAATAAGTGTGTTTCATATAGTAGGTAAATTGCACCCATCAAATCTAAGTTTATGCACCAGGCAGTAAGAGTCTAAATCAGATTATTTTGAAGTAGGAGAATGACTCAAATAAGATAAATATTTTTAAGTAATCCCTTTGGCAACAATGTGGACTGCACATTAAACTTAATATAAACTAGAGGCAAAAAGACAAACTAGGATATTGACATAATCTTGTCATGGGATGATAAGTACAATCAAGGATCAAAGGCGATAAAACATAGAAAACAAATATACAGGGAATATGAAACTTGAGCATTTTACATTAAGGAAAAAAGAAAACCAAACATTTTGTAACTTAAAAAAGGCATAAGTAGATTAAGCAAACAAACAAACAAATAAATAACTTCTCTACAGAAGAAGCATTTATTGTTTAGGAATTTAACCTTAAATGACAAGCAACTTCTATAAGTGTGCTTGTCTCTAGGGGACACCTGGTAATCAGAAGGTCCACCAACTTAAATATGCTGAGCTCACCATGAGGCAGCTTAACAAAGAACTTAATTAATCCAATAAGGTGGAAACAAATAATGAAAAAAACCCATGGCCTTGAAAATGTGGACATACCATCTTGACAGTAAAAGTTGATTGAATGCTATTAGCTTCATATGCTTCAACCTGATTCACAGAGTATCCCAATCCTATATGAACTATAACACAGTGGACATGCTGTTTTGTCAGTAGAGAATTTTAGTGGGAGAAATTAGGAATTAGAATCAGATATAAACTAATGTGTCTGAAGCAAGGCTGACTTCATAGACATGTTACTAGTTGCATAGGACCCACATTCACAAGGGCTCCGTACTTGGTTGTACCGTCTGTTTTCACCTCCTTGAAATTGTTAATAATTTTATCTTTGAGTTTGTGTTTTGTAAAGGAAATGGAACGGAACAGTGGAACCTGGTTGTTAAACAAAGGAGACAGACACAATATGCATGTCTACAGTTCCTTGATACCCCACTTACGTATATTATCGGCAGCATCCCATGACCATAGAATTTTGGTGGATACACCGTGCACATAAGGAAGGTTCCGTGAAACTCAAAGTGAGTCCAAAGTCTGCATGTTTTGTCTACAAATGAATACATAAGGACTCTGAAAGCCTAGAGACGCTGCATATTCCTTTTGCTTCAAATGCTGAAAGCAGAGAATAGTGTTCTATAAACATAAACAACCAAGCTAACTAATCATTCTTTTTTATTAGTGTTACTTCCCAATATTAGATAATCACTTATGAGGGCAACTCATAGGTTTTGTTTTGTTTTCAGTCTTTGTGTACTCAGTAAGCAAAATATGGAGCGTGCTTATTAAGTGAAATGAAAACAACTGAGTTTGTGCAGCGTTTCTACTATTCTGGCAAGAATGATCCATACACATGTATGAAATACTAGTTGTGTAATATTGATGATATTTGGTAATTGGTAATATTTGAGTTATTTCCACATAGGAGTTAAGTGTACTTGTATTTGCACTTAAAACTGGCATTGTAAAATATAAAGATAAGTGGAAAAATCCATGCTAACAAATTTTAATTTTTTATTTTTTTATTATTTTAATCTTTTAGTTTTTACTTTTACTTAAAGTGATATTAATAAGCAAATTGAAAGCATGAAAAGTTGAATCACTTACTGTATACCTGAAGCTAATGTAACACGATGGGTTAATTATACTGGGATTAAAATAAAATTTAAAAAGTTTAAAAAAACATGAAAAGTTGAAAGATTACAGAAGGAAGAAGTTTTTTATTTTAGTATCTTTATCAGCACACTCTCCCTGCTTTTTTTTTTAATTTACTTTATTGGAATAAAATACACATAATATAAAAGTTGCCATTTGAGCCATTTTAAAGTGTAGAATTTGGTGATATTAAGTACATTTACCATGTTGAACAACTGCTACCGCTATCTAGTTCCAGAACTTGTTCATCACACCAAATGAGAACCCCACATCCATTAAGCAATTGCCCCTTTACCTCCTCCCTCTGCCTCTGGCAACCACTAATCTGCTTTCAGTTTCTGGTTTTCCTATTATGGTTATTTCAGGAAATGAAATCATACAGTAAGTGCCCTTTTGTGTCTGGTTTATTCCTTGCTTTTTGACCAAGGGGACCTCATGTTTTCATTTTCACTATCCCCCTCCACAATTACATAGCCAGCTCTGGTTGGGGAAATACTAAAAATCAAACTGACTCTAAATGTGTCTGCCTTTTGAAAGGGATATCATTATTTATATCAGGGAAAGAGTAAATCTCTAGACTGCACCCCTTTAGTTAATGGAACAAGGGGGAAAATTCTTTGAAGTTACAGTTGCTTAGGTCACTAAAGGGTAATAATTCCCAGAAGATGTCCTTTTAGGCCAGTCTTACATTGGGTAGAGGTGAGTAGAGAAATTTCTGTGAATAATGACAGAGAAAGAATATAGGCTGATGATTTGAGTTTTGATGAACTCAGTGTCACTGTCTGACAAGTGGTTGAGAAAATAAACCTCTTAGAAATTCATTCGCTATTTGCTGATTTGACTAACGGACTTTTAAGGACAAGAGCATCTAATACTCAATTTTATTTTAGTTTGCAATAAGACATCGTTTAAAATCTTGATTTACCTTTCTATACACGCTAATGTTTTATGTCTGTAGTTTTAGGAAAATCAAAGGAAATGTATGCTTGTCATATAGAAGCTAAGAATAGGATCAAGATTTCAGAGGAAGGAGAAACAGAGAAACAGATATACCCCTAGAAATTTAAATAAATCTTGAGAAAATATTTTTAGACAATTTTTGGTTCAATCAGATATAACACCAGAAGTAGGTAACTATAAAAAACAAAAACTAGGACTAAAAAGCATGGCTTCATAGCCCTCTGTCTGAATGAGAACCAATTCTCAAAAAGTCCTTGACATGAGCAAAAAATTCCCATTTTCTAACTTAAGGTTAATTACTGTGAACTCTAAAAATGATTACCAGAAAAAAAAAAACAACTGAATTTTTTATTTCTGAGGGAAGAACACAAGTTTATTACTGCATCTAACTGATATTTCAAAATTGGAAATTAAGGTAAGATATTCATGAGGTGTTAAAAACTGGGTGGTGTGGTTTTAAAGTGGGTTTTGCACAGCAAAAAAAAAAAACTGGCCAAGTTTGAACAGAGTTTGTGATGCGATAACTTTGGTTTGGCAAAGGGAAGTGAGAATTCTGGAGTGATTCCTGGTGAGGAAGGACACTGCTGAGTTACCAAGTTGTTATTGCACGAGTAGTCTTATCTTCTGGGATCAGGTACTTTCCAGAGCAAGTAGCTAAGATATTTCGGCTTGTTCCACTATGTAACACAGGAACAAAAAATATATGTCTGCATTGTGTGAATATAAGGTCAGGAAATCGCATACGGTCTCAATGTTATACAACAGAGAAACAATTAAAATTGTTCCATTTCTGAGAGAGAGCGTAGTGCTCCGAGGCCCTGGGAACAGGAAGGATTGTACCATGATTTGACTGCTCATGGAATTCCTTTTGTCACTTTAAAATCAAGCATTTGGGGAAATACTATGCTGCCTATTCTAGGGCTGACATGATAAGCAATGTGTACATTGAAAACAGACCAACAAGCAGTGCTTTTACTTTGGGATTACTTTGGGGATTTACTGCATACTTCTCTGTTTGGAACTCCCTACGCGAAACAAATAAAGTAGGTGGTCCTTAAGTTGGTTCCTTAAGTTGGTACTTTCTACATAATCGACTCCCTCAATTTTATAGCAAAAGTAGGAAGATATACATACTAACAGTAGCATCAGATTGTATCCCTCTGCCTATGTGCCCTCACTTACAGTGCAGTTAAAATGTAGGATGTAAAGTGCTGCCTTTGTGAGGGGTATGTTTTCCTATTACTTCCTTTTTCTCCCAAAAGAATCTGTATGCCTGAAAAAGGCAATGTACCTGCTCCACATAGAATTGTCCCATTGAATCTCTGTCCTGCTTCAAGGCCTCTCCCCTTCTGCCTTGGAAATCTCTCTGCATATATAAGATTCTATTAACCAATAGTTCATCATTTCTCTATTTTAGGTAAAACCGTATCAGAGTAAATTAGGCTCTCTTAGGGAAGGATCATCTTTACCCCAAAGTGTAGATTAAGATCTGAAATGAAGACACCAATAGAGAATTCCTTGACAAAAATACGAAGGCATAGAGGGGCGCCTGGGTGGCTCAGTGGGTTAAAGCCTCTGCCTTCGGCTCAGTTCATGGGATCGAGCCCCGCATCGGGCTCTCTGCTCAGCAGGGAGCCTGCTTCTCTGCCTACTTGTGATCTCTCTCTCTCTATGTCAAATAAATAAATAAAATCTTTAAAAAAAATATGAAGTTATAGATATATGTACTTAATACAACAATTACACACATACATATATGTGTCCCTATCTTCACATCTGTATCTCCAATAGCGTTGCTATGTTTCTTAATCCTTGCAAAATTCTACCACCTCTGTATTTTAAATTTTCCAAGGGGATAATATATATCATTCTTGGCCAAGATCAGTATGCACAAATGAAATGATGTCAGCCAGAGAGTTTAGAGATAGCCCAAAAAAACAAGCTTAATTTTATCAATTTCTGTTTTTAGAGGAATATTTTCTTCATTTAGCTGTTCTTTCCAAGTCAGGGAGGACAGCTGCCTGGCACCCATCAGTAACAGTGTGGCTGTCCACTACGATGGTTTTTATTTCACCCATTTTTTAACCTCACTCTGATAGTTCTTCTCTGTGACACCCAGAAGGTAGCAAAAATCACAAGTAGAACTGATGAAAGCTTCCCTCTCTTGGGAGCAGGATGTCTTTGTTGTTGAACACAGCACTATGTCTGAATAGTCCCAAAGTATTTAAGACTGTCCAATTCTACAGAATTTGATACAGAGGGATTTAGAGCAAGCAGTATATGTTAATCAAAGTAACTATAGCTGATGTAATACCAAAATCTCTCAATTTCAATGGTGTAATAAGAGTAGTTGTTTATTTCCTGTTCATATGAAAGTGAAGACTAGAGATCCTTACTTGTAAGAGTCCTTCCCATGGACATCCAGGCACCCAGACATTTTCCATTATAAGGGAGTGTCTACTTCTAAGGCATTAGATTTCTCTACATGCATCAGGTGCACGGCACATGGGAAGCCACAACGAATGTATATCCACTCCTTGATCACTTTGAGCTGGAACTAAGGTATATCTCCTCTGTTCAAAATGCATTAGTAAGAATTATTTATGTCATGTTACCCTGATGCCGAAGAAGGGGAAATTGGGACCAGAATGTCAGAGCTAAGCATTCTCTCTACCTTGTGGGAGGAAGGCACAAAATTCTGATGGACCGGGGCGCCTGGGTGGCTCAGTGGGTTAAAGCCTCTGCCTTCGGCTCAGGTCATGATCTCAGGGTCCTGGGATCGAGCCCCTCATCGGGCTCTCTGCTCAGGGGGGAGCCTGCTTCTCCCCTCTCTCCGCCTGCCTCTCTGCCTACTTGTTATCTCTCTCTCTCTGTCAAAAAAATAAAATCTTCAAAAAAACTGTATTAAAAAATGAAAATAAAAATGGATTTTACTAGCATGCTTTCTTTTGATTATATACAACAAACAGTGATTTGGGGAAAATGATAGTATCTTTAAAATTAATTTTTTTGGAAATAAAGCTCTTGTTATAGTAAGTAGGGCTTCAGCAAAGTCACTGAGCCACGAATTCTTCACTTTTAAACTGTGAGGAAAAAGTACATACTTTGCAGAGTTTCTGTGAGCAACAACTCACACCATTAAGTTGCATGCCTTCCCGTGCCTTTGCTTGTGCGCTTAATACTCCAGCGAGTGCCCCATTTCCCTGACCCGTGCACAACTAAACATTTTCAAAAAATTGTCTCCGCTTCCTCGTCTGATATCCTTCTTCATTTGTCTCCATTTGTGCTTTCAGTCTCACCACGGTACAGCCCTCGTGGTCCACATCGTGGTAAACATAATAGTTAATTCTCCATCTTCGTCCTGCATGACTTCTGAGCAGCACCTGACACGGTGCCCTGCTTCCTTCTTTGAAACTCTCATAAGCTTCTACAAGTTCTCTGAAGGAGGTTTCCACCTTCTTAAGGAGCACTCTTTTCCAATTTCCTTTTCTGGTTTCTTTTTTGTTATAGATTTCTAAAGTCAGAGTCCAGTAAGGAGTAGTCCCTGATGATCTTACCTATTCTCCTTTTCCCGTAAGTGATCTAATTGCGTTGCCAGATTTAAGGAAACTCACTTATGGCATCTAAATTTATATCTTCTCTCACTTCGGGCCCCTGAGCTCAAAAGATGGGGTGTCCAGCTGACTATTTCACATCTCCACTGGGATGTGAAATAGTCAGTTGTATAGTTGATAGCTCCATGTTCACATGGCCAAACGTAACAATTGGTTTCATTTCCTAAATCTGGGTCAACATCATCCACCTGGATTTTCGGTCTGCAGATCGAGGAGTCATCATTTAGTCATCCTTTTCAAGATCCATATCCGGTCTTTCGATAAGGACTCTCACTGCATCCCCAAAGTATACCTTGGATTCAACCATTTTACCCCCATGCATCTCCACTGTGACAATCCTATTCAAAGGCACCGTCATCTATCCTTTCATACTCCATAGAACAGACATCTATTAATGTTTTTAAATCTTTATCAGAGATATAAAGTCCTTGCTTTAAATTTTCCATATCTTTTTATTGTGGTTAAAACTAAACGAAACTCCTCGCCCTGGCCTGTAGGACTTGCACCCTCTGCCTGCCTGTCCAACCTCACTCCACATGCTCTAGCTACAGTGACCTTCAGTCTGAGATTTCTAAAGGTTATTCCCTCAGCAGTTACTGACTCTCTCTTCATCTTGGGACTCTTTCCTCAAAATATTTGCATAGCTGCCTCTTTCCCGTGACTCGGAACCAGACTCAAATATCATCTTTCCAGAGAGGCTTTCTTCAATGATCCTAGGTAAAAACACTCATAAAAAGTATTTAAGGTATTTTATGTTAAAGTGATTTTTAACCTAAATTCTGAGTTACTATTCAAATTTGTTCCATATATTTATTTTTTCAAATAGTTCTTAAAATAGATCACAGGTTGAGTCTTAGAAATCATTTATTTTATGTTTAGAGATTACCTTATAGCTTATCAGAGTTAATGACAGAAATTAACAGTAGGCTTTCTTATGTAGTTAGTTTTTAGGTAGAGGCAAGAAAAATAGGTTACCATTTTTACATTATTGCAATTGTGTTAAAATATAGAGCACTTAACATTTACCAGTTAACCATTTTAAAGTGTACAACTGAGTAACATTGAATGTTCATTCACAGTGTTAAGCAAGTATTATCACTACCTAGTTCAAGAACTTTTTCATCACCCCAAAGGAAACCCAGCACCCATTAAATAGTCACTTTCTCCCTTGCCCCTGGCCCTGAAAAATCTTCTTTCTCTTTGTCTGGATGTGCCTTTTCTGATTAATTCATGTAAATGGAAGTATATAGTAGGCTTTTATGTCTGGCTTCTTTCACCAAGCATAGTGTGTTCAAGATTCATACATATTATGGCGTATATCAGCACTTTGTTCCTTTTCAATGACTGAATAATATTCCATTATCTATTATGACATATTTTGTTTATCTATTCATCACACTTTTGAATTATTGTAAAGGTGTACTTGTCCCCCAGTACACCTCTCCTCAGTTCTTTGGGGTATGTACCCAGAAGCAGAGTTGCTGGCTCATATGGCCATCCAGTGTTTCACCTACGGAGGAACTGCCAAACTGTTTTCCAAAGTGACTGCACCATTATTAATTTTGGAGGTTTCCAATTTCTTCACATTTTCATCAGCACTTGTTTTTATCTGGTTTTTGATTGTGCCATTCCAGAGGATCTTATGTGGTATCTCTATGGTTTTGGTTCCATTTTCCTAATGATCAATTATTTTGATCACCTTTTCATGTGCATTGGACATTTGTATATGTACTTTGGGATATGCCCATTCAGGTCCTTTACCCTTTTTTTTAATAGGGTTGTTTGTCTTTTTGTGGAGTTGAGAGAATTTTTTATACATTGCAGATATTAGATGTATGATCTATGACTTGCTAATATTTTGTTCCATTTTATGCATTGTCTTTTTACTCCCTCGGTAGTGTCCTTTGATGCGTAAAAGTTACTCCCTCGGTAGTGTCCTTTGATGCACAAAAGTTTTTAATTGGGATAAAGTCTAGCATAGTTTTCCTTGTTGCTTGTGTTTTTCATGTCATAATTAAGAAACTATTGCTATCTGAACTAATGAATCATTGAACATTATATAAAAAACTAATGATGCACCTTACCTTGGATAATTGAATTTAAATTAAAAAAAATGTGTGTGTATAAAAAAAAAAAAGAAACTATTGCTAAATTCCACACCATGAGCTTTATTCCTACATTTTCTTCTAAGCATTTTTTAGTTTTTGCTCTTATGTTTAGGTCTTTGGTCGATTTTCAGCTAATTTGTGTGTATGATGTTTTGGGGTCAACTTGTATGTGTGTGTGGGGGGGGGGTGTTGGTGTGTGCACACGCATGCTCCCACGAGTGTGTTGACCAATTGACCTAGTACAATTTATTTAAAAAAAAAAATTCTTCATTGAATTTTCTTGGATCTCTTGTCAAAAATGATTTGACCTTAAATATGAGTGTGTTTTTTTAAGATTTTTTATTTATTTTTTTGAGAGAAAGAGAGAGAGCGAGCACGCACACAAGCAGGGGGAGGGGGAGGAGCAGAGAGAGAGGGAGGAATGGACTCTCCACTAAGCAGGGAGCCCAACATGGAACTTGACATGGGACTTGTTCCCAGGACCCCGAAATCATGACCTGAGGAGAAGGCAGACACTTAACCTGCTGAGCCACCCAGATGCCCCTGGCATTAGCTTTCTATACAGACATTTGCTTGGCATCTAACATCTCTTTTTTTTTTTTTAAGGTTTTTATTTATTTGAGACAGAGAGAGAAAAAGAGAGAGAGAAAGAGGAGCACCAGTGGGGGCAGGGACAGAGGAAGAGGCAGATTGCCCACTGAGCAGGGAGCCCGATGTGGGACTCAATCCCAGGACTCTGAGATCATGACCTGAGCCGAAGGCAGACACTAAATGACTGAGCCACCCAGGCGCCCCCCCCTATTTATTCTTTTGACTTAGTTTTGTGTCTTGTGTTCTATTAGCATACTTGGTGTTCAGTTACCCTTCACCAGCCTCTATTCCATCTTCTTATTCCATGATCGAGAGATTGTAAATTACCCTTTTTGAGTACAGCTAACCAGATATAGAAGTAAGCAAAGGAAAATTAGAGAAGGCATCAACAAATAGCTCTATGATCTCAGCTAGGTTTTAGTTTTCTTATATATTAAAAAAACTGAAAATGTCCACTAAGCAGGTAATGGTGTTTTTATGAATAGTTTTATCTATAAGACTTATGTAATTGGAGAGTTTTCAAGTAGAAATTTAAGAAAGGTTGTAAAATGCCTTTTGTGGTACTATATATTTCATTGTTTTAAAATTATTTTAAAGCCTATTATGGTTCAAATGGTAGATTTGTTGTTGTTGAAAATATTTTTTTCACTTTTCTAAGTATTTTACATAACAACGTGTTTAAAAAGCAAAACAAATTCTTTTCCCACTACTTTCAATAAACTGAATTGCTTAGCGTAACTTATACTTTGTGTTTTCCTACTTTACTTCTTTTTCATGTTTATTGGTGAATGTAATTATCTGAGTATACACTTATTAAAATACATTATGAACCAACTTAAATTTTCAATGATTCAGTCATGAAAATGTAGAATTTTGGCCACTGCCTTTTTTTTAATATAGCCTAAAAACTTTGAATATAATAGAAACAAATTCTCCATCTCCCACTCCTCCCGCTTATGTCCCCTATCTCGCTGTGTCTCCCTCTGTCAAATAATAAATAAAATCCTAAAAAAAAAAAAAATACCCATCCTGTTTCTTACCATTAGATATGTCATCATTTGTTGGGAAGGAGTAACTGCTAGCCATTTCCCTCCTTACACTGATTCATTATTTATGTCCTAATAAATTCGCATATTAAAAGTAAGCAAAAAAGTTCTAGCCAAATCCTGACTTTTAATTAATTACTTAGTGCTGCCAAAGATAAAGCCAAGTTTGGGACTGATATTAAAGTGATCAAACAGAAATGGTCATAAAATGATCACATCAAATAATTAGACACTATAAGAACTGGAGGTAATTTTAGCCCCCATGTCAGTAGCCGCAGTGTTGTAAAAGTAAGAGAGGCTGGAGACAGAAAACCTGAAATCAGATTTATACCCTTTACAAGCTATATATTGTCGAGCAAGCAACTTAATTGCCTGAGCTTTATTCATTTATGTGTTAATCCTCATAAATCATGCATAGAGATATCAGATTGAATGGCCCCACTTTCTTCATCTTTACAATATAGGTAATGACCACCTCAGAAGTTGTCATAAATCCCAAAGATGTCTGGGTTAGTGTGTTACACAGCTAACCATAAAGCCCTACACAACTGCAATAAATTACTGTTCAGATAACTGAGCAGCTCTATTGGAATAAGAATAGGATCATTTTGATTTGTCTCTTTTACCTCCAGAGAACTATAGACCTTGGATGATTTCTTTTAAGAATTTATTTTGGCTTTAATAGGTTGTTTTCCAGGTCCCACGGGCTCTATCATCCTATCAAATTTATCATTTGCATTGATTAGTTCCTTTATTTAATTTTCACATGTGTTCATTTGTATATTCTGAGGATAGAACAACTGCATGGCTTTGTCACAGTGATTACAAGCTCTAAGCATCCTGAAGAGACCACTGCATGCATTCTACCCACATGAGGTCGAAACTGTGCCATATGAGATCAATTGTTATCCCTTTCCTCAGGATGGTTAGAATATATGTCCTCTTAGAAACTTTTCCTTTCTTTCATGGTCAATTATGAAAAAAAATCTTGAAAATACCATTTTGTGTGTTGTAATCCCCTTCTGCATTGTACAACATCCTATTGTCATTGCTGGAGAGTAAAGAGGGGAGGCCAGGGTTTGAGAGGAAGGCTGCTTGGGGACAGAAAGGCAGTACAAGACATTCCTCCTCTCCCATCTCAATTTCTGGCCCTGTTACCCTAGACTGGGGGAAATGAATTCAGACTAGGAGGGCATTAAACTGGAAAACAAACATCCTACCTTTGGTATATAGTTAAAATCAACTAGGCTGGCAACTTACTGGGTGACAAGAATTAATGGAAGATAAGGGACACCAATCACCAGAATAATAGGCTGCCTCCAGGGCTGGAGCAGCACACACATATGTGTATGTGATTTAAGGGGACATAAAAAGTAATATTATTTTTATAAACTGAAAGCACCCTCTGCGGCAATCCAGTTTCTTAAAAAAAAAAAGTTTTGTTTTTAAATTGTTTTTCTTAAGGTAAAATTTACACAACAGAATTAATTTGACTTGTGCAATTCAGTGACATGTAGGACATTTGTAATGTGGTGCAACGACCCCTTCAATCTAGTTGCAAAACATTTTCATCAGCCCAAAAGAAAACCCTGTACCCTTAGACAGTCACCCCGCACTTCCCTCCTCTCCCAGCCTCTGGTAACCACCAATCCACTTCTTATCTCTGTGTATTTTTCCCTTATGGGGTATTTACTATATACAATCCAGTTTTTAAACAACAGGTCCTGATGCTTTTGTAGTTTATGTATTTTTGATACGTACACATCTTAGAGGATAGTGGGATTCTTCCTGTGCAGCATATCATACTGTTGCTAATGTCACTGTAGCAGATGCAGTAAGAGCCTGCCTCCTGTTTACACAGCTCCTATATTTTTAATGGCCCTCGTGTTCCAGGTAATATTTCTTAATGACCCAATTCATAGTGAACTTAAATCACCCACCCTGCCCTCCCATCCGTGATGGCTCTACACTTAGAACATCACAGAAGTGTGGCCTTGGGTTTTAACAAAATTGTGTTTCACCCTTTTGAGATAATTCTCCATATATTTCATCAGGGTGTATGTGTGTGTGTGTGTGTGTGTGTGTGTGTGTGTGTGTGTGGAGATAACACTGTTTTTTAAGGCGATAGAGTAAGTGATGCTGCAAAATATGCAGTAAGATATTTATTCATTCTCTAGTGAGGTAGATTTCATGCTCTTGTGGTCCTAAAGACTACCTAGAAAAAGTATAATATTGGCTTGAAATATGCTATATTTTCAAGTTCTCTTGGAGACTTTTCTAGTCATTCTACTTTTATCCCCTGACGTCCTCTCTTTCAAGCTTTTGGTTGAAAAATGTTACCCAGGGTTTGGTGATTGATAATAGACGGTGTTAGCATTTTTTTCTCCATGTGCTCACCTACGCCTGGAGATGAGTTTGTGGGTTTTCTTTTCCATAGATCAAGAGAAAGAAATAAGATATTGTGTTGCATGTTTTGACCTATAGAGAACAGATGATCCAAATGTGGCTTCTAGATCTTTAGCTGCAAGCTCTGACCTCTGTTTTTGACATAGGAAATGTTTGTACACCTATTCGTGTTGCCCCTTTTATCTATATTTGGTGTTTACTTTGTGTACCATTCCTCAGAGAAAATCAGTGGTGATTAATTATACAAGATTCTGGCATTTATTTCCCCTGAAATAAATAAATAAGTGTGGATCAATTCCTAGCTTATATTACCTAAGTAGCTATGGTTTGCCAACCTGCCTCCCTTGCCTACACTCGATGCTCCTAAGGGTGGGTAAAGGACCTTGAACATACTCAGTTCCACTACCAAATATAGTGCCAGCTACATAGTTTACACACAGTAATCACTGATAAATAGTAACATAAAGATAATATTTTAAAACATGTATTGTTCTATAACTTCATGTTGGAATGAACTTTGGAAGTACACACATTCTAAGGAAACGTATATAGATACGTGTACGTATATATTTGTATGTATATATGTGTGTGTACATACAAAATACCAAATTTCTAACTAATTTTACGTTCCAAGTCAAGAATCAGTAATAGCAGCACAAATGTTAGAGTAGGGGCTCCTAATGCCTCATCACATCCCAAAAACACTAAAAAACGTGACAAAAATGAGCAGAATCCATGTTAATGGACATTTGGTAGTATCTTAGGTTTATTTTTTTAAAACAGTGCTCCTAAGAAAGTTCTTATTTTCTGATATATATTATAAAAAATGCTTTTGGTAATACAGTTGGGGTAAAATTTCTAGGTTTAATATGTTCTTAATTTATAAAATAAAGTCCCTTGTTTCCAAAGTGGTTCGTCAGCCTCAGTAATCTACATAAAGAACTCTGAAAAGTAGAGCTACAAGTTTATGGCAAGCATGAAAATGCCTAAACAGAGAAAAAGCAACATAAACATAGTAGGAGAGATTTGTAGGGCAAACCCAGACATACCCAAAGCCAGGGAGGAACAACAGCAGAGTGAGACTCTTTGGGGAACAGAACTTTGAAAAGCTCCCGTGTTTAGTGGGAAATCTAGAAAGCCTACACAGGCCCCGAGCAGGATGCATGCTCAGTCTGGCTGGCTTTCAGCCTCAGCATAAGCAGGGAGCGAAAGCTAAGGCCAGGTTGGAAAATCCGACAAGACTAGTCAACAAAGGAGCGCCCCAACACACACCTGATGTGCAAAGATTTGGAGAGTGCTAGGAATAAATTTAACAAAAAGTTGCAAGATTTGTACACTGAGAACTACAAGCAATTACCAAGGGAAGTGAAAGAAGACCAAAATAAATGTAAACACATTCAGTGCTTATGAATTGGAAGACTTAATATTGTTAAGATGGCAATACTACCCAGATTAATTTACAAATCAAAGGAATTTCTTTCTTTTTAATTGTTATGTGTGTATGTATGGTATGTATATAATCTCTACACCCAACCTGGGCTTTGAACACACAAACCCAAGATCAGAAGTCGCACAATCTACTAGCTGAGCCAGCCTGGTGCCCCTTACAAGCAATTTTTATCCAACTATTATTATTTTAATTGCTGCCAGTGAAATGGATAAAAAAAAGTAGCATGTCATTTTGATCATGATTTGAATTTAACTGATAACAAATGAAACCTAAAAGACAGTCTCTCATATCGGCTTATTTTTTCTCATATTAAAAATGTATGTAGTGACACCACACATAAATAAAAATTTGCATTTGTAAAAAAATTACATGATAGCTCAGTGAATTTTCAGTGTGAGTATATACTTGTAAATATCAGTCAGACAAAAAAAATAGTTTATTATAAGCAACACATAAAAAAGCGCTGCCCTTCTTTACCACAATTCACCAAAAGATAATTACATCCTAACTTCAAACACCATAAATTACTTTTGCTTATTTGAACATTATTTAAAAGAAATGTATCGCATGTATATTTTCTGTCTGTTTCTTTTGCTTAATGGCATGTTTGCAACGTTCACTATTTGTGAATCATTCATTCTGTTTCACGCAGTAGTAATTTGCACTGCATAGTATTGTATATAATGACTATCCACTTGACTGTTAATATGTTATGCCCAGATTTTGAGATCCCCAAAGACCACCAGGGAGCTGAGTCCGATGCAAAAACAAAAAAGCCCTTTATTCAAGCTAGCTCAAGCTCAGTCTCCCACACTCACTGACGCAGCAGTGTGATATAGAGAAAGAGAGTTTCAAAAAGCGCAGCAGTTTTATAGGGGCCAGTAGCCAATGAGATTGTAACACACACAGAAAGTTGCTTAGTAACTGTTTGAACTAGCCTATCACTCTGGCCAGAATTGGCGTGCAAGTTTGGCGGGCAAAAGGCAGGGTTTACATTCTTTGGTGGTCAGGGGTTCCGCATTCCTATTGGCTAACTCAAACTAACTCACAGGCGATCTGGGCCAACTAGCTCAAGGGAGGGCTGAACCACATTCTGACAATCTGTGGTTCCTCCCAGAGGCAGGTCACGTGGGGTCACACACAAGAAGGCCAGTGCAACGCAAAACGGAGCCAGCCCTGCTCTGCTCTTTCAAAGACCATTTGGGATTTTCCAGATTATAGCTATGCCACATGAATTTTTGTTACATATGTAAGTAGGAATTGAATTGTGTGGTCTTGGGAAATGGTGATCTAGATGTATAGAAATTATAAAAATTTCCCAAGAAACATGAGTAATGTCTACCATTTGCATTGCAGCAGTTTGAACAATTCCAATTAATACCATGTCAATGCTTGCTACAGTGAGTCTGTAACTTTAGTGTCACTAAAATGTCTAGAGATGTACTATATTTCATTGTGCCTTTAATTTGCATTTTCCTAATGATTAATACTATTTCATATGTATATATTGTTGATTTAGGCATGCTTTTTGACAATGCTCTTATTCACTTATTTTTTTTTCCTTTTGTGTCCTTATTTTAAAGTTAATTCAGAAAAGTCCTTTAGGTATATTCAGGCTATGAATCCTTTGTCAAACATGCATTGCATATATATATATACATATATATATATATACACACACACATACATACATACATACACACTCTTTTTCTAGAGTTCTCATGTAACTCAGTGTTATTTGTAAAAGACCCTTTAAATGATATTTGTGTAAAAGGAAGTATAAGAGCATTAAATAGTACGACAGGACTTTCCTTTTCAGTCTACCTGATTTCAAATAAGCAAACTGCTAGGAATTTGCTTCCCTTCCCCCACAGAATTAGTCAAATATTGGAATCCTAACTATCCCATCTCTAGTGTCCATCTAACATTAGATAAATAGGATGTGTGAACATCCTATTAGTTAAACAAAATTTGTATTTCACAAGATTTAAAATACAGAATTATGAAAAGGGACATCAAATGACTTTTTCTACTGTATTTTTAATTTATTTCAGACCCAGCATTTGTAAAATATGCCCAACACACACATACACATAGATTAACATATATTAGAAATAAAATGCAATTTTATTATTTATGGCCCCAAGCCTCATTTCACACTGTTTCTTTCCTCGTGCTCTGTTTTAATGTCAGTGGTTTTTAAACCTATCTTATTACATTCCCTAGTTGTTTTACTCAGTATTTTCCCTTTTATGAAATATATTTTATATAATTAACTATTGCTTAATGCTATTTTTTGTGTTTGTCAATAAAATTATAAGTTTCTTAAAGGCAGTGGGAGGGGCGCCTGGGTGGCTCTGTTGGTTAAGCATCTGCCTTTGGCTCAGGTCATGATCTCAGCATCCTGGGATGGAGCCCCACATCAGGCTCCCTGCTCAGCAGGAGGTCTGCTTCTCCCTCTCCCTCTATCCTTCTCCCCCACTCTGTGCCCTTGCTCTCAATCTCTCTATCAAATAAATAAATAAAATCTAAAAGAAAAAAAATGAGATTTTCATATTCTTCTTTATTTCGTGTAGCATCTAACAATCTTCATATATAAAAGATGTTCAATTACTCGAACATTGGTTAATCTACCAGACCTCCTGCTGAAAATGAATTATTTTCAAATAGTGTAGTAATTGATAATAAATAATAAATAAATAATACTTCATAATAAATAATAAATAAATGATACTTCAAAAGGGGTGTGGTAGACAGAATGCCTCCAAAAGATATACACAGCCTAATGCCCAGAACTTGCATAAGGAAAGAGTTGTTGGGTCTTAATAATGTAACCAAACTAATGTGAGTTTACTCCTTGGGAAGTTACAGATACAGATGACATCAGGTGGAGTCCTCACATAAAAGAAACTTTATTTCCTTTAAGGAGATAAATAAGGAGATCAGGGAGAAGCAGCTGCAAAAATAGGACTTTGCCAGTGTGGAGGGGAATGGGTTTCTTTTATTTCGAATTAGGAGGAATCTTCAGAAAGGTCGCACAGGCATTCTTAGAAATACTCTTCTGTAGGCATCCTATGTTATGTTAATGACGCTTATGCTCCTCCTAGGACACAGACTAACAGTATAATGAAGCAGAGGTGAGTGCTAGACTGGGGGAAAAGGCTATGGGCTGTAGGAGCTTGAGCCCCTTCCTTATCTCTAGTAAAGAATTCAGGGTCTTGCTTCTACTTTTGAGACAGCCCTGCGAGTTTTATGTCTCTGATGGGGTTCAGCTCTTTCCTGGCCTGACAGAAACTGTTCTGTTAGTTTTTGGATTCCCTTTGTTTCCTTAAAATCCTTAACTACTGAGGTTTTTGCATTGCTTTGTATCTCTGACACCTCCTGGGAAGTTCTGCAAGACAAAGCCTGGGCAAGTAAGGCACAGATAGTGGGTGGGGCATAACTGGGCGCCTAAAATGACTTTCCTTGTGTCAAGAAGGTTCTGGTTTGTCTTCCTTTTTCTGGGGACCCCTAACTCTTTCTGCTTCTGGTAGCTTGACAGTTATCCTATTTTTTTTTTCTTCATCCAGGCAAACAGCTGATTTACCCCCTGGGATCCACATGTAGTCCACCCATTACCTCCTGTCACTCTTTTCTGTGAATATTAGCCAAGTTCAATTTCAAGTTATGTAATCACCATCAAGTCATACTTTTGTCCAAACAATAATTTGCTATCGTGCTTTTCAAACAACTACTTAAGATGCAGTTCTAATTTACCAGTTCATTTTTCTTACATATATTACCTGCTTTAGGGAGGCTGTAGAAAATAAAAACAGGAAAGCACCAACTAAAAGAAAGTTGACCTGGGGAACATTAGATATGATAAAAAGAGTCTCATCAAAATTTTCTTTTGCTAATAGGAGTATTTAGAAACATCTCTATGATTTTACGTAGTGATTGGCAACACCGTGTTTTTCGATCAGAGACAAAGATTTGACCTCCAGCTTCTTAGCTCATTTACAACACTGTGTTCATATCCTACAAAAAGGCTAGAATAAACTTTTTAGGGCCACTGCTTAGCAAAACCTAGTCCTTCATCATGGCTTTCTTTCCCTTTACGATTCAATTTTCAAGTATTTTCAAGGATTCGATATAACAAAATGTATGTAGAACTAGGATCAAAATTTCACTATCTTAAAAATACAAACAGATGACCGTTTCTGAGCAAAGTGTTTGAGCTTTTGGAATGGGGTTGAGGAGGTGGATGGGAGAACAATGAAGAACCTTGTCTCATTCACATTTTAGATACTTTGGCCTGTGGTGAGTTCATTGGGGCCTAAATATTAAGTGCACATGTCTGTAGTGCTCTTGGCAGTCAGGTTGATAAATTTTCCTCAAAATTTTTAAAGAGTTAATGCGCTTCCCTAAGAAGCTAAATCATTATCAAATAGCAAAATGATAGGACCCCGCTAATTAGGAAATCATTCGGCCACTAAACTGATCCTTTTAGAGATTACAATATAATTTTTCCATTAAAGGCTCTTTGATAGGCTTGAAAGAGGGTTTATTTGAAGTTCCCTTTGTGCTAAGGAGAGAGAACTCTGCTCTTTGTGGTGTAGTCTTTGTTAGAGGACTTTTGAAATGTAAAAACGATTGACTAAGCAATAGCGAGGTGTGTTGTTTGCATATGAATTGCTGTACTTCAGCTATCCTGTTTCATCAGCAAAGTAGCAATTAACTGCTAGAGCTGTCGTCTTCTAAATTAGCAAAGAAAAATTTCAGAAGGTTATATTTCAGGCAACAAATACTGCTCCAAATAGAGCTTCAGAGTATAAGTCTTAAACACAAGAAAAAAGGATATTCTGAAGCTCCTTTCTTGAATACATGACCTGTTACTTAGGAATCAGTAAAATTCAATTTTTCTGATTGAATTATATATGAAAAGTCAGGTCCCATAATTTGTAATTTGTGTCATTCTATAGAAAAACCACCTTGAAGGATAAGGTCTTGTTAGAGCAATATTAGGTTTAATCAAATTGGAGATGTACACCATTTTATTTAAAATGCTTGGGGATACTTAATGACTGCCAGTTCATCCAGCTGTGTAATGAATTAGGAATTAGTATCTACTTCTGTGAACAGGTTAAAATCCCAGAAGTGATTTCAGCCTATCCAAGAAAATACACTAACATACCACAATAGGCTACTTACTTATGAAAGACGCCAAGAGGAGTAAGTCTACATGAATATAACTTGTGTAAAGCCCCCAGGAGCTATAGAACTGTGAGGATTGCAGTTGTTCACAGGCCAATAATAATAACATACCAAGAAGCGAATTTGTCATATTTCCTAGACATTAGCAGGTAAGTAGGAAATTTGGACAAAAGTTAAAGAAGTACATTAATATGACTTACTATGCTCATGGTAACAATGAACACTGATAATCCAATTAACAAAGCCTTCACAACTGTAAGCTTAATAGGTCAGCTCTTGGCTAGATCAGAGATCTAGGTACACATAAGAATCCCCTGGGAGGGGCGCCTGGGTGGCTCAGTGGGTTAAAGCCTCTGCCTTAGGCTCAGGTCATGATCCCCTGGTCCTGGGATTAAGCCCCACATAGGGCTCTCTGCTCAGCATGGAGCCTGCTTCCCCTGCTCTCTCTGCCTGCCTCTCTGCCTACCTGTGATCGCTCTCTCTCTGTCTCTCTGTCAAAAAAATAAATAAAATCTTAAAAAAAAAAAAAAGAATCCCCTAGGCAGATAAAAAATACGGGAGTTTCCATTTCTGATAACTATGAATTAATTGGTGCTGAACTAATCCTCTTGGCAACAGCAATTACAAAGTCTAAATAGAAAAGAAAAAAATCGTTTGGAAATATGTTGGTGTGAGAAGAAGCAAGCCCAAAGGGAAAGCATCTGATTGTATAACATGGAAGGTACATTTCCTACTTTAGTGTTTTCTAGTGCTCACCACTGCCCAGGGCTGGTCATGAAGGGGACTGCTTCACTACTTACTGTGCCTACCATTTCTTCTAGTCAACATGGCTATGGTGTAAGAGTAAGGACTCCATTTTATTTCTCTTTGTAGCCTTGGCAAATAGCTTATTACATGAGAGACATAAAATACAAAGTTATATGTCTCTATCTTCACGTACATTTATACACATGTACTTTGTGTATGTGTATTTTAAACTGAAGCAGCTAGGAACTCTAAGGATGCGTTAACAAAGAAAACACAGATTTCTATTTTTTTACTCTCAGGTACATCCCCTTTCTCATAGAAACAGCATTACTTTTTTTTTTTATGATTTTATTTATTTATTTATTTATTTATTTGACACAGAGAGAGATGACAAGTAGGCAGAGAGAGAGGCAGGCAGACAGAGAGGGGGAAGCAGGCTCCTTGCTGAGCAGAGAGCCCGATGCGGGGCTCGATCCCAGGACCCTGAGATCATGACCAGAGGCCGAAGGCAGAGGCTTTAACCCACTGAACCACCCAGGCGCCCCTAGAAACAATATGCCTTAATAAAACTCAGTCTTAAGGCATTACCTAACATTGATGTGCCATGTTTTAAAAGACAAAATAATGCAGAAATTCCAAGAAATGGAAGTAAACAGCACCTAATTTCACTTGAGCATTTCCTTGTGAACTTTAACTGATACCAATCAGTGGGAGAAAGGCTCCTGTAAACTTAATTTGGGTACACAAATACATCCTGTTATTATCTTTTCTAAACTCCAGAAGGAAACAGATACTTAACTCAGCCAGGGTACTCTACCAACAGCAAAAGCCTTGTTTCATCTGTTGGGGCTCAGGGCAGGCCACCCCAAGACCTGCCACAGTGGCATATTGATTATTTCGAATTAAAGTTACCTAGGGAACAAGTGCAAGAACACCCTGTCCCTCCCTTTTGTCCAGAAAGCAGGAAATAAATCTCCATTGTGAAAGTTACCTTCTTTGCACCTGGAGGTAGAGAGACATCCTGATCAGTAGATATGCAAACTCAGGGCTGACGAAGCCTTTGTAAAGAAATCTTGTTACTGTTAATAATTCACTACCCTAGCCCAAATTCTGTTCAGAATTCCTTAGTGACTAAAGTTCTCCCCCAAAATGAGTTTTCTTTGTACTGTCAATTCCTCACAAATTTATTTCTTTTTTTTACTAAAATTGCAAAAACTGCCTACCATGGTCACTTCTTAGGTCCCATATCTAGGAGGCCATTGTAGATAGAAATGACATTTCATCTGTTTTGTTTCACTTAAACCAGCCAGAAGAATCTTGAAGGGGAGAGTAACGTTTGTCCTTCCCAACAGATCTTGGGAAGTTGTTTTTGTTCATTATCTCCTTCCTCTAAGAAGAGAAGCCTTTAATTTCATATTTAGAACTTAGTAAAGAGAAGCCATTACAGAGCATTTTCCTATTCCTAATTAACACTCTGAGCATTCCCTCTCACTTTCTAGCATATTCCCTACATGGAAGGAAAAAAAAAAAAAACAGAAAAACAAAAAAAAACTGTCCCAGCAACATGCTACAGTTCTGCATAATTTTTTTTTTCACAACTGTTCTGCCCACTCAGTTCACCTTCTTCACTATGAGATCCCTGCATATTAGAAGTATGTGGCATGATGGTCTTTTTGGTTCCCTATGCAGGTTGCTTGTCATTAGCTGTCAAGGATCATAATTTTTTTGTCATAAACATAGATTATAAATCTCACATAAACAAAAAGGAACAGGGATTGAAATACACACATAGACATGATTTTCTTTAAGTTTTCTTACTGAAGAAGCAAAAGTTGTCTCTCTCAATTTTTGCTAATTTCTATTATATCCCTTGGTACATTAAAAAAATAATTTTCTTCTTGGGAATCTTGCATAATCGTTAGATTGCAACCCATCTTAACATGATGCCTTTGTGTAATGTAATCATGGGTTTATCTGTATGTGACTCAAAGTAATATTGGTTTTTGAAAGAAATATTTTTTTATGTCTTTTCTCTCAAAATGCCTCATGAATCATTTGAAGAAGGAAAATGAATTTGAAGAGCTGTCTAGAAACTTTTCGTTGGGAGGCTCCTGGGTGGCTCAGTGGTTGAGTGTCTGCCTTCAGCTCAGGTCATGATTCTGGAGTCCTGGGATTGAATCCCATGTTGGGGTCCCTGCTCAGAGGGGAGTCTGCTTCTCCCTCTCCTTTTGCCCCTCCCTGCTTATTATATTCTCTGTCTCTATCTATCTCAAATAAATAAAATCTTAAAAAAAAAAAAACAACTTTTCATTGGTACCTTCTAATACAGTAGGACGAATATTAAAAGTTGTAAAATGAATGTCCATGGCTTGGAAGACAATCCTGAAGATGATAAAGCATCCTTCAAAATGTCACCTCATTAATATTCTAGATGTTACAGGTGATAAAGTATAGGAAGGCTGAGTCAAAATGATTTCAAATAGACTAAATGGTGGCATTTTAAGATTTTTCTCATTTGGCTTATGCACATATTTTTTGTGTGTATATAGATAGGCAAGGAATGATATATGATAACTTCTTTAATCTAAATCTATAAAATCTTTTAAATCAGTATAAATTTTGTTCTAAAATATCACATGAGAAAGTATTGTGGTATAATTGCCACCATTCTTTGTTCCTTAGTGCAACTTAAATGACATCTTCCAATCAATAGAGTCATACATTCAGTAAATAGTATTGTAACGCCTGCCCTAGGGGCTCATGGGAAATTACAACACAACTGTTACCCTCCTGCTTCCCTGTATCCACACACCTCCCCTCTCTGTCCCGCTCTCTGCCCTGGAAGGCATCTCTGTCCTTTGCCTTCCTGTTGTATTTGACCAGCGGGAAGCATACTCACATCTTAGAGTGGGAGGAGAAGAGAGGGGAGATATTTATTCCTGTACCTCCATTTTTACTTTGCTGCAGATCTGACAAAAACTGCATTTCTTTCTGGCCCCAGTGTTTATCTAATGGTCCATTCTTTACTGGATCCCATTAACTCAATTCCATTTCTCTTATCCCTTCCGGATTAAAATAATGCATTTCATTGAATCTAAGTGATACCACATATCTCTTTTTGCCACTCTTGTTCATCCCTAGGAGTTTGACTATCCATGTTGGTCTTTTAACTCTACTCAAATCTTTGTAAATAATCCCTTCACTGAACTCTCCTCAATTAACTACTTTAAACATATCATCTTTTTCCTGCTGGAACCCTAGCTGACACACAACCCCACTCTTTGGGTGGGTCATTCTTTTAATGTCAGCTGGAATTAACCTATTAACGTTAAGTTTCGTTTTGGGGTATGTGTATACATTCACCTGTGTGTGTGTGTGTGTAATGTATGTGTGTAATAAGATTGGCTAGTAGTTTACATTTGGTACTATAGGAGCGGAAAATGTTTCCCTTCTTTTCTTCTAGGTTCATTGGCTAGTTTAATAATTAAACTGACATGACACAGATTGACAGGAGACAAATGAATTTTCTATGTACAGGAGCCCTATAAAAGTATAAGACTCCCCAGTTGTAATTGAGTCTTATATATCATCCTGAGCTAAAGAGAAGGGAGTAGGGGCCTGGGGCTTCAAAGTGGGAAAGACAATTCACAGGAAGATGAGAAGAGCAGATGTTTGGTAAACAAATGTTTGCTATGCCACACATAGAAGTTTCTTGATATAAAAAGTTATCTCTGGTCATAACTCTCTTTCTGATGCAGATTCCCTCTCGAAATTCTTTTAGGCAGTCAAGGGGGAGATACAAAGTTCTTCCTAAAACTGGGCCCCCATAATTTTTAGCTGGAAATAATCCACAAGCCAAAGCGGCAAATCCTGGGGTGGGATATTCTGTTTCCCCTCAGTACTTTCTTTTTCTTGCCTAGGTAAAAGGGTTATACTGCATTTAAAAAGTTGAAAGTGAGGGGTGCCAGGGTTGCTCAGTTGGTTAAACCTCTGACTTCAGCTCAGTTTATAATCTCAGGGTCCTGGGATTGAGTCCTACGTCAGGCTCCACACTCAGTGGGGAATCTTCTTGTCCCTTTCCTTCTGCTCCTACCCCCACTTGTACTTTCTCTGTTTCTCTTTCAAATAAATAAATGAAATCTTTAAAGAAAGTTAGAAGTGTTCTTTTCATTCTTATGCTATGAACCAATTTCATTATCACATAAGAACATTATTATCACATGCTATATGAAAGTTTGAAAATAAGGACTATGTGGTCCTGGAGTTTTGGCCAATATGGCTTTAATATTCCTCTTAGTTGGGCTAAATTTTACATAGGATTCTTCCTGACTCTCGGCCTTTGATCTCCCTTTCCTTAAAGAGTTTACTTTAGAAAATTCATAATTGCAAATTCTTATTCGTCCTCTTGACAGCTTTATAGCCCGAATTGTCTTTTTTAAGGAATTGGAGCATCCCTGTGAAATATAACCATCAAGGATAGTAGCATCCCTATGTCCCATCTCTGTGGGAGAATTGGAGCCTAACTCCAACTTGTAAAACTACCTCCTGTCACGAAGATAGGAGAAAGGTTACTTTTCCTTTGGGTAAGTACAATTAGCAGATACATATGGCCTAACATCTCTCCCACCTCACATCTTAAAAAACCCTTTGTTAAAACACAATTAAGTTTAGAATCCGGTTTTCTTGTCTCTTGCAATAACCCTGGGTAAAGTCACCCTGTCCTGTTTAACTCTGGCCAGTGCAATTTTTACTTTGAAAGTCTCTTCTTGATATTTCTATTTTCTTTATAGCAGCTATTTCTTTATACTTCTCCAAATACCACTTTTTAGACCTATTAGAGTTCTCTTACACTTCTGTTTCCCATTTCAAAATTTCTGCTTTTATATTTATGAATTTTAATCCTTATATATTTTGGTATTTCTTGTTAATGTTATCAAATTGAATGTGTCCTTTAGTATTTTCATTCTTTTGTAACAGAGTTTTAAGGTGGTGAATTTCCTCTCAGAATCGTTACTACATTCTCATAGTTTATTTGTTTGTTTGTTTGTTTGTTTGTTTAAGTGAGGGAGGAGGGGCAGAGGGAGAAAGAGAATCTTAGCAACGTGGGAGTCAAACTCAGAACCCTAAGGTCATGACCTGAGCAGAAATCAAGAGTCGGGCGCTTAACTGAATGAGCCACCCGGGTGCCCCACATCTCATAGTTTTAAATGTGTGGTAATTATTATTCGACAATTACATTTTCGTCACATCTTTCCTTTCAAGAGATTGAAAACAATCAAGAATTGTTTAGGGAACCACTGAATGAATTCCCACATTCCTAGGTATTTTTTATTTCTATATTCACACTTTCTTTATAGTTTTAAATGTGGTATGATCAGAGAAATTTTCTATAATTTCTATTTTGGGGAATTTAATAATTTTGTCTTTACTCAACATATGACTAAACACTGTATATTTCCTATGGATAACATTAGTAGGCAGATAGCGAGCTTATATTATTTAGAGTTTATTAAATATGTATGTTTTAAAATACTGTATGTACAAATAATCTCAGTCATTGGATTATTTGTATTCCTTAAGCCTACTTTATTATGAACTTTGTTAGTGTCAGGGGAAAATCAGAAAAATAATGCATTATTGTTGCTAGAGATTGAATGTTTGTGTCCCTAAAATTAATATATTGAAATCATACCACCCAAGGTGATGGTTTTAAAGGTGGGTTCTTTAGAACATGCTTAGTCAGGAAGGTGGAGAACTCATGATTGGTATTAGTATTCTTATAAACGTGACCCCAGAAAGTCAGTGTCTCCTTTCTACGACATGAGGTTAGAGGAAAAACTCAGGTTGTCTAGGAAGTGAGCCCTTAACACACGTCAAATCTTTAGTCCCTTGATCTCTGGCTCCTCAACCTCCAGAACTGAAAAATAAATCTTTGTCTTTTAAACTACTTAGAATATGGTATTTTTGTGATAGCAGCCCGAACGGAATAAGGCAATTATGTTGTTTCTTTCAATCTAACTTTATTCATCAATAATAAATAATCACACTCCATTAATGATTTTGGCTTTGAATTAACATCTTTTTTTTTTTTTTTCTGATAGTCTCTTTTATCTCCCTTACCATTATTAGGACTATTAAGCTTTTTCTGGTTTCTACTCAAGCGCTTTCCATAATTTTCTCTTTCAATATTTCTGAGTGATTGTTGGAATTTACCTTTTTTTATTGAAATTTACTTTTGTGAATGATACAGAGTTATATATTTTTTTTTCAGAGTTATATTTTTTATGACTGCATTTCGAGTCATTATTTTTCTCCAGGCTTAAGAGTATTTTATTTACATTTATTATTTATAAGAGGATTTCCTTCCTCTGTATAATCAGTTTTCCAGTGATTGGAAATTTATATAATCTCTTTTCATTCTGGTTTTGTTGCTTCAAACAATATCCTTCAACTTGTATAAAATACATCAATTTGAGTGAAACAAAAGGATATCTACTAACCTGATCATTATGTCACAAATGATGAGGTAACATATACAGACTTTTTCTTTCCATCGCTGCTTCATCCCTTAGTTTCCCTTTATTTGAGAGCTACATTTGTCTCATTACAGTCTTATTTTTCAATTCAACATGATTTCTCAAAGATTATCAACTTTGTTTCTGATATTTTTATAGCCATGTGCTATTTTAAAGCTTATATAAGAAGTGGTAATTTTGTTTTACTTTATTGCATCCAGTATTATTAATGTTTTCTTTGCGTATCTGTGTATGTGTTTGTACCTAAGTTAATTATGTGATAAGCTTTATGGCAGTAACAACCATGTTCCTCATGTCTTCTTCAAGTCCCCACAATCTTCAGCACACACTTCTCTATGTAGGTACTCAGCAAGATTTTTTATTTTTTTTATTTTGTTACTGAATTTAAAAGCTTGATGAAAATAAGCCGAGCCTGGAGAAATGCTCTGACCTCTCATCCGTTAGCACTCACATTTCCCATTTGTTTTATCCTTTTTGGAAAATGAAACAAAGTTTCTCATTTCCCAAAAATGTTGCTAACTTCAAAGACTACCTATACCATTTTATTTATCGAAGTGAAGAGGGAGAGAAAGGTTCTTGTCTCTCAGAGTGGAAGAATGAATCTCCAGGACAAAGAAGAGTGAGTAAAGTGGTAGAGTTTTATTAAGTAAGGATCCAGGAAAAGCTCTTGGGAGTGAAAGGGGTCCCAGCTGGGTTGGGACAGTCTTTTATTTAAAGAACTGACTAGGGTGTGTGTGGCTTTATGATTCTTGGGATGTCTTGATTTGAGCAAGGACTAGTGATGAGGTCTTTAATAGCTTACTACTTCTTCTTCTTGGGTCTGGTCACAATGTGACTGCCATTAAAAGATCTCACCTCTGATGCCCAGGACAGGGTGGTCTGGTTTCTTCCCTTGTCTCTGGTTTCCTTATGCTTCAGCATTTCTGGGATTTCTGTGAGCTTGATCACGTAGCCCCCTACCTATCTCTCCTTACCTGCCTGAGCTTGTCCTTTACTCAGTGAGACCCTGCAGATGTGTATTGGTGGGTCATATACTTGGGGGATGATTGCCAACATGTGTTTGTGGGGCAGGAGAGTGGGATAGAGACAAAGGAAGTTTCCAAAGGAATTTTTATTTATTAAAGTAGACTTACAGAATCGTGGGGGTCTGGCTGAGATTGCCTTTTGCCCTTAGCAAAGTGTCACCATCCAGCCAGTTGAGTCCCTAGAGGATTGTCACTCTGCTTGTTTTTAAGAATTTGTCAATGGGCTTTAAGTAGTAAGAAAATTTAATAATTTTCCTTCTGCCTTTATTTCCCACATCAAAAGGAAATAGTGGGAATGAGCAATAACTGGCATCAGAGATACACATGCCCTAATTCTAAAGAGAAACAATAAGAATTTTCATTTTTATGCAAAACAGACTCTAAAGATTTAATTTAGGGTAAGATAATAAAGGAAATTCTGCATTAGCAGGTTAGTTTGTCACTGATTAGTGATAAATGTGAATATGGGGGATATGTAGTGATAAATGTGCTGATGAGGTAGAGAGAAGGAAAACGTATTTCAAGACTCGTATTTATGTAAAGCATGTTGAAGAATTTTCATAGTTTTCAATTACTGGCTAAATGTACTATTTGCATTATCTTGGTATGAATGCTGCTACATAATCCTATGAATCTCTTTATATGTTTAAACCAGATCTAAAGAAGTGTAACTGTTAATTTTTTTTTACTGAGAGTTGAAAGACCTTAGTCCCCAAATATTCCTGCCCAATTCTGCTTAACTGAGATTGTTTAACAGCTACTGTAACAGGATTTCATTCTTGCTGTGCCTACAGACTGACCCATGATGAATACAACCTGTTTCCCTACACCTTTCTGGGTTTAAGCAGCAAAAAAATTCTTGAAACAAAACTTTGACTATTTTCCACAATAAAATAAAACTTTAAATTACTTGCCCCTCCCCTTTATCCCTCATCAACACATACCTTAAGGTGCTCTCACTTGCATTGTTTTAATAAAGTCTGGTTAACTGCGTTGTTTTTCCTTCCACAGTCTGGTAATGTAGGGACCAAGGGTAGGCTGCCCCAATATGGGCCACTTAGGCATGAACATTATTTTTTTGAGTTAAAAGTAATCAAAACCCAGTGGATGCAGGAAAAGCTCTTTCCTTCGTCCTCAAGTGTCTAAATTTGCATGGGGAAGGACAGCCTGTATCTGGAAAAGAGCTATTAACAGACACTCCACTTTAGCTAAGAAATTTATCTGCAATAACAGAGCAATCTTTGTTTTTGAAATCATTTCCTTTCACCTTTCACCTGGCCCTACCTCTTTCCTTAGCACAATAAGCTTCTTGTTGCCTCATTGTCTTTGGCATTTCACCTCTATGTGGATTCCCCATACACACTCTATTAAATTTTATTTTCTCCTGTTAATTTTTCTCTTGTCACTTTGATTCTAAGTCCAGCTAGAAGGACCTTGAAGGGCAGAGGAAGGTCTTCCTCCCCAAGATTAGTATCATTCATATTAGAACCAGACTCCCCACTGCCTAGCCCAGAATGCTTCAGTGAGGATTGAGTAGGATGAAGACCTTTTGCTATCTCCCCCCTCCAGCATGCTCCCAGCTGATGATCTAGCTTCAGTACTTCGATTGCTTAGGACCCTGCCCTTTTCTGTTAAAGGGTTGTTGGAGCCTCTTTTCTTGTTTCTTTTTTGTTTGTGTGTGTGTGTGTGTGTTTTTTTTAATATTTACCTGATTAAGAAAGAGAAAGTATAAGTGAGGGAGGGAGGGAGGGAGGGAAAGAAGCAGAGGCAGAGAGGGAGAAGGGGAGGGGGAGACTCTCAAGCAGACTCCCCTTTGAATAGGGATCCTAACAAGGGGCTTGATCTCATGACCCTGAGATCATGACCTGAGCCAAAATCAAGACTTGGACCCTTAACTAACTGAGCCACCCAGGCGCCTCTCTTTCCTTGTTGTTTTTTTTTTGTTTTTGTTTGTTTTTTTTTGTTTTGTTTTTAAGATTATATTTATTTGACAGAGAGATCATAAGTAGGCATAGAGGCAGGCAGAGAGAGGGGGAAGCAAGCTCCCTGCTGAGCAGAGAGCCCGATGCGGGGCTCGATCCCAGGACCCTGAGATCATGACCTGAGCTGAAGGCAGAGGCTTTAACCCACTGAGCCACCCAGGCGCCCCTCTTTCCTTGTTTTTATTATCATCATAATTATCCTTGTTGAGACTCCACTGCTTGATTTTATCATTGCCAAGAGACTTTATGAGGTAGGTAAGTGTAGCATTGGTTTTGACTTTTTAGGGACTCTTACTGATAATGTTTATTTCTCACCAGTAAAAGGCAAAGAAAGGGCAGCCATTATCTGAAAACCTTGCTACTAAGTCTGGTCTCATCTGCGTATTTGTATGGGTGCCAGGACCACAAAATAGTTTAGTTTTTGAAATAATTTTAAAAAGGACAATCTAGGATTGCAATGGTCAATTTGAGATAGTTTTGACATAAAATGTTTCACTTTTAGAGACACCTTAGCACAAAAAGGAGGAGATAGTCTTATTTGTCTAAAAGGAAGAGCACTTAGGTGAGAGCTCACTTTCTTTATATGAGTGTGTGCACATATGTGCACGTGCATGTGTGTGTTTGTGTGTGTGCTTGCATCAGAAGAGGTTTCCTAGAGCTAATCTTTTTTTTCTTCATGCAGAGGGAAGAGAAATAGCTTTCGACAATAATAATTTCACATTTGTCTGAAACTGGCCTGGCTCCTTCCAACTTTTGTTTTTTTCTCTCCCACTTTCTCCCCTGTCTTGGGAAATTTTAGAGATCGGGAAGCCTGGGTGGCTCAGTCGGTTAAGCATCTAACTTCAGCTCAGATAGTGATCACAGCGTCCTGAGATGGAGTCCCACATCAGGTTCCTTGCTGAATGGGGAGCCAGCTTCTCCCTCGGCCTGTGTTCTCTCTTGTGCTTGCTTTCTCTCCGTGGCAAATAAATAAATAAAATCTTAAAAAAAAAAAGAAATTAAATTAATAAAAAAAGTGATATGTTCACTCTAAAAATATGAAGTCTAGATAGACAGCAATTGCCTTTTGAAAAAAAAAAAGACAAATTACCGAGTTGCATTCATTTTTTTTAAAACATGTGAGCTGTGCATAAACAAAGCAACAAAAACCCTGCAATCAGGGCAAGTAAAGAGTAAACACCTTGCTCATTAGATAAAAGAACATAAGATGATCTTTGTTTCTCTAAAATGAGAAAAAAAAATTAAATGTGATTTGAGGAATCTCTAAAATTTAGTTTCACAGACACATAGCTTTGTAAGTTATATTAAAAATAAGTGCATGTAATATTTGACTTAAGTGGGTGAATAATAGGTTTAAAAATGTATGTGTAATTCTATTTTTTATGATGTAAATTAATGCCAACAGAATATTCCAGTTTACATAAGATTATGGCTAAACATCTTGTGATTTACATTTTAATAATTTCCAACATTAGTTTATGAGTCAAAGAAATTACTGCTATACCCACAGTAGTTTAAGATTTCAAATGTATAAAATGGTGTATAAAGAAATTGATTGGTAATAATAACGTATCTCTTAAAAATGTTAAATCTCATAAATTCTAATAATGCTATAAATAATAAGGGATTACTGTATTGACTTTAATTACAATTTCCAAATTTTCAATTAAATTTAAGACCTTAAACTAATATTAAATTGTGTTAATAAATAATCTTTTATTAGTTGGGTAATTTTAAAGCATGAAAACAATACTCTCGTCATTAAACATAATTTTAATTTACATTTGTTTTTTTACCATAGGGAATGTGAAAATGCCTTTGCATAATGTTAAATACATATCATCTTTTTTTGCCACAACAGAATTTTTAAAGGTTTTATGAAATATCTGCCCATGAATATACAGAAAGTGGATTTTTGTGATTGAGTTTTCACTGTATCTTTGTCTATAGGAAACGAAAGTTATTTTGGTTAAGATGAAAGTTAACACAAACACTTGAGATTATATTTGGTATGTTTTATGTTTCTTTAGAAACTTTTTGTAGTTTATTAGGATGGGAAATTTAGTATAAATTGTCTTATATTTTATTTAAAATACCGATAAATTTAATTATTAGTTAAAAATAAAAGCTTACATTTATTATTTGGTTTGATATTTGTATATGTCTAAATACATATATAAAGATTACTAAGCTTTTGAGTAACAAAAGTAAATGTTAAATAATTCAACAAGTTGACTTAAGGTATTTACTTATAAAGACAAGGTTAATGAGGGCGCTTGGGTGGCTCAGTAGGTTAAGTGTCCAACTTGATCTCAGTTCAGGTCATGATCTCAGGGTTGTGAGTTCAAGCCTAGCATTGGGCTCCATGCTGGGTGTGGAGCCTACCTAAAACAACAATAACAAACAAACAAACACAAAGTTAATGAATAGGGTACTGGAAGACATCACTGAGTACCATATATAAATAGTAAAATGAAACCTTGAGTTTTATCTACCATGTGACCAAATTATTCTCTGCTCAGATAATAAAATGTCCTTAATTTTTGAAAAAAATCAAAGTTTTTCATAATTGTTCCTTAATACTGTAACATTTTTTTCCTTTGAAAACTTAAGTTTGTGTATTGTCCTGCTTGGCACTTTCTCTTGATTTTGTTTTTCCCTAATTCAAGTCCAAACAGAATAGTAAAGTTATGAGGTTGTGCTTTATCACAAAATATATTTGGACTTTTCTAGAATGGCTCAGATAACACAAATTTTTTTGTTTTTGTTTTCATTTTTTCCCATCTCCTTATAAAAAGATTACAAATGATTAATAAACGGAATTAGGCTTCTTTGGTATCCTTCAAATTTTAATAAACTCATAATTATTTTAAGACTTGTTTACCAAACATGGGAACTTCCATTGTCATAGATTTATATGCATAATTAGCCTTTTCACATTAAAAGAAAAAATATTTATTTTACAACACCAAGACTATTTACCAAGTTACTATTTACCAATAAATTCTTGTTTTTAGATTTCAGCGGCGCCTGGGTGGCTCAGTGGGTTAAAGCCTCTGCCTTTAGCTCAGGTTAAGATCTCAGGGTCCTGGGATCGAGCCCCATATCGAGCCCTGCATCAGGGTCTCTGCTCAGCAGGGAGCCTGCTTCCCCCTTTCTCTCTGCCTGCCTCTCTGCCTACTTGTCATCTCTCTCTTTCTGTCAAATAAATAAAATTTTTTAAAAAAATTTTCAGTACACTTGCAAACAGGTATAACAAGTGACAGTTGGTGTTACATCAATTTCTGATATATTTATATGATTTGATTGATTTTTTTTTAAAGATTTTATTTATTTATTTATTAGGAAAGAGAGAGAGTGTGAGAGAGCAGGTCAGAGTGAGAAGCGGACTCCCCATGGAGCTGGGAGCCCGATGTGGGACTCGATCCCGGGACTCCGGGATCATGACCTGAGCCGAAGGCAGTCGCTCAACCAACTGCACCACCCAGGGGCCCTGATTGATTTTTAATATAAATCAAAAGGCCTAAATATTTCTCAGTGTTCTCTTTATGTTTTTGTTCAAGTATAACCAATGGCTACATCCTTATTTTTTTAGGGATTGTTTTGTTTACTTACTTGAGGGAGAGAGAGAGTGAGAGGACAGAGGGAGAGGGAGAAGTAGCCTCCCGGCTGAGTACAGAACCTGACATGTGGCTCGATCACAGGACCCCAGGAACATGACCTGGGCAGCCGCTTAACTGACTGAGGCACCCAGGTGCCCCAATGAATACATCTTCATAAATTAATTGAATGTCCTTTCTAAAATGAGGATTCTACCTTTTGTAAAATTTAAAGATTCTTTTCATGACAGTACACAACACATTGGCATTCAAGGTAGATGAAAGGCAGAACAAGAAGAGGGCAGGAAGGGCCAACAGAGTAAAGGTAATAGCAAGCTGGAGCAGCTTATGTATGGCAAGGAGAGTGACATTATTTAGATTTCATGCACTCCCCATGGAATGGCCAATTTATATAGTGTGGAGGGCTGTGGGGCACAGGGGCTGGTACCTGATCTAAAGGGCATTTACAGCTGATGCACATAGTGGCCAGGAGTTTAGGAGCCCAGGAAGGTAAGTGGTTGCGTGTATGGAATTAATTAGCAGCTCACAAAGAAAAAATGGCCAGTCTTCAGTCAGGGCCTCAAACTGGGATATGACAATAATTAAAAAAAACTAATTATATTATATCATCTTCTGGTGTGATCAAATCAGCCAACATAATGTATTAGTCAAATCTGTTCAGTTTTTACCATAACAGTGAAAAATTGGCTACAATCTGAAATCAATGTCTGCTGGGCAACTTCACTCAGAATTTCTGAGAATGTGTCTTTGGTACACGTCCCATCTGCCAACCTCATAATCCTGGCAGAAATCTGTAACAGTAGAACATAGGTATTTGAACATTGGCAAGTGGATATGGTACAGTTATATAATTCAAATAAACACAAATCCATTCTTACTGCTATTTGTCTGTTTGAGGAATAGCTATAAGATTTAGTCTATGAAAATCAAAAGACTACTATGTCAAAAGTAACTTCAAACCCTTAAAACTTTGAGACCCCGTGTTTCCAACTGGGTTGTCCAACGTAATACCAAATGCACTCATTTTCTATTTTTACATTTTGAGTGGTCGCTTCGGCAGCACATATACTATTTTTACGTTTTGATAAAGCTTTGCAAGACACTGAAACATAGTGCTCCCTGGATTTCTCAGTGTTTCTGCAGGTTCTGCAGGTTCTACATAATGGAAATTGACATGCTGTAACTAGAGAGAATGTCTCCTTTTGTCCTCCAGAAACATTTGTTCTCCACATGTTAAGTGTATTAAATGCAGGCACACGGGTTTATAATTAACAGGGGGATGAATCCCTGAGCCATTCTTCTACATTCACATTCACAATGGTTCTAAGCTAGGGATCTCTTTCCTGTCTCAGACAAGATTTGGTTTCATCACAGAGATAAAGTTTCTCTCTCTCGAGGGGATGGGAGTACAACCACATATCAGTTCCTATATAAACTAATAGGTTCATAATTTCAAATTCCTCTCCTGGATAAGCAAACCATTTTTGGTACATGCATGAACAACCATCTGCCTCTCATTTCATCTTTATGAAAATAGAGTATGAGAAACTGAAATGATTAATACTGCAATTAATGGAGTCTGATCTTAGTCTGGAAACCTTATGTTTGTTTTCAGAAAAATATAAATAAATTGAGGTATTAGTGTTTGATCCAATGCTGCTCATCATCTACAAACATCATTGTTTTTAGTGTATTATTACAAAGCATTAAGGTATGTAGCCAAATTTATTACTAATATATACAAGAAGCTTTTCTCAAGGATAAAGTACAGATCCCACGTGTGACCTTTAACTAAGAATTGGAAATGACTCTGATTTAAGACTTTTCTTTAACCTTATTGGAAGAGACCTAATCAGATAGTGTTAACACAAATATTGCATTAAAATTCTGAGGAACTGACACTTGGGTTTATGTCTCTCAGCTAAAAAGACGTTTTATTTGTACTTCTAGAACCTAAATGCTGATACAAGTTTCCAGTGATAAAGATTCTCTAGAATCTTGAATCGAGCTGCAGACTATCAAATATTCTAGGAGTAGTATTCCAAATGCCAGGGAACAATAATTGGTAAAACTTTAAAAAATAACTCTTGTTCTCCATTTTTCCCTAATTCTGTTTACCCTTTTTATTAACTTAAAGTTCAGTTTATCTTGATGTGTTTTCATGTTGCAACATTCAAATAGATACGATGATTTGAGCTATTGGCCTTTGATTAGTTTCACTCCTTCCATATTACCAATTCGCTTTCAAACTAGAAAGTCTCTTCTACACTGTTTTGGAATCACAGAACTATGTTAGAAAGTCATACTTTATTTTTTGGTCTTCAAATATTTCTAATATGCTGTATTGCATGAGAACTCTACCATTGTAAGGATGATATTAAGTACATTGGAACGAGGATCTTCTCCATTTTTCTTGGAGACAACTTGTATCTTGAACAAGAGCTATGGAAATAACCAGAGAAACTATGATTTTTTCATCCATGTTAGTTATCTCATTAAAGGTTAGTGTCTTAATTTGGAGGCATGTTGTACAAGTTTAATCTTGCTGCAGAGTGATTTAACAGGGAGATTATGCTGATCAACATCTGCACTTTGTTTACAGCAAAGAAAGTTAAGAAAGCAATATTCCCTGAAGAACTCTGTACAAAGTCACGAAACTAAAAAAATCCATAAACAAGCTACATTAGAACAGACTATTTTCTTTCACTTTCATCAAGTGAGGAACTAGGGAAAACTGACAGAAAATTAAAAGTTCTTTGAGTTCGTGCATTTATTTGTTTGTTGGCTTTAGAGTTAGAATATAACTGATACCCTGTTAACCTCAATCAGTCTCTTAAGAGGATCAGAATTCATTAATAGTGAGACTAATTAAGACGTCTAATTATTTTAACCAATGGGGCCATAATCTGATTTAGCCTATTAATAACACAGTTATATCTCCATGTTGATATTAAATTATCAAAATTGTGATCAAAATTCTGTTGGCCCAAACACTGACATTCTTTGTTGAATTTTCCCCTCATTTTGGATGATAATTCCACATGGCTGCAGATTTTTAGATTGTGTTATATACATCATTTATTCTATCATTTTCAGAAAATGACATTTTTTATATCATGAAAACATAAAATAGTCAATCTGATATTGTTATTCTTTCTTAGGCCTCTATAATGTTTATTAATTTTATTAAGAATATTGTTTACTTGTTCATTCAAATATCATTTATTAGTTGCTTATGATATGTTAGACACAAAAAGTATTTAAAAATGAAGAGTACTTAGTTCCTACCTATTACCTTGTTCACAATAATCTTCAGTGAAATTATGAAATAAGAAAATGAGTCAAAGATAAAATTTTTAGTATACAAACTTTTGTATATGGGGAATATTGATCTGTCTCTGCTACTTGTAACAAAAAGTCATATTTTACATATATTTTTTTGAAATTTCTGAGTAATATTGTTAATTTAGTTGAAAACTGACCTGGGAACTTGTTTGTAGGGGTACAAACATCTGGTTCTTTTGCAGGACAGACTCCCCCCGCCAAATATGGTTCAGATATTGAAAGTGATGATAATAGGTCACAAACCAAGAGAATCTGAAAGAAAGTTCACTGCTCACACAAGGGACTCCAGGGGAGATTAGAGCTTGCAAACAGATAGGAGGCCACTTGGGCAGAACAGAGAGAGTGGATCAACTGTGGTTGTTAGAAGATGTAATTAGGGGAGCATTCTCACTCACACACTGGAGATTTGTGAAGTTTAGACTTTCCAGTGGCTTCAGTGGATAAAGGGGAAAGAAAGGCTGAATATTAAGAAGAAGCCATTGGTCAAAATCAAAAATGTTGTCATCCCATAAAATATATGTGATATCTTGTCATTAGGCTAAATAAAAGTAAGCTCATTTTTTGAAAAGTAGCCTAGCTTTTCAGAAAGAGCACAAGCTTTGGAACTGGATTGCAATTCATTCTCTGCTTCAAAGTATCCATGTGATTTTTGACCAAAGTCATTTCATATCTGTAAGATTCAAGGTTTTTTTTCTTGATAAAATGAAATTCTACTTAAACCACATAGCATGGTAAGGCCAAGACAAGTTTTTGACAGTATTTTACTTTTTATTAAAGCAAATTTATTCTCCTGAAATAAATACTAACAATTAAGATTCTTGATGTCTTTTTCCAAAGATGATCCTTTTCAAGAACTCAATGAAGCTACATATTCTACGAGTTGAGCTATGTTGGCTCCTGGCTCTATGAGTCATGAGACTTCTTGAATGAAACAGATCTCAGTATGGGTGAATGGTGTAGGAGCTTATCACTGTCTTGTTAGATATTGCAAGATTAAATCTTTTTAATTATTAGTAAAGGAATTTATCTACAGTAAAGAATTTTAATATTTGACTTTTTAATGAGAGGTGAAAACACATTTTATATTCTTTTTTGGTAGGAGTGTATTACTTTCTCATTATATCAACTTAAACATTTATTAGACTTAACTCCTCCAAAGTCAGAAAATATTATATAGCAGACACAATTATCTTTGTGGGAAGAAATTCAAGTGAAACGGTGCTAGTAAAATTAGGACTTTTCTTCATTCCAAAATTTATTTATATATACTTCTATGTATACTGTTCTTAAGGTTATTTTTAGAGTTATTTCAAAGACTTCTTCAATTATCTGTCATACACTAGGATATGCAACAGAATATAGTCTGAAATAGTATGCAACAGAATAAAGTCTGAAAAAGCACAAATATGTCATATCAGGGACACTAAAATACAAAATGCATATTTATTTTAGCATATATTCAGGATATATCTATTATATTTTAGCCATCAACTATATCAATTATAATCAAAGTTATTTACAATGAAAAATTAAAGGTGTAAAGTAAAACGCTTTCTTCCTCTTAATTATTTACTACCAGGATATTGTGTAAGAATTTCTTGAAAATATAAAAGGCTTTTTTTTTTCAGTGTTCCAATATTCATTGTTTATACACCACACCCAGTGCTCCATGCAATACGTGCCCTCCTTAATACCCACCACCAGACTCACCTATCCCCCCACCCCCCTCCCTTCCAAAACCCTCAGTTTGTTTCTCAGAGTCCACAGTCTCTCATGCTTTGCCTACCCTTCCGATTCACCCCAATTCATTTTTCTTTTCCTTCTCCTAAAGTCCTCCAGGTTATTCCTTATGCTCCACAGGTAAGTGAAACCGTATGATTGACTTTCTCTGCTTGACTTATTTCATTCAGCATAATCTCTTCCAGTCCCATCCATGTTGATACAAAAGTTGGGTATTCATCCTTTCTGTTGGAGGCGTAGTATTCCATTGTATATATGGACCATATCTTCTTTATCCATTCATCTGTTGGGAAGGGCATCTTGGCTCTTTACATTGTTTGGTGATTGTGACCATTGCTGCTATGAACATTGGGCTACATATGGCCCTTCTTTTCACTACATCTGTATCTTTGGGGTAAATACCCAGTAGTGGAATTATAGGGTCATAGGGTAGCTCTATTTTTAGTTTTTTGAGGAATCCCCACACTGTTTTCCAACGTAGCTGCACCAACTTGCATTCCCACCAACAGTGGAGGAGGGTTCCCCTTTCTCCACATCCTCTCCAGCATTTGTTGTTTACTGTCTTGTTGATTTTGGCCATTCTAACTGGTGTAAGGCAGTATCTAAATGAGGTTTTGATTTGAATCTCCCTGATGGCTAATAATGATGAACATTTTTTCATGTGTCTGTTAGCCATTTGTATGTCTTCTTTGGAGAAGTGTCTGTTCATGTCTTCTACCCATTTTTTTGACTTGATTATCTGTTTTTGGGGTGTTGAGTTTGAGGAGTTCTTTATAGATCTTGGATACCAGCCCTTTGTCTGTAGTGTCATTTGCAAATATCTCCTCCCATTCCGTGGGTTGCCTGTTTGTTTGGTTGACTGTTTCCTTTGCTAGGCAATGAAGTCCCAAAAGTTCATTTTTGCTTTTGTTTCCTTGGCCTTTGGAGACATGTCTTGAAAGAAGTTACTGTGTCCGATAGCAAAGAGGTTACTGCCTACTTTCTCCTCTAGGATTTTGATAGATTCCTACCTCACGTTGAGGTCTTTAATCCATTTCAAGTTTATCTTTGTGAATGGTGTAAGAGAACTCACATTACTGAGAGTTTGAGTTCTTCTTTGCCAATTCAAATACATTTTATTTCTTTTTGTTGTCTGATTGCTGTTGCTACGACTTCTAGTACTATGTTGAACAATAGCGGTGAGAGTGGGCATCCTTGTCATTTTCCTGATCTCAATGGGAAGGCTGTGAGCTTCCTATTTCCCAATATCTAAAAGGCTCTTAAAGTTTTGTTTTACTGGTTGTCTTTTCTATATTATATAAAAACTCAGTTTCAATATGTCTAAGATACTAGTGAGTCAAATATGCATGTAAATTAAATAAAATTGGACAGCTAGTATGTGTAAAGTAATTAATGATGGCTAATATTTGAACTATAATGACTTTTTAAATGATTGGCATAGTTGCAGTTTAATTAGCTGAAATTACTTTAATAAAACCAGTAATTGGTTCTGAAACAAGGATAGTATATTTAAAAATCTACATGGTATTTTGTATATGTACTCTTGTTACATTAAAAACAAGGCCTTCCTGAAAAGATCTTGATGGGAAAGATAATAATATGGGAAAGATAATGGGAAAGATAATAATATGTGTGTGTGCGTGTATACATATATATGTGTATATACACATATATACACATGTATATATATACATATATATATGTATACACGCACACACATTGTATGCACACGCACACACACACTCATACACATATAAATATACATATATATATATAGCAAACAGTCAAGAAAGAATTTTTTTTTTAAAGATTTTATTTATTTATTTATTAGGAAAGAGAGAGAGTGAGAGAGAGCAGGTCAGAGTGAGAAGCGGACTCCCCATGGAGCTGGGAGCCCGATGTGGGACTCGATCCCAGGACTCCGGTACTATGACCTGAGCTGAAGGCAGTCGCTCAACCAACTGCGCCACCCAGGGGCCCAAGAAAGAATTTTTTTTTAAAGATTTTATTTATTTATTTGACAAGAGAGAGATCGCAAGTAGGCAGAGAGACAGGCAGAGAGAAGGGGGGAAGCAGGCTCCCCGCTGAGCAGAGAGCCCGATGCGGGGCTCGATCCCAGGACCCTGAGATCATGACCTGAGCCAAAGGCAGAGGCTTTAACCCACTGAGCCACCCAGGCACCCCTCAAGAAAGAATTCTTGACATGTCGCTGGTGCACAGAGATAGGCAGAAAGCTCTGTACTGGGGTCATGAGGAATGGCTGATTATGTACTTTAAAGTTGGGAGGGAGTTAGGGATAGGATCAGTCTCTAAGGGGTTTGAAAGCAAGGTTTCCAGGACCTTGAGCCTCTAGCTGTTGTTAGGAAAAGGTCATTTACTGCTGTCCGGTAAAACCTTAGTCATGAGACCCTTCACATGTATATCAGGGAGTCATATGCTTGGAGGATAATTGCTAACATATATCTTGGGAGATAGAGACGAAGTTTCCAAAGGTATTTTTATATCTTAAAGGAAACGTAGGATCCTGAAAGTTGGGATAATGTTAAACTAAGATTGCCTTTTGCCCTTAGTCAAGTATCAACATCGAGGCAGTGGAGTTCCTAGAGGAAAGTTACTCTGCCTGTCTCAAGCACTTGTCAATGCTATATGAGTTGTAAGGAAATATAATTTTTTTTCTTTTGCCTTTGTTCTCCACATCAGTCTCTATTTAAGAAGAATTGGATTTTCTTTCAGGATGGGAAACTTCTACTTTGAACTGGTAATTGTACATTTACTTTTTGAGAAATTTAAATTCCAAAGAGAAATAGATTTTTTTTTTGCATGATTTAGTACATGCAAGTGTCCTATTATTTACTCACTCTTTGATAATCTAATGCTTACTCTTTGTATTCAGCGTATGCCAGCAACTAAGGCCCTGGCCATGCTGGCTTTTTGTACCTAAACTCCAGCCAGGCTCAAGGTCAGAGTGGTAGTGAGAGCATAGTAGCCAAGAGTACCGTTCCTACTGCATGAATGGAAGATAGCTAAACTGATCACCCAAGGGTACTTCCCCCAGCCCTTGCTTACACACCTTATAAAATATAAAATTATTATAAAATTATTTTAGGTGTGAAAAAAATGTTCAGGAGAGTTTTACATCAAAATGTTAACCTTACTGGTCTCTAGAAATTAGAAGCTTAGACAGGATTATGGGTCCCGAACAGAATTTCTGTGCCACGTTTACTAAAGTTAGTGAGTTTCTTTGACAGGCAAAAGGCTGGACCAGAATGCTGGGAAAGACACTGTTCCTGAAAAGCTCACAGTAGAAATTAAAGAATATGCAAATATAATGTTTTCCCATACCTCCCAGTAATGAGAGATTGAGTATTCAAATTAGTGCTCAAAGAAATACGAAACATAACTAAAATATAAGAGCACAGACTAAGAATATGATAAGAGAATCATGTCCTTGTGGATACAGACCACATGAGATGGCAGAATTATTGGAACCTTAGAAATGGTGATGAAGTGAAAATGAACCAGAAGAGGGCACCTGGGTGGCTCAGTGGGTTAAGCGTCTGCCTTCGGCTCAGGTCATGATCTCAGGGTCCTGGGATTGAACCCCGCATCGGGCTCTCTGCTCAGCGGGGAGCCTGCTTCCCCCTCTCCCTGCCTGTCTCTCTGCCTACTTGTGATCGCTCTTTCTGTCAAATAAATGAATGGAATCTTTTAAAAAAAAAAAATGAGCCAGGGGAGTAAAATGCATTTAGGAAATAGTAGAATAAGAGAAAGCAATAACAACTTAAGTCTGTTTTATTTAGAAGAAATTGAGCTGGGGTGCCTGGGTGGGTCAGTTGGCAGAGCCTGTACCTCTTGATCTTGGGTTCATGAGTTCAAGCCCACGTTGGGCCTAGAGCTTACTTACAAGTAATAATAATAATAATAATAATAATAATAATAATAATAATACAAAGAAAAGAAATTGAGTTGAAGTTTTTGTAAATGTTCTTGGCTTCTTCAGTCATAGGAAAGGAAATACATCTGTGTTTGCATGCATATATTTTTGCATACTAAAGATGTATGTGTGTATCTTTCACAATAAAGTATCTATCATAACCAAAGAGGATAGTGAATGTATAAATATATGAAAGTGAAAATTACAAGTTGTATATGTATGAACACAGGATAAATGTGTCTAATCCTGATTTATAGTTTCTAATGTTAGGATGCAATCCTAAAGTATAATTTAGTGTATCCAAACTATATATATATGATGAAAGTATGAAGTATAAAAGGACAAAGTGTTAAAAGAAGCATAGATAAAGAAATCACTCTATCAGCTAATCACTTATACAAAATAAAAGAAACATGTGTCTCTAAAAGGAACTCACAGTAAAAACTTCTGGCCTGGACGTTTTTGAGTTTAAGACATTTTGTAGAAAATTTTGATGTTCCAAAAGTTGAAAGAATTTACTTAGCTTTTGTAGGATAGACAAAGTGAATCTGTCACCTAGCTCAGCCTCAAATAGGTATTTATACTAGAATCTATCATTAATGGGAGACTATTCAATAAAATATTCCATTTGCTGTTAGCTGAAGATAGATTTTACATTCATATATCTGTATCGGGCAGAGAGCCTGATACAGGGCTCGATCCCAGGACCCTGAGATCATAATCCGAGCTGAAGGCAGAGGCTTTAACCCACTGAGCCACCCAGACACCGTAATATCTGTATTCTGAGGGCTATCAATTATCATGCTCATGTCACTTCTCTGCCTTTAATAAAATACACATTTACTGTTTCTATTAATGTTTATTATAAACTTTATAGTTTATATAGTAATAACTAATTGGGTCAGTCATTCAACAATATTTATATACACATACCTTTTAAAGATTTTTATTTATTTATTTGACAGAGAGAGACATAGCGAGAGAGGCAACACAAGCAGGGGGAGTGGGGAGGGAGAAGCAGGCTTCCCGCGGAGCAGGGAGCCGATGCGTGGCTCTATCCCAGGACCCAGGGATCATGACCCAAGTCGAAGACAGGCGTCTGATGACTGAGCCACCTAGTCGCCCCCAAAAATATTTATTTAGAATCAAGTACATGTAGGTAGTTTACAATTAACATAGAAATATAGATGGTCCCTGCTCCCGCTGTCTTCCTATTTTATCTGAAATAAAACTCAGTAGATTCCAATTTCATTTAAAATGGAATGTAATTTTATAATATCAGATTCATTATTCTTAGGTTAGAATTTTACTATTTACACAAATTTATGATATTGCAGAACATCTAAAAATTGGGAGTGATTGTAAAATTGTCAATTATCTGAGACCATGAAAACACAACCAGGAAGCCTCTGAGGTATGCTGTACTAAAAGATGTTGATCTCTGGGATTAAGAGACACACTTGTTCTATGATTTAATACAATATTGGTAACGTAAACTAGCTAATAAGATAAGCTTTCTATTTTTCCTAAACAGCAGGCAAAAGGAGAGCAAAGATTTATTAATATTGTCGAGGAGGAAGACTTCTTCTGCCTCATAGTCCTTCTAGCTAGATTTAGAATCAAATCGATGAGACAGATTAATAGGAAAAAATCAAATTTAATAGGTATACATATGGGGAATCCATACAAATGGGAAATTTCAAACACAGTGAGGTAACATGAAACTTCCCTGAGCCAAGGAAAGGGTCAAGGCCTGAGGATACAAAGGGGAGAAAGGTCCTTAGCAAGAAGGTAAAAGGAGATATTTGGAAAAACAAAATAGTTCTATTATGCAGATGATTCCTTTAGTAAAGGGGGCCTCTATTAATAGCTCTCTTCCTGTCATAGACTGTCTTTATAAATTTAGGCAGTTATGGGAGAGGCAGAGAGCATTTTATTACTTTTAACTTGAAATAATCTTTGCGCCAAAGTGGCACATTTTGGGGTATCTTGTCCTGCATCCTTTCAGTATCCTCTTTTTTGGTGTGAGATGTTATAAAAGAAAACTGAGGGTTTGTTGGAAGAGGTATCTATGAAAATGAGGAAGTATTAAGTTGAGCAGAGATCACAGAAAATATGAAATAACATTCATTAAGTGTTACTGAGTGCCAGGAAATTTACATATGTATCAATTAAAAATTCACATATGTATCAATAAATTTCTAGAACATCTCTATGATTTAGGTATTATTATCTTCCCACTTTACCAATACGGAAATTGAGGCACAGAGCATATACTTGCCCCAAATCACACAGAATTCAAGTCAGAGCCAGGACTTAAGTCAATGTTCTGGCTATCAAGTTTTTCTCTTCATACAAGTCTGTAATAACCCTTATATTTGAATCTGCTTCTCAGATCCCAGAAGGAGTGCCAAGAGAGAACATTCTCAGCATATTGCCTTGCAGGCACACAGTCAATAAATAGTTGAATCATGCATCATACAAAAAGTAGTCTAGCTGACCTCTAAAGTTCCTTCCAGTTTCAGCATTAGATGATTCTATGAATGTTAAGTTAATGTGTTTCACTAGGCTGCTGGGCCTAGAGCCAAGTTATATTGAGGAGTTGCAGTGTGGAAGAGGTCGGTAAGGGCTTGCTCTATTGAGAGCAAAATGTGTTTGAGAGGGTCCTTTTCCAAGCAGGAAAGTCCAAGGACTGAGACCTGCACCCACAATCACGTACCTGTCAGTGGAACCCATGTAACGAAAGGGTGCCATCTACAGCTCAGTCTCTGCTCTCTGAATCTACTTTTTCCAGCTTACTACCTTAGTGGGTGGCCAAAATAATTTTTCTCTTCCCTTTAGTTAACCAATTTGTCACTATCTCAAGCTCTATGAGAGACTAAATTACTGAAATTTCCAAGCTTAGAATTTATGGCAGGGTCTGCTTATTCTAAAGGGACTATTTGAACAATGATGGGACCCATTGCTAAATATAAGACATGGATTCATCTTAGAGCTTTATAGTAGATACCTATATTTAGGTAATAGGATGACATATATCGATATTTTTGTGAGAATACTTGTCATTATTTAAAACCGTATGTATCTGTATTTCTATATGGGTCTCTTTATATCTAGAGATACAGAGATAGATACATTTGAGGAATATAGACTTTGTAGGCATTCAGATCTTTAAGTACATCTGTGCTCATGCTAAGCCCTCTCTGATATAGAAAAGTTTGGGTGCTGATTTGATAAAAAAACAGTAATAAGAATACTATAAAATAAATATACACTTCTTGAAAATATGAACAGAAGATTGAATGAATACTACCATGCCTTTACCAAAAACCTCTTAAGCAATAATTCTAGACTTAGATAATACCTTATTGAATTTGGGGCACCTGGGTGGCTCAGTTGCTACAGCATCTGACTCTTGGTTTTGGCTCAGGTCATGATCTCAGAGTCTGGAGATGGAGCCCCATGTCCAGCTCTGCGCTCAGCAGAAAGTCCGCTTGAGATTCTCTCTCTCCTTGTCCCTGCCCCTCTGCCCCTCCCCACCACTTGCACTTTCTATCTAAAGTAAATAAATAAATCTTAAAAAAAAGACCTTATTGAGGTTGATGACCAGGATTTAGAATTTTTTTTAAGTCAGTGTTTTTATTAAAGGGTGATGAGTCAAGTGAATCAGCTTTATTCTAATGATTCTAATAATTAAATTTAACTATTCATCCTACCAAAATTCTCAGAGTATGGTTCAAAAACTGCCTTCAGAATCAAGCCAGAGAATCAGTAAAGAGTAGCCTGTCCTGGGCAAACAGTAGAAAGAAGTCTACCGGACTTGGTTTTCTGAAAAAGTCATGATGTTTCATAAGTCTGAGTATTTGTTTCTGTGGCTCTCTCTGGATATGTCACTTAACCTGGGTCACTCTTGATTGTCTTTCTGAAACTGTAGTGAAGATCTTCTCCTGTGGGAAGGTCTTCCTGAACTACCAGGATAGATCACATGTCCCTTCCTTCTACTGCCACTAGAACTTTACGTGTTTGTCTGTCATACCACTTAGCATATTAGATTACGAGAATTTATTTGCCCACCTGCCCAACTAAATTATGATATCTTCAAGGACAGAAATCAATTCTTTTGTCTTTGAAGGGTAGAAAAATCTTTAATAACTAAATTTAGTTATTTGTCCTTTGATGTTAAAATTACAGTCTCTGCTTACGTCTGTTTTAATCAGGCTGTAGCCAATGTTGTCTCAGAGTAAGATAAAAAAAGTAAATTATAAAGTTGAGAAGAGTGTACTAAAGGACCTACCTACCTAAGATGATTGGGGAAGCACAGAAATTTGTTTGACTATTTATTTTTAACCTTCTGAAATTCTCTTTCTGGTGACGTTTAATTTAAAATGATTCACTTCATATTTCACTGTGCAAAGTGATACTTGACCCAGTCTAAAGATATAGCCCAGATCTGTGATTATTCCTTGTGATGAAAATGTCAGTATGATTGTGTCTGGTAATGATCAAGTATGTATATTTTATTCTCTCTCCAAAATTATAGATTCAGTATTTTGCTAGCTATCTCCTTAAAACTCCATTTCTTTAAATTGCAAAGCTACAGATTTTGCTATCTCATTTGAAAATGTTGAATGACTGGTCTATATGGTTGAGTTTTATCTACTGTTTTACCTAATATAGAAACAGCTTCCTTATGCCTGTGTGCTTCAGAGGTTAGCACAGGTAAGCCGCTGCTCTTATTATAGTGTAATCCTAAATTATATGAAGCTTGTCAATGCCTCAGTAATTTCCCTTTTATTAAATCAGTATTTGCCAAATCTTTCAGATAAAATGAATACGTAACCAATAAAGTAATGTTTGCTAGTGACCTCATCTTATTGCTACACTCCAGAGTTACCTTTAAAAACTATAATTGTTGGAAGGGACAGTATTGTAATAATAATCCTCCCAAGTCTTGAAGCAGGCATAGACCAGCATTCAGATGTGCTGATGAAAAACGTCAGCTTAATGTTTTCCCCCGAAACTCACTGTAAAACACACATCTATTGCTTGCATCGCATTCTTCTGGCCCATGTTTGATTTCAGCCTCCATCGTGATAAGAAATGTCATGTAACTCAGACTCACATGGGCTGCTATTGCCCAAATTAAGCATGTTGCATCTTTTAGCATTCTACCCTTGTAAAATCTAGCTTGATTTAGCCTCAGGAGCTCCCATAAATAAATGTGTGATAATGGATTGTCTTGGAAGGCAATCCTCAAACAGTGGGGGAAAAGTGGTTTTTGGTTAAGGACTTAAGCTTCTCTTATTTGAGATAGACCAATCTGTGTCTTCAGGCATCCAAGTCTGTGACCATCTGTGGAGTCTAAGTCATTGACCTTGATAAACGCCCCCTTATTTTAGACATTGCCCTTCCTCTTCTCATACGTCTCATTTTTCTCACTCTTGCACTTAAGTCCTTAATTGAGGATCTATTTTAAGGGAATCCAAACTAAGATAATGGCTCCAGTGGTGCAATACAAGATAGTCTTGTTCAAAATCCATCATTAGGTGGCAGTAGGAGATGACACCCCTTTAAATCTTGCCAAACAAATTCATCCCTGCTGTGTACTTCACAATTTGATTAGTTCGACTGCATACATATTGAAACAGAACTAAAGCTGTTCATGTAGAAAAGATTTGGCCCTGCCTGCAAAAGTAGAAGCCAAATATTTAAATTCTTCAAGCAAAATAACAGTGAAAACACCTGCACATAAAACATGGATCTGATTTCAGTTCGTTCATGGAGAATCTGTACTTCTAGCCACAAACAAGTGTGTCGGTCTGGAGTTCTTTTCTTGACCCTAGAGAAATTCAGAGGCAATTGATACAAGGAATATTTGGTCCTGGAAAGACTTACTAATTGTCTCCAGTCCCAAATATATAATTTTGTAAATGTCAGATTCATTATTTATCCTGAATTCATTCTCCTGAGATTGGAGAATCAGAAAGTACACACTTCACATCCATTTTTGGTACCTCTTAGAAATAGGTTCTGTAAACCATGAGTTGACATGACTAATTTTATCCCTGAGATTCATTTAAAAAAATTTGGAAAATAAAGTGACCACAAGGAAACCATGAATTCATCATTTATATAACTGCTATGAAAGATAGGATCTTTCTTATTACCCAATAGTCCTTATGTGACCATCTACAAAAAAAATTGGAATTTAGTGTGGATAAAAATTTGATCAACTGTGTTGATAAACTGGCCACTTTTCATTCGTAAATGAAATTTTAGTACACTTTTTCTTTTTTTTCTCTTTTTGTATGTCTGTTGTTGAAAACTGACCTCTGTGCTTGGGAGGCAAGATATAATGTGAAGGCAGAGTTGGGGATAGAGAGGAACAGTAGCTTTCTTGCTCTGCCAGGCAAAGGAGGCTGCAGCAGGCTATGGCCTTCAAAATCTGCAAGGCCACTGGGGGTAGGGGGTTGGGAGTTTCATAGGGAAATACAGGATCCTAGCCAGTTTTGACATGAATTGTGTACTTTGGTGCTATCCTCCTTAGTTGTTTTCAGGGTGGTACCAGGTTCCTGAAACAACAGGCTAAGAAGGGAGAAGGGGAGTTTTATGGAAGAGAGGGGCAAAGGTTACCTTAAAATCAGGCTTCACTGAAGCATTAGTGTAGCCATTTTGACGTTTGTTCAATTTTGTGCTTTTAAGCAGTTTCATTTCCTAACAGCAGCACAGAAATAAATTTTTACCCTACTGATCATTTTCTTTAGATTAAATGTTTGGCTTAAATGCATTCTACTCATGATGCAGAACTGTCTCCTTTGTTTTAATGGTGCTCTTTTTAATGTCACATTAATTATTGGAATAATAGGTAGTCAGGAGAAGAACAAAAATGTATTCAAGTTTAGTCCTCTATTTCATTAGCAAAACATAAGATCTGGAGAGTGCTTCTTTGTGTTTTCCTCATATTCATGTTTAGAAAACACAATTTACTAAGGATATAATGAATTTGGACCTCCCTCATTGGAATTACATTAAAAAAAATCAACGAATGTGTTCCCTCCCTCCACACCATTTTGTACATGATTGTAATAAAATAGGGGTGTTAGGAGTGATTCCAAATCCAAATCCAAATCCAAAGTTTAGAAAGACTGGAGCACCTGGCTGGCTCAGTCATGTGAGTCTTGATCTCTGGGTTGTGAGTTTGAGCCCCACGCTGAGTGTAGAGATTACTTTAGTTAAATAAAATCTTAAAATAAATAAATGAAGGAAGGAAGGATGTTTAGAAAGTCTCTTAAATGACCTTCATATAAATCAAGTGACAAAATGGTGGAGATCTAGCCTTACGGCTTTTTCTCCTGGTAACCCACTTAGTAATTTCTTTCATCCCTCTTCTATTTTATCAGATTCTTAGGGAAAATATAAAATCTAAAGCAACATGGTCTGTCCTACTCTCTTTCATCTAGTGACCCTATGTTTAGATTCCTAACATTCTGAGAGAATACAAAATGACTGCTCATGGTGATAAGATTCATGAAAACAATATTGGATATTGCTTTTGATGTGTGTGGAGGGAAGGTTTGTAATTTTAAATGAAATCATCAATCCTACAGTAGCAAGATTGAGGAGCAAAGAACTCACATAAAGAAACAGTAATATCTTTGTTAATCTTCAGAATATCATTTCCAGACAGTCAAATGATGTATTTTTACTTTAACTCTGCTGTATCCTTATTGTTATAATGGATAAAATATATGGGCTGATGGACCACCATTTTCTACATATGAGAAAAATTTTATTGCTGATTTAAGCGTATAAAAACACATACATGTTATTAGCCTGGTTTCCTTTTTTTTTTCTTAATGAGAGTTTGGTAAATGAAAGAAGTATAAAGGAGGAGGAAAAACTTTCAAAATAAATGTTTCTCACACAGTCAAAAAGTAAACATAATGTATTATAATATAATACATATTGTATATTACATATTACATAATAATATATTGTATATATTATATAATAGATATGTAATGTGTATATTATATATAATATACATAAGATATGTAATATATATGTAATATTACATATTACATCTTATATATTATATAATAATATATAAAAGAATATAATAATAGCTTAAAAGGAGGGTTTCAATTGCTTGCCTTAGCTGTTCTTTAGAAATTCCATTTCTCCTCAAAATCTTGGAGTCACCACAGAATTCCTTGGCTATGCAGATCATCTGATAGCTTCTTCATCCCCTTCTCTGATGTGCTCTGGTGTATCCCTATCAGCTCTGGATGCAAACAAGTAATAACTGTGCTACCAAGTTTCTGTCGTCACAAGTTAGAGCCGAATAAAATCACTGCTGTTACCTGTTCTGCTGCTGAATGTTTAAGACCAAGGGTGCTTACATCAGTACTGATGTTGCCCCCAAGTAGTCCACAGGCATTACAGAGAAATGATCCATATTGTTCTTACTCTTCTTTCCTTTCTCTCACTCTGTTTCTAATACAAGTCCACGAGGATGGGGTCACAGGTCCAACGGGAATTGATAACATTGTGCTCTATCAGAATCACTCTCTGCTTCTGCTCATTCTTTTTCTTTTTTTTTTTCAAAGATTTTATTTATTTATTTGACAGAGAGAGAGAGATCACAAATAGGCAGAGAAGCAGGCAGAGAGAAGGGGGGAAGCCGGCTCCCCACTGAGCAGAGAGCCTAATGTGGGCCTCTATCCCAGGACCTTGTGATCATGACCTGAGCCGAAGGCAGAGGCTTTAACCCACCCAGGCGCCCCTCCTTCTGCTCATTCTTACTGAACCACAGCCACTACAACACACCTCCCCTCTCCCCCTAAAAATGCTCTGGGGTACTTCTCTGTTAATTGTGAAAGTAAAATGATTTGTTGAATGTGAGAATTAAATCCACTGTGCTTCATCCTCTGATCTAGACAGATTGAAAACTTTGTAGTGCTCAGAGTGAACAAAACTTGGACTCAAAATGAGACCTTTTTCTTTTCTTTAATATCTTGTGTCACAAAAGATTGGAATTTAAGTGCATACTCTGTGCGCTCGGTGATCATAAAACCGAATCAAATTTCCGGTAGAAAGAAGTCATTCATGTGCTTTAAAGTCTTTATTCAGCTCTCTCAGGGTCTTACTCAGATTCCACTCTGGCATTTTTCTCAAGTTCTCTCTTTGAAATTGTGAATTCCATGAGGGAACTAACTGTATCTTACTCACCGCTGAATTCCCAAAAGCCTCGGACAGTGCTTGATGCATGATATGTATGAAAGAAGTATGAATTGAATAAATTTATGGCAATATCATAAAGGAGCCTCTGCTTGTATTTATAATAATGATCTATAACATGATTTCTCAACCATGGCACTATTCAGACTGAGACTAGATGATTTTTTTGTTATGAAGGAATGGTAGGATATAGGATGTATAGCAGCACTCCTGATTTTTACCTAATTGTCAAATGTCCTCTAGGAGACAAAATCACCCTTGAAAAACATCGGTGTGTACATATATCTGCATCAACATCTCTGTTTTTCTACCGTATGTATAGTCCATTTACACAACCAGAATTCACAACTCTTGTGATTTTTGCTCGTGTTGGTGTTATCTTTCAGTCTTTGTGATACATTTATTCTTGTTCAATAATCTTCAATTTGGAAACTTCCTTAGAAAAGCCTTGATGAAAACAAGTAGAATTGCATTCCTGTATGATATTCCAGGTCATAAATTACTATAGTTCAGAAAGAACTCAGTAGACTTCTTGGAATAACAGGATTAGATTATTCTTTTATTAAAAACATCACCAATTACAAAATAGTAATGTAAGCACAAGAGACTACTATGTACCCCTACATAGTCTGTAGTGTAATCAGTCAGTTCAATAATCAGATTATGTCCCTATTAATCTTTAAAATATTTAGTCTATATTGGATTCTGTGCTTGTCAGTCTTTAAATGAAAACTCATTATTATAGCCTACAACAGTAAAAATTTCTCTTAAAATATGTAATTTTTATATGGAGCAATTTTATATAGAGTGTAATTTCCAGCCTGGAACAGCATGTAGAAAGAAAAAAAATTGGAAGATTAACATCTTGGATTACAATTCTTCCTCTTTCACTAGTTTTATATTTAAACAATTAAACACTGGGCATCAATTCTGTTACAAGTAAAATGCAATGATGAAATGATTTACAAGGTACCTTTCATTCTGAATTCTTAAATTACAGGAGCTGTAGAGTTCCACTTTTGGAAGCGGATGTGAGGAGCTCCGTAAATTCCCTTCTAGAAACATAAACAAAACTGGTGAAAAGAGTTTAAAAACACCCTAAAGTTTCTGGAAACTTCCCTAGGGGCACACAGCAGATGAAGAAACTTTACTTAGTAAGGATAGCAAGAGACAGTAGCATTTGAACCAGACTCTGTTCCTCCCCACCTTACTCGCACAGTGAACAAGAATTCCATTCCAGGCACAAGCAGCCTAGAACACAGGGCATTTCCTCTCCCTAGTCAAGGACTAGGATACTTCCCAGCATAGGCAGCGTCCACATTTCTTATCCTTATAAAAGCTGAATTCCATATGAGTGCGTCTGAAATGTTGCCACCCTCCTGCATCCAGCCTCTAGCCACAGGGCATAGTGTTTATTTCAGATGGATCAGGCTGAGAAAACTAGGGCCCCATTGAAGGAGCAGAGCAGGGCTGGCTCCTTTTGCTTACACCTGCCTTCTTGTGTGTGGCCCCGCCCCCTGCAGGACCTGCCTCTGGGAGGGTCTGAGTGTGGCTCAGCCCTCCCTTGAGCTAATTAGCCCAGACGGTCTATGGGTTGGGTTTGGGTTAGTCAATAGGAATGCGGAACCCCTGCCTGGGAAAGAATATAAACCCCGCCTTTTGCCCGCCAAACTTGTGCGCCAATTCTGGCCAGGGTGATAGGCCAGTTCAAACAGTTACTAAGCAACTTTCTGTGTGTTACAATCTCATTGGCCACTGGCTCTTCTAAAACTGCTGTACTTATTGAAACTCGCTCTCTTTCTCTACACCATGCCGCTGTGTCGGTGAGTGTGAGAGACAGAGCTCAAGCTAGCTTGAATAAAGGGCTCTTTTGCTTTTGCATTGGACTCGGCTCCCTGGTGGTATTTGGGGATCTCAAAATCTGGGCATAACACCCATCACCTTGCCCAGCTTGTTATTAAGGAGAAGAATCCATGTTGGGGGCAGTGAGCCGAGAAGACCAGAGGTTACTGCTTCTGCCCGGTGCCATGCTCCTAAAGAAGGATGTCACTTAGAGAAGTGAGCCACTGTTCCTCTGTTGAGCTCCACAGACATGGCTCAGAGAATTTTTTCCAGAGATGGATACAACATCTAAGTTGTATCTCTCTAGAGATATCTATCTCTAGATATCTGTGTCTAAAGGTTATAAGATACAACCTCTAAGAGGTTGTCAAGTTGAACGACCTCTGAGGTTTCCTCATAAGGAACAGGTGGTCTTTGAAATAGAGAGTTTCAAACCTTTACTCCTATCAGAAAAGGTGGGAGGTTGGTGTTGGTGGTTAAAAAAAGGGGGGGGGGGAGGAGGCAATTAACTTCATAAAAGCAAAGAAAGTAAATCATAAGCCCACTAGTTTAAAAGAGAAAACGAAGGAAATAACTAGCTAAGAAGAGCCCCCCACCCCCACCCTGGGGTTCAGAATATATCTTAAACACTGCGTTGGAAAACTATCCCTGCAAAAGAGTTGAAATTTAATTGAATGAGAGTACAGAGTAATTTATGTCCACAGTATTTTTTAAAAGCAAAAGAGCTATCAGCTGGCAATTAGTGGAACCTAACACTGAGTACGAGACAGTGAAGGAGAGTTTTGCTAAAACCACTATCATTCCAGGTGACTGTGTGCATTCCAAAGGCCACTCCCACTGAAGAGCAACATCAGAGCTTCTCACTGTTAGGGGTGGCGGTAGATAGACTTTACGAAAAAGTCCAGCCAATCCAAAAAACAGTAAACAACAGTAAGCTCTAAATGGATTGAAATGTCCGGTTTTGACAGAAAATTACAAGATACGCAATAAGAAAGGGAAGTGTAATACATACACAGGAAAAATCACAGATGCCAGGAACTACCTGAGAAGGGGTCCAGATGTTAGATTTAACAAAGATTTCAAAGAAGCTGCCACAGATATATTCAAAGAACTAGAGGAAACCATGCTGAAGGAAGTAAAGAAAGGCATGATAATATCTGAACTTTAAGACTGTCAAGAAAGAGAAATTCTAAAACCCAGAAGGAAATACTTGTTGAAAAGGACAATAATTGAAATGAAAAATTCACTAGAGGAACTCAAGAATAGTTCTGAACTGAAAGAGGAAGAATTAACTATATAAAGACTGATTGATAGAGATTATACAGCCTGAAGAACAAAGAAGAAAAAAAAGAATCAAGGCAAATGATCAGAGTGTGAGAGGAATGTGGAACACTCTTAAGTGCACCAAAGTAGTTGCATAGTTAGTAATGATATATCAGTATTGGGCCATCAATTTGAATTACATTGTAACAAATGCATTGTACCAATGTTGATTTCAATAATGGGAAAAGTGTGGGATGAAGACTAAGGGAACACTTTGTACTTTGTCTTTCTTTCTTTTTTAACATTTTATTTGTTAGAGAGAGAGAGAGGGAGAGAGAGCATAAGCAGGGTGAGTGGCAAGCAGAGGGAGAGGGAGAAGCAGACTCCCTGCTGAGCAGGGAGCCCAATATGGGGCTTGATCTCAGGACCCTGGGATCATGACCTGAGCGGAAAGCAGATACTTAACTGACTGAGCCACCCAGGTGCTCCCACATTCTACTTTTTGTTCAGTATTTCTGTAAACCTAAAACTGTACAAAACAAAGCCTATTATTTTTTTTTAAAGATTTTATTTATTTGACAGAGAGAGAGAGAGATCACAGGCAGAGAGTCAGGCAGAGAGAGAGGGGGAAGCAGGCTCCCTGCTGAGCAGAGAGCCCGATGCGGGGCTCAATCCCAGGACCCTGAGATCATGACCTGAGCTGAAGGCAGAGGCCGTAACCCACTGAGCCACCCAGGCACCCCAAAAGCCTATTATTTAAAAAAAAAATTATTCAGAGTCGCGTGGGTGGCTCAGAGAATTAAACATCTGACTCTTGATCTCAGCTTAGGTCTTGATCCCAGGGTTGTGAGTTGAAGCCTGGCGTTGGGCTCCGAGCTGGATGTGGAGCCAACTTAAAAAAAAAATGACCTTATTCAAACAGGCTAAGCTACCTTCAAACTGAAATGTGGGACTGACCTGCAGTCCTGTGAAACATTTGATCAATGTCACGTCAAGCACACAGATGCCCTGGGAGAAAAGAGGAGTTGCTTAAAAGGTTAGTGCTTTTGAAAGTAAATAAATTTAAATCATTTTAAACCGGCAAGCAGAGTTTTTAAGAAAGGAATATTAGAAATCACTAAATTCAATTTAATTTTTGAGTTTATTTTAAGCCCATCAATCATGCTTTTATTTGCATTCAAAGAGACTCTGCACGTTAATGTAAAGAAGGACAGCTGCATTTGCAGGACCGGCCGCACAATGGGGATCCGCTGGGTTCTGCTAATACAGCTTAACATATATAATCAAGTCCGCAGATATTTCCCATTGTAGAGACATCTGATTTAGATCCAAATATAGATTTAAATGCGTTCCTTGTAATGCTCTTTAAAATACTGAAAAGTGAACATAAATAGATCCTACATTTCAAGTAACTATTTTCTTTCCAAGTAGGGATGGCAGATGATTCCATGCCCACTCAACTGCTTAGAAAGCAGAGAAATGATAAAGAACCTATTGACAGACTCTGTAAATTTTTCACGGAAGGAAACATCACTCTAGGGCTAAGTGAAAGGAACTCCAAAATTCTCTGAGTCCGTAGCTCTTTTTTTTTTTTCCTCTTAAAGCAAGTAGCAGAATTTGTTCCTCAACAATTAAAAGTGAGATATGCAACTAAACTGCTCTTTACTTACTTTAAGGTGAAAGTCTATCACAATATTCGAAAATAGAGAAAAAATATCTTTAATACATCTGAAAAACAGTTTTCATGAAAATTGTACAGAATCAGAAATATATCATGAAAGCAATGTTTATAACTACAGGGATTTGCAGTAAAATCAATATTTAAGGGAATTAACGTTTTAAATCTATATCACTATTTTGCTTTCTTTTTGATTTAATAGAATTTCTATTCAGTTCCACTATTTTTTCACTTTGTTCCTCCATCCACTTACCTTCCATAGCACATTCAATGACCCACATTGATTATTCCTGGCCTAATGATTTCAGAAACATATATGAAGTTCTGTATGCATTTAGCGAATTCTATCTGTATCTACTATCATCTATGGGGAAGGAGAGGAGGGGGCTGAGAGGGAAATGGGGAAGGAAACAGGAAGATGGAGAGATTCACCTTATTAGGACTCAGTGATTATATTGTGATGCAAAGATCTTTATTTCTATACACCTTTCTATGATGGCGATCAAGAATTCTTGCTCTCAACATCCTTACCCCTAAGCATTTTGAGCTCTTGTTTCTACAATAGCAATATTCTCTACAATAGTGGGACCACATAAGGCAGAGTTATGGTAGTAAATATCCTGTGAAAGAAGCTTTATATGCTTGTAAAAAGAAAGCTTAAACTGAAAAACATCTCTGCAAATACAATGCTGTGTCAGAGGTCTGTTCAGTGTGTTCCAGACTGGCTTGCTACCCCTTACCGCTCTCCCATAAAATATGGACAACATTCCTCTCCTTTCCTCTCTATGTGCTATTCCTTGGGAAGTTATTTTCCCATATTTTCATGAATGCTCAGGGATATGAACATTGGAGGTTTGTTATTAAGTTCACAGTTTTACTTGTGGTTGTTATTGATAAAGATATTAAAAGTGTTATTTTGAGAAGATACAATTCAGCAAATGGTATAGAAACATATAAAATAGATTACATGGGCCGATTAGCCTTTAATGAAGGTTAGCTAAACTGAATACGTTGTAATAACATTTCCCGATAGCCACATTTTGTAGTGTTAGGAAAAGGAGCAGCAATAAAAACAGAGCAAAACAACAGATTCCAAGACACATTAACCTTAGGGATATTTCTCCTAGGAAAAAGAATTTTGGCTCTTAGGCTGACTTCAACATCTTTTCTCTCCTCTTTTCGATAGTTGTGTGATTAGGACCATGAACTGGAATTTTATTTTTATTTTTTTACTTTTTTTAAAGATGTTATCTATTTATTTGACAGAGAGAGATCACAAGTAGGCAGAGAGGCAGGCAGAGAGAGGGGGAAGCAGGCTCCCCACTGAGCAGAGAGCCCAAAGCAGGGCTCCATCCCAGGACCCTGAGATCATGACCTGAGCGGAAGGCAGAGGCTTTAACCCACTGAGCCACCCAGGTGCCGCTGAACTGGGATTTTAAATGTAATGTTACACATCTCATTTCTGATTTATCATCCTCAGTATTTACAACCACTAGCCTAATTTGATCTCATCCAAATAATAATCCTCCCCATTCAGAAAATCCAAAGCCAATCATACTTATTCAGATAATTTTTTTCTTATTTAATGAAAATATTATTTTCTGTTTTGAATTTACATGCGGGATGAAAATGAAAACAATAGTGGGAATGAAAACATTGACAATACAAACTCAATTATGTGAAAAATGAAAACAATCTGAGATTTTAAGAAAAGGTGTTAGAGTCAGATATTTTAAGACAGATACTTTAAGTCAGATATTTTAAGATATTTAGTCAGAGATTTTAAGAAGAGGTGTTAGAGTCAGATTTATCTGAGTTTTCAATCTCTGTTTTCCTATTTATCCACAAGGAGAATGTGAAGAGAACAGTTACTTCACATCTCCCATTCATGAGTTTCTTAATTTAAAATGTGCGAATGATACCTACATTATGTTGTTGTTACCATCCAGTAAATATTTATTTGGAGTCTATTATATGTCTAGTATAGTTCCAGCTAAAGAAGCATATAAAAACAAATAAATGCAGTTCTCAAAGAGCTTCCAGTCTTCCCGAACAGCAAGAAAGACAAATGTAAATGATTCCATAACAAACAGGTAACAGCAACCTTAATTCATGTACACGGTGGGCTCAGTATATCCGTAAAGGAGGGTTAATAACTTCTACAATAGCTTTTTGGAAACAATGACTTATGTTCCCCTAGACAAAGATTAAATGTGTGACAATTAGAAACCTGCTGAATCATAGTTGTAAATGGCACTCAGTGTTCTTCCTGTACAAGTCCAAAGTTTGGCAAGAGAATGGAGCTGGGATCGTGTAGTGACTGTAATGTTAGGAGTCCGACCAGAAGCATGGGATCCTGTGGAGCATGCGCCAAAGAGTGCTCCATGCCACGATTCATGTGAGGACTGTCCAACAGGGCTGCAGAGGGGCGCCTGGGCGGCTCATTCTGTGAAGCGTCTGCCTTCAGCTCAGGTCATGATCTTGGGGTCCTGGGATTGAGCCCCATGTCAGGCTCAGAGCTCAGCAGGGAGTCTACTTCTCCCTCTGCCTCTGCCCCCACCACCCCTGTTTGTCCTCTCTCTCTCTCTCTCTCTCTCTCAAATAAATAAATAAAATCTTAAAAAGAAAAAAAAAAGAGGTGGGCAGAAACTTAGACCACATTCCAAAACAAATATAGTGAGAAGGAGGGAATGTAAAAGTGAAGGGTTGCATACTATGACCAAGAAACGAGGTTGAGTATGGAGCACCCCACCTTCTCCCACAAATACCCACTGAAATACTACCAAGTGGAAAGAAAGTAGTGAACTTGTGCAAGGTCAGAAAACATGCAGATATGGAAAATCATTCCAAATAAGGCTTCCATCAATAGGTGTGCAACAGTTACATCTCTGAGGAAGAGAGACTCGAGACGATTGGTTTTTAATAAATGGAAACTTTGGACTGTCTTACAATGAAATGTCATTATTTTTGTGTGTGTTGAGCTCCTTCATTTAGGCCAGGCTTTTGGATCACTAGTTATGCTGGGAAAAGTGCAGAGAGAATGCAGGGACTTGATTCATTTATTACATTTTATTTATTATATTTCATTACATTTATTACATATATTAATACATTTTTATGTATTACTCCAACAATTCTGGATCATTTCACCTTGTAAAGAGATGTAAACAGATTTGTTTTTAGAAGAACCTAGCAAAAGGATTTTGATGGAGATGAGTTATTATCTTTCTAAAGCCTGAAAGCAAAGTAAGAGAAGTCAAAGGAAAAAAAACCCTGCTGTTATTTAGATCCTCACCTTAGTTTTCAAAAGCCAAATGTGTAATTGATCACTAGTATAGAAAGGGACAAAAAAATCAAGTTGATAACTCACTGTCTAAAGCCCAGACATTGTAAATGACTGTTTAATTTTTTCATGCTTAAAAAGCATTTTATTTTTTACTCTAATTTTAAAGAAGTAGATCAAAGTCTGTTTTAAGTAATGTCACAAATATTATCTAGCAAATCTAAAAAATTGGTTCTAATAAAAAAGATGAATTAGTTATAGTTTAAACAAAAGATAGTTATATGCAAGCATGTCTATTTACATATTTGTGTGTGTGTGTGTGTGTCTGTATGTGTTTATTATGTATTACCTCCCCCTAAACCAACCTAGGATCCCAGGATTGTGTGTGGAATGCACTCAGCTCAATCCCCTCTCAGCAGGGGACTGATGGTTTGCTTAGGTAAAAATGGAATATCTTAGCAAGAATTTTGAAACAATTTTCCTCATTAAACCTCCACAAGTCCTCAGTTTTTGTTGTCATGGTGCTAGTGGCGCAGATATTTAGGCAACTTATTTAGTGACTATTTCCCTTCAGATAATTTGCTTTTTGTTTGATTGTTTTCATTTTCCTTTTTGGATGGATCCTGTACAGCCTTTGAAATGAAGTGTTTTAGAATCCATCCACTGTGGTGAACATGTTTTTTGGAAATTAGTAGGAGTCTTAATGAACCCTCACACCTTTCCCTTCTCCCCCCAACCCTCCCCCCACAAAAAACTCAGCTACAAATAGAGCACACATTTTTTCCTTTGATAGCTCCATGCATATCTTATCTACATCATTCTTTTGTTGGATTACTTTGGACAAATTAGTTTTTTAATTGAAATTTATGTTGTAGTCATTAATTTTTTTAAATTTCTGCTTTTCTTTGATGGGCAGAGTCAAATAAAAGGAATTGATCTGTGAATCCCTCATTGAGTCACAGAATAGAGAGAAGCTTTAAATCTGGGAAATAGTGGCAAAAGCCACAATGATTCTGTTTTTATGAAGGACTTCTCTTAGTTGCTGCTAGTATAATAGAAAGGGGCTTTTTTTTTCTTTTTCTTTTTTGTAACAGGAGTCTCTTCTCTTTAAAATCTTTTTTGAGGAATTTGGCCTCTATCATTAGTTTCTGGCTCTTAGATTGCTTTGAGGCACTCAAGTAAAAGAGATTTCCAACATCAACATAGATAAAAATGAGACATTCTGAAATTGGAGTTTTTAGACATGAAATGTGAAGGCTGAGAATCCCACTAAAGGGAAAAGTGAATAAAAATGAAAACGAGCAGACGTTCCATTAAAATTACTTTATTTGTAATCAAATCATTTGGTTGTAATTTGTGTGCTTTATGAGAAATTAGCTTTTGTGGTTGGAGCTATGAAAAGCTAACACAAGATGTAGTTTAAATTGCCATCCTCTTTGCATGCCAACTTCTTTCCAAATCCATTTGGGCAGATATATATCTGTCTTATTCCTTAAGAAATAGAGAGCATTAGGCTTTATATTTTCTGAGAGAACTATGCTCCTTGGCCCACCAACTATGTTGACTCAATACTTTGTTCTTCATATGTGACCTAAAATATTTCCTTACCCTTTTTTAGCACTTTATTTTGTCTATAGGAGATAACATATACATGGTGGCTATTTTAGGTATAACCATAACTTGGTGTTTCCTACTGGTGGAAATTTTAATTAGTCAGCAATTAAAGGTGATTAGCCAAGGAAAAATTTCTAGGCTGTAAACCCACAGTGAGCCGAGTTGTATTCATCAGGGGTTGGTGAGTGAGCAGAAATTACTGTCTGAGAGGCCAAAGGAACTATACAGGAACCTCAAGGTTTCAGAGCAGCTATGGTTTATCTGTGGGACTGACAGCATGGGATATCTATAAAAATATATATATTTTTTCATGTATCTTGGATTAGAAATCACTCTTGGTCCTGAATGAAATTATTTTCACCTTGGCATAATTGTTCCCAAAGAAAATTGTGAATGTGGAGAAATCGTCATGAAATTTTCTTTAGTTCAAGGATTAAGATCTTACAAAACCCCATGGATTCACCAGGGATCTCCTTTCTTTGCCCCATTTGGCCCTCACCTTCTTTCACAACCAGTCATTTTAATTTTCTTTTCCATGAGAACAGTCCTCAGTGATGTCTCATTGCATCACATTCTTGTTAGATATTTCATGTCACGATTTCAATGCAAAGAGATAGGGCTGGTAAAAGAAAATGAGAGAAATATTTGCTCAGTAAGCCTTTACCTGCCTTTCATATTGTGTCAGATAAATAACTGCCTAATGTCCTTCTAATTTGTCTACAGAATGTGTCTAATTCCTACCCTTGCACCAGTAATAGATGCACACTATAAAAACAAACAAACAAACAAACAACCAGGTTATGCTTCTACTTCTCATTGATCTCTCCTCCATTGTCCTCTTCTAGAACAAAAACATTGCTGCTGCCAGCCTACCTTTTAACAGGTAGATGGCTCCCTCCTGTGGGCAAGTAGCTGAAACGGTTTCCATGGCAACAGACAAATCCAAACCCTGACATGGAACAATGATAGAAACCCCAAAATAATAGTAGAAGAAAAAGAATGAATGAATGAATGAGGAAGAGAATCTGGGAAAGAGAAAAGTGAATCTGGAGAAGAATGTTGATAGAAAAAAACAAACAGAAAAATTGCTAAAAGGAAGGAGGAAACAGGACCAGACAAGTGTGTGACATTTATGTATGGAAAGGGGAAGGGAAAGGTATGATAATGTGTTGACACAAGCGTGACCTAAAATTCTTAATCATGACAGTGTGTCATCCAAACACATGTTGGTAAATATTTAGAAATATGAAAAAATTGATTGTTAGCACAATGAATAAATTAAATATTTAAATGTGAAGAGCAGGTTTTAGGGAATCAGTAGTTAATTATTTGATACATGGAGTAGTTCTTTACTAGACATCTGTCTTAGAATGGGATGCCAAGAAATCAGAGCCAGGAGCAGAAGTTTATGTGTTAATATGTTGTTGGAGGTTACAATGATTGAGAACCAAGTGTGAGGAAAAGAGGATGGAATAAAGTAGGAAAGGAGCAAGATTCAGGTGACTAACTGGCCACTTACTAAAAGCTCCATCTCACAGGACTTCGAGCAGGTCATATAAGATAGATTACTACAGATCAGAGATTCAGGAGGAGGAAAGGAAAGAAATTTACTCACCATTTACCTACATCGCATCACTGATTTACCTTGAGGACAATCACTACATGACCAAATGTTGTGTTTTATGGCCGTAAAACTGTGTTGGTTTATCTCAGTGACAGTGGGGAAGTCCTGGAGTAGGAAACAAGGCATACCACTAAGAGCAAGGGCGAAAGCAATCTGGTCTTTGCCATGTATAGTTTGTAGCCTCAGCCATTGGCTGGATTAGGATCAAGCTAATTTGGTAACCAAGGTGAAAGGGAAGAAACAATTGGCCAAGGGCAGTGAACACAGGTATGGATGATGTGATACAAAGTGAGATATTAGAAGTATCCTACATAATATTCAATTGTATTTAACAGGCAGTAAAATATATGAACCTGGGGAGCTAGCACTAGATAGATAAATCCAAGAAGTAGCCCCAAAGTGAAGAATCTGTCAGATGTGACTATGTAAGCATTAATCATTTCTCTGTGGTTAATAATGAAGTCAGAAAACAAAAGGGAGTAAGAAAAATATTTGCAACAGATGCAAGGTTTTAGTTACCTTCATCCATCTCTAAATAGGTCATATGAATGAACTGAACAAGGAAAACATCCCCCAACAGCAAAAAAATATGGGAAAGAAATACAAATTGAAAATTACCATGAGAAAGATCTTCTTCATACTTTCCTGGTGCATGTGTGATGTCATTAGCTTTAACATTTGAACCAAACATCAGGAATTACTTAAAAATTAGAATTTAGCTGAAGAAAACTGTGTGCTTTCATACTTTAAATAGTCTATAAAGCATTATATAAACAAATATGATAAATTACTAAGCATGTGGGAAAAATGATAAAAATTTTTAACTCTGTACTATGTTTAAATAATTGCATGAGTGGCTTAAGTGTGTGTGTGTGTGTGCGTGTGTGTGTGTTGTTTTTGGTCACTGAATTCACATAAAGGCTTTTAGTTGTGATCCTCAGATACTGGAGTTTAACTTTGCTAAATAATAGAATTTTACATTGCATTTCATTTTTCTTTTTGTTTCAAACTAAAATGTAAGTAATTTGATCAAGACCACATTTTAAATTTGTATCTATAGTGAAATGCAGTTCAGTTCAGAATTTATTGAGTATATGATGTTTTTTGTTTTAAAATATTTTAGAAAACATGGCTACCAGGAATTCTGCTTTAATTTTGGTCTTTCTACTAGCCAGGAGACTAGCTAACAAATTATTCCCCCTCTCTGCACTTTAGTTTCCTCTATCCATAAACAGAAATAATGCTACTACCAATCTCAAGACCTGACATAAAACAAATATATGAAAATTGACATCTTTGCATTTCTAGAATATTTAAGGATAATGCATATACTATAAGCCGAACACATAAAAGATGGTCAATAAAGAATAACTTATTCTGCTTTTCTGATTTGGGAATGAACTCTCTACCACCTGCATCACCACTCTTTTATTGGAATACACTGTAGGGCTACCTCAACTTTCTGTTCTTAGAGTGTCTTTAAGAACTCAATTTTATAAAACCCTACCTTTATCTCAGATATTGAGTTGCTATGACAGATCCCACATAGTATCTCATTTAAAAATACCGTAACAAGTGTTTTATGGTAAGATAAATTAACTCTTTCATTTCTCCCCTCAAGATGTACATTCTTGTAATTGAAAATTGAATAATGTCCCTTATATTTCCTAAATTTGGTCATCAGCTTCAGATAGACCAATCATCTCCCACTTATTTTATCCATTTATTGGGGATATAGGAGACAATTAAGCCATTGAGGCTGTAGAGCTATATACTCCGTATAAATACAGAGTTATCCTAGCATGTTCAGTTGGCAGAACAAAATCACCGTATGGGGGATTCAAATGTGGTCATTTGTTTGTTTTATTGCTTTGGATGTATTCAGGAGAAAGAAATACTCCCAGAGTAAGAGTCAAAGTATCAGAAATATGAAGGGATTATCTTGAATGCATCATGGTGTATGACTCAGATATTCTCGCCTTTCTACTTTCTCTAAGAATTTGTGGAGCCCTATGAAATAGAAATACCAGTCACTTCAAAAGTGGAAGTAGGATATGCTTCCCTATTGTGGCTTGTCAGTATGACAGCATAGACACTGAGAATTAAATGGGGATGTAGAAATAGGTAGGAAATATTGGATATAAGAATATATATAGTTTTAACATGCAAGAAGTCGTGGCGTATATTCACATCAATATATGGCATTGAATATTATTTTGTGCCTTAAACAATGCAGCATATTTTGGATTCATAAGAAATGTCAGGGCTTGGGTAGTTCATTCAGTATTGGGAACAGAGTAAATAACACACAAGAGCAAGCTCGCCAGGAATTGTGAGAGTTTAATGTATATAGAGCTAGAGGAGACAGAGGTGAGCGCAGTAGGAAAGAGATTCCTCTCCTATGATTTTCTGAGGCCATGTTCTTGTAACTCCATGGGTAGGACCAGCATAGGAAAGGACAATTGTTTTCTCCACTTTTCCAGGTTCATTTGGCTGGTCTATTAACTAAACTTTCATATGACAGATTAACAGAAGAAAAACTTCATACAAACAGGAGCCTAACAAACACATGAGAGGCTCTTTGACCATCAGGCAATCGAGGTTTATGTACTATCCTGAGATAAGGATAAGGGGGTATTAGAGAAAGGAGGAGAAACACAAATCATTGGAAAATTGGAAAAACAAATTTTTGGCGAACAAATGTCTTCCGTGCCATATACGTAAGTCTTCTGAGAAAAAGTTCATTTGGGTAGTAGCTCTCTCCCTGGTGTAGGCCCCTATCTAAATCCTTTTAGGCAGTTAAGGTGGAGGTTAAAAGCTTCTTGAATCTTTTGGACCTTAATTAACTTGAGTCAGAGTAATCCATATGCCACAGTGGCACATTTTGGCGACAACCTACCTTGATCCTCATCACCAGTAAACTATTTTTTTCTTACTGTGTCACTACTGAATTTGAAGTTTGGAGTGCCCCCATTAAATGTGAATTACTTTTAGAAAAATTATGAATGCTCTCATTTTCAGGCAGTTTACCTTTCTCCTTTTCTTAAATATCACCCTAACATTCTTTTTGAACTATTACACATTAAATTAGGTAAACCTCAGGGGTGGAGAAAATTAAAGGTCCTTCTCTAATATGTATATAAATCAAGACTTATTCTTTTGGTGACTAAATTAAATTACCAGACATATTTTTAAACTCTGCTAAGAAGAACTCATTCTGTCCTCAAGGAAAGGAAAGGAAAGGAAAAGGGAAAGGGAAAGGAAGAAAGAAAGGAAGAAAGGAAAGACAAAGAAAAGAGAAAAAAAAAGTTAGATCTGAAACTCAACTGGGTTTAGGATATAAACTATACCAACTGAATGTGGTCTTTCTTTCTTCTTCTAAGCCTTACTTTGTGAGTCAGAACAATTAGATAAAGGAATGGTTACCAAAGTTTGAGTTCCTGACGGAATGTAATAAGTCAAAGCGTATCATGGAGGTACTGACCAGATGCTCAGAGAGTACAATACAATGTCCAATATCTTGGTCTCATTCATCAAAGACATTTACTTAAAGGCTACAGAGCCACTTTATCTAAGAAAAGCCCTTTAAAATGTGCTGCTGCTTTCTCTTTCATGGTGAGAGATAAATTGTTGTTCAAATCAGATGAATTTCAAAATATGATCGCTTGCTGAAATACCCATTGTTTAGTATCAGAATGACAAGGTTTAATGAATGGTCTCATTTAGAACATTATTTAATACATGCTGCCTATTTCTACATTAGCCCCAAAGAAGTGTATCTTCTTGGGTTTCAGAGAAGATGCATAAAATGACTTCAGTGGAGTGATGAATACAATTTCTTTACATAACACATTAAAAGGAGTTTTCTCCGTCTTACAGATGTAATAAAGGGAAGGATAGATTTGTGAAATAAGAGTAGGACTGTGTGGCCATAGGTGTGAGGGTTCTCCAGAGAAATAGAAGGATGTGAGATGAATACATAAATGAAGATTCAGGAAGTATTAAGGAATTAGTTCACATGATTGTGGAGGTTGACAAATCTAAAATCTGCAGGGTAGGCTGGCAGGCTGGGGACCCAGGGAAGAGTTGAAGTTGTAGCTGGAGTACCAAGGCAGTCTGTGGGTAGAATTCCCTCTTCCTCAAAGTGGCCAGTCTTTTTCTGATGGCTTTCCACTGAATGCATGAGGCCCATCTGCAATATGGATGGTGAGCTGCTTTAATTCCAAGTGTACTGATTTAAATGTCATTCTCATTTAAAAAATACCTTCACAGCAACATGCAGACATATTTGAGCAAATATCTGAGTACTGTGGCATAGCCAAGTTAGCACGTAAAATTAACCATGTCAATGGCCTTTACATGTAACATAAAGACTCCTACTCTGTTAATTATGCGATGGACAGCAAGAAACACTGACCATATTTTAAAGATATTCCTTTACAGAAAATTCAAAACTATTTCTTTTATGAAGACAATTCTTTCAAGTCCAGAATTATGATTCAAACATACTTTTGATCTTTGTCACCCCTACATTAAAAGTGAATGTTTAACCAATTGTGGTTTCATCAAATTTAATAAAATGTTGCTTACCCAGGAAAGTCAAAATATTAGAACTATAACATTGAAGAGACATTATACAAACATGGTAGACTTTGGTAGTTCATTTCAGTGTTGTAAAATATTTTAACATGCACATTCTCTTAGTAATTATGTTATTTCCCAGTGATAGAGATACACCGCAGAGTTCCTTGAAGAATATTCCATTAACCTCTACTTTGGAAAGGTGTTAATAGGAGTTAAGAAAAAAAGTCCTATTGGCAAATAAGTTTGGGAAACATTGCTTAAATGCTATATCCTCTTTTACTGCTTCACTCCTCTAGACAATATTAATGTGCATTGTGAATTTTTTTTGTAAAAAGGGGCTATGGTATCCCACACTGATTTGACTACTAAACATCACTTCGTTTTGAAATATCTTGGTGGATCAGTGTAGCAAGAATCTATTTTGAAAAATTCTTCACACTTGAATTGTATTTTCTTTTCCAAATTTGTATATTTTCAGGCATATGCATATCCAAATACATTTTAGGATCATTTTTTCATTCAAGGAAGTTGGCTTCTGTTTTGATTAAGATTGCATGCAATTAATTTATAAATTTGGTGAAATTGGCAACTTAACAATATTGAGTTTTTTGTTTCATGAATAGGTCTTTCCAGCTATTTAAATATTTTACAAATTCAGCCATGTATAGTAGTCTTCAATAGACAGAATTTGCATATTTTATTCTGTTAAATTTATTTATTCATATAAAATTTATTTTGCTGCTTGCAACTGATATTTTAAAAATTTCAATCTCCATTGTTACTAAAATACAGAAATTCACTTGACCTTAGATATTGACTTTGTATCTTGCCACTTTGCATAACTCCTTATTAATTTTACTAGTGGGGACCACTACTATTCATTAGTATTATTAGAATTAAAATGCTTTTTATAGATTCCTTAGGACCTTAGGACAATAAGGACCTGTTCCTAGGACAGTAGACAATTGGGTTGTCTGTGATTAGAAACAATTTTATTTTCCTATTTTCCTTTTTTATTCTTCTCGCTTTCCAATTTTCTACCTGTACACAAACAGAGGTATGCCTATGCCAGTTTATATAAATTGTATAAATGATGGATTTCTCTCCTAGGCATAGATGGACTCTTTCTATGATTGAAGGACCTAGAGGGTTCGGATGGGTCTTTCTTACTTACCCCACTGAACCCTTATTATCTGAGTGAGAGCTTAATAAAGGCCAATAGGAAGCTCTGGTGATAGATGAGTATATATTTCTTTTGGGCCTCAGTCTCCTGTAAAATCCAACATTCATGCTAGTCTACTCTCAACTCTAAAAAATTGTAGAAAATCCTCAGCTGGTTTCTCCTGATTCTTAATTTTGGCAACTTCTTCCTTGCACGCTGCTCTGCCAAGGAAACAAGGAACAGTGGGTCTCTTCTCCACCAGAAGGGGATCATTTGCTGGATTTTAATTTATTTCAGTTTACTTAGATTCTTAGAGCTTTCATAGATTTAAATAAATCTATGATGTTATGGGTTATCTGCCCTGTTGTTCTTGGTAGGGTGGAAGAAACATTCTTTTGCAACTTATCACATTCAAACCGGAAGAAGAATCTTTCTTATCGTATCGTTATGTGTTCATTTTGTCTTTCTAAGCATGTCAGCTTCACACAATAATTTCATTCATTTTTCTCAATTTCTACCAGTGATTTTCTTTATATAGTTGACATAAATATAATAAAAATATATTATTATAAAATAAAATAAATATTTCAATGAGAAATTAACAAAATGTTTAATATCATATTGTATTTGCTCTTCATTTAATTGTGAGGTGCTACAGAATAGATCTTATTATTACTGATAAAGGAATATCATATATCAGCAGAACATAGAAGTACTGACACCATATATCAGAAATTAGTGTATCACAAACTTGTCCATTTAATTCTTTAAGAAAATGTGAAGTTTAGGGGCACCTGGGTGACTCATTGGGTTAAAGCCTCTGCCTTCGGCTCAGGTCATGATCTCAGGGTCCTGGGATTGAGCCCCGCATTGGGCTCTTTGCTCAGTGGGGAGCCTGCTTCCCCCACCCCCCCGCCTGCCTCTCTGCCTACTTCTGATCTCTCTCTGTCAAAATAAATAAATAAAATCTTTAAAAAAAGGTAAAAAAAAAAAAAGAAAATGTGAAGTTTAATAAATATACTGGCTGTGGAAAAGAACAACAAAAAACTGGAACCCTGAATGTGGGAGCCTAGCACAGAAGGAAGAGAAAACACTGTAAAATCCACTGACTATGACAAGATTACAATTTTGTATTTGTTTAAAATCTCATGTGTTTGTGCATGTCCTAAAATTATACTAAGTACATTGAGAATGAGAGTTATGGGGCTAAAGCTAAGGTTCGAGGACAATAGGAAGCATGTTGCAGAAGTTCGGGAAATCAAGTTTCACATGAGCAAAATGGGGGTTTCCAGGTATAACCGGAAAGCTCAGAAAAGACAGCACATACTTTGCAAGCCCAGGATTCAAACCAGGATTCTGTGATTTCACACTTCATACGGTTTGCACGGTCCTATACTGTTTGACAAAAACTCTGGAGAGGCATCCTCCAGAGAGATCTATACTTGCCTAGGACAGCAACGGAGTTCACTGGCAAGTTCTGAGGTATGAGGATCACTACTTGCAATGCTGCTTCTTTACAACATCTTGGCAGGTGGCTCCTCTCTCCGCAGAGATTCACCTGTCTCACTCACAGTCAAATCTCCCCTGACTGGGGCCCTTAAGCCCTCACCTCTAAGTATACCTGGCAGAAGAAAAAGGAAGGGAATTCAATCAAATTGAAATTCCTGCCAGGTGGCAGCTCAGAAAGCTCAAAAAGGTGTGTGTGTGTGTGTGTGTGTGTGTGAGAGAGAGAGAGAGAGAGAGAGAGAGAGAGAGAGAGAGAGAGAGATGGGAGGTGATATTCTTTGCAGAGTCAGGAATAAAAAATTAAAAAACACACACACACACACAACACCTGTTTCCTCATTGGCAGAACAAAGGATCTCAAAAGAATCTCTAGATAAACTCCCAAGAGTAACTGTCTGGGCTAAATGAGAGATTGAGACAGAGAGAGGAAGGGAAACTTGGAAAGAGATTAAGGCTGTCATCCATTCAGGGAAAGAATACTTGAGAACAGACTTTTCTCTGATGGCGGGGAAGTGCATCTATAGCATTATTAATCACAAAGCAGGAGAGCTCTGATCTGGAAAAGTTAAACACTGCCTATTCCACGCAAAGGGGCTGCCTACCCACAGAAGGTGTGCATCACACTGTCTTCCAAGATGGTGTATTTGATTGCACCACCAACCATTGTCGTGGCACGGTAGATTTACTACTGACGAGAGACATAGGCGATTGTTTGGAATCCTTCATTTCTGAAGTCATGAGTTGCCCCTGAAACGCTGTAGGTCTTCTGGTAGAGGTAATGGTTAGAAGGGATTTCCTAATTTTCTCTGTCATTTTCGTCTTGTTTTGTGCTTGTTGTTCTAACCCACTTAGAAAAGAAGACGGAAGAGATTGCAGAGGGGATCTAGAAGTCATCCGTCCTGACTTTAGAGTCTGCTGCTTAGGACAATTGAATGAGACACAGTGTACCTTACATATGTTTGTGCTGATATGTCCTAGAGATTTAAAGTACTCTTCTGCCATTGTCTTTTTAATGCGAGGCCTTGTCAATTTAAGTACTAAAAGGCTGTAGTAGAAAAGATAGCTTTAATTAAAGTAACAAAAGAATTACTAAGGCAGCATTTATGCATTCATTGTGTTGATTTAAAACATACTATATTTTTTTGAAATATAGTATAAACAAGAGGCATTTTAAAGGATAACTTTATATTTGGAATTCATATAAAAGATGTAACTGGCAATACCTGCCCACAGAAACACATTGTATGTGGAGGCAAATCTTCCAGCAAAACTACTCTTTTTCTGGGGAA